>CM077585.1:41913771-43113771 GCA_039657365.1 Stephania yunnanensis | reverse complement strand
GGGATCGTTGTCACACCATGGCACACTTTCTCTTCCAGATGATCGGTACCCATTACATCCGACTCATTTGTACTCACCACATCACACCACTCCATCACTTTCGAGTTATTCCTACTCACGTCACGACACCGCACCTCACCACATCACATCAGTTCGTCACATCTAGTTCGTCCATACTTACCTTATAATTATGGATCGTTATCATCACATTATACCACCTCATCGCATCCCGGTCATTCATATCCATAACAGCATGCCACAGTATCATCGACAAGTGTTATATACGCACCACATCATGGTGCTAGCCCCTCAGCATCACACCACGCCAAACCATTTCCTCCAAGTCATCTACTCCTAGCTCTACACGGTACCATTCCCTCTTCATCATATCACGCAGCATTATCACCTCCAAGACATGTATACCCACCAGAGCATGGTATTAGGCCCTCATCTTTACGTCATGCCACCAGTTCATCTCATACTCCTCACCATTCAAGTCATCCCGCTCATTCTCCTAGGGTAGGGGACCAGCACACTTCTACATCGCATAGGCCCCCAGCGCAACATAGGAATCCATCTACGAGGGCATCCACTGACAGCTCGCCATTGCTATAGGCCTCTATCCAACCTATCAGTGGATGACCTCGTGGATGGATTCCTATGTCGTCCTCACTACATCCACCTACGATTGAAGAGATCCCAAACTTTTTCAGACAGCCGACTACTTCTACGAAAGGTGAAAACCCACTGAATCATCTCATTGTTGAGTATGGCTTGTACGTTAATCTTCGCAACATATACTTAGTCCACAAAAATATTGTTTTCCCAGACTAACTTAAATATCTCAATTGTAGGTTACACACTTCTTTCGTGGTAGCCGGGAAGATGAGTTTAGTTTTCAATAGTGGATATATGAAAGAATGATGGAAATGGGAATATGTTCCACAATCCCAACGACATATATACTGGCTTAAGCGGAAGGTTAATAATTCACATCATTTTTATGAATTTGTTTTTACTAGTTTCTTATTATGATTTTAGTTTTACTAATTTTTGATTGTGTGTCTTCACTATTTTTATTGTTGTGCGGTGTTTGATGATGTATCTAAGCCAAAGTTTGTATATACCATTTTCCATTACTTTTTTATTTGTAGGTGTTCTTTACTTGGGAGTTGCAGATATCATTTTTGATATACGAAGCATAGTGTCGGAAGGTAGCCATCCGGTATACCAATAATATATATTTAATCGTGAAGAATAAAAGAACACCTATTTACTTGATAGACGAGGCGTTTGAGAATTACAAGAGAGCACGAGCGACGAATGAAACATTCAAGAAGAAGTTCGCGCAAATGAGCGCTAATAGAATGTCGGAGGTGGGAGGGCCAGCACTGGTATTTTGTTGTACAGCACCAGGTCTATATCCGCAAGACAACACAGTGATACATTGGTATGTATTACATACATAAATTAACTTAATGATATTGTATGTAATCCATATTTTAAACCAATAAATCGTGATAAACTACTAATCCTACAACTCGCTTGTAGGAGAAGAAGCTCAAACGTCATCCCACACGCCAAGAGATGTTTCGACATCTCCACACCCATGACCATGACGGCTACACTTTCGTCAATCACAGATCAACGAGGATTGATGTAAGTAATATGAATTACATATAAATAGCTTTTGAAACAATACAAATAGTATATCTATTTAAAACAACATTAAACTTAACCATTACTTTATTGATTTATTGCTGGTTGAACTCACTCAATGAGTTGAGGAGTTGTCAACCTAGTCCCCTAACGCACCGATTGATAAGGATGTGGGTTATCTTGAGGTGGTGCCAAAAATCAAGGGTCGTGTCTACAAATTAAGGTCGCAAGGTAATCATCATCACATTAGATCTTCAGGAAAAGCAAGCTCGTCTCGAGGAACAGCATATGGACCTTATGAGTTTGAGGAGCTATAACGGGACCACTAAAGGTTGCAAGAAACATTGATGAAAGAGCAAATAGAACGATAAGACAAAATGCAAGGGATAAGATGGAACGCCAAGAAGAAAATTGAGAGATACATGACTGTTTAGCACTTATAGAGACATTGTTAACGCAACACCTTGGAATTAGGCCCCGCGTGCCTCCGACACCGCGACCTCCACCATCACCAGCTATAGAGTGTTCTGGTCCTCAGAGTGACGATATGCGTAAAAGTGTCTATGTTATTGATACCCAATATTTGACGTCCGACGGATCACCTCTAGGTCCATAGGCACATTCTCAGTATTCGCACCTAGAAGACCACTAGCCTAGACATTGGACCGATCTATGTAAAAAGCTACCTCATGATAGGCAACAACTTTTGAATAATGATGAGGAGTTTATGTCGCAATTTATGCTGCCTTTGCGACTAGCGTCATTGCATGAGTGATTTGATGTTCTACATTTTTTTTGGTTGAAAATAATGTAGTTTGTTTCAAACTTTGGTGGGTGTATTTTATAGAAAACTTATGTTGTTGTACGTTTTGTCATAGTAATGTTGTCACCTATATTATAGATGAATTGGTTCTAATAGTGAGTATGTTTAAAGGTCTAATTTTAATTGTTTGTGAGTTTTTAGTGGTTCAGCTATTTAACGTTGCAGACTCAGAGAGATGCGACATATTTTGTTCGAATATATGGAAGATTGAGAGTCCAAGACGTCTGGAAAGCATCAAGACAAGGCGATGCTATGAACTTTCTTCACATTAGCTTAAGTTCAATTTTCAAGTCTTACATGGTTTACCTTAAAATTAAGTACCTTCTTTTTGTAATTGGAATACACGAATGATCATGGATTGTTTAGCAGCTATATTGTAAATGTAATGAAAGGAGAGCATCTTAAGTCCACTCAAACGAATGCTACTTATGTATAAGGTAAGTCATATTTCGCTTCAATTTTTTGTTTTGAAGTTCTAGATTTATTTGATTCATTGTACCTTTATTAAGTAATATACCCATATATGATCTTTACGCCATCTAAATCTAGTATGAAGGAGAAATAATGTCCATAACATATAATTGGCCTTTTTTAGTGCAAAAAATCATGTATGTTGTATGTTCCCCTCCTTCTCTCTTTCTTTGCCTCCAGTGTGGCTTGCACTTCACGTAGTAGATGATTTCAACAAGAATAGTTTTTGTTCAATGATCTCATCTACATGTCTTGATAATGATGCTTTATTGTTTCTAGTTCAATAAATTTTGCAATGAGTTCATAAAAATGCCTATATATTTGTCAAGGTTTCATATTTGTTATATGAGGCAAGTTTAGCTCCCATGTAATTGCTACTCTTACTCAATTTTTTGTGATCATATTTGTTTAATATTGGTTCATGATAAATTTTATTTTCTTCTAAGAGAATATCCCTTATGTTAAATTATTTTCCATCTTAATGGATTGTTTGTTCATAGATGCAAATATGGGCATCGGCTTTTCATTGCCCAGATTGTTTTTCTTCTCTACCTTGACAATCTTCTTCAATCTCATCCCAGTCGCATCCACCTCTTTGTCATTAAAACTCTTCTTCTCCATCTCACTATCATCCTCTCAGTCACTAAAAGTAGTATAAATGGACTTGTCAGTGATTTATATTTGGTTTCTTGAGTTTGTCCAACAACCAGTACATCTCTTATCAACTACATGGTAGTTGAAAAACAATGATCTTACATTCGTATAAATTAATCTAGCACTTATTTATTGTTGATGCTATCTTATTTTTCACTGCGTCAATTAGATATACGCTTAGCACTTTATGATGTTTTCACAATTGTCTTTTCTTATTGATAAATCATATGATAGTTCTAGGACTTCACTTATGGGTGTGTGTGTAATTCGAGCATGTGAAGTTGTTCTCATCTTAAATTCTTTCTTTTCAGTATTAATGTTCATATTTGTAATCAAGGGATGTTGTTTAATATTTAATATTCTATATACAAATTCAAAGTTTTTCCTTGTTAATTTAATCATTATGTGTTAATATATTTCCTTACCTTTCCAATTGTTGTTTATCACTTTTAATTTATTTTCATTTTTATGACAATCTATTTGTAGGTTGTGGATGGAAAGTTGTCACAACACATGATACATACTTGCTTCAAACATCCGTGCTAAGTAGGCACTAAATAAGTTGTGTTGAATACATAATAGCTTGATTGATTTTAATGATTTCATGAGGATGTTTGAACTTCTTGCAATATTTGTATTCAAATAATGATTGTTGTTTAGCGTATTTTCAACATGATATGTGTTTCTTTCTCGGCCTTTGTTAGACAAATATGTTACAGATTATTGGCAGTCTAGACATAAGAGATGCTTCGAAAGTTATTGTAATGCCCAACTTAGCTAAGATGTTGTCTCTTCTTTGGTCTTCACATCATTCTCTCTACCTGCTTGTTAATTATGTATGTTTTCAATTTTGAATGAAAGAATTTAAGTTTCTTATTCTCTCATTTACTAGTTTATCATTCTTTTCAAGTTAGATCTTCATTTGTAAATACTCATTGTCCTCTCGAAAACAAAAATAGTATTTGAACTGACCATTAATTCAACCACTTTTCAACAAACACCAAACACGCCCCCTTTTGCTCTCTTCTTATTTATAATCTGAAAACTATTACAATTTCTCCTCTTCTATGTTGGTTTTTAGCTACTTTGAGTCATCAATTAAAATGGATTTCTTTCATAGATCCATTTGCAGCCTCATACATATTTTTTTCTTCCTCGGCCTTTGTTATGCATTTTTGTTACAGATTATTGGCAATCTAGACATAAAAGATGCTTGGAAAGAAAATTATACATATTTCAAAACATGATAGAGAATGATAAGATAGAAAACTGTCAAAAGTTGACTTATAAGCTTATTAGTTATTTTTGTTAAGGTGTTACTTTTATGACTAATTATTGTCAAAAGCTTACGTATACTTGTTAGTTAAGCTGGGTTTCTATGATTTTGGTGGATTTCTTGGCGTCTGTGCTTCTTTGATTTGTTGTTTTGATCTAGAGATGTCCTTGCAAGTTATATACATATTGACCAATATGGAATTAAGATTACCAAATATCTATCCATATATACAATATGCCTTTTTCACAATGAAGAAATTTCACATTAAGGATAGACTATCAAAGTTAGTGAGTTTCACATTTTGTTTTCAATAACTTGGTCTCAATTTTTGTTTATTTGTATCTACGTTGATATTCAACTCTAATTTTTAAATAAACAGCCTACATCTCAAGTTGTTTAAGAAAAGTATTCATAGACATCAATTTCACTAAAATTGGATGTGACATCAGGATTTTTGGTTGCTTGTCAATTTGTCGAATAATGTTCATGTTCCTTTAAACTTTCAGGATTTGGATGGAATACACTCTGCTATCCAAAGAATTTGTGTAGTGCCTATCTATGTACCAGTGAAGGAATGCTATCGGAGTTTTTTGTACACATTGTATATATGTAAATTTGTGTAGTTGTTTGTCAATTTGTTTAATAATTTTGATCTAATACTTTATAGTATAGCATTAATTATGAAATGTTATAATATCATTCTTTTTTACACATTGTTTGTAAAATTTAGATATTATACAAATATCTTTCCAATAAAATTCACTTTTGTAGCTTTTTAATTGTTTTGGCAGGTTTTGCTATAAGTTATTGTATTTTTTTTTACTATTTATTGTTTTAGGAACAAAAATTTAAAAAGTATACTTTTTAAATATTAGCGAGAGCTTAAAGTTGTCTCTAATTTGTCGCAAGGCATCTGTGATGACTAGACACCAGTCAGTGACAGACTTGCAACAGACACGTTTGTACAGACTAGATTCCAATCAGCGACAGACATGTTTTTGTTGATATTCAATGACAGACTGTTGTTACAGTTTTGTCACTGAACAACGACAAATTACAAATTTTGTCGCTGACATACACCAGCAACAAAGACTTCACCATTAGACACAATTTGTCGTTGATTTATTGTAGAACCGTTTAGCAACAAAATCGTACCAATTTAGCATAAATAAAGACTCATCAATATATATATATATATATATATATATATATATGCATAAATAAAGACTCATCAATATGATGAGTCATAAACTCAAAACTGTTAATATAGCCGTTAAGATTTTATTATCGGTTTAAGGATTAGAATTATCTCAAAATCTCACCTCAATGAAAGTTAATAATGGTTAAGTAAAAAAAGAGTTGTTATTAATGATTGACAAACCTTTTGAGATTCAAAGTATTGAAAGAAGTTCTTTGATTGTAAATATTTTTGATATAATTTGTTGGTGATCATGACGTTTTCCACGTTAAATGTTCAAGTAGAGTAGACCTGAGACTAGACTTGTTCATGGGTCGAGCTTGGACTCGGTCCAAGCCCGGACCTAAGAAACTGTTGGGGCATGTGCCCTAGGTCAATCGATTAATTGTATTTATGAATACTTTTAGTTAATAAAATAGAGGATTTCATTTGTTGTTTATTATAATTAATTTACATGTTTACATTATAATAAGATCCATGAGTATTTGCAGAAATATCCCAAATGTCCCTAGTCGATCATTATACTGGAACTATAATGAATTAAGACTAGTGTGAGTCTTGATCGATGATCATATAATGATTATACGTATAGGGATACGAATCAAGATCACGAGTACTTGTTAGGGAACAAAATACTGGAATGACCCGCTATGAGAACATCACATGGATTAAGTCATAGTTGTTTCTCATTATAGGTATATATTTCAGTCCTCCGACTTAAGATTACTAGAGACTTCAACATTAGGAACACAGTGATTTGACACAATCAAACGTTGTCTTTAACTGGACGATTATAAAGGTTGTGATTGGTTATTGTGTGAGCAATGTGATGAAGTTGTGTAATCGAGATAGAATTTGTCCCTCTCATATAAAGAGAGATATCCAGTGGATCCCTCGATGTGTTAGACTATTAAAAGGCCTAGTCTAAGTGAATTGATATTGATCAATGTCACTTGGATGTTTTCAGTCTACTTAGAGATGGAGACTAGTACGATTGAATATGTTGGATGACAATTCCATGCCTTATGTTTGATCAAAAGGATATCGTGTGACAAAAGGATGTTGTATACACTATTGATTAGGTTGTATCGATTTGATATTCGTATAACTTGGGTAGTCATAATGTCTTGCTAGAGGTCGCTTATGACTTGTATACCAAAATGTGTTTTGGTACACTGCCAACGTTGTATGAGCTTATTGGGTCGCACACTAAGAATTATTTTGCGAGATTTTAAGATGGTTCAGAAAAATGAATTTTATATGATAAAATTCATGACATAAACATCTTTGTCATGTATTACACTTATACTTCTTTAAGTATGGGTATATGTATAATTTACTTAATCGTCTATATACAAGGGTTGTATAAATAGACGCTTTAAGTTTGAACACACAGATGAGATTTTAGGGCTGAAACTCTATTTTCGTTTAGAAACGAATTAGGGTTTTCTGGTACACTATGGATCGTTTTAGAGAGAAATAAAAAGGTTTGGTATTCTCTTGAAGCTAGCACTTTGAATCTCGACCGCCGTTCGTGTGTGGACTGCTGGTATAGGGCGTTCGTCGTTAGCATCGCCTTAGAGATCGATCGACCTTCAGAAAGATATTTTGCGACCGAGGTATGATTAAGTTTTCTTGGTTTAAACATTTTAATGGAATTAGATTCGAATCTGTTGGAGTTTTTTTGTCAAAATTGTTTTTGTAATCTCCGCTGCATATGAACCCCAAAACCCAACAGTAGTATCAGAGCCTTCGAGTTCTATTTCATTAAAAATATTGCATGTTTTCTTCTGATATATACATGATATATGATTGAAAGCATGTTAATAGTTGATGTATATGAGATATACATAAGTTTTTTGTAAGATTTATTATCATGTTTTGTGTATATGATACATATATTTGTGATTTAATTGAAATCAGTTTCGTACATCCTAGTAACCATGTTAGGTTAATTCGGATAATTTTAATGAATTGAGTTTCGTGTTCTGTGATCCATGACACCATTAGGTATAATCTTTATTTTTCGTGTATTAATGCATGGATGAAATCTCTATAATTCAGTTTGTATATTTAGGTTACATTATTTTACGTTTCTTAAATTGTATAAGTCTGAATATTAATTTGAAACTAATATGATTAGGTTCGATTGGGATAGTAGTTCATGATTCAATGATATGTTTGTGATTATTTGGATGAGGACCAAAATTCCAAATAATTAATCTTCGAAATTGTTTATTTATCTCTTTATATCTATTTTGTTATGAAATTTCTATTTGATAAGAGATAGATAACAAATTAGATTAATAGATATTAGCAAAATCGGTTTCGTTATCCCTATCGGATAGGAGATAAATATGGAGAATTTTGTTATTGGTGATATGCTAGGATTCAAATATCTTAAGTCCTAATTGGATTAGGATAAGATGATTAGTTAGATGTGGGCCCGGGTTAATTAAAAATATTTTAATTGACTTAATTTTGGATAAATTAAGGGGTAAATCTAAGATAATAAAATCGGCAAAAAAATATGATTTTCTATAGCAATTTTAATTTTCGGAATTCAAATTTGTCTTCTAAAAAAAAAAAAACAGGAATGTTGCCCCTCAGTATTTATCCATTGACCAGTCAATGAATTACCACTGCCACCGACCGGCCAGCGGGACCACCGTCTAACTAATCCTAGCGCACGGAAATTCTTTTATTAGTAAACAGTATGAAAGTCTCTGAATTGTTTAGTGATTTAACAAATCAATAAAATATATGATATTTCATTGTTTACATCACTAAAACTGAATAAAATCCCTCTATTAAATTTTAAGTCTCATGTCATCCATTTTAAACACTTGTTAAGGCCTCGATCACACTAATACAGTTTCAGCTATAGTTGGGTGTATTGTGTTATCTTGGTGAGACAAGTTGGATAAGAGTTACCAAAATGTTTAAAATGGTCCGACTTAATAAAGCTTTCAAAATAGTTTTGAGCTTTAGGCACATGATGAGATAAAAACATGATAAGACATAAGATGTCCCATATCTCATAAAAGTATCTAAAATTACATAAGATGTAATTGGTAACTGTTACCTACCTAAATAATCTAGTTATGTGTTTCATGCCATAGTTTTCATAGAATTAGGTGAAATATGGATTTTAGTCCCCTAAATAAACAGTGTGTTTTAGGAGGGTTGTTAATTTAGTTGGAGTCTATTCCTCTATACTAAATTAAACTTTGCATAATCTTTATTGTAGATCAATGGTCTCTTCAAGTAACAATAATCCCATGTCACTGCGATCCATCCTTGAGAAGGATAAGCTATCTGGGACTAACTTTCTTGACTGGTTTAGAAACTTGAGAATTGTTCTTAAGCATGAACGCAAGTTGTATGTCATGGATGCTCCAATCCCTGAGGACCCACCAGCCAATGCTACGAAAGTTGTGAAGGACGCACATAATAAGCATGTCAACGATTCTACTGATGTTGCATGTATTATGCTGGCAACTATGGTTCCTAAACTTCAGAAGGACATGGAACTAATGGAAGCCTACGACATGGCTATAACGTTGAAGGAAATGTTTCAGTAGCAAGCTAGGTAAGAAAGGTTCGAGACAGTCAAAAACCTACATTCTTGCAAGATGAGTGAGGGTGCGTCAGTTAGTCCGCATATTCTAAAGATGAAGGGCTATGTTGACCAGCTTGATTGACTCAGATTTTCCATAAGCCAAGAGTTGGCTACCGATTTGATCATGAATTCATTACCAGAAAGTTACTTACAATTTGTGATGAACTACAATATGAATAATATGGAGAAATCAATTTTAGAGTTGCATTTGATGCTCAAAACTGCTGAACAAAATATCAAGAAACCCTCTAGTAATGTGTTGATGGTCCAAAAGGAAAGGGAATGAAGAAGAAAGGCAAAGGCAAGGCTAAAGTTGACAATGCTGCTGCTGCACCTGTCGCAAAGCCCGTGGAACAAGTCAAGCCCCAGCCTGTTCCTGCTTCAAAACACCTAAAAGAAAAGGAAGGAAATTTTCAATTCCGTCATGCACCTGGACATTGGTTCGAAATTGCAAACTCTATCTGGAAGATCTAAAGAAGAAAAAAGGTAGTGCGACTACTACTACGGGTATTTATGTTATTGAAATTAATTTATCTACTAGTGATTCATGGGTATTAGATACCGGATGTGGATCTCACATTTGTATAAATGTGCAGGGACTCACCGGAAGTAGAAAGATGAAGAAAGGAGAAGTCATCCTCCGCGTAGGGAATGGAGCAAGAGTTGTTGCCCTAACTAGTCGGATCATATGACTTAGTCTTACCCAGTGGACTTATTTTAACTTTAAATAATTGTTATTTTGTGTCTGCCTTGAGCAGAAACATCATTTCCGTTTTATGTTTGGATATGTATGGTTTTGATTTTATTATTGTGATAATAGATGTTCCATTTCTCGTAAAGGTATATTTTATCCAAATGTTGATTTGTGTGATAGTATTTATATTCTAAGCATGAAAAGGTCCACTGATACTCCAGTCTTTAACATAAATACAAAGAGATTCAAGTCAAATGATTTGAATCAAACCTATCTTTGGCATTGTCGTATCAAGCACATAAACGAGAAACGCATAACGAAGCTCCATAAAGATGAACTTTCTAGATTCATTTGATTTAGAAATATATGAAAAATTCGTATCTTGTTTACTAGGCAAGATAACTAAAAGTCCCTTTACTGGACACAGTGAAATGGCAAGTGATTTATTGGGTCTAATACATACTGATGTATGCGGTCCTATAAACACAATGGCTAGAGGAGGTTATCAATACTTTATTACATTTACTGATGATTTCAGCAGATATGGTTATGTATATCTACTGAAACATAAAGCTGAATCATTTGAGATGTTTCGAACATTTCAAAATGAAGTGCAAGAATCAACTTGGTAAAACTATCAAAACACTTCGATCAGATCGAGGTGGTGAATATTTGAGCCAAGAATTTGATGATCATCTTAGAAATTGTGGGATTGTCTCCCAATTGACTCCACCAGCAATTCCATAGTGGAATGGAGTTTCTGAAATGAGAAATCGAACCTTATTAGATATGGTTTCATCTATGATGAGTCATGCAGATCTTCCATTATCCTTTTGGGGTTATGCATTACAAACTATAGCTTTCACTCTAAATCGAGTTCCTTCTAAAGCGGTTGATAAAACACCATATGAGATATGGGACGGGAAGAGACCTAGTTTGACTTTCCTTAAGATTTGGGGTTGTGAGGCTTACGTAAAACGACAAGTCTCAGAAAAACTAGCACATAAATCTGACAAGTGTTTATTTGTGAGGTATCCCAAGGAAACAAAAGGATGTTACTTTTATAATCCCGCTGAAAACAAAGTGTTTGTTGCTTGGTATGGTGCCTTTATGGAAAAATAGTTTATTTTAAAAGACACTAGTGGGATAGAAATAAATCTTGAAGAAGTTTAAGAATCACAGATAAACTATGAACCGCTACTGGAAGTTCAACAATGTTCTGAACAAGTTGAACCTCCACAAGTGACACAAGGCCCACGTAAATCTAGTAGGGTCAGATATGAGCCAAAGATATTCGGGTTTCTTATTACTGATAGTCGTGATGTGTTGCTTATAGATCAAAATGAGCCCACCACTTATCAGGAGGCTATGTCTGGACCAGACTCAGATAAATGGCTAATCGCCATGAACTCTGAGATGCAATCCATGTATGATAACCAAGTTTGGAACTTGGTTGATTTACCTGAAGGTGGTAAGACCATTGGATGTAAATGGGTTTTCAAGAAGAAAACTGACATGGATGGCAAAGTGCATACTTTTAAAGCAAGACTTGTAGCAAAAGGTTTCAAGCGGACTCAAGGTGTTGATTATGATAAAACTTTTTCGCCAGTAGCCATGCTTAAATCCATAAGAGTTTTAATTGCCATTGCTGCATATTATGACTATGAGATATGGCAAATGGATGTAAAAATAGCATTTCTTAACTGAAAGCTGCTTGAGGACGTGTATATGACACAACCTGAAGGTTTTGTACATCTTGAGAATTCTAGGAAGGTATGCAAGCTTCAAAGATCCATTTATGGATTAAAGCAAGCTTATCAGAGTTGGAATCTTCGTTTGATGAAGCAATCAAGGATTTCGGTTTTATTTAGAACGAAGATGAGCCTTGTATATACAAGAAGATCAGTGGGAGTGTAGTTATTTTTTTGGTACTGTATGTTGATGATATATTACTCATTGTAAATGACATCCCAACATTGTAGAATGTCAAGTCTTGGTTAGGGAAGTGTTTCTCAATGAAAGACTTAGGAGATGCAACCTATATCCTAGGGATAAGGATCTATAGGGATAGATCTAAGAGGCTAATCGGTCTAAGTCATAGTGCTTACATAGACAAGGTGCTGAATAGGTTCGGTTTGCAAGACTCTAAAAGAGGATTGTTGCCAATGTCTCATGGCATAAGTCTCAGCAAGATTCAATATCCTACGACAAATGATTAACGAGACCGTATGAATAAGATTCCATATGCATCAACTATTGGATCTATCATGTATGTCATGCTATGCACTCGACCTGATGTATCATATGCTTTGAGCACTACAAGCAAGATATCACTCGGATCCTGGTGAGAGTCACTGGATAGCATAAAGAACATTCTTAAATACTTAAGAAGGACTAAGGAAGTGTTCTTGGTCTATGGAGGTTTTGAAAATGATCTAGTTGTAAATGGTTACACAAATGCAAGTTTTCAAACTGATATAGATGATTTTATATCGCAATCTGGATATGTGTTTACTTTGAATGGGGGTGCGAAAGTTTGAAAAAGTTCGAAGCAAGAGATCGTGGTAGATTCTACAACAAGTAGTTTGAGTATATTGCGGCGTCCGATGCAAAGAAAGGAGGCGGTTTGGATCAAGAAGTTCATTTCTGAACTAGGTGTGGTTCCAAGTATTGCTAACCCTGTTTGTTTGTATTGTGACAATAACGGGGCAATAGCATAGGCCAAGGAACCTAGATCACACCACATATCCAAACATATACTCAGGCGTTTTCATCTCATCAGAGAAATTATCGAGAGGGAGACGTGAAGATTTGCGAGTACCTATCAAGACAACGTTGCGGATCCATTGACAAAAGCCCTTCCATAAGCAAAACATGATGGTCATGTTAGATCATTAGGCATTAGATGCATGTATGATTGGCCCTAGTGCAAGTGAGAGATGTTGGGGCATGTGCCCTAGGTCAATCCATTAACTGTCTTTATGAATACTTTTAGTTAATAAAATAGAGGATTTCATTTGTTGTTTATTATAATTAATTTACATGTTTACATTATAATAAGTTCTATGGGTATTTGCAGAAATATCATAAATGTCCCTAGTCGATCATTATACTGGAACTATAATGAATTATGACTAGTGTGAGTCTTGATTGATGATCATATAATGATTATACGTATAGGGATACGAATCAAGATCATGAGTACTTGTTAGGGAACAAAATATTGGAATAACCTGCTACGAGAACATCACATGAATTAAGTCATAGTTGTTTCTCATGATAGGTATATTTTTTAGTCCTCTGACTTGAGATGACCAGATACTTCAACATTAGGAACACAGTGATTTGACACAATCAAGCGTTGTCTTTAACCGGACGATTATAAAGGTTGTGATTGGTTATTGTGTAAGCAATGTGATGAAGTTGTGTAATCGAGATAGAATTTGTCCCTGTCATATAAAGAGAGATATACAGTGGATCCCTCGATGTGTTAGACTGTTAAAAGGCCTAGTCTAAGTGAATTGATATTGATCAATGTCACTTGGATGTTTTCAGTCTACTTAGAGATGGAGACTAGTGCGATTGAACATGTTGGATGACAATTCCATGCCTTATGTTTAATCAAAAGGATATCGTGTGACAAAAGGATGTTGTATACACTATTGATTAGGTTGTATCAATTTGATATCCGTACAACTTGGGTAGTCATAATGTCTTGCTATAGGTCGCTTATGACTTGTATACCAAAATGTGTTTTGGTACACTGCTAACGTTGTATGAGCCTATTGGGTCGCACACTAAGAATTGTTTTGCGAGATTTTAAGATGATTCAGAAAAATGAATTTTATATGATAAAATTCATGACATAAACATCATTGTCGTGTATTACACTTATACTTCTTTAAGTAGGGGTATATGTGTAATTTAATCAACCGTCTATATACAATGGTTGTATAAATAGACGCTTTAAGTTAGAACACACAGATAAAATTTTAGGGCCAAAACTTTATTTTCGTTTAGAAATGAATTAGGGTTTTCTGGTACGCTCTGGATCGTTTTGGAGAGAAAAAAAAAGTTTGGTATTCTATTGAAGCTAGCCCTTCGAATCTCAACCGTCGTTCGTGTGTGGACTGCTGGTAGAGGGCATTCGTCGTTGGCAACGCCTTAGAGATCGATCAACCTTCAGAAAGGTATTTTGCGACCGATGTATGATTAAGTTTTCTTGGTTTAAACGTTTTAATGGAATTAAATTCGGATCCTGTCCGGGGTTTTTTGTCAAAATTGTTTTGTAATCTCCTCTGCGCATGAACCCCAAAACCCAACAGAAACTTAGCCCAAACCCGACCCACTATATACATGGGCTTTAACATAGGCCAAAACGTGACCCATGTAAAAAATGCAAAGCCTAAACATAATCCATCAAACCCGTGAGTAAATATTTTAATATTAAAAAATCTAAAAAATAAATTATTTATTCATTTAAAAAAACATTTATGAACTTTTATGACACCATATGTGTTTATATATGTATATAGTATATTCATATATTTTGCAAAAAGGATGAGTAGCTCAAATGGTAAACATCATTTAATGTGTGCATTAGGTCTTAAGTTCAAACCACTCATACAACACTTATTATTTTAGAATATATTAGTTATAAACTTATATTCAGGTCGGGCCCGGACCGAGCTTGGACTTTTTAAGGTGGCCTAAGCCCAGCCCATTTAAAGTGGGCCTATTTAGGCTCGGGCTCGGGACGAGTTTTTCTTGGAAAGGGTTGTCCAAGCTTGATTATTTGTTCATGGGCCTGACGAGTACCAGAGCCTGATTAGGTCTACGAGTATTACGTGACCCATATTATGAGCCTTTATGATTAGGTCTACTCTAACCTATAATACATATTACGTGGCTTGTCTTGTCCACTTGTTGTGTAGTATATCCTTTAATTTGAATTTCCGATTTTATGAGTTATATTTCTTAAACATGTTGTAAGATGTTAGTTAGTGACTAAAATCGGTAAATGCAAGTTATTATTGTATTAGGGTTTAAATTATTGTAATTTAAACCCTAAACCCTAAATATAATATTGTTACTAGTAAATATTGAGATTTTTGGGCTTCTATTGTGATTAAAATCGATTTTATTGAGGTTTTATGAAGTTAGGTTGTTTTGTCAAGAATTATGACCGATTTGGAGAACAGCTGAAACTAGCTAGCAAGTGAAGCTAAGTAGTTCAAGCTAACATTTGAACCTTTATAATCAAACATATAGAGAGAAATTAATGGCTTAGCAAGCCTCTAAAAGAAACCCGTTAGCAAGCTTCACTGATTTACAGGTACATTATCTGACCAATTTTGAGCAATGCTATATTTTTTTGTTTTGTATCAGTGTTTTATTTTTTATTTTTTCTTTGAGGCATGGGCAATGCTATTGACACACATAAAAGGCACAAAACGAATCCCCTATTTAGTAACGATGTGATGCACAAGAATGAGCAATACAAGTTGAAATATATTTTTACTAGTCTCAAAATGCATTACATGGATTTCAAATAAGAATGTATAGCTTAGCAATTGAGACATGTTAGGTTAACTCATTTTGGGCACCAAAATAGTCCATCTATTAGATGAGTTCCACATAATACACTTCGAGATATGCATCATGCTTGCATTGAACGGCTAAGAGCCCTATCTCAGCGCTCAAAACCGATCATTTCCCGTAGTAATTAGCATGTCACTTTCTTTCTTCTTTTTTTTCTTTCCTTACAAAAGTTAACCAACTTTTGGACCATCGACCAGATAGTCTTCCCTACACGGCCCACCAGTTTGCAGAAACTAGCACTTCATGAAACTTCGCTGACCGTTGACTAGAACCGTTCACACTGCATTCTCGTCGTGTGTTCGTTCATTACCACATCTCCATAACCATCATGAAATCCAACGTTTATTGCTCGTCTTGATGTTCCACATGGCGTTAATTCATTGGCTAAGAGAGGTGTCGAAGTGTATTACGGCATCGTACCATTTCGAACAGCATCTTTGCCACGTGTTGATTGATCTATCCACCTGATGACAGCAGCGATGAAGTGAAGTCACCATCTTTCATGAGCGTGGACCCTATCAAAGTTTGATTTTCCTTGATTTATATACAATAAATAAGATTATTTACTTCTTCAAAAAAAAGATTATTTACTTAATATGGGAGACCAATCCCTGGTCCCTACCTTTTTCTTTAGCCATGTAATTATTTATATTTTGATAAACCAACCTAGTTAACTTTTTTTAAGGTTAATGACCAAAAAAAATACAAATTATTAGGCTTTTTAAAATTTTGGAATAAACTTTGAATTTTTTAAATATATGAAAAACTTTACTTTTGTTTGCAAATCTATCACAATTTAATTATGATTGATACTAGTAGATTTTTGTGATTTTAATATTGAAACAAATATTTTGCACTTTATTATAAAAAAGACTAATAATTATATTTTTTTTCTTAAGAACTATTATTAATTTTTTAAAAGTATTTTTATATTTTAATAAAAAATCATATAGACATATTAATGAATTACGACTATCAAGATAGTAACATAATAAATAAATAAATAAATATCAACAAAACAAATATGCAAATGAATAATCTTTTAGTGGCAAAAAAGAACCAAGTAAGATCATTGTGTGTAAAAAATTTGCACTTTTTTTTACTTATGTAAAAAAAAAATTATATCTCTTTCTTTAAGAATAATAGTTTAAAATTTTTAAAATGCACTTCTTGCATTTGAAAAAAAAAATATACGATTATTTTCTGCAAAAATAATAATATTACATTTTTTGAGATTATAATTATACACTTAATAAACAAAACTTCTTTGTAAAAAAATCATATAAAATGTACAATGATGTAAAAATGTTTCAACAATGAATTTATTATTGAATAAGTGAGTGACCAACAAAAAAGAAGTCCTCTAAAAGTTTAAAGGGTTTAGGTTGAGGTGAGGAGAAGTTGAAGATTTGTTTATGTGTATTTTTATACAAAAAGTCTATAAAAGTCGAGATTTGTAACCAAATTATAAAAGTCCTCAAAAAATTAAATATATCTTACTTTTATGAACTCTCTAAAAGTTTAAATTGAATACCCCAAAACTTTTATAAACTTTTAAAAAATCTATAAAAGTTCACATTGAATACTCTTTACGTTTAGAAACTCTCTAAAAGTTTTAATTAAATACACCTAAACTTTTTTAGTAATTAAAAGTAACTAAAAGTCTATTAAAATCTCAATTGAATACACCCATGTAAGTTAAGAAAGCATGAGATCCCTTTTCGAGTCATCTAGATCCTAAATTTTGTATAGTGAAATAGGACAATGATCAAAATAAAATGAAATAAAATAATCAATATATGATAAGTGGATCACAAAATTTAAGCAATTATAAGGTTTGTGATAGGTTTGCAAAAAAGTAAAGTTTGTAATATATTTAAAAAATATCAAATTTGTTCTAGATTTGCAAAGAAATTCAATAATTTGTGTTTTTTTTAATATTTACCCTTTTTTATTATCTAGTAACGTTAATTTATTTTGTAATTCATCCTTTGTTAAAAAACTTAAAAAAAGTTAATTTATAATTCGTCCAAAGTGTGCATGTTTAACACTTCAAAAATATCAAAATTTGTTCTAGATGAGTTGCTTTACAAGTTTCTTTGATTTTTTTAAAGAAAATATACTACAATGACAATGATTAAAATGAGATGAAATAAAGCCATCAAAATATGGTAAGTGAATCGCAAAATTGAAGCAATTATAAAGTTTGTGATAGGTTTACAAAAAAAAAAAAAAAGTAAAGCTTGTAATATATTTAAAAAATATTAAAATTTGTTCTATATTTGCAAAAAAAATTAATAGTTTGTGTTTTCTAGGTATTAACCTTTCTTTTAATGTTATCTAGTAACCTGCAATTTATTTTGTAATTCCTTTGTAAGCTTCGAAAAAAAAGTTATTTTAGAAATCGTCCAAAGTGTGCATATTAAACGCTTAAAAAGAATGTGCATGCTAAAAGAGTTGCTTTACAAGTTTCTTTGATTTTTTTAAGGAAAATACACTACAATAACACCCTCAAAATTAAACCCAAAGTAACATCAGGTGACGTAACATGCAGGCTCGCTTCCTTAAGAGTCATTCATGTGTTATGCATCGAGAACTATGTGTACACACTCTTTTTCGCATGAGCCCCACACGCAACGTCGCCTCGGTGTAACTTTAATTGTGATTTTTTGGTGTGTCATTTGTAACATCTTCCTTTTTAATTTTATTATAATTAGACCTTTTTTTTTTTTTACTTTGATAGGAGTCGGGGCCACAACCTTCTCAAACCTTATCTTTTAGTAAATGGTGTCTCTTCCATCAACAAATATACTTTGACATTAGTTAGACATTTTAAATCTTTTAAAATCAATAAAACAATTAATAGCAAGTGAAAAAAAATTCAATTAGAAAACTAGATGTGATTTTAAAAAAAAAAAAGAAATAATAGTATAAATTAAATTTAAGATAACTTTTTTTTTTTTTACTTCAACGAGAGTCGAAGTCATGACCACCACAAACTTTGTCAGTTGGCAAATAATACCTCATCCATATTACTAGTGATGATTTGACAGACTTCTGACAACTTACAAAATAGAAAAGGAAAAAAAACCTCAATCCTAAAATAATTTTTTTTTTTTTTAAATCGATCTATTTTATCTTTGTCATTGTAGATATTATTCTAAAAGACAATGCTAGCATGCCCTTGTTGTTTGAGAGGTACAACCACACAAAATAAACTTATTACAAAAAAAGACAAAAAAGTGAGGAAAAGCTGATAGCTAGTGCTGACAGTCGACTGACTGTCAGTGATGACTCAGTTGCGTGCTCATTATAGCGCGCACTAGCATTTTCCTATTCTAAAATATATGTTAATTAACTTAAACACCATAATTTTTCATTTTATAATTCTCAATCACATTTTTTAGTGAGATGAATGTGATACTTGTTAAAAAGATAATATTTCAAAAAGTTATAGGTTCGACTCCCTCTTGTTACGGTGAAAAAAAAACCATTAAAGGCTTTAGAAAAATTATTAAACATCTCGTTAGGGATGCAAGTAGGGCAAGGATGGGGCGAAGAATTAAATCCATGTCTCCATCCCCACTTTTAGCAGAGTGGAGATTCCTTACTTAAAATTTCCCTTCAAAAAAATTATGACCCCAAAATCTCCATTCTCAATCAATTTATACATGAAGTATTTTAAAATAGCATATTTATGCATATATATATAAACATATTTTATATAGCATTTTCATTATTAAATATGTTAAGTCTAAATAAATAATATTTCTAACAATACTTTATCATTATAAAATTTGTACCTCATTCTTTGTCTCATGATATCGAGATGAAATTTCGAAAACTTTCACCACCATCAATACGAAATTAATTTAGTGGATTGAAATTCTCAGCTTCACTTGTATCCCTATACATGCACCTTGGATAGGTAAGATTATAATGAATGCAACACAAATTTATAAACACTTCCTAATTACCGACTTTATAAATTAAATGACACAAATCAATTTCAAATCTCTTACAAAATTTGTGCGGATTCCGTATCCAAAATAAACATATAGCAATATTTCAATTCCTAAGATTCCAAATTTAGTCGCTGATTGAGCAGCGAACCAACAAAATCGGCCCAGCAGAGAAGAAGTTTCTTAACCAAACCCTCTATGGTTTACAGTCCAAAGAAGGTAATCATGGTTAAGTTACAACCGCACCACCTCATTCGCTCCACGTGTTTCTAGCTGATCCGGAGGTCACTCAGTAAACGGCTTCCGACGCACAAGAGACTCGCGCGATTTCTTCTCGCACAAGACTTGCGAGTTGCGAGGAAGAACTCACAAAAGCGAGAGTGAGCGAGCGAGAGCGACATAGCGTTTGGGCTCTCCAACTCTCAACAACGAGCAGAGAGAGAGAGAGAGTCGAGAGATTTGTTTGATCGATTGAGTTTCGGATATACAAGTTTTTGATCGATTTTGTGAGGTGTTTGTGAAGAACAGAGATTTTGATTTTGATTTGATTGACATTGAAGAAGATGATTGTGCCGGATTCATCCAAAGTGGATGGGATTTTCGAAAACCCTAAATTATGGCCGACCGGGTTCCGGTTTCATCCGACTGAGGAGGAACTGATTCTGTACTATCTGAAGAGGAAGATCTGCCGCCACCCAATCCATCTCAACGTCATTCAGGAAACCGATGTTTACAAGTGGGATCCGGAAGAGTTGCCAGGTCGTAGATCTTGTTTTTTTTTTTGTTTCCTTTTTTTTTTTTTGGATGTTTTGATCTTAGTTTTTTCCTTGCCCTTGCATCTGTTTCAGTCTTGCAAGTATTTAGGGGAATTGAGAATTTGTGGTGGATTTGCATCTTGTTGTGGAAAATAAGTCATCAAGGGGGTCAATGGATTATACTGAGTTTTAGTTTTTTTTTAGAAATGAATTTGTGGGCAATGGAAGAGTTTAATTCATGTCAAACTCCAACTAATTTGAGATTGTGGCTGTGAGACTTTTGCAGTGGATTTACGTCTTTAACCATCAATCGGTTACATTGAATTTGAGTTTTTATTGTTGCTACGAATTTAGGGCGATTGTGTATTTTATTGTGTTTCTTATTTAAGTTTTGTAAGGCAGTTGCTGAACTTATGTTTTGTTATTGAATTGAGTTTAGGGCAAGCGCTGTTGAATAGTGGAGATAGGCAATGGTTCTTCTTTAGCCCTAGAGACAGGAAGTACCCTAATGGGGCGAGAAACAATCGTGCTACAAGGCAGGGTTACTGGAAGGCGACAGGGAAGGATCGTTCGATCAAGTCAAGGTCACGATGCGTGGGCAACAAGAAGACCCTTGTTTTCTACAAGGGTCGTGCTCCATGCGGGGAACGCACCAATTGGGTGATGCACGAGTTCACCATCGACGAGGAGGAGCTGAAGAGATGCTCTAATGCGAAGGTATGCATTTCTGATTGCAATTAGCATAAATTGGTCGTCTCTTTTTGTGTTTGATCTTTGTATTTATTTATTGGTTTAATTTGTTTGGATGTAGGATTACTATGCTCTTTATAAGCTGTACAAGAAGAGCGGAGCTGGTCCAAAGAATGGCGAGCAATATGGAGCGCCATTTCGTGAAGAGGATTGGATTGAATATGGAGAGTATGTCGAGCCTGAGAGATCCATCGAAGAGGTAGTACTGCCAAACGGTAATGATCAAGACGAGCTTAATTGTGATGATCTTGATGAGTTTCTTAAGCCTTTCGTTGCGGAGCTTGAGGCGAGCAAACCATGCAACGGTGTTTTTGATTCTCTGCCTCCTAAGGTAAGCTAACTTGTAATTTGACTGGCTCCTGAATCTTACATCATCTTTCTTTGCTTTTACTGATAGTGTGTTTTCTTGAACAAAGAAATAGAATTCAGTGTTATATCCTGTTCTGCTTGTTTGCATGTAGAATGTTGTTAACGGTAGGACTGTCTAAGATGTTTTTTTTTTCCTTGTTTCTTACAGGATGCGACTGAAGTGGAGATTGAAAGCTCTTTAATGGGGCCTTCTTTTGGGGGAGCTGTATCGTCTGAACCAAGCACTGGATTGAACACTTGGGGTGAACAATTGGATGAACAGACAAATTGGGATCCAGTGCAATCTACCACTGCGCATTTATTGTCAACTGAAATTCCAGAGCTTACGGCTTATCTAAACAACTATGAGCAAGCTACCCCTGGAACAGAGGAAGTGGGCTTTCTTGAAGTAAATGATCTTGGTGAAGAGACAAAGGATAACCCTGATGAAGGAACGAGTTTGTCGTCTTTGACAAGGGCCAGTAATATTTCTGCCTTTGGGGAGATAAATGAATTGAATGATCTGGATATTTATCAAGATGCAGTATTGTTTCTTGAAGACCTCGGTCCTATTGACCAATTAGCAGTTGCAAGTCCTTACCTGGGCATTCTGGGGGATGATACGTCGGGCCAGTTGGATTACCAACCACCAGTTCTAGTAGATAATGCAGATGATCTATGGACGCATGGTACGAGATCTAATATTTATATGTCCAGCGAATCAAATCCGGTGGCAATTCATGCACAACATTCAGGTATAGAGATGTGACCCGGGAAAGTTCCATTTTGTAAATACATAATGCAATTGACAGTGCACCTAATTTTAGCTTACTCTTGACCGTTTCAGCCTCTATTGATGTTGTAAATCCCAGTAGTTCAAAGCATGTTCTTAGTGAGCACATTCAAAACGTAAATGGCTTTATGGGCGGTGATGGTGACTCAGAATCTTGGCTCAGCTCCTATGTGTCGACTGTGTTGGGTTCAATCCCCACTCGCCCAGCATTGGCTTCTGAAAATGCCTTAATCAATCGTGCGTTTGAGCGGATGTCAAGCTTTGGCAGAGTAAGGGTTGCTCCCATAGAAACAGGAGCTGTTGTACCAGGCGAAGATCATCATCAAGCTGTTGCAAGGAGGGTAAGCAGAAATAAAGGTCTCTTTTTGTTTTCTCTCCTTGGCGTGTTGTGTGCTGTGTTATGGATGTTGTTGATAGGAACCATAATGAAGGTCCTTAAGACTTTTGTGGGGAGATACATATCCTCATAGCGAATTGCAGATGATTTTGTTGTTATGTATATATGGCTTCCAATGCAACTGATGTTGTTGCCTAGTTGCTTTCAGCTATGAAGCACTGGGAGCTAGCGAATCCGATAAGGATTACCTGAGCTTCATTTTTTGATGTCCGCAACTGCCCTTGATGTGCATGGATGATGAAATGCTGGAGACAGATGTCTGATTACTTAGTCATCCTTTTTGAGTATATAACTATTTATATAATTTTTCCATTTGTTCTTGTCAAACTTCCAACATGAACGTGTGTAATACATTTTTGTGTTTAGATGGAATGAATTACTTGTTCATTGGTAGAATGGCCACCTCAGTATTCATTAATTATTGATTCCTCCGCCTCTCGATATGGATGTTGAATCTTTGTTCTGCCCAAGTGCTACTTTTTTGGTGAACTGATCGTAGTGTAGAACAAACTTTTGAACCGTTACTCTTAGAAAGTCTGTGTAGAGATTTTCTATCTTTCAGAATTCGAATTGTGAAGAGATTTTTTGGAAAGTAGTAGCATACATTTGATGCATCTACACCATTGTTGGAGTCCTCTGAACGCACGCACGTAGGTGTGTGCTCATACATATCAATGTAGGTCACACCTATTTGGTGACGGTGATATATTTTGAGACTGGGAAATACTAGAACAACAGCAAAGCCACATCGGCATAAGAGCCATCTAATCGTGAGATGCAACATATACAAATTGAGGTTGATTGGATGGCTTTTACACTCGAAGTGACTTCGGGGTGTGCTTTAGGCTTTTAGCTATTGTCATTCTAACATATTCCTTTGAGGTCCTACTTGGTTGCAAATAAAATGCTTTTTTTTTTTATAGGAAAAGAGCATTTCTTCTAGAAAAGTTTTCAAGTAAATGTTCATAAGGAAATTTTTAATGTTGTTTGATTGCACATTCCAACATTTTCCTCTTAGGTCCTATTTGATTGCAAAGAAAATGTTTCATAGAAAAAAAAAAAAAAAGAACATTTTTTAAGAAAGTTTTCTCGAGTAAATGTTCATAAGAAAACTTTCCTAGATGTGTTATTTGATTGCACAATATAAATTTTTTCTCCTACAATTTACCAACAATAAATTTTGAAAACTCACCATATATATTAAATATGTTAATTTTAATATTTAAAATATAAATTTAAGGAGTGGCCAAACGGACTCCAGTTTTCGCTTAAAGGACTCCATCTTAGTGAAGCTAACTTAACTACACCTCCATATAAAAGGGTTTTTACTCACCCACACCCAAGTCATCTCTCAAATCGCAATCTCATCACCAACCCAAATATGACGAAATTCGAGAAAATCGCATCGATTTGACGTCGTTGGTGCATTTCTCATCTCCTTCAGAGTCAATTTTAAGGTTTTTTTGGGATTTTTTCTTTTTTTGAGTTAGTATTGCTTGTCTCTTTTTTTTGTTGGGTTTAGGGTTTCGATTTTGGGATTGAATCTTACATTTTGGGTACAAAGTTTTGATGGAATCGGAAATATCAAACGATTTCAAGCAAAACTCAATGTTTTTTTGTCCTTTTTATGTATTATTTAGGAGTTTCGAGATTTTTTTGTTCTTTCTTGTTGCCCGCGCGTGTGGCGGACAGAGTCTGAAAAGGTGTTGGACACACAAGGCGGACAAATCAGAAGAGGTGTTGGACACACAGGGCAGATAGGTTTGAAGAGGTGTCGGACACATAGAGCTGACACTTCTAAAGAGGTCTCGAACACATAGGGTCGACACATCTAAAGAGGTATTGACCGAATCCCTTTGTCACCCACTGAGACCGAGTTCTCTTTGCAATCTTGGTCGAAGTCAGCCGAGACCTTTAAAAAGGTCTCGGTCGAAGTTGGTCGATACCTCTTTAGATGTCTCGGTCATGTACGTCTGAACCTTGCGGGTGAAATTTCTTTACTTTTAGGACACGACGTGACCACATTCGATCTTGTTCATCGAAAAAATATTTCTACGACACTTGATGATCTAGTACAAGTACTCTACAATGACTAAAATAGAAAAATGGAGAGGATTGAAGGGTGTTGGGATGAGGGTAATGAGGTGAGTATGAGTATTTTTGAAATTTTGAGAAACAAAAGCAGGGTCAACTAAGTAAAAAGTGGGGTACGACGAAGTAAAATTTAAAAATCGAGTCCTTTAAGCAAAAATTGGGGTATGTTTAGCCGCTCCCTAAATTTAATTTGAATCTTAATACGGGAACTCAATTTCTCAAAAGAAAAATCAATTTGCTCACTTTAATAGGTGAGAAAATATATAAGTTTTAATATGAAAAATTGGCGATTGTGAAAAAATGTTCCACGAGAAAATTTTGGTTATCAAATGCAAGAAAACGTAATTTTTCTCACGAATTTATTATTTTCCTTGGAACATTTTTTCTCCGTCCAATCAAACAAGGCCTTAGATTTGTGTTTGTATTGGTTTTCACGTGTATTGCATGTACTTGTGTCAATGTTTTGTTTGGCCCACCAACCCAGTTTTGTCGGGGTTGACTTTCATTCGATGATCCAAAAGATTTAGGATAATGACTTTTTAAATTTGGGTCTAGCCAAGACCTTTCGAGCCTGGATTTCAATGATACTCTTACTTTAAAATATATAACATATATAGAAATGTATTATTTTAATTTCGAGACGAATCTAAGTTAACTGAGCGTTATGCATTTCTTTTCTTTGGCAAAACCATTATTATGTCTTTTAATTTAAAATAATAAATATAACTTTAAGTCTCCTATTTTTAAAGGGAGCAACTGAACGGGCCCTACTTTTTACTGAACATACCCGATTACTCAAACATACTCCGATTTAGAATTCTAATTGCTAAACTTACCCAATTTTTTTCTTCTGAAATCCCCAAAATACAATTGCTCAGCACACCACTCTCATCCCCACCCTCATCACCGCTCAATCATCTCTATTTCTCAATTTTGGATGTTGTAGAGCACTTGTACTAGGTCGCAAGTGTCGTACGAGTGTTTTTTTTTTCGAACAAGGTTAGATCTGATCGTGTCGATGCTCTAAAAGCGGGGAAGTGACACATGTAGGTTTTAGTCACACATGACCGAGAACTCTTTATAGGTCTCGATTGACTTCTACTGAATCTTCATCCAACTCTTACCGAGACATTTGAAGAGGTTTTGACTGACTCCTACTGAGAATTCTAAATAGATATATGTGGGAGTCAATCGAAGTCTCTTTAAAGGTCTTGACTATGTGTGTCTGAAACCCACGGGTGACAAGAACGAATAAAAAAATTTCAAAACTCCAAAAAACGCATGAAAACGATCAATAAATTAGTGGGTTTTGCGCGAAATTGCGAGATTGAAACCACAAATCAAAGCCCAAAATGCGAGATTTAAGCCCCAAATTAAAAGCCCAAAACCCAACAACACAAAAATCGACTCAAGACATCGATAAACACTAGAAAACCTAGAAATTGACATGAAACGATGTGGGGAATGCACTCAAGATGTCGAATCGATGTGGTTTCGCTTGGATTTCGTGAGATTTAGGCTGGACGTGAGAGTGTGATTATAGAGAAAGAGAGATGGTGGAGTGATCGGGGTATATGTGGACATGGTGAGTGGGGTATGGGTGAGCAAAAAACCCTTTTATATGGAGGACGGTTGGGTCATTTCACATATGAATTAAATTTTTGAAAAAACTATATTCAACAAAAAATTAGGTTCGTTCAGCCAATCTTTTTAAAAAGGGAGCGGCTGAATGAACCTTAAGTTTTACTAAACATACCACATTACTCATGCATACCTTAATTCTTGAAATACAATTGCTAAATGTACCTTAGTGTTTTTCTTTTAAACCCTCGAAATACCATTGCTCAGCCCATCACCCTTAATCTTATTCATTTCTCGATTTTTGCTTACTATAAAGCACTTGTACTAGATTGAGAGTGTCGTAAGAGTGTTTTTTCATCGAATAAGGTTGGATCTATGTAATTGAGACACACATGTGACAAGAACGAAGAATTTTTTTAAAAATCTCCCAAAAAATCCATGAAAACGGGTAAAAATTAGGTAATTATGTTGTAAATAGTCTACTTTTCTCTAATCCATCCATTTTTTGGCCCCCAAAAGCAGAGATTGGAGATCAAAATCAAAGCCCTAAACACCATCGATAATAACATAAAAACAACTACAAGCACCGACAAACAACCCAGAAATTGAACAAAAAATGGTGATTATAGCTTCACCGACGAAGGGCCAACGTGATCTCGCTGGAATCACGCAATAGTTCGGTCAAATTGGACAATCCAAATTAAGGGTGGGGGAGCTCGGTCTCGGGAGGGTTTAGGAGGTGGGGTATGAGTGAGAAAAAACCCTTATATATGAAGAGCAATTTGGTAATTTTACAAAGAATCAAAATTATAAGATTAAAAAAAATCGGGACTAGGATACGTTCAACCCTTTTAAAATTATGTCAAAGGAGATTACATTATGTATAATTTAAAATAACTTTATTACTTAAAAGATTTGAAACATAAAATAATTTTTAAACTAACAAATCTAGACAATTGGACAATTTGATTATAAAGTAAATCGATTATGGACGAGACATACTTATCAATACAAAATCGGGTTGGGGTTTAGGTAACGAATATGCTCGATTATATCAAGAGTTGTTCGGACCAATCCGAACCAGAAAAAATGATACCCCTATTTGTATGGTTTATTATCTAAACAATGTGTGACTTTAAGTGTGTTATTCTTGCCAATGACTATTTAGCAATGCATGTTCAAATAGGGGCATTTCTTACTCATACGCAAAAAAATGATACCCCTATTTGGAGAGGTTGGAGTTGAATCGCAACATCTCTAAACCTTACCTTTTGGCACGTGATGTCGTTTCCATTGCACCAAAGATGCTTTGACGTTATTATCTCGAGTTTTAAAAAGTGAATACGCGAACAAATTCGATTGAAAAAAAGAAGGAAAAGCAAAACAAAATATTTCCAACTTTTTTGTTTGATAGCTGAGGGTATTTGAGTTGCCGCCACTAACAACGGACTAATAGTGGACGCGACTAGTCCCTCGAGTTCCTAAATGTCCCCCACTAGAGTTATCCAAGAAAGAAATCGAAGAGAAAATGGGGAGGCATGAAATCGAACCCCACACCTTTGGTGTATTGAGCATAATTCTTACCATCCCACCAACTCTTCTAAGTTCATTCCAACACCAATATTAGTTGAAGGTAATAAAGATCTCATGGCTTTTGTCTTTTATGTCCACAATCTTCATTGCCTTGTCAAACGTTGTACACGTCTTGTTCTTAATTGTGGTTGAGAGTTAATTCATTGTCCTTTTCACCACTATGACTCCATATGAAGAAATTGCAGTAAACCTAAACCTAGCATTTGGGGCACTTTTTTTTTGTTGATTTCGTATTCCCCTTTTGTCGCTGTTGCAGTCTGATCATGGTTTTGGCTTTCGGGTTTCATAGTCTGGATGTGGTCTAGAAAATAGTCTTCCTATCAAGTATATATGCATTCTAGTTTCAAAATTTATATGGTACATGACATCTAAGGCCTTGTTTGGTCTAGAAAATAGTCAAACTTTCAAGGAGATAACTCACAAGGAGTAGAGAACTAATGGAGTAGAGAACTAATCTTGTTTGATTGTTCAACTTGCCTGCAAGTTATCTCCCAACTTACACCCTAAGGTGTGAGATATCTCCCCACCACCCCCTATGGAGTTATCTCCCAAAGTTGTGGACAAAATTACCCCCTCATTAATGACCCTTTTATTACTCATATCTCTCTTGTTTGAAGACTATTTTTGTCGATTCATGTTTTTTATTGTTTAAAAACTTGAAATTTCACTGCAAGTTTAAAGTTGAACCAAATTTGAAAACATAAAAATATTAACTCCGAGGAGTTAATATGTCTTCGATCGCACTTAATCGAGCACAATTGAAGAGTTTAATCCATGTAGGGTGTGTTTGATAACAAAGAAGTTTTCAATGAGAAAAAAATATTTACTTTAGCAAATTTTTTGTAGAGAATTTTCTTAAAAGAATTTTCTCATTGTTGTTAAATTGAACGTGAGAAAATCTTGTTTTTCAATTTTTTGATGTTTGATAACTAATGAATTTTTTTATTTCATTTTTCTGCAGTCCCACGAATTCAGATTGAAATTAAATCACGTGGACAGTTAATCAATGTTACGCACCGAAATTGAGTCAGCAACGACTATCTTGACAACCATTAATAAACTAAAAAAAATGATTAGTTAATTAATTGATAACTAACATAAATGAAAGAAAATAAATAATGTTTCAACATTCTTCAAAAAAAACTTATGTTTTAGCTCTTAAAAGTAATCTAAAATTTCCTCTGCAAATATAAAATCACTCAATCTTTCTTCAAATCCTCATCCAGCTGAAAAAATATATTCGCATCCTTAACTTCACCTTCCAATAAAATTATGGCACGCATTACGTCTTCTCGACTTAGTTCAAGAATACTACGAAGCTCTTTTTGAAGAGGTGCACAGTCTGTGTGCGCAAATGCCACTACAAAAAAATTGGTGGAATTAGCGACGTGGAATAGCGACGGGCTATTCCCCGTTTTTATTTAGCGACGGGATAGTGACCGGGGTCGTCGTTGACCCCGTTGACCAGAATAACGATGGGGTTAGCGACGACCCTCGTCGCTATTCTTTAGACGAGAAAATTTTCCACCCAATAGCCAAACGTTTTTTCCACGAGGCTGTCCAGCAACCACTGGCCAGATGAGGGAAGCATACAAGTGGACATTAAACAAAAAAAAACCCTTCTTTTCCCCATTTCTGATCTCCTTTGACCATCCTTCTCCTCCCCTATTGCACCTCATTCTCTTCCCCAGCATCGACCTCATTCTCTTCCCCAACATCGACCTCATTCTCCTCCACTGCACCGACTCCAAACCTTTGCCCCCAAATCTTCCTCCTCCTCCTTCGAGAAATATAAAATTCATGAAAATTCATGATCGATATGAAATTTTATAATAATTGTATTGTTTGATTTTGGATTATTTATATTTGCGAAAAAGAAAATTTATGTATGTGTGATTGCAATTTCTTAAGAAGATTTATTTATTGTGAAAAATAGAAATGAAATGCATATTTGATATGAATTATTTTAATTTGTGAAAAAAATGTAACTACTTTGATATGATTTTTTTTAAATGTATAAAAAAGAAATGCATGTTTGATATATAGGATTCTTTATAATTATGAGAAATAAAAATAAAATTCATGGAAAATGCATTTTTGATATGAAGTTTTTATAATTGTTTTATTTTTTGTTTACTTTTTATTGTCATGATTATTTGTGATTTGTTATAATGTGTTATTATTAATTTGTAGAGAAAAAGTAAAATAATATGCATATATAGAATGTTGAGTTGAATTAAAAATATTGTTTAAAATTATATAAACTTAAATTATGTACATTTCATTAAGAAAATTTTCGTATAAATCAACAAATTACGTCATATAGAAGTTAGACATTATGTAATGAAATAAAAACATAAAGCACTTTAAAATTAAATAAAGAAAATAAATATTAAAAAATATATATAATTGATTGATATATATATATATATATATATCAAATAGTACAATGCTTTTATACTATATATATAGAAGTTAACATTATGTAATGAAATAAAAACTTAGTTAAACACAAAAATTTAAAAATAAAATAAAGCACTTTAAAACTTACACACTATATATTTGTAAAAAGAAGCTCTTAAAAAGTAATAATTATATACGAACATATAACAACACTATTATATTGAAACGAAATAAAATATTTTAAATTTTGAGATAAAGTAGCTTGTACTTATATGTAGTATATATATAATAATTTAAATTATGTACAATTATATTAATGCACTTTAAAACTTTAAAGAAAGAAAAAAAAATAGTACTTACCGTATATATATTGGAAAAAGACATAATTAAGCAAGATAAATTTGAAGGAAAAAATAGTACTTATCGTATATCGATTAGTTACAGTTAACATTCAACTAAAATGTATAATATATATTACGCAAAGTAGGTATAAATGTAACCAATTTGACTAATTACGGTTAACATTCGAGTAAAAATCTCTAATATATATTACACAAAGTATGTGCAAATACAATCAATTCGACTAATAACGGTTAACATTCAACTAAAATGTATATAGTGATTAGTGTGTAGGTATGTTTAATTAGGGTTCCTTAGGTCTTTCAAGAGATGTCTGTAATGTATATAGTGATTAGTGTGTAGGTCTGTTTAATTATGGTTCTTTAGGTCTTTCGAGAAGTCTGTATCTCGAGAGTAGATGTATCACCGCATTAAAGGCGGTTACACCCAATTGGAGTTTGTCGTTGGCGTGATGGAGATCATAAAATTTGCCATGCAAAACTGCACCACTTTCCTGAACGAAGCAAAAACTTGATGTCATTGTTGAAAATGTCGGAACAAGAAATACTACGATGTAACAGTAGAGCTTCATCTACTAAGTTAATGATTTGTTCCCGAATATTATTGTTGGACCGCTCATGGGGAGCAAGACTTATTAAATGATACGAACGATGAAGGTGATGATCCAATGGACGAATATCCAACGTCACAACATCATATGATACACGATCATGCGTGGCCAAGTTTTAATTGGAAGCGTGAGGAGCCAAACTCGAAGCCAAAAATTTGTACGAAATGATTGAAGCAGCAAATCAACCGTTTTGGCCTGGTTGCAAGAAGATAACAAAACTCTCAGCAATGGCGCGTTTGCTAATGATAAAGTTGAATCACCATATTTCGGAGCAAACATTCAATGAAATCTTGTATGTTTGTAAAGACATGCTGCCTAAAGACAACTGTTTAGTAGATAAATTTTACAAATGTAAAAGTTTAATACACTGGTTGGGTCTGCCGACTGAGCGAATCGATTGTTGTCCTCAATTATGCATGCTTATTGGAGGCCCGACTCCGAGCTTACATCTTACAAGTTTTGCGGAGAACTTAGGTTTAACTCTAAAAATGCCCGCGCAAGACAATGTTTTACTTCCCTTTGATGCCTCGTCTACAACGTTTATTCACGTTGAAAGCTACTAAGAAACACATGCGGTGGAACGCAAAACACGTCGAGACAAGGGCAATATGCAACATTGCTCGATTATTTTGTCATGGAACAATTTTAATCAAGTGAACCCTACCTTCAGCTCCGAGGTTTGTAATATTCGACTTGGCTTATGCACTGATGGGTTTCAACCTTTCAGAATGATTGACAAATCGTACTCCTCGTGGTTGGTGATTTTAACACTGTACAACTTGTCTTCATCGATGTGTATGAAAAAAGAAGTGATATTTTTAACAATGATCGTACTTGACCCACCAATCCGTCGCAAAAAATTGATATGTTTCTCCAACAATTGGTGAAAGAATTGCAGGATTTATGGTACGACGAGTGCCTACCTATGACATATCAACCAATACAAACTTCCAAATGCGCGATCCACTTATGTTGACGGTGAACGACTTTCAAACGTACAACATGTTATCGGGATGGAGAACGTACATGAGGATAGCTTGTCCTTATTGTATGGAAGATACCGACGCATTCCAGTTGAGGTTCGGGGGGAAAACGACTTGGTTCGATTGTCATTGACGTTTCATATCGCGATATTCGAAGGAAAGGAATGACAAGTCTAGTTTCCACAGAGGTAAAATAGTATCCGACAAGCCACCGGCTAATAAATTAGGTGAAGATATATTGTGGGAAATTGAAGCTTTAGGGCTAATGAAGGTCACTGAATTGGGTTCATATGCTATAAACAATAAAGTTTCAAAGACTAGCGGGTGGAAAAAACAAAGCATACTATGGGACATGCCTTATTGGAAGACGAACCTTGTCAAACACAACTTAGACATAATGCACATCGAGAAAAATATTTTTGACAATATTTTCAACACAATCATGAATGTGCCAGAGAAGATGAAAGATAACGCAAAGACTAGGAAAGACTTAAAGGAGATTTGTAATCGTCCAGAGCTTCATTATGCTCCAATTTCTAAGAAATATCCGAAGGCATGGCATGCATTTGACAAGCGAAGAAAATAAGTGTTGCGTAAGTGGATTAAAGAATTGCGCTTCCTTGATGGTTACGCGTCTAACATTGTTCGATGCATAGATTCTAATAAGTTGAAAATGTCTGGGATGAAAAGCCACAATGTCATGCTTTCATGCAGCGATTGTTGTCGATTGCTTTTTGGGATCTTTTAGAGGAGGACATATGGATTGCAATTAGTGAGTTAAGCATTTTCTTTAGAGATTTAACTGCTAGAAATGTAAATGTTGAGAATCTTCGATTTTTGCAAGAAAACATTCCAAGATATTGTGTAAGTTGAAAAATATCTTTCTGCCAAGTTTTTTCGAAATGGAGCATCTTCCTATTCATTTGGCGTACGAGGCTATCCTTGCTAACCCAATACAATTTCGATGAATATATCATTTTGAGAGGTAATCAAGTATACTCGTACATAATTAAAATCAATTTAAATATACAGTTAACTAATTTACCTCTACAAATGTAGTTACTTGAAACATTTGAAAAATAATGTTATGAATAAGGCAAGGGTTGAGAGCTTAATGCTTATTTAGTGAAAAAGGCAGCTGCATTTTGATCCTATTATTTTTAAGAACACGTCTCCACCTTGCACAACCGTCCTCCCAACAATTACGATGGTAAAGTTGGACCAACTCAAAGTTTTGATGGAGTTAGAGATCACAGTACTACTACTACAGGTTCTTCAGCTCAAGTTCACAGTGGTACATCTCATGTTCACGAGTCAGGGGATCACAGTGGCACAATTCACTCAGTTCATGTTAATGAGATAGGGGAGTTTTGATCTGTTGTAACAGTTGTTAATTAAGTTCAGTAAGTCTGTTAGTTAGTTAGGATAGTTATGAGGTTATGACAGTTGTGAAGTTGTTGTAAAGCTGTTGTAAATTAGTTAGGACAGTTAGGAGGTTGTTGTAAGGTTGTTATTTCAGTTAGGCTGTTTGGAAGAATGTCTATAAATAAGACATTCCTTGTAATCATTTGATCATTCAATACAATTTCGTTTTTCTCTCTTTTGATTGCTGTTCTTGATGTTCTTCTTTGTGTGATTAGTGTATTCACTCGTTAGTGAATACTTTACATGGTATCGTTTGGATCGACCTACAATGGCGGAAGGAAGCTCATCTCGAAGGAGACTCGCGATCTAAGCACCTTTGCTGATGTTACAGCCATAGCCAAATCTCTCAATTTCAACTTACCGACGAAGCTTGATGAATGTAACTATATATATTGGAAAGTGCAAGTTAAAGTTTGCCATTAGAGCTCTAGGATTGGAATTTTTCATTGAAAACAAAAGAGCTTCGATTACAACGACTCATCTATAACAGAGATGAAGTCCTAAGTAGGTGTGACAATCTGCTTATGGTTTGGTTGTTTTCAAACATTAGTAAAGATGTTATAGGACATGTCACAGAATGTGAGTCCTCTTTTGAGATTTGGAAAACATTGGAAAGTTTGTTTGCTCAATCATCTATGGCACGAGTTCTTCAACTCAAAAAGAAGATGAACAATATCAAGAAAGGTTCATCTTCAATTTCAGAGTTTGTTCTTACAGTTAAAATAATAGCTGCTGAATTGAGGTCAATAAATCAAGTGATTACTGAATCTGATATGATTCAATCAATATTAAGTGGTCTTGGCCATGAATTTGATCCTGTTGTTGTGTTAGTTGCTTCTCAAAAAGCAAATATGTCATTACAAGATGCACAATACATGTTGATGATGCATGAGCAGAGAATAGAAGACTTAAATCAAGGTTCACAAACTGATATGAACAATTTCTCAACAAATTTTGTTGACAGTAGTGACAAGAAGTCACAAGGTATGAAAGGCAGTTCTATACATTTTCAAAATAGATCTAACAATGGTTTTTGAGGTGATTTCAAGACTAGTGGAGGAAGGACTGGAAATAGAGGAAAGGTTTTTTGTCATTTGTGCTATAAACATGGACATATGGCTCTTCAGTGTTATCACAGATTTAGATCAATCATTTTTTGGTCCTCAAGGCCAGAATTCTGCTCAATCTAGACGTCCTGTTACACAGTCTCACTATCAAATGCCTCAGAATGCTCAAGCAATGATCAACCAACAAATGATCCATCAATAACCAGCACCTCAAGCAATGATCAATCATTTTCAAGGCATGATGGTGACTCCTGAAAATGTTGTTGATCCAAACTGGTACATGGATAGTGGAGCTTCTTGTCACATGACATCTGATGGATCAGCTCTACACAATAAAACTGAATACAATGGTAATCAGTTAGTTACTGTTGGTAATGGTGAGTTGTTAAAAATTTCTCATACTGGTTATGCTGTGATTCATTCAAATTCAGTTCCTTCTCTTCCTTCTCTTCAACTAAATGATGTTCTTCTTGTTCCAAAAATAGCCAAGAATCTTATAAGTGTTTCAAAGCTTACTTGTGATAATAATGTCATTACTGAATTTACTCCTTCTTCTTTCTCTGTTAAGGACAAGAATTTGAAGACAACATTGCTTCAAGGAGTGCTTCATAATGGCTTATATTGTCTTCCAAAGGCTGGTTCTTTTCCATCTAGTTCTGTTTCTTCTGTTTCACCTGCTTATTCACCTAAGTCTTGTACTACTTCACTTGTGAGTTCTGTTACTACTGATGTATGGCATGCCAGACTAGGACATCCATCTAGTTCAGTGTTACAAAAAGTTTTATCTTCATTAGACAATACTATAAATAAATCTTGCATATCCTTTTGTAACTCTTGTAAAATAGCAAAGATGCACAAACTTCCTTTTCAGTCTTGCAATATAACTGCTACTAAACCACTTGAGCTGGTTTACTCTGATCTTTGGGGTCCTTCTCCATTGCCGTCCTCTCAAGGTTCAAGGTATTACATAGTTTTTGTTGATGCCTTTAGTCGTTTTACATGGTTCTATCCTCTCAAGTTAAAATCAGATGCATATGCTGCTTTTCTACATTTTATCAAACAGGCTGAATTACAACTTAACTCAAAGTTAAAAATTTTTCAATCATATATGGGCCTTGAATATAAACCAATTGAGAAATTTTGCAATGCATCTAGTATTATTCATCGTTACTCTTGTCCATATACACATCAACAAAATGGAGTTCCTGAAAGAAAACATAGATCTATTGTTGAGATGGGACTTACTCTTCTTGCTCATTCGAAACTGCCCTTTTCATTCTGGGAAGAGGCATTCATAACTGCTGTTTTTCTTATAAACAACTTACCATCTGTTGTTCTTGGTTTTAAGTCTCCATATGAGGTATGTTTTTGTAAACTACCCGATTATTCTTACTTTAAATCTTTTGGTTGTGCTTGTTATCCAAATCTTCTTCGCCTACTCTCATCATAAGTTCAATTTCCGATCTTCTAAATGTGTCTTTATTGGTTACAGTCCTAGGCATCATGGTTACAAGTGCTTACATTCAAATGGCAAGATTTATATCTCACGAGATGTTATATTCAATGAAGAAGACTTTCCTTACTCTAACATTTTTCGTCTAATCAAACTTCATCCTCTTCTTATTCTAGTCTTCCTTTATATGTTATGCAATATTGTCCTGTTTCTTCATCTTCACACCATTCTGTTTCAAATTCTTCTTCATTAGACACTTCAAATTCTCCTCTTTCTAGTCTACCACCAGCCTCTACTCCTGTTGTTTCCTCAGCTCCTACTGATCCTCTTTTATCTTTTGTTCCTACTGAATTACCTACTTTGCTCCACAGCCTTCTATTACCAGAACTAATATTAACACTCACCATATGCTAACTAGAAGTAAAACTGGTGTTTCTAAATCAAAGGCACTAGTTGTTACTTCTCCATATGCCTTGATACATTCTCTAAATGAACCTACATCTGTTAAAGTTGCTCTTACTGATCCAAAGTGGTATTCAATTATGATGATGAATTAAAAGCATTGGACAATAACAATACTTGGACATTGGTTCCTCCATCATCTGATATGAGTATTGTTGGTTGTAAGTGGGTTTTTCGAGTTAAAACTACACCTACTGGTGCTATTCAGAGATATAAGGCAAGACTGGTTGCTAAGGGTTTCATCGAGATACTGGACTAGATTTTGGAGATACTTTTTCTCCCGTCATTAAACCTTCCTCTCTTCGTATTATGTTTACTCTTCATTACTTATCGGTGGCCTATCAAGCATTGATGTGAATAATGCTTTTCTTAATGGTTATCTTGATGAAGAAGTATTCATGAGTCAACTTTGAAGGCTTTGTTAGCAAGCAATATCCACATTATGTTTGTAAACTAAACAAAGCCTTATATGGTCTCAAGCGAGGCTCCTCGAGCATGGTTTTCTAAGCTTTGAAACTTTGCTTGATTGGGGATTTAAAAATAGTTCAAATGATGTTAGCTTCTTTTTCAAAGGATTGAATCTTCTTCTCATGCTTCTAGTATATGTTGATGATATTCTCATTCTTGGTTCCAATCCATTACTAATCCAAAACTTATTACATGGTTGAATTCCAAATTTTCTCTCAAATCTTTGGGTGATGTGGATTTCTTTCTTGGTTTTGAAGTTCACAGAGACTCTACTGGATTATATTTGTCTCAACATAAGTACATTCTTGATCTTCTCAAGAGGACTAACTTATTGGATTCTAAACCAATGTCTTCACCTTATTCTGTTGGAGTTAAACTCAGTGCAACTCAAGGCATTCCTTTTTCTGATCCTACATTGTATAGGAGCACATTGGGTGCTCTGCAGTATCTTACCTACACTCGTCCTGATCTAAGTTTCATAGTTAATAAACTTAGTCGGTTTCAACAACATCCTACTTGATCTTCATTGAAATTTCTTTGTCAAACGAGTTCTTAGATTTTTGAAATCTTCTCTTGCAACTGGCATTGTTTTTCGTCCTGCTTCTTCTTTGTCAATTGAAGTTTTTACTGATTCTGATTGGGCTGGTGATGTTGATGATAGACGTTCTACAAGTGGAGTTTGTGTTCTTCTTGGTGGCAATCTTATTACTTGGTATTCTAAGAAGCAATCAGTTGTAGCACGATCTAGTACTGAGGCTGAATATCGTGCATTGGCTTTGGGTGTTACTGATATATTATGGACATCATCTCTACTTCGTGAACTTGGTTTTCATTGTTCTACCAAGCCTATTCTTTGGTGTGACAATACTAGTGCTCGGGCATTGGCTTTGAATCCTGTTTTTCATGCTAGAACCAAACACATTGAGATTGATGTTCATTTCTTAAGGGAAAAACTTGCAGCTGGTCTTGTTGAGCTTCGGTATATACCAACTGATCATCAATCAGCTGATTTGTTCACCAAGGTTTTGTCTACTCCTCGATTTCATTTTCTTTCATCCAAACTGAATCTAGTTTCTTCCCCTAGGTTCAGTTTGAGGGGGCATGTTAGAGATCACAGTACTACTACTACAGGTTCTTCAGCTCTAGTTCACAGTGGTACATCTCATGTTCACGAGTCAGGGGATCACAGTGGCACAGTTCACTCATTTCATGTTAATGAGACAGGGGAGTTTTGATCTGTTGTAACAGCTGTTAATTAAGTTCAGTAAGTCTGTTAGTTAGTTAGGATAGTTAGGAGGTTATGACAGTTGTGAAGTTGTTGTAAAGCTGTTGTAAATTAGTTAGGACAGTTAGGAGGTTGTTGTAAGGTTGTTATTTCAGTTAGGCTGTTCGTAAGAATGTCTATAAATAAGACATTCCTTGTAATCATTTGATCATTCAATACAATTTCGTTTTTCTCTCTTTTGATTGTTGTTCTTGCTGTTCTTCTTTGTGTGATTAGTGTATTCACTCATTAGTGAATACTTTACAGACGGCAACATCTCAATCTTCACCAACCCAGGTCAAAGAAGTGTTATCTCACGAATGATGAGTGTAACGCCGCATACTCTTATGTGTTGTTAAATTGTCTCGAGGTCGCTCCATTCATTAGGTATACCTTAATACGCTTCAATTTATAGTTTTAATGTCAATTGTTTAGTATCTTTTATCTATTCAATCGTATTCCTTAATTTCTTTCATTCTCCTGTTAATTAGGATGTACGTATCGGAGTTGCATTCCAAGCAACCAAATATTACGCAAAGTGCAATTGATGAACATCATCATAAACATTTCTCAAGTTGGTTCCAACAATTCGTATGTCATTACTACATGTAAACATATAATTCTTCTTTTTTGTTATTTATTTGAAAATAAATTTTATCAATGTAGCATTTTGTGGCTGTAGGCTCCATCGTATATTCAAGATACAACACCTCAAATGTTGTCATACGACCCTAGTCGACTTTGCATCGTATATCACACGTATTTTGTTAATGGCTACAAATTTCAAACAGTATCGCATGGCGCAAACAATGATACGTGTAGTAGCGGGGTGTGCGTTAGGGGCACAAATCATGCACAATGCGACAATAACTTTTACTAGCAATTGCAAGAAGTGATACAAATTGAATATGATGGATTCTTACATACCGTGTTATTCAAATGTGAATGGTTCGATCCCACGCTCAATATCAGAACATGAGTTCACCGCTCCTTAAAAATTGTTAATGTATATCAAAATCTGCAATCAAATAAGTACAAGCATTTCATACTAGCTATGTAAGCTAGTTAAATGTACTTTCTTTGATACCCAAGTGTAAGAAGTGCGCAAAATAATTGACAAACTACATGTAGACTTCAACCGAAATTAGTCGATGAACATAACTTCGTCAAGAATGTAAACAATGCGCCTACACAAAAAGACGCTTTTCAAGAGCAGCTACCTGAGCATGATATTGAGGCTGATATTGGCAACAATGATGCAATTTCGCTAGCTAATCCTAGTGGTGCACACATGTTAGACATCAACGAAGAAGACGATGAAAGCGATAATTCTGAGTTTTTATCAGTCGATGAGAAGGGTGACGACGAACCATGATATAACTATTTTAGTTTGTAATTGATGTGGAACTTAGTATCATATTTGTTGACTTGTTACATAATATTTCAAATATATAAGGTTTATATGTAATTATTTCTAACTTAGTTTTTTTTTATAAAGTCATGTCGTCGGGCAGAGGATATGATCCATCATCCAGTGAGGGATCCGATGCACGTTCTGGTGGACATCCAATGGACGATCTGGCGCTAGCAGAGATCGATAATCGGGACATTCGTTCCCACGATCTCAAAATGATGCTACTCCACCTGCACAGCCTAGTCAGGGCTAGCAAACTCAACATCAGCATTTTTCACATCCTCCCCCACAACAGGCCCCGTTCTTTCATCCGTACCCATATCACCATTCCCAGCATACCTTTTTTTTCTATTACACATCTCCTTCACCTTATGCACATCCAGCACATCCCCCTACATCTTATATGTCTTTATTGTCTGTATTTGGTGATGATCCCACCTCTATGCAGATGTACTCTACACTACTTTAATCGCTACCCACTCGACCCGTCCATGGTCGCGGTAGGTTTAGGCCAGGCGTTGGGCCTACTTTTTTGTCGGGGGATCAACATCTCCCTCACATCAGCATGATCAAACACACGATTGCCTCGCCCTCTACGAGTCATCATGCAGAGCATATGTCACATTCACCGAGTTCTTCGACACACCATTCAAGTGATCCGTCCATAGGTATGGCCCCACGTGGACGACAACAAAACAATACTACTACTCAAGCTTCGGGGCAAATATTCTTGATCATGAAGGATGAAAGATAATAAGTTTACGTACTTTAAGTATGAATATTTATGTTTGATTACTTTATTATAAACTTGGTCTAACACCTTGTTTCAATTTAGGGGACAAAAATTGCACCCGTTATATAGAGTTGCCTAGGGGATGACTAGAGCATATAAACACTCATTGCACAAAGATGGCTATCCTTAAGAGTTTGTTCCGCAGCACATGCGAGATGTTTATTAGAATTAATGGAAGGTAAAAATGTTTTAAGTTAAGATTGTTTCTTTTACATAGGATTTAGAGACAAAAATTGAAAAGTTTTTTTAGTTATATTCAAATTTTAATATTTTTACACATAGCTTTGTTTTGGCCGGGAGCCATCGGATAATGGAGCCATTAGAGAGGCGTACGATAGGCAGATTGTCACTCGGTATGTTGATTTCATTAGCAAGATGTGCTCTAAAGATAAAAAGTCGGTACATGTATATACTGAGATCTTCGAGCACTGTAAGAAGATGCGGTCCACCCGTGAATTCAAAAAGAAGTTAGAGCGAGCAAGCAAGAATCAAAAACAGAGACAAAGGGACTCGGTACGGGTGCAGTAGTGCATGCAGGTGGTTCTATATCTATATATTAGTACGCGGAGAGGCTAGTAAGTTATACTATAATAAGTTCATATCTATATATAATATAATTAAGTATCAAACTTAATCTTCTTTAAATATCGACTATTTCGTAGGAAGAGAAGTTAGGTCAACCACCGATTACTTTGGAGTTATGCCTATACTTCCATACCAAAGATCGTGACGGCGTAACTTTCCTTGATCAGAGAGTAAAGAAGATTGTCGTAAGAAAATATTTTTGTTTATAAATTTTGTTTGGTTAAGTAATGATAGGTATCAATGACTCCTATATATGATTTGTAATTGTTTTAATTCTTAATTTAGACGATGATACCTAACAGATGCGCATTGAGCTCACAAAGTCGCAACCCGACATGCCAATTGATGAGACTGAGTTATACTTTTCAATTGTGGAGCGTGATGACAAATAACATATATAATGACTAGGGTGGACACCATTGGGGTCGAGGCGTAGACATCGTTGGAGCTAGAGTTAGAGCAGGATCTTCTCGGCCTATTTTTGCTCATAATAAGACCAATGAGCTACTGAGGAAGGACATTAAGGAGATGCATATGTCACTTCTACGGGTTATGCAACATAACACCTTAGGCCATGACGAGTTGCGAGAGTTGCAGGGACGGTTAGGTCGCATGGAACAGGCTCTAATATACATACTTGGGATTTCATTCGCGCCTCCAGGAGATGTTCATAATGACTCATAGATCGACGACGATCTCGACAATTGAGTTATCTCTTATGTATACCATTGGGATTTTATATATGGAACTCACACATACCTTTTATGTAATGCCCTTAATTTTCCAAATCTATAATATAGTCCCGACATAAAAATAAATTAATAGATATGCATAGTATTTGTATATTAGTGTACTAATATGTGTATTATATAATACCTAGTTACTTAGAGATGGAATTAACCTAAGTGAAAGGAAAATGAAATTATTAAATGATGTAAATAAAAAATAATGGCAAGGAATTGTAAATATACATGAGGGCATATATGTAAAAGACATAAAAAGATAGACTTAATGTGAGCTATAGATCATCCTAGCATTTAAGCTCATCTTGATGAGATGAAGGGTTGAACTTAGTCCACCAAGCCGGCTTCTTTAACAAGCTATACAAACCACTTTTAGGGCTTCTAGCCACTTTTATTTGAATAAGCTATGAGAGAACTTGAGAAGAGAACCCTATGAAGCTTTATTGGTGGATTTGGTGGAGGAAAGAGAACTCACATCAAGTGCACACAAAGCTAGGTAAATCATTCATCTTTATTCTCTAATATTCCACTCTTTGATTTGTTTTTTCATAAGGTTTAAAGTAGAAATGAATCATGATATTTGGATTTTGGATTTGATGATATTTGGGTTTTGGATTTGATTCATCTCTACCCTTTCTTCACTTATTTTAATATATTGATTTCGGATTCAAATCTTATACTTTTATTTTGATTAAAAAGTGTTAGTTTAAGGTATGCTTTTGATGGAAGATTTGGATTTGAATCTTTAAAATGATGATGGAATGTTTTGTGATTTCAAACGAGTGTTTTGTAACTTTTTTTATCGGGTTTAGACCCTTGGGGGCTGGCACGTGTTGCTGGAGAAGTTGGATTTCAGTTCGCATGTTCAAAATTTGAATTTCTAGTCCAGCATCATGCCAGCAATTTGCTTAAAGACTGTACGACGCTAGCCAAGGTGCTGTCTGGGAATGAAGACGCAAAATGAGTCCAGCGAACTCCCAGTGTCGTTGTGACGTACAACGTACGACGCCGGCAAATCGCTGGCTCATAATTTTGGTTTATCGAACCGAAACCTAACGATCTCGCCCAACCTAGCGTCTGTGGGTAACACTCACGACACAGAGACCGCGCTGGATGGATTTCTAGGATTTAAAAGTGATTTACTATTTTTAGAAATAAGTTTAATTTGTTGTTTTATCGAGATATATCGTCGGGACAAGGATCGGGGCAGTAGTAACTAACCCCAAAACCTTTGTCGTCGCGGCATGACATGAATTCAAAAAGGCTTTAATCGATTTTCAAGATATTAATGCGAATTAAGTAAACTTGCCTCAAACAAGTACACTAATAATGAAATGTAAATCTATACTAATGTAAAGCAAGGAGAACCGATTTAGGAACTTCTCGATTTAGAATCGGATATGATAGATGCGCTACGAGGTAAGTGGAATTTGCTCTATTATCAATCATGTTATGCTAGTAGATATACTAGGATTTTCTTTCAGTGATTGGTCTATGAATTACTTGGAATCTGCTTGATATCTTTCATTGATATGTTGCTTATCATGTCCCTTTTTGTTACTCTATCTCTTGGATGCCTGTGGAACTGATATACGTCGAATGAATATACTTGGTACCGCGATTGGTGGAGGCTTCCAGTCCCTCCTCCGATATGACTATATGGAGTTTTGCTAGACTTGTGAACCCAAGGCTGCCTGATCCGCAATGTTGGGGGAATGAAAAGCTATGTAAGGTCAATAGGTCTTTAGACTTGTTAACCTCGTGTTGTCTAAACCGCACCATTAGAGGAAGGATAAGCTAAGACCTACTGCATGATAGGAGTATTGACATTCAAACTTGTGAACCTCTTGTTGCCTAAACCAAGCGAGATAGTGTAACGGGTGTTCACATCGAAAAACGTGTCGAAACGGGTGCGAGGAGTGAAATGCGGGTTCACTAAGTAGGAAAAAAAAGAAAAGAAAGAGAAGATTGGTAAAGTCAACTAGCTTAACCCATTCACATTCCATTCCACACTCCATCATCGGTTTTTTTCCTCTCCCTCACGTTATTCACTCACGCATACAAGACACACACACCCTAAGGTGAGAGGAGAAGAAGAAGACAGAGAGAGAGGAGGAGGAGGAGAAATAGGAAGCGGGAAGGAGAGAAGAGAGAGGAGCGCAGAGCGGGTAGGAGGTAAGTCACTGCTTTTGGTTGTGATTTCGGTGTCAACCATGGTGGCCACGAAGGGGTTCGGCCATTGAGGCCCAACTGGGCCGAGGTGGAGATGGCGGGGGCGTCTCCCCCTACCATCGAGTCCACGGGGTTGGGGTGGAAAGCAACCCCAACCCAAACCACAAAGGAGAGAAAGAAAAAAATGAAGAAAAGAGAACCAGAGGCTAGCGTCCGGAGGAAGAAGAAAATGATGGGGTGGGGGGAAGGGTCAAACCCGGTTCAGGGGGCCCACCCCTATATTAAAATAATATAAAAAAATTTAAATTTAAATTTAAAATAGTTTTAAATTAAATAAATTACAGAAAAATAAGAAAAATAGGTGAAAATTTATGGGAAAAATCTAGAAAAATCAGGAAAAATATGAGAAAAATGAGAAAAAGATAGAAAAATGATATTTGAAAATTTTTCGGGCGTTGACACCCCGGTATAACTCAAAAAGGGTGTCAAACCAAAACTTTTTAAAATGAAAATTTTCATAATTTGGCCACACATTATAAATTCACTTAATTTGACTTTAAACTAGTAAAAATTGTTTAATTGGACGCCAAGAACTTAAGAGATCGTAGTCAGGAGTCGGGTGCGTTTCTCGAGACGTGAGTGAGACTTCGGAGTGCGTTTTGGGTACGTAAGATTTCATCTGAAAGTCACTGAGGGTTTACTTTCCATTGTTGATTTTTTATTCCTTGTTATTGTACTCTATTCCGTGATACATTTGGGTAGGTGGTCGAGTTACTCCCACCTGATATTCGTTGTGTACTTATGACACACTATGTTGTAGCACGTGTGATCAGGCATTCGGTGAATTGCAACCCGAGTTGTAAGGGTGCACGTGTCGGGCAAGCCCCGCGAGGAACCAGGTGAAAGGAAGTGGGGGCACCCACCGAAAGGATCTTAGGGGTCCGAAGTACAATTTAGTCTGACCGGGACGAGTACACACTTTGTTTCTCTCGTGTTATTTATTCATGTGATGATCTTAGCACAGTTGTCTGTTTAGTTTTCGCATGATTATTTGACATGTTTATTGGTATCTGCTTAAATTCTTATAAATGCTCGGTGTACTTCGTTGGAATCTTACTAACTGTACTCTCCATCTTGCTTTTTATGATGGTCGAGTGCAGAACCTAGTGCTAGTAAGGGCAAGAGGATTTTGGGCACATAAATCATAACATTGGGGGAAGGATAACCTATTTCCCATTGTCCAGTTGGATATATCAGTTGCTACTTCTTCTGACTCTAAAGGCATTTGGTATCATCGTTATCTTTGTTGAAGTATCGGTTGGGCATTATTGTTCTTTTATCTCGCTATATTATTATGCTTAATTATGTATGTCATTAATGCCCAAAAAATGATAATGGATCTTATGATCTGAACCGTTGAAATCTAATTTAATTTTATTACTAGGTATTACTTGGATGATTGATAGTAGAGTAGGTTTCTACTTTACTGAGCCCGTTGATATATTTTGCTCATCCCACTACTTTCCCCTCCCCTCCCCCAAGTACCTCAGCTGATGCTCAGGAGAAAGGAAAGGGCAAGGCCTTAGCGTATAAGCTCTTTTCTTATTTGCAAGGTTTAATATAATTATCTATTTGCTTTTAGACTTTATGTAATAAATAGAGGATTTATTTGGGTAGATGTTTGAACCCATAATACCTAATTAGTTTATGTTTAATCTGGTATGTAAGACTTCTACATTTAGTTCCGTATTTTATTAGACAATAAAGGCTTTGTTATATTTCACACCTATTAGCTTAGTTTAGTCTATTTTGTAGAATGTCATGGTTTATTTCCGCAGGGTTTATTTTCGCAGGTTAAGGCTGCCTAGATCATTGCCCGACATCACTGGGTTATCTCGAGAGGTTTTGCGATGGTTTAGGCTGGGAGGTCTAGGCCCACGGGTTTGGGTCGTCTCATTTTATCTTATTTTGTACATTTTATACTTGTATTTTCTTTTGTTATATTTATTTCATTTAGTTCTTTATTTACTTCAATTATTTAATTTAATTTGCTTATATTTATTTGCTTAACTCCTATTCCAAACAAATTGGTTCTTTCACAAAAAATATAAAATTTTAATAATGTTTAAAATAATAATTATCATTTTAATTGAAATTTTAATAAAACTAAAATCTGTTCTTTTTATAATTGAAAATATTTTATAAAGTTTAAAATTAAATATTTATTTTTAATATTTATTTTTAAAATAAATGCTATTATTTTTAAAACAATTCATTTTAATATTAATTTTGATGAAATTAAAATTCTATATATTTTAATAATAAAATGTTTTATAATATTTTAAATTTTAAATTATTATTTTTTATATTACTTTTAATTAAGTTTTTTTTAAAAAAACTATTATTTTAAAAATAAGTATTTTACCTATTTTCAAAATCAAAAAATAAAAACTAACGGTTTTTTTTTTTCAAAGATTTCAAATTAATTAGCGACGGGAATGACGACGTCCTCCCGTCGCTAATAGTATGACACTTGGCTGGCTCGCCTGCCACGTGTTTAGTTGGCGACGATAGTTAGCAACGGGGGCCCAGCGCTAAAGTTGATGACGTGGCAGGAATTATGCGTTGTCGACGAGATACACATGTCCGATTTAGCAACGGGAATTGGCGACGGGTTCGGGTTCACATTGCTATTTCTGACACCCGTCGCCAAAAAAAATAGCGAGCGAGAAAAATAGCGACGGGTATCCCAGTTGCTATTCTCGTCGCTACTACGTCATAGTGACGGGACGTATCGGATCAGCGACGAGATTTGCTAGTCTGTTGATAACTGCAATTAGTCCTTGCTCGGTAGCATCGGAATTACTACTCTTCCTCCTTTTAATTCTCTGGCCATTTGATGTCATACGAGTTGCACTAAATGACCAATAATTCACCTCATCTTTTTCTTCTTTAGTTAGGAATGACTTCTCTACATTGAAAAAGAATGTACAATGAAAAAGTGTAATATTAAATAAGCAATGATTTTAAAAAAAAATTAAATAAGCAATTACTTAAATTACTCACCCATTTCTTACAAAGAAAACATTCTATGTTTGCCTCATTACCAGTTATTGCATTCCCTCCAGCAGCTTGATCATCTCCAAATATGACAGATAGCTCATTGTAGTACGACATACGCTTCCTGCGATATGATTCCTTTTTTGGAATGTTTTTGTTACATACAAACATACACGCCAACACATGAAGATATATAAGTAGTTAATATACATCACTAATACAATTATATTGATAAGTCGGTATTTATAGGTATTTAATAGTCTATTTTAGTATATTTAATTATTGAAAGTATTTAAAATATATATTTAATTATATTTTTTGGTCATTTTTAAGTGAAATGGAGTGCGCGGTTGAATTCATGGAGGAAAAATACTCAAAATGGAGTATTTAATAGTAGTGATCGGATGCCGGACAGTTTGTCTCGAAATACGCATTGGGCTTAGGTCGAATAAGCGACGATCGAATTCAACCAATCGAGAAGATGACACGTTTTCGAAAACAATGCCACGTGTCAGCGTGACACGTCCACAATGTCGCCGCGTCAGCAACACAAAGCCAGCGCCACCAATCACGCGTTGCCATGTCAGCCAGGAAGACACGTCACACACCGAATCATTTTCTTCTCACACAGCCTTCGTCGATCTGCCTCGAGGTCCATGCACGCACAAACTCCCGATGCCACGTGTCACATGTCTGTTGGTCCAAAGCGTCGCCGCGTCAGCAACATAAAGCCAGTGCCACCAATCACGCGTTGCCATGTCAGCCTAGAAGACACGTCACACACCGCCTCATTTTCTTCTCACACAGCTTTCGTCGATCTGCCTCGCGATCCGTGCCGTCACAAACTCCCAGTTTTTCGGTCGACTTCTGCGCGATTTCTCCGTGCCACGTCGTGACACGAAGCGATATTTCATTTGTCCAGCGCGCCTTTAATACGTGGTTTGGCCAGTCAGAATCTTCCACGTGTTGCTGACTCATAACACACACAACCGAACGCACACATTCTCGGCGAATTGCACGGCGACAAATCAGCGCGATGACAGCAGGCGGTCCAATTGAACGACGACATGTCAGCGCGAGTTAAACTACAACGAATAGCGGTTTGACACGTGGCAGACTCGGATTTTCAAGCTAAAAACACCCATACGATGCTCCTCGACGCACGAGTCACGTACCTAACCCCTAAAATCAGTATTGGAGTACAATTTGGACTATTATTATATATTAGGAACCTAGGTATTATTAGAGAACAATTAATTAGTATTTTTTTTAGAAATCAATTTTTATTTTTAGCAGTGATTTTTGAAGATGATGTCCGACTAATCAATTTGTTGCCTAAATCGAAGGGGAAGCAAGTCGGGATCATGTATTCATAGTATATTATGTGAGATCTTTTATTATTATTATTTAATTAATTTAATTTCTCCTATTTCACTGTTGTTGATTTAATTATTATGATTTAGATTTAGGGTATATATATGGCAAATGCATATTTTTAGATTGACAATTTACTGTTATTTGAAATATTAATATCCGTGTAATTGTTCTTTTAGATCAATAAAGTAACAAACATTGACCCGTTTGCCTTAAAAACCTTTCGGTGTTTGGATGTGCAACAATTGAATCTAATTTAAATCGGGAGCGGTTGCAACCCGGTTATTTATGATTAGTGTTCCCATAGATCTATATTATTGCGGTTAGTGTGTTAAACCTGATTGGCGGATGTCTAGGGTTATACATTAATTAGTGAAGTAGTTAGTGGCGGATGTCCTGACTATCGAAATTAGAGGAATTAGGAATTTCTGACGGATGTCGATTTTCCATGGCTAATCTAGGAGAATTAAATTAATAATTTATTTGGGAAAGATTGAGGACCATTGAATGGTATTGAATCTTGATTCTGATTTGTGGAATTGGAGATTTATGTGATTTTTCATTATTGATATTAATTTTTGAGAACTTTTTATTTTTGTTAGTTTAATTAATTATTTTATTGAATTTTCTGAAAACCCCCCATTTTTAGTTAACTTTGAGTAAACTCAAGTCCTGAGGATTTGACCCCGTATTTACCACTACTACACCCTTGTGGTTGGTAACTCGATTTGCGGGTTATATTTAGCACACGCGACACGTGATCAAATTTTGGCGTCGTTGCCGGGGATTGGTATATTTCTTTCTTTGGTTTATTGTTATTTTTGTTTTTTTTTTTTATTTTTTATTTTGTCTATCTAGTCCCTTGCTCTTAACATGTATCCAGACAATATCTCGAGTTCCACTGACCAGAAACTTAACCGAATAATCTCCATGATGGAACATTTCCTCTCCTTTGGTGAAGTGCAAGTCAACCCCGCGATGGACTTCTCCTACCCCCATAATTATGGTCGATACGAAGACTCGCATTATTATAATGTGAAAGGGGTTGGCATGCCACATAATAGATATCAATATTTTAACATGAATTCTTTTGTGCAACAGGTCGAGGTTTGCGAAATTTGTGGAGACTATTCTCATTCCGTACATAATTGTCCATATCATCCACAATATGAGAATTATCACTATTCTAACTATGCATCGCCACAACCCGACTTCTCTGGATTCATGTCACACTCATAGGCTCCTTAACATGTAGGAAATCAACGGTTTCATCAAAGCCTCCCCTTGGAAGATATGGTGATGCAAGTGATGGAAAGTGTGCCAAAATGTTGGCAAATAGACACATCCGAAGAATGTGAAGTCTTTCAAATTGAGCCAGAGATTGTCATTGCATTAAATGAAGGAGAAGATGAGATGAAAATTGATGTCAATTCAGACAAGCCTGAGATGCCGAAAATAGAGAGCGAGGAAGACCAACCACTGGTGTTGGTGCAACTACCCACCCTCCCATGCACATTTGGTACACCTTATAAGGGGGTGGAAGTAAGGAAGCGTTTGCAGATCTTCTACATTGCCGACACCTTTGTGTTGGACGATCCTGATACAATAGATTCTTTCGTGTTGGAAGTTCCGGATAAGCTCCTAAATCTGAAAGAGAGCGTGCATGCTTCATTGCCTAAATACGTAGATGCGCCATTCGTTGTTGACATCTCTAAAGGAGAGGGCATTACGTGACCAATCATGCTCAGTCTAATCAAAGACTTAAAAGAAAGGCGGCTCGTTGGGAGGCAGCCCAACTTTATTTTTATTTTATTTTATTTTATTTATTTATTGCATTTATTTTAGTTTTAGTTTAGTTATAATTTTTTATTTATTATTTTTAATAACACTCTAATTTGGTTTCTTTATTTTTACAGGTGATGGAGGGTTGGAGCGCTAAGTTTTGTAGGTTTGACTTTGGATTACATTTTTAACATAATTTGAGCATTATTTTTTTAAGGAATTAACATGTTTATATGATTTTAGGTGTTTTGCGACTTGGTTGGGACATACCTAACTTAAGTCGCTGCATTAGTGGCATGTTTTTGTGTAGACTCGAAACCCTAAATTTCATTCCATCATCTTGTTGATTTCACCCTTAGTTGAAAGACTTCGGGCTCGCAAGACTTGATTGAGTTTTTTCCAGTTAACTCCTATGTTTACGAGTTCTTGCTCTTCTTATGATTGTTATTTCATAGTTTCCTTAGTCACCCACACATGAGAGATTTTGTGCGTTCACTAGTTTTTAGAGACTTTTTGTTATGCATGCATTTGTATCATTTTCTAATCCATGTTCTTCTTCACCACTGTCATTTTCTTTTTGTCATATGGATGCCTTGACTTGTTTTAAACCTTGAGGATAAGGTTCGAAATAGGTTTGGGGGTGTTTTAGGGATTGTGGATTGTTTTGGATGGATTCTATTGCGAAAGCCCGCAGTGAGATCGTTTAATTTTTTTTAATGCGGTTATATGCAGATATTGGATGGTAATGATGGTGTTTTATATCATTTCTTTCCGTTCTTTCATTTCTTGTCCATTCACATTCATTTTTTATTCATTAGGAATTGATACACTTTCATGTATATATTTAGTATATTTTATTTATTTTAGAGTCACCCGAAACTTTGTTCATGCCTTTGGTTGAGGATGAGTAAATTATAGTTGCCTTTTTAACTTGAAACTTAGAGAAAATTAGGAGAAACATTTAATCAAGTTCGTAGCTCAATATTTTTATGATTTCATGATTAGAGACTTAGATGATGGTTAACTCAAGTCATGTGGATTCGACCCCGTATTTACCACTACTACACCATTGTGGTTGGTAACTCGATTTGCGGGTTATATTTGGCACGCACGACACGTGATCATGTATATTCCAACAAAACCTAAAATGTACCTGAAGATATTATTTCCATGTTAAAACATCTGCCTTGGCAAGTTGTGTATCTGGATCTCATCCGAACCCAAAGTAATTGGCTTTCAATGTTTTCATTCTAGCCTTCACATTAGTTTGGTTCACTTATTGTTTTAATTGCTTTGGCAACTCTAGGCAAACTCGAGTATACACCTCAAGTTTCCATGAATTACCTGAAGCGTTGCCAAATCCATACCCTTCCAAAATAATTTCAAGCATGATCTTATCCATGTGGTCATTCCATCTCACTTGCCCCTTTGACACTACTTTCATGGTTCCAATTGATTCTTCCATTGTTGTTTTTATATGATACTGAAGTTGCATATACTTTTAACGAAAAATGGCAAATTATATTTGATGATATAACATAAGACTACATATGACAATCCACTAATTAAGAAAAGTTTCAAATAAATCAAGTTTAAAGTAATAAAAAACTAGTGCAAACTATATAGCAACTCATATGCTCAACATTATATATCATTTCATCTAAAACTAGTCAGTAAGCTTATTTAGGCTAGTGGTAATCATTCCACATTAACTCGACCAATGCATCTCATTTAGCTATCCAAATTGGAGATTGATGTATGGAAATATTATCTTCTTATGGGCTATTATCATCTTCTTCATCTTCATAAATATCTTCATCATCTTCACATAGATCTTTGGGATCTTCTTCTCTCAAAAAATTGTGTATCGCGCAACATGCTAAAATGACATTTGATTCATCTTTAATGTCATAAAATGGTTCGTGCCTCGTAAAAATGCAAATCGTTTCTTTAGAAGCCCTATTGTTATTTCTACTACGTTACACAATTACGAATGTCAAAAGTTGAACAACTCCCTTCCATTTTTAAGTGTACGACCAACTTGATCTTTTAAGTGATACTTTGTACCACGATAAGGTGCTAAAAATCAGGAACATTAGGGAACCCGACATCAACCAAATAACATTTTCTTACACTAAAATGATATCATAGTAGTTTTAACTAGTTGAAATTATCACAACAACAAAAATGCTAACAATAGTACTTTTACAAATGTTATACAAAATGTATCTAATCTGGTGGTATAGTTAGGCTATCCACTTCGGTTAGCCTAACAACATCTCTTAATATACGACCATCGTGAGCCGAGCCCTCTTGTGGCGGCCCCAAACTCCTAGGCAAACCGGGTATTGCCACGTCGCCGGACACGTCACCAAGCATGTCACGTCACCGCACACTTAATTTTGACTGCCTGCGACCTACGCCTTTATACGTACCTTATTCGCTTTAACTTAGTATTTATGGATGTTTTATAGATATCCACATTAAATTGACTAAGTTAAGTTGTTCATGATTTATCAAATTATTATAAATTAATATTTAAGCGGAAGTCTTTGAAGCATGCAAACACGGTAGAAATAAAAAGTTTGCATGGTATGATTAACCCTATAGTGTGAAAACCCGGCATTTGATATCATGTATATCAAGAGCGACAAAAGTACCAATGGTGAACATATACATGTATCAGGTATACAAGTCCTTCCCAAAAATTTCATAAAATAGTAAATAGATACATACAACCACTTACGCAAAAAGTGACGGCTCTCCTAACTTAGATGTAGTCGCCTAAGACGCCCTTGCCTCGGCTCGTCGCAGGATCTTCGATTTGTCACCAAAAATAATGACAAGTCCTAGATGAGTAAATCTCAGAGAACGTTAGCTAATATTCACGAATTCCAATGAAATGGCTACAATCCATGCAATTTAAATAAAGGACAAGAATAAAATAATCGCATGAAAATAAGTCGTAGAGAAGTCAAATTTGGACACGAGTATAGCGTGACAGATGTTGGGGCAAGTGCCCTAAGTCAATCCATTAACTGTCTTTATGAATACTATTAGTTAATAAAATAGAGGATTTCATTTGTTGTTTATTATAATTAATTTGCATGTTTACATTATAATAAGATCCATGGGTATTTACATAAATATCCTAAATGTCCCTAGTCGATCATTATACTAGGAACTATAATGAATTAAGACTAGTGTGAGTCTTGATTGATGATCATATGATGATTATACGTATAGGGATACGAATCAAGATCACGAGTACTTGTTAGGGAACAAAGTACTGGACCGACCCGCTATGAGAACATCACATGGATTAAGTCATAGTTGTTTCTCATGATAGGTATATATTCCAGTCCTCTGACTTGAGATTACCAGAGACTTCAACATTAGGAACACAGTGATTTGACACAATCAAACGTTGTCTTTAACCTGGACAATTATAAAGGTTGTGATTGGTTCTTGTGTGAGCAATGTGATGAAGTTGTGTAATCGAGATAGAATTTATCCCTCTCATATAAAGAGATATCTAGTGGATCCCTCGATGTGTTAGGCTGTTAAAAGGCCTAGTCTAAGTGAATTGATATTGATCAATGTCACTTGGATGTTTTCATCTACCTAGAGATCGAGACTAGAACGATTGAACATGTTGGATGACAATTCCATGCCTTATGTTTGATCAAAAGGATATCGTGTGACAAAAGGATGTTATATACACTATTGATTAGGTTGTTTCGATTTGATATTCGTACAACTTGGGTAGTCATAATGTCTTGCTAGAGGCGCTTATGACTTGTATACCAAAATGTGTTTTGATACACCGCCAACGTTGTATGAGCCTATTAGGTCGCACACTCGAAGAATGGTTTTGCGAGATTTTAAGATGGTTCGAAAAATGAATTTTATATGATAAAATTCATGACGGAAAACGTCCTTGTGGTGTATTACACTTATACTTCTTTAAGTAGGGGTATATTTGTAATTTACTTAACCGTCTATATACAAGGGTTGTATAAATAGACGCTTTAAGTTACAATACACGCACGAAAAATCAAAAGGCCAAAACTCTTTTTTCGTTTAAGAAACGACTTAGGGTTTTTGGTATGTTTTGGATCGTTTTGGAGAGAAAAATAAAAGGTTTAGTATTCTCTCGAAGCTAGCACTTCGAATCTCGGCCGCCGTTCGTGTATGGACTACTAGTAGAGGGCGTTCGTCGTTGCCAGCGCCTTAGAGATCGATCAACCTTCAGAAAGGTATATTGCGACTGAGGTATGATTAAGTTTTTCATGGTTTAAACGTTTTTAATGGAATTAGATTCGGATCCTGTTGGGGTTTTTGTCAAAATTATTTTGTAATCTCCGCTGCGTATGAACCCCAAAACCCAACAGTGGTATCAGAGCCTTCGAGTTCGATTCCATTAAATTCATTGCATGTTTACTTATGATATATATAAGATATATGATTGAAAACATGTTAATAGTTTATGTATATGTGATATACATAAGTTTTCTGTGAGATTTATTATCATGTTTTGTGTATATGATACATATATTCGTGATTTAATTGAAATTTGTTTCGTACATGCTAGTAACCATGTTAGGTTAATTTGAATAATTTTAATGAATTGAGTTTCGTGTTCTATGATCCATGACACCATTAGATTCGATTGTGATAGTAGTTCATGATTCAATTACATGTTTGTGATTATTTGGATGAGGACCGAAATTGCAAATAATTAATTTTCGAAATTATTTATTTATAAATAATTAATTTTCGAAATTATTTATTTATAAATAATTAATTTTCGAAATTATTTATTTATCTTGTTATATCTATTTTGTTATGAAGTTTCTATTTTATAAAGATAGATAACAAATTAGAATATGAGATAAATATCAAGAATCTTGTTATTGGTGATATACTAGGATTCAAATATCTTAAATCCAAATTAAATAATTAATTTTCGAAATTATTTATTTATCTTGTTATATCTATTTTGTTATGAAGTTTCTATTTGATAAAGATAGATAACAAATTAGAATAAGAGATAAATATCAAGAATCTTGTTATTGGTGATATACTAGGATTCAAATATCTTAAATCCAAAATAAATAATTAATTTTCGAAATTAATTATTTATCTTGTTATATCTATTTTGTTATGAAGTTTCTATTTGATAAAGATAGATAACAAATTAGAATATGAGATTAATATCAAGAATCTTGTTATTGGTGATATACTAGGATTCAAATATCTTAAATCCTAATTGGATTAGGTTAAGATGATTAGTTAGATGTGGGCCCAGGTTAATTAAAATGTTTTAATTGACTTAATTTCGAATAAATTAAGGGGTTAATTTATGATAATAAAATCAGTGAAAATTATAATTTTCTATAGCGAATTTTAATTTTCTGAATTGAGATTCGTCTTCTAAAAAAAAAAAAACTCTCCAAATTGTTTAGTGATTGAACAAATCAATAAAATATATGATATTTCATTGTTTACATAAAATCACTAAAACTGAATAAAATCCCTCTATTAAATTTTAAGTCTCGTGTCATCCATTTTAAACACTTGTCAATGCCTCGATCACACTAATATAGTTTCAAATGCCATAGTTGGGTGTATTGTGTTATCTTGGTGAGACAAGTCAAAAGAGTTACCTTAATGTTTAAAATGGTCCGACTTAATAAAGCCATCAAAATAGTTTTGAGCTTTAAGCAAATGATGAGATAAAAACATGCTAAGACATAAGATGTCTCATATCTCATAAAATGATCTAAAATTACATAAGATGTAATTGGTAACTGTTACCTACCTAAATAATCTAGTTCTGTGTTTCATGCCATAGCCGTCATAGAATTAGGTGAAATATGGATTTTAGTCCCCTAAATAAACAATACGTTTTAGGAGGGTTGTTAATTTAGTGGGAGTCTATTCCTCTATACTAAAATAAACTTTGCATAATCTTTATTGTAGATCAATGACCTCTTCAAGTAACAATAATCCCTGTCACTACGATCCATCCTTGAGAAGGATAAGCTATCTTGGGGACTAACTTTCTTGATTGGTTCAAAAACTTGAGAATTGTTCTTAAGCATGAACGCAAGTTGTATATCCTGGATGCTTCAATCCCTGAGGACCCACCACCAATGCTACGAAAGTCATGTGAAGGATGCGCATAATAAGCATGTCAACGATTCTACCGATGTTGCATGTATTATGCGGCAACTATGGTTCCCGAACTTCGAAGGACATGGAACTAATGGAAGCCCACGACATGGCTATAACGCCGACGAAAATGTTCCAACAAAGAAGCTAGGCAAGAAAGGTTCGAGACAGTCAAGAACTTACATTCTTGCAAGATGATTGAGGGTGCGTTACTTAGTCCTCATGTTTTGAAGATGAAGGGCTATGTTGACCAGCTTGATAGACTAGGATTTCCCATAAGCCAAGAGTTGGCAACGGATTTGATTCTGAATTCATTACCAGAGAGTTACTCACAATTCGTGATAAACTACAATATGAATAATATGGAGAAATCAATTTCAGAGTTGCATTCGATGTTCAAAACTGCTGAACAACATATCAAGAAACCCCCTAATAATGTATTGATGGTCCTAAAGGGAAAGGGAATGAAAAAGAAAGGCAAAGGCAAGGCTAGAGTTGCCAAGGCTGTTGATGCACCTGTCGCAAAGCCTATGGAACAAGTCAAGCCCCAACCTGTTCCTGCTTCAAAACACCCAAAAGAAAAGGAAGAAGATTGTCATTTCTGTAATCAAACCTATCTTTGGCATTGTCGTCTCGGACAAATAAACGAGAAACGCATAACGAAGCTCCATAAAGATGGGCCTCTTGATTCATTTGATTTAGAAACATATTAAACGTACGTATCTTGTTTACTAGGAAAGATGACTAAAAGTCCCTTTACTGGACACAGTGAAAGGGCAAGTGATTTATTGGGTCTAATACATACTATTGTATGCGGTCCTATAAACACAATTGCTAGAGGAGGTTATCGGACTTCATTACATTTACTCGATGATTTCAGAGATATGGTTATGTATATCTTATGAAACATAAAGTTCAATCATTTGAGATGTTTTGAACGTTTCAAAATGAAGTCTTGAATCAACTTGGTAAAACTATCAAAACACTTCGATCGATCGAGGTGGTGAATATTTAAGCCAAGAATTTGATGATCATCTTAGAAATTATGGGATTGTCTCCCAATTGACTCCACCAAAGAACTCCACAATGGAATAGACTTTCGAAAGGAGAAATTGAACCTTATTAGATATGGTTCAATCTATGATGAGTCATGCAGATCTTCCATTATCCTTTTGGGGTTATGCATTACAAACCGCAGCTTTCACTCTAAATCGAGTTCCTTCTAAAGTGGTTGATAAAACACCATATGAGATATGGTACGGGAAGAGACCTAGTTTGTCTTTTCTTAAGATTTGGGGTTGTGAGGCTTACGTAAAGCGACAAGTCTCGAAAAAACTAGCACCTAAATCGACAAGTGTTTATTTGTGGGGTATCCTAAGGAAACAAAAGGATATTACTTTTATAATCCCGCTGAGAACAAAGTGTTTGTTGCTCGGTATGGTGCCTTTATGGAAAAATAGTTTATTTCAAAAGACACTAGTGGGAGAGAAATAAATCTTGAAGAAGTTCAAGAATCACAGGTAAACACTCGAACCGCTATCGGAAGTTCAACAACGTTCCGAACCGCTTGAACCTCCACAAGTGACACAAGGCCCACGTAAATCTAGTAGGGTAAGACATGAGCCGAGAGATTCGATTTCTCATTACTGATAGTTGTGATGTGTTGCTTATAGACCAAAATGAGCCCACCACTTATCAAGAGGCTATGTCTGGACCAGACTCAGATAAATGGCTCAGTGCCATGAATTTTAAGATGCAATACATGTATGATGACCAAGTTTGGAACTTGGTTGATTTACCTGAAGGTGGTAAGACCATTGAATGTGCATACTTTTAAAGCAAGACTTGTAGCAAAAGGTTTCAGGCAGACTCAAGGTTTTGATTATGATGAAACTTTTTCGCCAGTAGCCATGCTTAAATCCATAAGAATTTTAATTGTCGTTGCTGCATATTATGACTATGAGATATGACAAATGGATGTAAAAAAACATTTCTTAATGGAAAGTTTGCTTGAGGACGTGTATATGACACAACTCGAAGGTTTTGTACATCCCGAGAATTCTAGGAAGGTATGAAAGCTTCAAAGATCCATTTATGGATTAAAGCAAGCTTCTCGGAGTTGGAATCTTCGATTTGATGAAGCAATCAATGATTTTGGTTTTATTAAGAACGAAGATGAGCCTTGTGTATACAAGAAGGTCAGTGGGAGTGTAGTTTTTCTGGTACTGTATGTTGATGATATATTACTCATTGGAAATGACATCCCAACATTGCAGAGTGTCAAGTCTTGGTTAGGGAAATGTTTCTCAATGAAAGACTTATGAGATGCGGCCTATATCCTGGGGATAAGGATCTATAGGGATAGATCTAAGAGGCTAATCGGTCTAAGTCAGAGTGTTTACATAGACAAGGTGTTGAATAGGTTCAGTTTGCAAGACTCTAAAAGAGGATTGTTGCTAATGTCTCATGGCATAAGTCTCGGCAAGAATCAATGTCCTAAGACAAATGATGAGCGAGACCGTATGAATAAGATTCCATATGCATCGCTATTGGATCTATCATGTATGCCATGTTATGCACTCGACCGATGTATCATATGCTTTGAGCACTACAAGCAGATATCGGTCGATCCAGGTGAGAGTCACTGGATAGTAGTAAAGAACATCCTTAAGTACTTAAAAGGACTAAGGAAGTGTTCTTGGTCTATGGAGGTTTTGAAAATGATCTAGTTGTAAATGGTTACACAGATGCAAGTTTTCAAACGATATAGATGATTGTAGATCACAATCTGGATATGTGTTTACTTTGAATGGGGTGCGAAAGAAGTTGGAAAGTTCGAAGCAAGAGACTCGTGGCGATTCTACAACAGTTTCGAGTATATTGCAAATGGCGTCGATGCAAAGAAAGGAGGCGCTTTGGATCAAAAGTTCATTTCGAACTAGGTGTGGTTCCAAGTAATGCTAACCTGTTTGTTTGTATTGTGACAATAACGGGGCAATAGAACAGGCCAAGGAACCTAGATCACACCATAGATCCAAACATATACTCAAGCGTTTTCATCTCAACCGAGAAATTATTGAGAGGGGAGACGTAAAGATTTGCAAAGTACCTACTGAAGACGACGTTGCGGATCCATTGACATAAGCTCTTCCACAAGCAAAACATGATGGTCATGTTAGATCATTAGGCATTAGATGCATGTATGATTGGCCCTAGTGCAAATGGGAGATGTTGGGGTATGTGCCCTAGGTCAATCCATTAACTGTCTTTATGAATACTATTAGTTAATAAAATAGAGGATTTCATTTGTTGTTTATTATAATTAATTTGCATGTTTACATTATAATAAGATCCATGGGTATTTACATAAATATCCTAAATGTCCCTAGTCGATCATTATACTGGGAACTATAATGAATTAAGACTAGTGTGAGTCTTGATTGATGATCATATGATGATTATACGTATAGGGATACGAATCAAGATCATGAGTACTTGTTAGGGAACAAAGTACTGGACCGACCCGCTATGAGAACATCACATGGCTTAAGTCGTAATTGTTTCTCGTTATAGGTATATATTCCAGTCCTCTGACTTTAGATTACCAGAGACTTCAACATTAGGAATACAGTGATTTGACACAATCAAACGTTGTCTTTAACCGGACAATTATAAAGGTTGTGATTGGTTACTGTGTGAGCAATGTGATGAAGTTGTGTAATCGAGATAGAATTTGTCCCTCTCATGTAAAGAGAGATATCTAGTGGATCCCTCGATGTGTTAGACTGTTAAAAGGCCTAATCTAAGTGAATTGATATTGATCAATGTCACTTGGATGTTTTCGATCTACCTAGAGATCGAGACTAGTACGATCGAACATGTTGGATGACAATTCCATGCCTTATGTTTGATCAAAAGGATATCGTGTGACAAAAGGATGTTATATACACTATTGATTAGGTTGTTTCGATTTGATATTCGTACAACTTGGGTAGTCATAATGTCTTGCTAGAGGCGCTTATGACTTGTATACCAAAATGTGTTTTGGTACACTTGCCAACGTTGTATGAGCCTATTGGGTCGCACACTAAGAATGGTTTTGCGAGATTTTAAGATGGTTCAGAAAAATGAATTTTATATGATAAAACTCATGACGGAAACGTCCTTGTGGTGTATTACACTTCTACTTCTTTAAGTAGGGGTATATTTGTAATTTACTTAACCGTCTATATACAAGGGTTGTATAAATAGACGCTTTAAGTTACAATACACGCACGAAAGATCAAAAGGCCAAAACTCTTTTTTCGTTTAAGAAACGACTTAGGGTTTTTGGTATGCTCTGGATCGTTTTGGAGAGAAAAACAAAAGGTTTGGTATTCTCTCGAAGCTATCACTTCGAATCTCGGCCGCCGTTCGTGTGTGGACTACTGGTAGAGGGCGTTCGTCGTTGGCAGCGCCTTAGAGATCAATCAACCTTCAGAAAGGTATATTGCGACTGAGGTATGATTAAGTTTTTCATGGTTTAAACGTTTTTAATGGAATTAGATTCGGATCCTGTTGGGTTTTTGTCAAAATTATTTTGTAATCTCCGCTGCGTATGAACCCCAAAACCCAACAACAGAGAACCCTGGTCGACATCCGGGAATCATCGTAGCTAAACCGAGAGGAACCATTGACGACCACCTCGCCAAATATCTCACGATCGAATGAGAGGAACCATTGAACGGTAGAACCTCATCCAAACATATCTCGAGAGAAACCCATGACGTAGACTTATGACTACGTCAAACATTTCTCAACCTACGGGTTTCACGGAGAATAATCACCGCGTAGCCCTAACACGACCAATTACTCGAATAGTGCGGGGTAGCTAGCCCCGGGGTGTGAGTCTGTGCCATGCCGACCCTGTTGACAAACACCCATACACACGTGGAAGTGGATGAACAGTAATTGAACAACAATAAATAACACAATGGAATAATTGAAATGCGAAATGAAGTAAGTGCCATAAAAGAATTTTAACTAATTTTCTCGTGGGTTTACTTACTTCAAGCCATTGCAAATACGCCTTCGAAACGTCCCCCACACGCTCAAGATACGTACCCGCACCGACTATGGTAGCCTAAGTCCCTGGTGTCAAATTATACAATTTTTTATCATTTTAGAGTTTCAGTTAAACAAATTTATAATGTGAGACCCCAAAGTTTGTAAAGTTTTTATTCCACAAATTTGATTCTTGACACGTTTTTGGAATTATACCGGGGATTGTTTGTTCCTGCAATGCGCCACCGCGTCGCCGCCGCTGCCTCGCCACCACAGCTGTCGTGTCGCGCGTCGCTACCACGCGCTGCCACGCTACGCGTCGCGCGCCGCCGTCGCGCGCTGGCGTCGCTGATGGAGCGCGTCGCCGCCCAGCGATCCGCGTCAGCGTTTAGGCCGCCTCACCGCCACTGCCGCTGTTAGTTCACTGCGTCGCTGCTGCCGAACCACCTCGTCGTCTGCTATCCGCTGCCGACGCCGCCACTGGAGCTGCCGCAGTTCCTCCTCGCCGCTGCAGCCGAGCCGCCGCTGGTCCGCGAGCCGCTGCCGCTGATCTGCCGTCCGCGCCGCCGCTGGAGTTGCTGGAGTGCGACGTCGTTGCTGGAGTGCTGCTGGAGTCCGCCATCCGCGCCGACGCTGGAGCCGCGCTGGAGTCCGTCGGCGCCGCTCATGTTCCTCGCCGGAGCTCCCTCCATCTCTCTCTCTCTCTCACTCTCTTGTTGTCTTTCTTCTCTCTCTCTTCTCTCTCTCCTCTATTTCTCTTGCTGTCTTTTTTTTTTTTTAAAGGATTTTTTTTTTATTTAGAGAAGAAGAGAAATGACGAGGTATGGGTTTGATGTGATGTATGATGTAATGGAATGAGTGATGTGACAACTCAATCCCACACTACCATGTACACCCACGTTATGCGCATAACGCGACAAAGCGTAATTCTCAATTAGCGCGACGCGAACTATTTAATAATAGTAAAATAATTAAACATCCGCCACACAAAAATAATATATTTCACCCATTAGGCGTGCCATAAATCTGTCGCGACATCCACGTGGGTCTTAGCTTCGGATCTTAATATTTAATTAGCCAGTTAATCGAGATCGATTAAAACGGGCCGTTACACCTCCTAACTGGAAAATATGTATATATCAAATGTACATGCCACTAAGACATTTTGGGAAGTAAAATTTTTCTATTGTGGTACTTTCGCTGCTCTTCAATTGGTACCATGCATGAGAAATGAGTTTCATCTAATGCTTCGACCGCATCCTAATATTTAATATTTATTTAGTTTATATCCACAAATTATTATAATTTATTATTATGCTATTTACAGGAAAACCTAGAAAATATCTTAAACAAATCCATTACCTCAAAATAGTGATACCAAACACTTGGGTTCGATTCTTTGTCTTGTGGAGAATTATTTATATTTGCTAGGCTTAACTACGCCTTTGTACATATTGATGAGAGCTTTTGTAACAATGTGGAAGTAGCGGCTAATAGTCTCACCGAAACGAATAAATTCAAAATGTGTTTGTCTACTTCGATTATTGTGTCCAACCATCAGCAAAAGCATAGCTACTTGTTCTTTTACTTTTACATTATGTCCGTTAACTAGTACATCCATATGAAGAATTCTGCAAAGCTATTTGAATAGACCTTGTTACAATCGTTACTGTTCCTTACAGTTTTTGTCAGATTCTTTGTAAAAACGCTTTAATATTAGTTTCCTTTCTTCATTTATATTGACTCGAGGTTGTATGTTCAACGAGTTACGACGTTGTACGTAATCGAGCAGTAACATCATCATCATTATAGTTCTTCTTTTTTTTCTATCTTCTTCAGTAGGCATCTAAGTAAATGCATGTAAACTTAATCAATGAGTGAATGATAATAAATCAATCCTTAAAACAAACTCTAAATATAAACTCACAAATTTCAGTATATCTTAGAAGTAAAAAAGAAAGATCACGTTTTGGCTCCTAGGGGTCCCATGGGCCTCCTAACACTCACTAGTGTAAGTTTTGCCAAGAAGATGAACACACAAGGAAACAAGGAAGTCGTTCTTTGTAACACCTTTTGACCTTTTACTGATACTTGTTGTGGATATCTATCTTTTCTCTTATGAACCAGTGGAAATGTGTTAAACAAAGGGATTTGCTTAAACTGTATAGAAATGGTGAAGGCAAAGAAACTCTACCAGAGCAAGGCAGTTTTTTTTTTGCAATTGAAAAATGTGAAGTTAATAAAATAAGAGATATGATTATCTTGCAGAGAAATCAATTACAACAATACTACCAAAAAATTGTGGTAGCAGAATGTTACCTTGAGAACTCTTTATTAGTGTGGCCCAACAACCAACCTCTACAAGAAAATGAGAGTTGGAATATGGTGGATATGGGAAATTGGATAGTTGATGTAGCAATATAGAAATAAAAGATACAACAATAAAGCCTTGGTCCCATAGAATCATAAATGTTTGAATTGGAGAAGAGAGAAGAGGGAGATGGGGTATCAAGAATAGGATCTCTCACGGCTTTTCCCAACACGATCTTTCCCTTCCTGCGTAGTCCATTTTTGGTAGGTCTTCGATTTCCTCAACTGAACTCATGATATGATGCGTGGGTTTGGAAAAGTTTGGGATTTTTTCTTGCCCTTTTTGTTGCATGTATTGATTTCACACTGATTCAATGTTTCTGCTTTGTTGGGTGTCTTGGGTTGCTTTTGTTCTCTTTTCTTGTGAGACTTAAATTGTTGAATCTATGGTTGCTTTATTGAAATTTGGGTCGTTGTTGTATGTATAGTGATAGGCATTTGTTGCCCTTGTTGTTGCCTGTACTAATTTCACATTGGTTCAATGTTTCTGCTTTTTCTATGTTTTTTTCCTTTTTTTGTGGAGAAATCTGCATTTCTGTTAAAGGGAATTTGTCAAATTGGGTTGTTTTAATGCCCTTTTCTTATGAGCTCCAAATTGTTGAATCTCTGGCCGCCTTTCTGAAATATGGGTCTTTGTTGTATGTAAAAATATGAGCATTGTTTGGGAAGCATTTATTTATTTGTTTGTTTGTTATTAGAGTGATTTGAAGTTGGGAGATGGATATTTAACCATATAGGGTGTTTCTTGTAAGATATGGGCAAGGCTAGATTAATTTATCAGTTGCAAGAGTTGTTAAAGCATATGTTGTTATAAAAGAAGTGGATGAGAGGATTGATTGAAGGAACTAAAGGGGTCTGTTGGAGGATGATCACACAAGTTTCTAGGGTTTGAAGAAATTAATTTGATAAGAGACCTCTGAGATGGCTCAAACTAAAAAAAAGTTGATATTAAAAGCACAGGGGCTCATGTACGAAGAAGACAAAGAAGAAGAAGAAACAAACCAACACTGCACGATGTTGAGAATCTCCAGTTCTTGAGTTGGGAGGAGATTCTTGAGAAGGAAATGAACAACAAAATCATCAAAAAAAACACACACACACACACACAATCAAAGAAACAAATAATCCCCCAAACCCCAAAACCCCTAATTCCAGTAGGAGATACATCATCTAATGAGGAACTCCATGGACCCAGAAAAGGGTTTTCCAAAAACATGATTGAAGAAATAAAAGAGAAACGCAATCGAATCAATACAACCGAATTGAAGAACCATTGAAGCTCAAACAAGAGATACATAAAGAGTGATTCATACATGAGCCCTAGTTTTTAGGGTTTAAGGAATAGCCATAGGCAAATACGCCGAAATTGATCTCAAATTGTAGCAAAGATTGAGACTTCGAAGAGCTAAAGCGCCGAGTGAATAAGGAGGCGAAGATTGGGAGACCAGATTGAGAGAGAAATTAAGGTTTCAGGAGGAGATCCGCAGAGGTAAAAATGAGAATTGAGAGGAGATAGTTAGAGTTTATTAAGGAAGAGATTTGAGAGGTGATTGTTGCAACTAGGGTAGAAGAGTTCTTGTAGAAAGAGTCTTTCGTTCAATCACGAATTGGTTACGCACCAAAAATCTCGAATTTCCTCGCCGAAACAAGAGAAAAGAAACGAGGAAAAAAAAGGAGGGTATATTTTTTTCTTTGCAGTTACCAAGTTTATCAAACACCCAATAAAAACAATTATATTAAAAAAAATACATGATTTTTCACTATTTTTTCATTTTGCTGTGCTATCAAACACACCTACCCCTAATGTGACGCTATGTTGTTGTTTTCGTTGTTTTACAGCAGTCTAGGGCTGAAAAAGAAAAGGGCCAATTATGAAATACAAATCATTCCCTACCGAAAAAGCAAGTGTACCTCATGCCCATGGAGTGTTCATATCCTGTTATGCCAAAATACCAAGCAAACAAATGCATTGCCAAATGGCTCAAATCGAAACAAGAAATCTAGAATTTTTATTTCGGAATTTTAAATTACTCATTTAGATATATAAAAAATCTAGAATTCCAAATTTTGTCTAGCAAACCATATTCATCCATCATCCATGTGTATTAACTGCTTCCCAGACCAAGTTCTTGGGCACCGGCAGACCCAAGTCCCGAGCCTGCAATGCAGCGGCCCTGAGAGTCGCGATAGTCTTCCTATTCGCATCAAAAAACGAGACGCTCGTGTAAGGCAAGCCGTGCTTCTCACACAGCCCCTTCACCAAGGGCGATATCTTCCTCAGATGGCACCTCGGCAGCCTAGGAAACAGATGGTGCTCCACCTGAAACTGCAGCCCCCCGTGGAACCAATCCATCCATCTAGAGCACGCGATGTCGATCGACCCCTTCGTCTGCTTCTCGAACCAGTCGTTCGCTCTCGGCCCCCCTATGTAGACGTCTGCCGAGAAATGGTTCAAACAGAACTGCACATGTTGCATTCCGGACACCGCAAAACTCACTGCCACAAACACCACTCTCTCGCCGAAATTAGGCAAATAGGATATCAATAGAGAAAACCACCCCCAAAACACCATCATTCCCAGCAACTCCATTTTTCTATTCGGGACATGCCTCTTTGACAATAATAGCATGAAAGATTGCGCAAACAGGTTTATCCTAGCAAAAGCCATCACAGGGTAAAAAGTCCAGTGCTGGTAACTCACTAAAAACCTAGCGGCAGCATCGAAATTCATCTTCCTACCGTAGAAACACGAGGTGAGAGAGTCGAAGATCTCTGACGAGACCGCTAAGAAGGGCACGTGCTGGAGGTCGGGGTCGTGGTCAAGACTATTCACGGCAATGTGGTGCGCCGTGTGCGTCCACTTCCACCAACCAATACTGATCCCGGTGACGCAATTCCCGGCCAGAATCTGCGAGATTTTGTTCAATCCAGGGCTCAACATCACATTGTAATGCCCCGAATCGTGGCCGATGAACCCACTCTGCATCCACAACACGCCTAACAGAGCAGCGCAGAATACATGGATCCAGGAGTTGTTTGACATCACAACGCCTGTGAAGATTAGGATGAAAAGAGAGATCATACAACATAGAGAGAAGAAGATGCCGTGGCCTTTCTTTTCGAATAGGCCTAATCTGGTGAACTCATTTGAGAGCCTTCGGTAGTCCTTGGAAACCTCTGAGATGGAGTAGTCTTGGAGGTACCCAACGAAGAATTGGTCGAGATGTTGCCAGGCGGATTTGGGATGGAAGGCGATGAATGTGTCGGTGACGTCTTGGCCGGCGAGGTTGAGGAGGGGGAGTTCCCCGCCGGGGTGGCGTTCGGCCCAGTTGGTGACATCGTAGACCTTCCCTTGGATTGAGATCCAGAGATCCCCTGCTTTTTTGTGGTTTGCTAGTTCGTCTGATGTAATGAAGGTCTTGAGTTTCGCTTCTTCCATTTGAATGTGAATGTGGAGAGGAGATAATGAATTGGATCTGGGAAGAGAGAAACAGAAAGGAGGGACTCAGCGTTTGTTTTTCTCTCTCTCTCTCTCTTCCAAATCAATTCAAAATTTGGATCTGGGGAAGATATTGCTTAGTTGTTAAGATGTTAGACGACCTAGGGTTACGCGTTGTTCGCGGAAATCCGAACATCCAAGTGGAGAAATATTTGCGATGTAATCGACGGATTAAATGAGAGGATCTGGTTTGATACGCATACCTGAGGCACACAGTATCAGCCCCATTGACGAGTATGTAACGCACGATGTACAGTAGGTACATCATTAATGTTTCCAAAATGTACAGTACATATATCATTAATGTTTCGAATCTTTTAGTCTAATTAATTGGAACCACGTTTTAAGTCAAAATAAAATAAATAAAATAATAATAATAATTGGAACCGGATTAAGCAATTTTTGCAATCCTTTACTTTCTAGATTCATAAAATTAAGGGTTAGTATATAGGAAACAAAAAAAAAAAAAAAAAAAAAAAAAAAAAAACCTATTGAGCGTTTTGCACATCTAGAATAAACTTTGTATTTTTTCAAATTTATCACGCATCTTAATTTGAGTTTAATTAAAAGACAATCAATTTAAATCGGCACAATTAGTGTGTTCTCAACTGAAAAAGAAAAATTGCAATCTCTTTGTCTATCATCTACTTCTCTTACTCACCCTACTTTTCATCTTTAATTCACATAAGAAACCCAAAACATATACTTATTATCTCACATAAGGCATCTAAATATTATTAACCGAATCAACAAGTTCAACCTAAATCTAGGCGACTCAACGATCTCGCACTCTGCTTTTCTTTCTCTATAGTTGAAGAACACAAATCTAATATGCACAGACTTGAGAGAACAATGAGATCGAAGAAGAAAAATAACATAGGCCCAAATTGTCATCACGAAATCTTATGGATGTGCCAAGTCAGATCCTCAGTTTCTTGTACTTTATGTTTTACTTAAGGATGCATAAATTACACTGAAGTTAATTAACAATAGCATGTTCGGTTGGAGTGACTAATTTGTTAATCTTTTCACTAACTTTTAATCTGATGTTCGTTTGGGCGGACTAGGCAACGAAACGAGTTGCATAATCATATACCCAGGTGACTAATGTAAGTGACCCTCACCCCACTCGTAAGGTAATTCGACGGTAGAGATATGATTCTTGCCCATTATGTCATTCCTCATGTTTGTCTCTTTGCTTCTTTAATGCCAAAGACACGATCGAGTTTCACCTTCCTCGCACAATCAACCACATTCGACTTCATTATCCAATAGATTCATCGACGGTAAACTCGCTAATTTGATTGAGTTTGTCCTTTCTTCTTTTGTAATCGACTAGGGTTTGAATTTTGTTCATCTTATGTGTAATAGTGATTAATCCAGTTGAGATCAAATCTAGTTGTGCTTCAGATGCTTCTTAGTCTTTTTTCTTTATTCAATCGACTTGGTTTTCAAGCTCTCTCTCATTTGAATGAGTTCTATGAATTTTTGCTCTTTTGATTCTTTGTGTGCAAAAATGAGATATACCCACTTTATTTCTTCTCTGAGTTTTTTGTTCTTCTTCACAGATAGATTGTTTATTAATCAATTTCTACTCCGCTTACTTTACTATTCCACCACTGCTTTACGTTGTTAAATGTTAGTTTGAAACAACTAATCAGTAAATAGGTAAAGATTTGGGTTTCTTCTTCGTAACAGACAACTTGTCGTCTTGGTTCTTGGCTATTTAAATGAGGAGGGGAAAAAGGTCATTTACACCAAACCACATAAATTACTATCATGCGAACCGAACAAGTTCTCAAACACGGATTACCACCTAATCTATGACACACTAATCCGATGGACGTTAATCTATTCTATCAAGACAAACTTATCAACCCAACCGAATAAACTAAGTATCTTAATTAAGCTCAAATTAGGATGTGTGATATTTATGAAAAAAATATAAAGTTTGTGATAGACTTGAAAAAATATAAGTTTGTTCTAGATTTGCAAAAACTTAGTAGTTTGTTTTTTTTTTTTTTTTTTTTTTTTTTTTGCAATTAACCAAGGCAAGTTTAACGCAAGATCTTTTCTCCATTGCAAAAAGGAATATCATTTCAAATAATTTAGATCTTAAAAAAAAAAGGTTGTGTTATAAATTGAGTTGGAACTTGCTAAGAACTAGAGAAGAAAAATAGAAGACTGAGAACTTCTACTACTACAAACAACTACTATAAAGGAGAGGAGAAGAAATGAGATAGTTGGAATGAGAAGTTTCCATTCAAATTGGTGTGTGAATTACAATGGGTAGCACCCTTTATATAGGCCATTTGGTGATGATGATAATTGTACTTATACAATGTGAAGTTATACATACACCACAAGTCATAGAACACATCACAAGCAACATAGACAATACATGGAAGAGTTGGTGTACATTGGAGATGATTACAAATTACATGACAATACATGGATAAGTGATTATACATTGAAGTTGAATACAAGTTATGTAGAGTGTACAAGTTACATTCAATGTAGAAGTCATGTTTGATGTTACAATTCAATGTGAGAGTCATGCTTGACAATGTGATCATTCATAAGCTTGGTTAAAGGGTCATCCAATTTACAACACTCCCCCTTAGATAACACTTGCTGAGAGAATATGCCTCGTTAAAACCTGTACTAGAAAAACCCAGTGGGAAAAAAATCTAGTACAGGAAAAAGAGTACAATGTTCTCGTCAATCTTGATTTGCAGTATAATATTATTGATTGCCTCATTAAAAACCTTGCTAGGGAAACCCAATAGGGCAAAACCAAAGCTAAGGAAAAGAGTGCAACACATTGATACACTTTGAAAGAATATATATGCCTCATTAAAACCTTTACTAGAAAAACCTTGTGGGAAAAAAATCTAGTATAGGAAAAAGAGTACATTGCTCTCATAATTTTTTTTATACGGAGTATAATAATGTTAGGATTGCCTATTTAAAACCCTTTCTAGGCAAATCCAGTGGGATCAAACCAATAGCGAAAGGAAAATGGTGCAATACACTGACCAACCTTGATAAAGAGTTTTAATATTATTAGAATTGCCTTATTAAAAACCTTTGCAAGGAAAATCCAGTGGGATAAAACCATAGCAAAGGGAAAAAAAGTGCAATACACTAACCAATAACTCATTTTGATTCTCCCCCTCATGTTCACATGGGTGAGACATTTTGTGCATTTTGTTGCACATGGACATCGTTTTCTATATGAGCCATTTAATACCGAAGCATATAATTGTCACTCTTTTGTATATAATACTTGCATCAAATAATCGATTCATAACTTTGTTACTAATGAATGATCATTTGAACTTCGAGTTCATATTAATTTATACATGGATCATAATACAACAAATTTAATATAATTTGATGTGTTTCAAGGAATTTCACGTCATTCCTTTTGAATTGGCTTATATCTCCCCCTAATGGTGGGAAAACTGTTTCATCAAAGTGACAATTAGCAAAACTTACTATAAATAATTTCCTTATTAGGGATTCAATGCATCTTATAATATGATTAATGGAGAGTAAATCAATATACGTCTCCTATTGATTCGTCTTGCGATAATCTCCAGCTGAAAAAAATCCAATTCGATAAAGGATGTCCGTGCGAATTTATGATATTTTCGCATTATTTGATGATTATGGATAATCAAATAGATCTTTCCACATTATGAATGTCATTTGATTTATGACGACATTCGTTTTAATTTGTCTTATATATTCCAGAAGTTAAAGTCGTGAATATTATACTCAGATTAAATCATATAGATAAATTTTCTATTATTCTGAGTAGAATTCTTCTGAACAAGACATTAACAATAAAATTGTTATATTAGATATTGCCTGAACATTAGCCTCCGCTAAGTTCGAATTCGAAAAATATTCACTTTTATATTATAATGTACATGCATGTAGCACGATACATAAAACATAAACTCATCGCCCATAGTTAGGTCACAATTTAAACACATCTCGATGTGCTTGTTTTATCGAGCCATTTTCAATGATAAAATTCATAATATATTGCCTTTGATTTTGAAGGCATGGTAAATGTCACAAAAATATTCGGGTATATATATGACAATATTTAGGCAAAATAGTCTTTCATATATGACCAAGAAAATGTCACAGTTATGAGCGCTCATTGTCAATAGTTATTTGCCCTTTGTAGTGGTGCACCACTTTTGTTCCAACTTTTGGTGGAATTGTCAATACGACCTTTGCTTGATATTTTCACATTTTCCACGTCCATAAATTTATTATTGCGATCATGATCATTATAACATATGCTTCTTAATTTGAATCCGAACTAATTAGATGGGAGCGATATTATATTTATAATATCTCATTATTTTACTCAGCTACCGTGAGACAAGAAACCAATCCTTATATTTATTGAATTGACGTGCGCACTCGATATCTGTTGCAACAATAAATCGAGGCGGGTCACGTGACCATATTTTTATTGTCTCATCAATCATATTTCCACATAGCCTCAACATAGAGGTAATTAAAATTGTGAAATTATAATTAATATTTGCCTGATTAAATTTTGTAGCATGAGACTCAAATTACTCATTTTGAGCTTTTGGAGAATTACCCTTTTGGTATGTATATATATTACTCCATAAGGTGAAAAGATATATAAAGTGAAATATTCACTTTTCAAATCTCCAAAGAGAAATTGGTGAATGATTATGTATAACACAAAGTTTTGCATATATGTTTTATTCACAAATTGCAGTATCTAATTGTCATAACAAGTAATTATTGTCGGTAATATAATAAGAGAACAGTTTAACTATGATTGAATAATATTTTAAAAATAAATTTAATATAAAAAAGTTTTTCCCTTTTTATGTAAAAACATAACATATGATTAAATATATGTTCACAACTTGATTCGTTAATAAACAATATGTATTTTCGTATGAGTTGGCGGGACAACCTCCAGGTTAGGTGGCGAGACATAGTCTACTTAATACCATGCCTTCTCGAATGGGATAACCCGTCTCCCTTTCAATGTTTAGCTTTACCGGGGACAAGGCTTACCCACTATCAACTCAAACTTATAGCATTATTTGTATTATAAAATCAAGAATAGAACAATAACTAATCGTTTGTAGTTTTAAGAGAAAAACTATATGTCACACATTGACTTTTGATTTCTGATGTAGAAGATCGTACATGACGCAGCTACAGAGCATACTCTCGCAATCTGTGACATTATAATGCATAGTGTATGAATAAAATATGCATATAGAAGTGATGCATGTAATAAAAGGAACCAACCATGATAATATAGAAATAAATTGAACTTATTTAAATAACAAAAGTTATACCTTCCTAACTTTGTCTCCTTAACAAGCCTTCTTGAACTTCAAGATCTCATTAATGCTAGAGCAAGCTCGTGCTGATAACGTATTATAAATTGAGTTGGAACTTGCTAAAAACTAGAGAAGGAAAATAGAAGACTAAGAACTTATACTACTACAAACAACTACTACAAAGGAGATGAAAAGAAATGAGATAGTTGGAATGAGAAGTTTTCATTTAACTTGGTGTGTGAATTACAATGGGGTTAACACCCTTTATATATATAGGCTATTTGGTGATGATGATAATTGTACTTATACAATGTGTACTAGTTATACATACACCACAAGTCATACAACACATCACAAGCAACATAGATAATACATGGAAGAGTTGGTGTACATTAGAGATGATTACAAGTTACATGACAATACATGGATAAGTGATTATACATTGAAGTTGAATACAAGTTATGTAGAGTGTACAAGTTACATTCAATGTAGAAGTCATACTTGATGTTACAATTCAATGTGAAAGTCATGTTTGACAATGTGATCATTCATAAGCTTGGTTAAAGGGTCATCCAATTTACAACAAGTTGTAGTTTTTCTTCTATTTCCCTCGTAACTTTTTTTCTTTGGTTTACTTCATCGAGAAGAAAAAAGAACTTTATTTTTGTGGGTGAATGAAGAAAAAAGTACCATGTTGTATCATAATCGAAATAAGGAAAATAGTATTAAATTAATACTTGAATATACCAATATTTGTGTCATAAGTTTGAAACTATTTTTTTTTTGACGAAAAATTCCAAACTAATATATTACGGGATTTTTATTTTTTATTTTTTTTATTCTTTTTGGTATCAAAACTGTTGTTGTCAGGGGCGTACTCAACCCTAATCCCACACCCACCCACTTTATGTAAGAATGAGTAATAGATTGAAGCACTTTAAATGATATTATACTTTGAGAAAAAAATTAAAGTACTTACATATAGAGATTTAGAAAAAAATTGATATGTATTAAAAATATCATTGATCGATAAATTTCCTCCAAATTGGCATCCCTTCTCAGACAGGGCTGATTCTGCTCTTGATTGTTGTAGAAAAACTTGTGCTTTATGATTCCCTAAATATAGATCCTTGCGCTTTATATGTGTGATTGTCTGTAATTTAGAGACGCTAATCCATTAAATTTTTTTTTCAACTAGTACATGTGGGTCTTAAAGGCGCAAATTCTGTAACCCAAAAGAGAAGAGAGGACAACAATGTACAAAAGAGAAACTAAAAGTTCAACTGTTTTCTTTTAGTATTTCTTTTTTTTTTTTTTTTTGTCAAATGACTGATTTCTTTTACTATTTTATTTCTAATATGTAATAGTGCATTTTGTACAGCTGTTAGCCTGTAAACTTAAATGTCTCGTTTCAACTTGGGACACTTTGTAATTGAACCTTACATTTTTGCTGCTAAGTTGGAAGTGTGATGTTGGCGGTGTATATTAATAGCAAAGGGCAAGGTCTTTTTCAAAAAGGTGGAAAACTTTTTTTATTTCAAAAATAAGGTTGGCTACTTTTTATTTTAAAAAATAAGGTACATTAATGATGATGTGGCGTTATATGGCATGTGTGTTGATGAAGTGGAGTGAATGACTCTATACAAAATGAAAGACACCTTTTGAAAATGAGTCATCTATACAAAATACACAACCTCTTTTTTACTCCTCAAAAGGAGTACTTTGTTCAAGTTGAAGTGGTGAACCCATGCAAACGTCATGTACGTATCGAGATGGACAACCCGCATCACGCATGTATCTCGAGGTGGACAACCCGCATCACACACGTATCTCGAAGTAGACAAATGATGTAAATGACACGCACGTAAATGGACGTGGACAACTCATGCAAATGCCATGCATGTATCTCGCGGCGGAGAAGTCATGCAAATGACGCACATATGCACCCCACCCTCTCCCTCTCTCTGCCGCACCCCAACCTCCCCATCTCTCTGTCGCACCCACCTTCTTCCTCTCTCTACCGCACCCCACTCTCTCTCGTCCCTCTCCCTCTCTTCTCTGCCGCACCCACTCTCTTTGCTCTCTCCCTCTCTCTGCCTCTGCTCCATTTACCATCAACCATAAATAACCCTCTGCCCCTACAGCCTACCCTCTACTTTGCACCCTTCGAGAACAGTCACGGGTGGCAAATCTACGCTAACGCCACATGGATTTGCCTTACGCTAATGGCGCATTCGGAGAATGCGCCATTAGTGTAAGGGGGCCGATCCACGTGGGTTCCACATGGGTGCCACGTGCGCATTTTGAGAATGCGCCATTAGTGTATTTATCTCCCGCCACGTAGGACACTAATGTCGCATTCTCAAAATGCGCCATTATTGTTCAAATTTTTCCAACACAAAACGCATTTCCAAAATGCGACTTACCTTACTTTTGTAATAAAAACTAAACCTAACTTATTTTACTAATTTATTTTATTTTCAACCGTAGAACTTTTTCAAAGGGCTAGCTATAAAAAAGAGTACAAGTGTAAAAGCAAAAAGTTGCACAAACTCTTTATATGTAAAGGATTTTTTTGATGTAACTATTGATTCAAGTGGTAAAAAATTTGATTTCCTTAAATAAGATCTTGAATTCGAGTATTATGAATATAAAAAATTGATTTGAGAGGGTCGCCTCCTAGATATGACCCGACAGTGCCCGAGCGTGGATTAGTCGATGCGGTTGACACTAAACACCACGTGATAAAACAAAAACATGATTGATTTTTTGACACCAGCAAATGCACGTGCGCGCCTTAAGATGTGTGTAATGCATTAAAAATTGTGTGCATGCATCTCGAGGTCCATCCATATGACTTGTGAGACCGATATGTATGTTGATCGGTGCCATATGACTTGTGAGGCCTATATATATGTTGAGGAGTAACACTTCCCCCATTTTTCAGGTAACAATAACAAAATATTTTATAAGTTTCAGGAGGAGTAGCCCAAGCTAGCAAATGCAAATTAATCTAGGCATGCCCATCAAATTATTGCACTTTAGTGTGCTTAGCTTTATCTTTGAAGTTTCCCTAATTAAACTTTCTCGTTCCACCAATGTGTTCAATTATCGGACTTTGGTGTTTTTAGCTTCTTAGGTGGGGCGGGTCTATACTATCTTTGAAGTTCCCCTAATTAAACTTTTTGGTTCCACCACGGTGTTCAATTGTATCTGAGCAGCACTTCCCCTATTCATGAGGGACGCTAAGGGCACCCCGCCATTTCCTGAAGGCACCCTGTTGTTGAGGGCACTAAGCAATTTACCCGGGGCACCCAAAAACTGGACCCGAAATCTTCAAAATACCCATCGTTCAAAACAAAGGCACCCCACCACCCCCACCAGCGAACTCCTTGAGCAAGAACGAAATCGTTGAGGATCGGCCATTGCGAGGATTCCCGAAATCGTGTGTTTTCATCCGTCTACGTGTTTCTCCTTCGTTGTAGGAGGTTTTTCCGGTTTGTAGGCTCGGGGTGTTGGGCAATTTCGTCTCCAAATTAGGGCTCGATTGAAGTTCGTCGTACACACACCTTTGGCGCGAAATCGATCGTTTCAAGGTACGTTGATAGTCTAATTAAGTTACATTTGGTAGAGTAGTTGTAATGTTTGTGTGGCGGTGTGTTGAATGGTTCCATTATTGGAAATTCGTGGTTCTCGGCCACACAGGCCAGAGAGTGTGTTTACTGTCTCGGCCATGCTTGGCCGAGACATAAGGTAAATTTTTGGCAACTCGTCGTCTCGGCCAGGCAGGCCGGAAGTGTTCACAGAGTCTCAGTTACGAATGGCGAGAGTACTTGTGTTATCTCGGTCGAGACATGACGAGAGTTACAATTAGTGTTAGGTAATGTTGTGTCGGTGGTGTACAACCGAGAATGTACTCTATCTCTCGGTTGTACAATGCCGAGAGGGTTAGAGTCGACGAGGTCTGCACATCACGAGAGTCAGGCGAATTGAATAGGTTATGCCATGTCGGCGATATACAACCGAGAACGTTTCATTGCTCTCGGTTGTACATCGCCGAGACCGTTGACCCATTTTCGGTCAGGCGTGAACGAAAGTCTGGCATATTTCACGAACCTGCTTGACCGAGACAACATAAATGGATGATTTTGAACCTTTTTTTTAGTAATTTTTTTTGTTCTGTTCCAGGCGCTTAAATGTTGTAGTGTTTTCAGGTATGGCTCGTTCGAAAGCACCGGTGACAAGGGAGGAGGTCGGTGTTGAGGTATCGAGGGCTAACCGGGGCGAGGCGGTCGGAGACCCCCGACAACATCTTACCGAAAAGAGAAAGAGAAGGAGAACGTAGATCTTAAGGGAAAGGCTAAGATAGATGGAAATCGTGCAAACTTAGAATTGCACGATGAGGGTTCCAACATCGACAGAAGGCGACCAAAAGATCTTGTTGTTGCCCGAGGGGAAGAGGTGGGTCATGCATCGGAGTCTAGTAGCAGTGACTCATCAGCGGCGGGGAACACGACGAAAGCCGATCGTAATGTGGGCGGGAGTAGTAGTGGTGGAGCTGGCCATAATGAAGGAGAGACAGAAGTGCCTGTTGAAATGGGTGCTCCTTTCCCCGGTGGTCCTATAGACTGTGCGTTGTTGAAGAGCTTTAAGGATCATGTCGCGTTATCGATTTGGAGCAATAAGGTAATTAAAATTTCATTGAACGGAGTAATTTAAAACTCCGGGTTTTCACAAACATGACGAGATGTTTTTTTTGCAGGAGCGTCCGGTACTCAAGTGTATCAATCACGGAGCTCAGATACAAGAATGGGATTTACAGTTCGTGCCACCCTGACACGGAAGGACTTCAGAGGATTATTCAACGTTCTGGGTTGAATACGCTGATAGACTGTTCTTACCGCAAGGCCAACAAGGAGGTTATCTCTGCATTTGTGGAGCAGTGGCAGCCGGAGACGAACACATTTCACTTACCATTTAGTGAAATGTCTATCTCCTTAGAGGATGTGAGCTTCCTCCTGAAGATTCCTATGTCGGGCAAAGTCGTTGCGGTTGAGAACTTTGCGAGGTACACAGAGGAATCTCGCTCGGACGCTATTAAGATGGTATCGAAACTACTTGGGGTTAGCGTCGATGAGGCTGAGGAGGATGTGAATATCAGCAAGGGGCTCACAGTGCGCAAATGTTGGTTGAAGAGTCGATGGTGCCCCAAAGCTGGTTCGAGACCCACAAATTATCCTCCTGTGGAATGCACGGCCCGAGCGTACCTGTTGTATCTTTTGTCTTGCACCCTATTTGCCGATAAAAGTGAGTCTCGGGTGTCTATCGCGCTGTTGAAGCTTCTTAAAGACTTGGACGACGTGAGAAAGTACGCATGGGGTGCGATTGCGTTGGCCTACTTGTATCGACACTTGGAGTCTGCCACCAGAATGCAAGTGTCTCAGATTGCTGACTACCTCACATTGCTTGAGGTTTGTTATAAAATATACTTACTTTGTTTTTGGTATAATTATTACGCCAACTTGCATTATGCCAGTGCTAACTAACGTTGTATGTATTTGCAGGGATAGGTGTACGACCATTTCAAACTTGGTCTCGCCACACCCAATGCGAAATACATGGACTACGTGCAACCTCGTGTCTGAAGATGGATTCAAAAGCACGAGACGGTGATGAATGTTGACAAGCTCGGGTCCATTAGGAGAACATTGGGTAGGTTGCGCCCAAGTGAGGTGAGATGGTTATCCAAATCATGTGATGAATTATGTTTTTGTTTGCTTGGTTACTAACAATGATTGTTGCATTTTGATTAGGTAACTTGGGACCCATATATTAATTACAAGGGGATAATGGAGTTGTGCACGCGATGGCCTTTTACAGTGGGACGATTAAGTACATGGATGTGGTAGAGCCCTACCATCCGGAGAGGATTCTGAGATAGTTTGGCCACGTGCAATCTATACTAATCCTTCGTACCGTCCATTGAAAGCACATTGAGGCCCATCCGCGAACAAATACTCGGTCAAGTATGGGTTCCAGCAAGACAATTGGGAGCGATGGAGGAACCATTTGTTGGCTCCCGAAGTTCGCGGTGACAAGGCAGAGTTCGAGTTTTTGGCTACACCGGACAACCTACCTTGGCTCCTCAAAGTGTCTCATCCCGTGATCACCAATCCGAGATTTGAGGACCATGACATGGTCGCCACAACCATCGCAGACAACGAACTACTGGAGGTATTGAAATGGTTATATGTATTATGCATGCCCACATGCCATTTGTTTTCATCCCGATATGTTTTACATTAACACTAACCCGATTATTTTCATCAGCGTAATAGGCGTGCGCTGGACGCGGCATTACGACGGATGGACCTCCCGCCGGAGTTGTGTACGCTTGAGTCTGCGAGGACAATGGCGAGTGATATCGACAATTTCCTTTCGGGGAGGAGTATAGGTCCCACCACCACGACTACCACTCCAGCCACCGCAACCGGCACAACCACCACATCCGCCCCTACCGACGCAGGCCCCAGGCAGTCCCAGCATGGTAGCACTTCTACATGTTGGGGCATGTGCCCTAGGTCAATCCATTAAATGTCTTTATAAATACTTTTAGTTAATAAAATAGAGAATTTCATTTGTTGTTTATTATAATTAATTTGCATGTTTACATTATAATAAGATCCATGGGTATTTACAGAAATATCCTAAATGTCCCTAATCGATCATTATACTGGGAACTATAATGAATTAAGACTAGTGTGAGTCTTGATTGATGATCATATGATGATTATACGTATAAGGATACGAATCAAGATCACGAGTACTTGTTAGGGAACAAAGTACTGGACCGACCGTCTACGAGAGCATCACATGGATTAAGTCATAGTTGTTTCTCATGATAAGTATATATTCAGTCCTCTGACTTGAGATTACCAGAGACTTCAACATTAGGAACACAGTGATTTGACACAATCAAATGTTGTCTTTAACCGGACGATTATAAAGGTTGTGATTGGTTACTGTGTGAGCAATGTGATGAAGTTGTGTAATCAAGATAGAACTTGTTCCTCTCATATAAAGAGAGATATCCAGTGGATCCCTCGATGTGTTAGACTGTTAAAAGGTCTAGTCTAAGTGAATTGATATTGATCAATGTCACTTGGATGTTTTCAGTCTACCTAAAGATCGAGACTAGTACGATTGAACATGTTGGATGACAATTCCATGCCTTATGTTTGATCAAAAGGATATCGTGTGACAAAAGGATGTTATATACTCTATTGATTAAGTTGTATCGATTTGATATTCGTACAACTTGGGTAGTCATAATGTCTTGCTAGAGGCCGCTTATGACTTGTATACCAAAATGTGTTTTGGTACACTGCCAACGTTGCATGAGCCTATTGGGTCGCACACTAAGAATGGTTTTGCGAGATTTTAAGACGATTCGGAAAAATGAATTTTATATGATAAAATTCATGACGGAAACGTCCTTGTGGTGTATTACACTTATACTTCTTTAACTATGGGTATATGTGTAATTTACTTAACCGTCTATATACAAGAGTTGTATAAATAGACGCTTTAAGTTAGAATACACGAAAAAAAAAGATCAAAATGCCGAAACTCTATTTTCGTTTCAGAAACGACTTAGGGTTTTTTGGTATGCTATGGATCGTTTTGGAGAGAAAAACAGAAGGTTTGGTATTCTCTCGAAGCTAGCACTTTGAATCTCGGCCGTCGTTCGTGTGTGGACTACTGGTAGAGGGCGTTCGTCATTGGCAGCGCCTTAGAGATCGATTAACCTTCGGAAAGGTACATTGCGACTGAGGTATGATTAAATTTTCATGGTTTAAACGTTTTTAATGGAATTAGATTCAGATCCTGTTGGGGTTTTTGTCAAAATTGTTTTGTAATCTCCGCTGCGTATGAACCCCAAAATCCAACAGTGGTATCAGAGCCATCGAGTTCGATTCCATTAAATTAATTGCATGTTTTCTTCTGATATATACATGATATATGATTGAAAGCATGTTAATAGTTGATGTATATGTGATATACATAAGTTTTCTGTGAGATTTATTATCATGTTTTGTGTATATGATACATATATTCGTGATCTAATTGAAATTTATTTCGTACATGCTAGTAACCATGTTAGGTTAATTTGAATAATTTTAATGAATTGAGTTTCGTGTTCTATGATCCATGACACCATTAGGTTCGATTGGGATAGTAGTTCATGATTCAATTACATGTTTGTGATTATTTGGATGAGGACCGAAATAATAATTAATTTTCAAAAATTATTTATTTATAAATAATTAATTTTCGAAAATTAGTTATTTATAAATAATTAATTTTCGAAATTATTTATTTATCTTGTTATATCTATTTTGTTATGAAGTTTCTATTTTATAAAGATAGATAACAAATTAGAATATGAGATAAATATCAAGAATCTTGTTATTGGTGATATACTAGGATTCGAATATCTTAAATTCAAATTAAATAATTAATTTTCGAAATTATTTATTTATCTTGTTATATCTATTTTGTTATGAAGTTTCTATTTGATAAAGATAGATAACAAATTAGAATAAGAGATAAATATCAAGAATCTTGTTATTGGTGATATACTAGGATTCAAATATCTTAAATCCAAAATAAATAATTAATTTTCGAAATTAATTATTTATCTTGTTATATCTATTTTGTTATGAAGTTTCTATTTGATAAAGATAGATAACAAATTAGAATAGAAGATAAATATCAAGAATCTTGTTATTGGTGATATACTAGGATTCAAATATCTTAAATCCTAATTGGATTAGAATAAGATGATTAGTTAGATGTGGGCCCGAGTTAATTAAAATGTTTTAATTGACTTAATTTTGGATAAATTAAGGGGTTAATTTATGATAATAAAATCAACGAAAATTATGATTTTCTATAGCGAATTTTAATTTTCAGAATTGAGATTCGTCTTCTAAAAAAAAAAAAAAAATTCCAAATTGTTTAGTGATTGAACAAATCAATAAAATATATGATATTTTATTGTTTACATAAAATCACTAAAATTGAATAAAATCCCTCTATTAAATTTTAAGTCTTGTGCTATCCATTTTAAACACTTGTCAAGGCCTCGATCACACTAATATAGTTTCAGCCATAGTTGGGTGTATTGTGTTATCTTGGTGAGACAAGTTGGGTAAGAGTTACCTTAATGTTTAAAATGGTCCGACTTAATAAAGCCATCAAAATAGTTTCGAGATTTAAGCAAATGATGAGATAAAAACATGCTAAGACATAAGATGTCCCATATCTCATAAAAGGATCAAAAAATTACATAAGATGTAATTGGTAACTGTTACCTACCTAAATAATCTAGTTCTGTGTTTCATGCCATAGGCTTGTCATAGAATTAGGCGAAATATGGATTTTAGTCCCCTAAATAAACAGTACGTTTTAGGAGGTTTGTTAATTTAGTAGGAGTCTATTCCTCTATACTAAAATAAACTTTGCATAATCTTTACTGTAGATCAATGGCCTCTTCAAGTAACAATAATCCCCTGTCACTGCGATCCATCCTTGAGAAGGATAAGCTATCTGGGACTAACTTTCTTGATTTGGTTCAAAAACTTGAGAATTGTTCTTAAACATGAACGCAAGTTGTATGTCCTGGATGCTTCAATCCTGAGGACCCCCCAGCTAATGCTACGAAAGCTGTGAAGGATGCGCATAATAAACATGTCAACGATTCTACTGATGTTGCATGTATTATGCTAGCAACTATGGTTCCTGAACTTTAGAAGGACATGGAACTAATGGAAGCCTACGACATGATCGTAACGCTGAAGGAAATGTTCCAACAGCAAGCTAGGCAATAAAGGTTCGAGACGGTCAAGAACCTACATTCTTGCAAGATGACTGAGGGTGCGTCGGTTAGTCCTCATATTTTGAAGATGAAGGGCTATGTTGACCAGCTTGATAGACTCGGATTTCCCATAAGCCAAGAGTTGGCTACGGATTTGATCATGAATTCATTACCAGAAAGTTACTCACAATTTGTGATGAACTACAATATGAATAATATGGAGAAATCAATTTCGGAGTTGCATTTGATGCTCAAAACTGCTGAACAAAATATCAAGAAACCCTCTAGTAATATGTTGATGGTCTAAAAAGGAAAGGGAATGAAGAAGAAAGGCAAAGGCAAGGCTAGAGTTGCCAAGGCTGTTGTTGCACCTGTCGCAAAGCCTATGGAACAAGTCAAGCCCCAACCTGTTCCTGCTTCAAAACACCTAAAAGAAAAGGAAGAAGATTGTCATTTCTGTAATCAAACCTATCTTTGGCATTGTCGTCTCGGACACATAAACGAAAAACGCATAACGAAGCTCCATAAAGATGGACTTCTAGATTCATTTGATTTAGAAACATATGAAACGTGCGTATCTTGTTTACTGGGCAAGATGACTAAAAGTCCCTTTACAGGACACAGTGAAATGACAAGTGATTTATTGGGTCTAATACATACTGATGTATGCGGTCCAATAAAAACAATGGCTAGAGGAGGTTATCAGTAATTCATTACATTTACTGATGATTTTAACAGATATGGTTATCTATATCTTATGAAACATAAAGCTGAATCATTTGAGATGTTTCAAACGTTTCAAAATGAAGTGCAGAATCAACTTGGTAAAACTATCAAAACACTTCGATCAAATCGAGGTGGTGAGTATATAAGCCAAGAATTTGATGATCATCTTAGAAATTGTGGGATTGTCTCCCAATTGACTCCTCCAGCAACTCCATAATGGAATGAAGTTTCTGAAAGGAGAAATCGAACCTTATTAGATATGGTTCGATCTATGATGAGTCATGCAGATCTTCTATTATCCTTTTGGGGTTATGCATTACAAACTGCAGCTTTCGCTCTAAATCGAGCTCCTTCTAAAGCGGTTGATAAAACACCATATGAGATATCGTACGAGAAGATACCTAGTTTGTCTTTTCTTAAGATTTGGGGTTGTGAGGCTTACGTAAAGCGACAAGTCTCAGAAAAACTAGCACCTAAATCTGACAAGTGTTTATTTGTGGGGTATCCTAAGGAAACAAAAGGATATTACTTTTATAATCCCGCGAAGAACAAAATGTTTGTTGCTCGATATGGTGCCTTTATGGAAAAACAGTTTATTTCAAAAGACACTATTGGGAGAGAAATAAATCTTGAAGAAATTCAAGAATCACGAGTAAACAACTTCAACCGCTCTTGAAGTTCAACAACGTTCCGAACCAGTTGAACCTCCACAAGTGACACAAGGCCCACGTAAATCTAGTAGGGTAAGACATGAGCCAGAGATATTCGGATTTCTCATTACTGATAGTCGTGATGTGTTGCTTATAGACCAAAATGAGCCCACCACTTATCAGGAGGCTATGTCTGGACCGGACTCATATAAATGGCTAAATGCCACGAACTCTGAGATGCAATCCGTGTATCATAACCAAGTTTGGAACTTGGTTGATTTACCTGAAGGTGGTACCATTGGATGTAAATGGGTTTTCAAGAAGAAAACTGACATAGATGGCAAAGTGCAAACTTTTAAAGCAAGACTTGTACCAAAAGGTTTCAGGCAGACTCAAGGTGTTGATTATGATGAAACTTTTTCGCCAGTAGCCATGCTTAAATCCATAAGAATTTTAATTGTCATTGCTGCATATTATGACTATGAGATATGGCAAATAGATGTAAAAATAACATTTCTTAATGGAAAGCCGCTTGAGGACGCGTATATGACACGACCTGAAGGTTTTGTACATCCTGAGAATTCTAGGAAGGTATGCAAGCTTCAAAGATCCATTTATGGATTAAAGCAAGCTTCTCGAAGTTGGAACCTTCATTTTGATGAAGCAATCAAGGATTTTGGTTTTATTAAGAAGGAAGATGAGCCTTGTGTATACAAGAAGGTCAGCGGGAGTGTAGTTATTTTTCTGGTACTGTATGTTGATGATATATTACTCATTGGAAATGACATCCTAACATTGCAGAGCGTCAAGTCTTAGTTAGGGAAGTGTTTCTCAATGAAAGACTTATGAGATGCAGCCTATATCCTAGGGATAAGGATCTATAGGGATAGATCTAAGAGGCTAATGGTCTAAGTCAGAGTGCTTCCATAGACAAGGTGCTGAATAGGTTCAGTTTGCAAGACTCTAAAAGAGGATTGTTGCCAATGTCTCATGGCATAAGTCTCAGCAAGACTCAATGTCCGAAGACAAATGATGAGCGAAACTGTATGAATAAGATTCCATATGCATCAGCTATTGGATCTATCATGTATGCCATGCTATTCACTCGACCTGATGTGTCATATGCTTTAAGCACTACAAGCATATATCAGTCAGATCCTGGTGAGAGTCACTGGATAGCAGTAAAGAACATTCTTAAATACTTAAGAAGGACTAAGGAAATGTTCTTGGTCTATGGAGGTTTTGAAAATTATCTAGTTGTAAATGGTTACACAGATGCAAGTTTTCAAGCTGATATAGATGATTTTAGATCGCAATCTGGATATGTGTTTATTTTGAATGGGGGTGTAGTAAGTGGAAAAGTTCGAAGCAAAGAGCGTGGCGATTCTACAACGAAGGCGAGTATATCGCGACGTCCGATGCGAAGAAAGGAGGCAATTTGGATCAAAAAGTTCATTTTTGAACTAGGTGTGGTTCCAAGTATTGCTAACCCCGTTTGTTTGTATTGTGACAATAACGGGGCAATAGCACAGGCCAAGGAACCTAGATCACACCACAGATCCGAACATATACTTAGGCGTTTTCATCTCATCAGAGAAATTATTGAGAGGGGAGACGTAAAGATTTGCAGAGTACCTACTGAATACAACGTTGTGGATCCATTGACAAAAGCTCTTCCACAAGCAAAACATGATGGTCATGTTAGATCATTAGGCATTAGATGCATATATGATTGGCCCTAGTGTAAGTGGGAGATGTTGGGGCATGTGCCCTAGGTCAATCCATTAAATGTCTTTATGAATACTTTTAGTTAATAAAATAGAGAATTTCATTTGTTGTTTATTATAATTAATTTGCATGTTTACATTATAATAAGATCCATGGGTATTTACAGAAATATCCTAAATGTCCCTAGTCGATCATTATACTGGGAACTATAATGAATTAAGACTAGTGTGAGTCTTGATTGATGATCATATGATGATTATACGTATAGGGATACGAATCAAGATCACGAGTACTTGTTAGGGAACAAAGTACTGGACCGACCCACTATGAGAACATCACATGGATTAAGTCATAGTTGTTTCTCATGATAGGTATATTTTTCAGTCCTCTGACTTGAGATTACCAGAGACTTCAATATTAGGAACATAGTGATTTGACACTATCAAACGTTGTCTTTAACCAGACGATTATAAAGGTTGTGATTGGTTACTATGTGAGCAATGTGATGAAGTTGTGTAATCAAGATAGAATTTGTCCCTCTCATATAAAGAGAGATATCCAGGTGGATCCCTCGATGTGTTAGATCGTTAAAAGGCCTAGTCTAAGTGAATTGATATTGATCAATGTCGCTTGGATGTTTTCAGTCTACCTAAAGATCGAGACTAGTACGATTGAACATGTTCGATTAGGATAAGATTAGTCCTAATTGGATTAGGATAAGATGATTAGTTAGATGTGGGCCCGGGTTAACTAAAATGTTTTAATTGACTTAATTTCGGATAAATTAAGGGGTTAATTTATGATAATAAAATCAGCGAAAATTATGATTTTCTATAGCGAATTTTAATTTTCGGAATTGAGATTCGTATTCTAAAAAAAATAAAAAATCTCCAAATTGTTTAGTAATTGAACAAATCAATAAAATATATGATATTTCATTGTTTACATAAAATCACTAAAACTGAATAAAATCCCTCTATTAAATTATACGTCTCGTGTTATCCATTTTAAACACTTGTCAAGGCCTCGATCACACTAATATAGTTTCAGCCATAGTTGGGTGTATTGTGTTATCTTGGTGAGACAACTTGGGTAAGAGTTACCTCAATGTTTCAAATGGTCCGACTTAATAAAGCCATCGAAATAGTTTTGAGCTTTAGGCAAATGATGAGATAAAAACATGTTAAGACATAAGTTGTCCCATATCTCATAAAAGGATCTAAAAATTACATAAGATGTAATTGGTAACTGTTACCTACCTAAATAACCTAGTTCTGTGTTTCATGCCATAGCTGTCATAGAATTAGGGAAATATGAATTTTAGTCCCCTAAATAAACAGTACGTTTTAGGAGGGTTGTTAATTTAGTGGGAGTCTATTCCTCTATACTAAAATAAACTTTGCATAATCTTTATTGTAGATCAATGGCCTCTTCAAGTAACAATAATCCCCTCATCACTGATCCATCCTTGAGAAGAATAAACTATACGGGACTAACTTTATTGATCGGTTCGAAACTTGAAAATTGTTCTTAAGCATGAACGCAAGTCGTATGTCCTGGATGCTCCAATCCCTGAGGACTCACCAGCCAATGCTACGAAAGTTTGTGAAGGATGCGCATAGTAAGCATGTCAACGATTCTACCGATGTTGCATGTATTATGCTTGCAACTATGGTTCCCGAACTTGAGAAGGGCATGGAACTAATGGAAGCCTACGACATGGCTATAACGCTGAAGGAAATGTTCCAACAGCAAGCTAGGCATGAAAGGTTCGAGACAGTCAAAAACCTACATTCTTGCAAGATGATTGAGGGTGCGTTACTTAGTCCTCATATTTTGAAGATGAATGGCTATGTTGACCAGCTTGATAGACTAGGATTTTCCATAAGCCAAGAGTTGGCAACGGATTTGATTCTGAATTCATTACCAGAGAGTTACTCACAATTTGTGATAAACTACAATATGAATAATATGGAGAAATCAATTTCAGAGTTGCATTTGATGTTCAAAACTGCTGAACAAAATATCAAGAAACCCTCTAGTAATATGTTGATGGTCTAAAAGGGAAAGGGAATGAAGAAGAAAGGGAAAGGCAAGGCTAGAGTTGCCAAGGCTGTTGCTGCACCTGTCGCAAAGCCTATGGAACAAGTCAAGCCCCCGGCACTGTTCTCCTCGCTTCAAAACACCCAAAAGAAAAGGAAGAAAATTGTCATTTCTGTAATCAAACCTATCTTTGGCATTGTCGTCTCGGGCACATAAACGAGAAACGCATAACGAAGCTCCATAAAGATGGGCTTCTTGATTCATTTGATTTAGAAACATATGAAACGTGCGTATCTTGTTTACTAGGCAAGATGACTAAAAGTCCCTTTACTGGACACAGTGAAAGGGCAAGTGATTTATTGAGTCTAATACATACTGATGTATGCGATCCTATAAACAAAATGTCTATAGGAGGTTATCAGTATTTCATTACATTTACTGATGATTTCAGCAGATATGGTTATGTATATTTTATGAAACATAAAGTTGAATCATTTGAGATGTTTTGAACGTTTCAAAATGAAATGCATAATCAACTTGGTAAAACTATCAAAACACTTCAATCAGATCGAGGTGGTGAATATTTAAGCCAAGAATTTGATGATCATCTTAGAAATTATGGGATTGTCTCTCAATTGACTCCACCAGCAACTCCACAATGGAACGGAGTTTCGGAAAAGAGAAATCGAACCTTATTAGATATGGTTCGATCTACGATGAGTCATGCGGATCTTCCATTATCTTTTTGGGGTTATGCATTACAAACTGCAGCTTTAACTCTAAATCGAGTTCCTTTTAAAGCGGTTGATAAAACACCATATGAGATATGGCACGGGAAGAGACCTAGTTTGTCTTTTCTTAAGATTTGGGGTTGTGAGGCTTACGTAAAGCGACAAGTCTCAGAAAAACTAGCACCTAAATCTGACAAGTGTTTATTTGTGGGGTATCCAAAGGAACCAAAAGGATATTACTTTTATAATACCGCTGAGAACAAAGTGTTTGTTGCTCGGTATGGTACCTTTATGAAAAAACGGTTTATTTAAAAAGACACTAGTGGGAAAGAAATAAATCTTGAAGAAGTTCAAGAATCACAGGTAAACACCGAACCGCTACTGGAAGTTCAACAACGTTCTGAACCAGTTGAACCTCCACAAGTGACACAAGGCCCACGTAAATCTAGTAGGGTAAGACGTGAGCCGAGAGAGATTCGGATTTCTCATTACGATAGTCGTGATGTGTTGCTTATAGACCAAAATGAGCCCACCACTTATCGGGAGGCTATGTCGGACCAGGACTCGGATAAATGGCTAAGTGCCATGAACTCGAGATGCAATCCATGTAAGATAATCAAGTTTGGAACTTGGTTGATTTACCTGAAGGTGGTAAGACCATTAGATGTAAATGGGTTTTCAAGAAGAAAACCGACATGGATGGCAAAATGCATACTTTTAAAGCAAGACTTGTAGCAAAAGGTTTCAGCGGACTCAAGGTGTTGATTATGATGAAACTTTTTCGCCAGTAGCCATGCTTAAATCCATAAGAATTTTAATTGTCATTGCTGCATATTATGACTATGAAATATGGAAAATGGATGTAAAAACAGCGTTTCTTAATGGGAAGCTGTTTGAGGACGTGTATATGACACAACCTGAAGGTTTTGTACATCCTGAGAATTCTAGGAAGGTATGCAAGCTTCAAAGATCCATTTGTGGATTAAAGCAAGCTTCTTGGAGTTGGAATCTTCGTTTTGATGAAGCAATCAAGGATTTCTGTTTTATTAAGAACGAAGTTGAGCCTTGTGTATACAAGAAGGTCAGTGGGAGTGTAGTTATTTTTCTGGTACTGTATGTTGATGATATATTACTTATTGAAAATGACATCCCAACATTGCAGAATGTCAAGTCTTGGTTAGGGAAGTGTTTCTCAATGAAAGACTTAGGAGATGCAGCCTATATCCTAGGGATAAGGATCTATAGGGATAAATCTAAGAGGCTAATGGTCTAAGTCAGAGTGCTTACATAGACAAGGTGTTGAATAGGTTCAGTTTACAAGACTCTAAAAGAGGATTGTTACCAATGTCTCATGGGATAAGTCTCAAGAAGACTCAATGTCCTAAGACAAATGATGAGCGAGGCCGTATGAATAAGATTCCATACGCATCGGCTATTGGATCTATCATGTATGCCATGTTATGCACTCGACTTTGATGTATCATATGCTTTGAGCAATACAAGCAGATATCGATCGAGATCCAGTGAGAGTCACGGGATAGCGATAAAGAACATTCTTAAATACTTAAGAAGGACTAAAGAAATGTTCTTGGTCTATGGAGGTTTTGAAAATGATCTAGTTGTAAATGGTTACACAGATGCAAGTTTTCAAGCTGATATAGATGATTTTAGATCGCAATCTGGATATGTGTTTATTTTGAATGGGGGTGTAGTAAGCTGGAAAAGTTCGAAGCAAAAGACTGTGGCAAATTCTACAACAGAAGCTGAGTATATTGCAGCGTCCGATGCAGCAAAGGAGGCAATTTGGATCAAAAAGTTCATTTTTGAACTAGGTGTGGTTCCAAGTATTGCTAACCCCGTTTGTTTGTATTGTGACAATAACGGGGCAATAGCACAGGCCAAGGAACCTAGATCACACCACAGATCCGAACATATACTTAGGCGTTTTCATCTCATCAGAGAAATTATTGAGAGGGAGACGTAAAGATTTGCGAGTACCTCAAGACAACGTTGTGGATCCATTGACAAAAGCTCTTCCACAAGCAAAACATGATGGTCATGTTAGATCATTAGGCATTAGATGCATATATGATTGGCCCTAGTGCAAGTGGGAGATGTTGGGGCATGTGCCCTAGGTCAATCCATTAAATGTCTTTATGAATACTTTTAGTTAATAAAATAGAGAATTTCATTTGTTGTTTATTATAATTAATTTGCATGTTTACATTATAATAAGATCCATGGGTATTTGAGAAATATCCTAAATGTCCCTAGTCGATCATTATACTTTGGGAACTATAATGAATTAAGACTAGTGTGAGTCTTGATTGATGATCATATGATGATTATACGTATAGGGATACGAATCAAGATCACGAGTACTTGTTAGGGAACAAAGTACTGGACCGACCCGCTATGAGAACATCACATGGATTGAGTCATAGTTGTTTCTCATGATAGGTATATTTTTCAGTCCTCTGACTTGAGATTACCAGAGACTTCAATATTAGGAACATAGTGATTTGACACTATCAAACGTTGTCTTTAACCGGACGATTATAAAGGTTGTGATTGGTTACTATGTGAGCAATGTGATGAAGTTGTGTAATCAAGATAGAATTTGTCCCTCTCATATAAAGAGAGATATCCAGTGGATCCCTCGATGTGTTAGACTGTTAAAAGGCCTAGTCTAAGTGAATTGATATTGATCAATGTCGCTTGGATGTTTTCAGTCTACCTAAAGATCGAGACTAGTACGATTGAACATGTTGGATTAGGATAAGATTAGTCCTAATTGCATTAGGATAAGATGATTAGTTAGATGTGGGCCCGGGTTAACTAAAATGTTTTAATTGACTTAATTTCGGATAAATTAAGGGGTTAATTTATGATAATAAAATCAGCGAAAATTATGATTTTCTATAGCGAATTTTAATTTTCGGAATTGAGATTTGTCTTCTAAAAAAAATAAAAAATCTCCAAATTGTTTAGTAATTGAACAAATCAATAAAATATATGATATTTCATTGTTTACATAAAATCACTAAAACTGAATAAAATCCCTCTATTAAATTATACATCTCATGTCATCCATTTTAAACACTTGTCAAGGCCTCGATCACACTAATATAGTTTCAGCCATAGTTGGGTGTATTGTGTTATCTTGGTGAGACAACTTGGGTAAGAGTTACCTCAATGCTTCAAATGGTCCGACTTAATAAAGCCATCAAAAAAGTTTTGAGCTTTAGGCAAATGATGAGATAAAAACATGCTAAGATATAAGTTGTCTCATATCTCATAAAAGGATCTAAAAATTACATAAGATGTAATTGGTAACTGTTACCTACCTAAATAACCTAGTTCTGTGTTTCATGCCATAGCTGTCATAGAATTAGGTGAAATATGGATTTTAGTCCCCTAAATAAACGATGACGTTTTAGGAGGGTTGTTAATTTAGTGGGAGTTTATTCCTCTATACTAAAATAAACTTTGCATAATCTTTATTGTAGATCAATGGCCTCTTCAAGTAACAATAATCCCACATGCGATCCATCCTTGAGAAGGATAAACTATCTGGGACTAACTTTCTTGATTGGTTCGAAACTTGAAAATTGTTCTTAAGCATGAACGCAAGTCGTATGTCCTGGATGCTCCAATCCCCGAGGACTCACCACCAATGCTACGAAAGCTTGTGAAGGATGCGCATAGTAAGCATGTCAACGATTCTACGATGTTGCATGTATTATGCTTTGGCAACTATGGTTCCCGAACTTCGAAGGACATGGAACTAATGGAAGCCTACGACATGGCTATAACGCTGAAGGAAATGTTCCAACAGCAAGCTAGGCAAGAAAGGTTCGAGACAGTCAAAAACCTACATTCTTGCAAGATGATTGAGGGTGCGTTACTTAGTCCTCATGTTTTGAAGATGAATGGCTATGTTGACCAGCTTGATAGACTAGGATTTTCCATAAGCCAAGAGTTGGCAACGGATTTGATTCTGAATTCATTACCAGAGAGTTACTCACAATTTGTGATAAACTACAATATGAATAATATGGAGAAATCAATTTCAGAGTTGTATTTGATGTTCAAAACTGCTGAACAAAATATCAAGAAACCCTTTAGTAATATGTTGATGGTCTAAAAGGGAAAGGGAATGAAGAAGAAAGGGAAAGGCAAGGCTAGAGTTGCCAAGGTTGTTGCTGCACCTGTCGCAAAGCCTATGGAACAAGTCAAGCCCCCAGCCTGTTCCTGCTTCAAAACACCCAAAAGAAAAGGAAGAAAATTGTCATTTCTGTAATCAAACCTATCTTTGGCATTGTCGTCTCGGGCACATAAACGAGAAACGCATAACGAAGCTCTATAAAGATGGGCTTCTTGATTCATTTGATTTAGAAACATATGAAACGTGCGTATCTTGTTTACTAGGCAAGATGACTAAAAGTCCCTTTACTGGACACAATGAAAGGGCAAGTGATTTATTGGGTCTAATACATACTGATGTATGCGATCCTATAAACACAATGGCTGGAGGAGGTTATCAGTATTTCATTACATTTACTGATGATTTCAGCAGATATGGTTATGTATATTTTATGAAACATAAAGTTGAATCATTTGAGATGTTTTGAACGTTTCAAAATGAAATGCATAATCAACTAGGTAAAACTATCAAAACACTTCAATCAGATCGAGGTGGTGAATATTTAAGCCAAGAATTTGATGATCATCTTAGAAATTATGGGATTGTCTCTCAATTGACTCCACCAGCAACTCCACAATGGAATGGAGTTTCTGAAAAGAGAAATCGAACCTTATTAGATATGGTTCGATCTATGATGAGTCATGCAGATCTTCCATTATCTTTTTGGGGTTATGCATTACAAACTGCAGCTTTCACTCTAAATCGAGTTCCTTTTAAAGCGGTTGATAAAACACCATATGAGATATGGCACGGGAAGAGACCTAGTTTGTCTTTTCTTAAGATTTGGGGTTGTGAGGCTTACGTAAAGCGACAAGTCTCAGAAAAACTAGCACCTAAATCTGACAAGTGTTTATTCGTGGGGTATCCTAAGGAAACAAAAGGATATTACTTTTATAATCCCGTTGAGAACAAAGTGTTTGTTGCTCGGTATGGTACCTTTATGGAAAAACAGTTTATTTAAAAAGACACTAGTGGGAAAGAAATAAATCTTGAAGAAGTTCAAGATTCACAGGTAAACACTGAACCGCTACTGGAAGTTCAACAACGTTCCGAACCAGTTGAACCTCCACAAGTGACACAAGGCCCACGTAAATCTAGTAGGGTAAGACATGAGCCAGAGAGATTCGGATTTCTCATTACGATAGTCGTGATGTGTTGCTTATAGACCAAAATGAGCCCACCACTTATCGGAGGCTATGTCCGGACCGGACTCATATAAATGGCTAAGTGCCATGAACTCTGAGATGCAATCCATGTAAGATAATCAAGTTTGGAACTTGGTTGATTTACCTGAAGGTGGTAAGACCATTAGATGTAAATGAGTTTTCAAGAAGAAAACTGACATGGATGGCAAAATGCATACTTTTAAAGCAAGACTTGTAGCAAAAGGTTTCAGGCAGACTCAAGATGTTGATTATGATGAAACTTTTTCGCCAGTAGCCATGCTTAAATCCATAAGAATTTTAATTGTCATTGCTGCATATTATGACTATGAAATATGGCAAATGGATGTAAAAACAGCGTTTCTTAATGGAAAGCTACTTGAGGACGTGTATATGACACAACCTGAAGGTTTTGTACATCCTGAGAATTCTAGGAAGGTATGCAAGCTTCAAATATCCATTTATGGATTAAAGCAAGCTTCTCGGAGTTGGAATCTTCGTTTTGATGAAGCAATCAAGGATTTTGGTTTTATTAAGAACGAAGATGAGCCTTGTGTATACAAGAAGGTCAGTGGGAGTTTCGTTATTTTTTTGGTACTGTATGTTGATGATATATTACTCATTGAAAATGACATCCCAACATTGCAGAATGTCAAGTCTTGGTTAGGGAAGTGTTTCTCAATGAAAGACTTAGGAGATGCAGCCTATATCCTAGGGATAAGGATCTATAGGGATAGATCTAAGAGGCTAATGGTCTAAGTCAGAGTGCTTACATAGACAAGGTGCTGAATAGGTTCAGTTTACAAGACTCTAAAAGAGGATTGTTACCAATGTCTCATGGGATAAGTCTCAGCAAGACTCAACGTCCTAAGACAAATGATGAGCGAGGCACCGTATGAATAAGATTCCATATGCATCGGCTATTGGATCTATCATGTATGTCATGTTATGCACTCGACTTGATGTATCATATGCTTTGAGCAATACAAGCAGATATCGATCGATCCAGGTGAGAGTCACTGGATAGCGAGAAAGAACATTCTTAAATACTTAAGAAGGACTAAGGAAATGTTCTTGGTCTATGGAGGTTTTGAAAATGATCTAGTTGTAAATGGTTACACGGATGCAAGTTTTCAAACGATATAGATGATTTTAGATCGCAACTGGATATGTGTTTATTTTGAATGGGGGTGCGATAAAGTGGAAAAGTTCGAAGCAAGAGACGTGGCGATTCTACAATGTAGTTCGAGTATATTGCGGCGTCCGATGCAAAGAAAGGAGGCGGTTTGGATCAAAAAGTTCATTTATGAACTAGGTGTGGTTCCAAGTATTGCTAACTCGCTTGTTTGTATTGTGACAATAACGGGGCAATAGCACGGCCAAGGAACCTAGATCACACCACAGATCCAAACATATACTCGGGCGTTTTCATCTCATTAGAGAAATTATTGAGAGGGAGACGTAAAAATTTGCGAGTACCTCTTTGAAGACAACGTTGTGGATCCATTGACAAAAGCTCTTCCACAAGCAAAACATGATGGTCATGTTAGATCATTAGGCATTAGATGCATGTATGATTGGCCCTAGTGCAAGTAGGAGATGTTGGGGCATGTGTCATAGGTCAATCCATTAACTGTCTTTATGAAATACTTTTAGTTAATAAAATAGAGGATTTCATTTGCTGTTTATTATAATTAATTTGCATGTTTGCATTATAATAAGATCCATGGGTATTTACATATATATCCTAAATGTCCCTAGTCGATCATTATACTGGGAACTATAATGAATTAAGACTAGTGTGAGTCTTGATTGATGATCATATGATGATTATACGTATAGGGATACAAATCAAGATCACGAGTACTTGTTAGGGAACAAAGTAATCTTGGACCGACCATGACTACGAGAGCATCACATGGATTAAGTCATAGTTGTTTCTCATGATAAGTATATATTCAGTCCTCTGACTTGAGATTACCAGAGACTTCAACATTAGGAACACAGTGATTTGACACAATCAAATGTTGTCTTTAACCGGACGATTATAAAGGTTGTGATTGGTTATCAAGCAATGTGATGAAGTTGTGTAATCAAGATAGAACTTGTTCCTCTCATATAAAGAGATATCCAGTGGATCCTCGATGTGTTAGATCATTAAAAGGTCTAGTCTAAGTGAATTGATATTGATCAATGTCACTTGGATGTTTTCAGTCTACCTAGAGATCGAGACTAGTACGATTGAACATGTTGGATGACAATTCCATGCCTTATGTTTGATCAAAAGGATATCGTGTGACAAAATGATGTTATATACATTATTGATTAGGTTGTTTCGATTTGATATTCGTACAACTTGGGTAGTCATAATGTCTTGCTAGAGGCCGCTTATGACTTGTATACCAAAATGTGTTTTGGTACACTGCCAACGTTGTATGAGCCTATTGGGTCGCACACTAAGAATGGTTTTGCGAGATTTTAAGATGGTTCAGAAAAATGAATTTTATATGATAAAATTCATGACGGAAACGTCCTTGTAGTGTATTACACTTATACTTCTTTAAGTAGGGTATATGTGTAATTTACTTAACCGTCTATATACAAGGGTTGTATAAATAGACGCTTTAAGTTACAATACACAGACGAAAGAAAAAAAGGCCGAAACTCTTTTTTCGTTTAAGAAACGACTTAGGGTTTTTGCTATGCTCTGGATCGTTTTGGAGAGAAAGAAAAAGGTTTGGTATTCTCTCGAAGCTAGCACTTCAAATCACGGCCGCCGTTCGTGTGTGGACTACTGGTAGAGGGCGTTCGTCGTTGGCAGCGCCTTAGAGATTGATCAACCTTCAGAAAGGTATATCGCGATTGAGGTATGATTAAGTTTTTCATGGTTTAAACGTTTTTAATGGAATTAGATTCGGATCCTATTGGGGTTTTTGTCAAAACTGTTTTGTAATCTCCGCTGCGTATGAACCCCAAAACCCAACATCTCGAAGCTAGCACTTTGAATCTCGGCCGCCGTTCGTGTGTGGACTACTGGTAGAGGGCGTTCGTCGTTGGCAGCGCCTTAGAGATCGATTAACCTTCAGAAAGGTACATTGCGACTGAGGTATGATTAAATTTTCATGGTTTAAACGTTTTTAATGGAATTAGATTCAGATCCTGTTGGGGTTTTTGTCAAAATTGTTTTGTAATCTCCGCCGCGTATGAACCCCGAAACCCAACACTACACACTCCACCCCGGCCAATGCTCCGCCCGCCACGGTCGATGCTCGCCCTCCGAAGAGAATGCTTGGGAAGGAGTACCAAAGGAAGAATTTGAAGAAACCAAAGCAATGAGTGTTTGAGGGAACATAGAAATTTATTTTATTGTTTGGATACTTTGATGAATGTTTGATGAATGTTTTATGACAGTTTGGTACATTTGATGTATGTTGGATGAATGTTTTATGACAGTTTGGATAATTTGATGAATGTTCGTGGTGACAGTTTGGACATATGTTTTACATTACTTGTTGTTTACATTTGAGTCATACCCTTTTCCTCTTCTTCTTCTTCATTTCTTGCTTTCCAGGAAATTTTGGCCGCTTTCCCCTTCCCTACTCTTTGAGACATTCCCCTATATGTTCCAGACCTCTCACACGTAAGTTTCACCCTTCCCCTGCGCTTAATGCCCTACCCGATCTCTTGGCTATTAACCAATATTGATTATCCGACCCCAACCCCTAACTCCTTGGATCAGACAAGAGAGAGTGCTTCTCCGAAGGCAGACATCTCTTTTTTTGGACGGGACAGCCGGCATCAGAGTGCTTTGTCACTAGCACATGTTCTCCCGGCCTATCATTTGAAGCCATGAAATAGTCGCTTCTCTAGAGGGGAATAACCTACAAGATGTAAACATATCCTTGTAGTCTGGAAATAAGGTAGAAACAGGCATTACCTGCAATACAAACAATGTAATATTATAATCAACCAAAATGTACAGCACAATCACAAAAAAGCCCCAAAAAACAGGTTCTCGGTTGTACAGGTCCGACACTATAAGCAGAGTCTCGCTCATGTACAACCGAGAATTCCTTCGTAGTCTCGGTCGTCCCATACTGAGACTGCGACTATGTATCGTTCACTCCATTCCGTGAACTACGTAGACATCTCGGTCCTTTCTGACAGAGACGTTTCTCTACATCTCGGTCCTGCGATGCCGAATCAATCGCGCGCATCGACAGAAATTTTGATTAACCGCATAAAAAACACGTTAAATTTTAAAAATTACCTCAAGTTCAACCTCCTCTTGCACCAGAGCAGTACAATCTTCCATTATATAGTGCAAACAAGTTCGGATTTGTCGAATTTACCAAACCCTACGTTGACAAACAAATCATCAATTTCACAGTTTTAATCAAATTAACAGTTCCATCAAAGCATCATATGGTTTTCAAACATTGTTACCTCGCTGTCGAATGATGTCAAGCAGCAAGAATTGATAAACGCTCGCCAAACGCAATGTCGCTATATAGTTCACGTGCTCAGATATTGGTGGTGGGGTGCCCCTGTTTCTTTTTCAAAATGATTTGTGAGGTTTGAATCAATATATATTAAGCGGCAAAATGGTCTTTTCAATTTTAGCTGGAAATTTTACAAAATACTTGGGTGCCTTCATGAAATGGTGGGGTGCCCTTATCGGGCCTCCTATTCATTAAGTCGGGCCTAAGAAAATATTCTTTAAGCCAAGCGGGCTTTCTCATGTCCGTCGAGGACTCGCTCCTTACCCGACCCAATAGCCTTAACAGTGGTCAGTGTTTCGCATATGCCACACAAATGAACAAAAAACTGATAATTGTTAAATTGTTAAGGTACACTCACTAAAAAACATAGAAAAGATGTACTCCTATATTGATAAACATTAAGGGCTAATTAAAGCGAAAGTTTAGGCCTTAGGGGCGTACAAGTTGTTTGCAAAGTTCATCTTGAGTATAGCGTGGTTGTTACATAAAATTTCTTCTGATCAAAAGTTACTTTAAAAGGTAAATTTATTTGTCGAGTTAGATTTCTTCCTTGTTTGTTATGTCATTAATTTATTCCGAATTGGTATATACCAAACCTGTTTCTATACCTGTTCTTTATATCTTTTCTTTTGATAAATTAGGAATTTAGGAGTTATTACTATTAGTCGAAGAGACTGGATAATATATGCCACATAATCATCGTCTATTGTGTTTCCATTGCCAAACGGACGGATTAGATGAAAGGAGCTAATTTGATACGCACCCAAGGCACACGGTACGTCGGTATCAAACCTTAAGGAAAACGTAACGCACGAAAACAGATACGTATATAATTTATATTGGAATCAACTTCGAAAACAGACATGTAAATATATATGAGTTTGTCCTGATCCAAATACAATATCAAATCAACTTAAAAAATAATATATAAGAATCAAGAACGCGAGAAAGGCTAACCAATAGACCAAGAACAAGATCAAACCTCGTCAGGTAATCATCAAAACTGCCTATTAGTGTTCTTCGTTGGTTTTCTTCTTTGTTAGTTTCATCTTTAGATGCCCCTTTATGGTAAGATCATGGAGAATAACTGAGATTGTGAACTAGAGGGAGAACCACCAAGAATCCTCTACCCTTAACGGGTCGGTTTTGAGCCTTGGGAATGAAGAAGCTTTAAAACTATTGGCAAAGATTGCGTCCTTGTGGTCCTATCCTTCCTCGAGTTTGGAATTAGTTGGGGACAAGCTTCGGTGAATGGTGAAAAGTTAGTTGAATTCAGGGCTGCTTTTTGAACTGTAGGGTTTTTCTGATTCAAGGAAAGCAAAGAAGTTCATGTCTTAATGAAAGTTAGGTTACAAAAAAAGATGTGCATACTTTAGATATCTTTATATTCAACTATGCATTGCTACTTTTCCCTCTCTTTCTGGGTCTGTAAAAAGTATGGAAAAAGAACCTTAAAATATCTTTGTTTTCCTTGGTTGGGGGTTTCTTTGTGTTGAACTATTGTGAGTTGAGACCTTGATTGTGTGATTTGAGGATTCTAGCATAAAGAATCATGGCCTTGAATGATTTCTGAATATCTACTGTTGATTCCAGCAAAACCAACGAAACTAAGGAAAAAGCAGCTTTCAGGAATGGGGGCTGCTTGCAGTCATTTCAAGCAAGAAAGCAGGAGCAGATCCATGTCCAGAAACGCTCATCATTTAGGCTCTGACGTAAGACTTCAAGTAAGGATATGGCGAGCGATTTCTATTTTCTACTATTTTCTTGGATTCATACATGTTCTTCCGTGTTTTCTTTGATTCACTAAATTATCATGTTTGGATGGTGTATGATCTCAAGTACCCAGTACTTCATACCGAAAACTAACATCTATATAGCAGTTCATATTGGCTTCTGATGCTAATTTCATTCTGTTATGAATAAGATCATGTTTGTACATCTTCAATACATTCTTACTGACACAGTGATTGACATTGCCAAACGGATTGTTTGTTTGTTTCTTCTGATTCCTTAAATAGTTCAGTGATGGAACAAGAGGCCAGACTTTGCTATCAGAGAAAGGTAAGGACCTTATGAGGAACATTGGTCGGATTTTGTTAACTAGTGGCAGAGTAATTTTCCAGTTCATTTGAATTAATTGAAAGATTCACTGGTTTTGACGAAGGTAATGTTCAAAGGGTGCAAGGAGGACGCTCGATGAAGACACGGAATCAGAGTGTTTTAGTGAGTTTTCAGGATGAAAGTCTTCAGAAGAGTGAGAAAGGGGAGACGCCTAATGACACATGCACGGAATCTATGAGAGGCAACTCGATTGTTCTACCTGGGCCAGAGGAGGAAGATATCTGCTCAACCTGTCTTGATGGTGAGTCTTACACGAACACTATTTTTCTATCATGAACTAGCTATACAGATGCATCAACAAGCATAAACTACTATCCATAGTTTAAACTAGAAAATGTATTACCTTGTGATAAGAAAGACATATATATAAATATAATTACCGAATCAAGACAAACGAATCCATTTACGATAAAGAATTAAATAATCTAAACAACAATAAATGATAGCACAATACCTGATGGGGAGTTTGAAGTTCTAACCTGCATGGAGCTCTCATCCCTCATCTTCCAAAGCAACTAGGCGTTAGAACGCGCAGCTGATTTACATAAGATATATATATATATATATATATATATGCACTCTAGACATTCAGGTTTAGAAAGCCTTAAGCAAATTCCAAAAAGAGCACATGTACCACATGAGAGTGTGAGCATCTTATGCGTGAAGACAAGAAGAGAGATAAATAGTTTCAAGAAAAAATTTAACAACACACTGACAATAAAAACAAAAACAATAGGTTATTATATCTCTAAATTAGGCCATCGAACAATCTTCCTATTGAATATAAATTCCAAAGCCATTTCTAGAACTTCTTATTTCATTTTGCTGATTCGCTTTTTAAAGGGATTGTTCTGATGAATGGTTCCCAATCGCAGCTAGAAACATGTAGGCCGAGATGACAACTTGTTTCAATGGCACCAAAGGGGAATGGTAAATAAATGAGATTTCTATATGTCACAAACTTATAGGATCACTACATCAGTTCAACTAAACCTCTTTCCCTAACAAACTTGAAACACTTTCTTTCTCAAATTGCACTGCACTCCCCAGCACAACCTAACTTCATGCTTTCAATATTATGTTACTAATTACAGTTCACTGGCAAGGTACATCAATGCCTACATTGTACTTCACAGATAATATCAATACAAATTTGACAATTTTAGATCCATAACCCGTTTATGATCCCTACCATTATGAGTTAAAACCTATGTGCAATCCAGCCCAACCCAGAAAAGCCTGATGTCGCCATTCCTGACCAATACTAGCTGTCTGTTGTCCCACCACATGTTGAGATTAAGCTTCAAAATTATATTAATAATAAAAGATAAAAGTGTCAACGAAATAAAAACTGTCCTAAAAGGCTCTTAATTAATCTTCCAAACATGAAGATGCTATTTCACGACTCAGGTAAATGGGTCAGGAAAGTATTTTAAACTTAAATAACTCGAAAAAATGGCATCAGTGAATTGTGAACACGGTTGATTATTGAAGAAATTCCTAATAGTTAGAAGAACAAGCCCCAAATTTATTTTATATCATCTCTTTCTCTCTCTCATTTTAAGATTTTATTGTTTTGATTTCTTCAATCTATTTCCTTCAGCATGATCTCTCATGCTTCTCCAAAATTATAACGGTTGCATCGAAGGAAACTAGACAGAAAAAAACAGACTACTAAAATACTGAGTTTTCCAGTTGACACCACGATTTATGCATCCTACTTTCTTTTTACTTTAAATATATAATTAGAACCATTAGGGAAAGAACAAAACAATTAGACATCACTCAACGAAGGCATGAGCCCTTTTATGTATGGCACATTATATTCATAAACATAAACAGGCCCCGGATCCATTAGCGGAGACTAGAGAGTTCGAATGCATTAAATTTTGAGTATACCTTCAAAGAATGAAGTATAAATTAGTAACAAATAACTTGACATTTAGTCAATGCCATTTCAATTCTTTGAAGTAAGATGAATTACATCAACAACAATTGAAGGCAATGAAGCTATTTATTTAAGATAATTATTTTTATGTTTTATTCCCTTGATCACACTCAAAATACATGGCAGGTTATGACATGGAGAACCCAAAAATACTATGCAAGTGCAAACATCACTATCATCTTCCATGTATTCTTGAATGGAAGGAAAGGAGCAATACTTGCCCCATATGCGGAAAGGTTTGTGGCTTTAACCTATGAGCACTTGCGACATTTTCCGTCATAAGAAATGGTTTTCTTTTGCAATGCTTATAATTAGAGTGCTAGAATTAATAAAACTTCCCTAATTTTTTGTCATTTAGGTGCTGGATATTGATGAAACCTATCAAGGAATATAGGATTGGTGGCATATTGAACTTGAGAGTTTGACAGCAAGCAAAAAACTTCTTCTGGTGAAAATGAACAGATGTAGATGAGGCAGAAACCATTTGGAAAATGGAGTTAATTAGGACAAAAGGAAGCTCATCATTCTTCTTCACTGATTTTGTCAATTGAGCTATTGTATTCCTATTTCTTTTTTCTTTGTGAATACTATTTTCTTTTTTGATTGGGAATAGCATCTTTTTTTTTAATAGGATAAGCATCAGTTGAGCTCTTTCATAACTTAATCATAGGACTGACAAAGTAAATCTTTTTTTTAGTTAATAACCAGTTGGTGCAATTTAGGAAACAAAAAGAGCTTTTTTGACAAGTACTAACAAAGTAAATCTTGACTCGACTTGGATAACTCAGCCTAAAACGTTCTGCCATACAAAGTTTAGATTCATTTGCTCCAAGAGAAAAAGAAAAATTGATGAAATCCCATCACAATTTAATCACATCATGCATTGCACCAGCTGTTAATATCCATTCACCATAAAAGCAAAATTTGGAATCGTTTGGATTGTTCTATCCAGACATATGGATTAGTTTTTTAAAATTTAATTCACATCATAATATGAATATGCAAAAACTCGAACCGAACATGACTGAATAATTTTCTAGAACTTTAATCATGAATGAATCTATTCAAAACCATAGTAAAAAAGAGCCACCTAGTTGGTATAGCTCAGGTTTTAGAAAGGATTGAGGCTTGTGAAGTGGAATGTGATCCTCAAATCTTTGAAACCTACATTGTCATCCATACTCCAGTCTACAAAAGGAATTAGAATGATTTTGACCCAAAGAGTGCTTTCATAAAATTAGAATACCAAAAATAATTATTTAATAATTGTGACTTTGCATTAATGACTTGTTCCTTTTTGAAAGGTACCCCTATGCAATCTCATACATAGCCATGGTAGAGGCCTCTGGACACATATCAATAAGAATGGAGTCAAATCAGGATTTGAATCACGAAGTCCCAAGGCTTGGGATTTGAATCCTTGCAAATCCTTTTGAATCATTTTGGAATTTGGATCCCAAACCTTAAACTAGTAAATTTACTTCAGGATCGTTTGAATCTTTTTGACTATTATCATTATTGATCCACAACAATCCAAAGGCTTTTGGTTTTGTTACTTCTTTTAACACCTAACTGAAACCCAGAAAAGTCCTATCAATCAAACGATCAGTTCTTCTCCACTATACTCTGTAAATTTCTCTTTCATTAATCAACAATGACAACAACAACAAAGTCGTAATCCCAATTAGTTGGGCTCGGATACATTGATCAAATTCTTCCACTTAACTTCATTTTATGCGGTTGATGATTTGCTTTCACAACCCTTTAAATCCTCTAATTAATACTGATAGAGTTTAAGGGGACCACCACAATAGTATTGGTATGAGTCCAAGTTAGTTATAAAGGGTAGTTGAGTAAGTTTGTAGTAGTATAAATAGAGGTTGCAAGGGAGAAAAATATCTTACCATCTTGAATGTAATTTGCGAACTCTTAAGAGTTTGGGTTGAAAGAGTTTTAAGACTCTTCTTTGAGTTACGTTCGAGTTTGTAATCGTTGTTGTTTCTCTCAATTCAATTGATCAATTTCGATGTTCTATCAATGGTATCAGAGCATCTTCATCAGAAATATAATCTATCAAGAATGGATTCAAGGTTTTTGTCGAATGAGATGTTAAGAGGTCTTTACGAAATTAAGTTGGGGCTTGATCGCATCTTAGAGAAGCTTGATACATGATTAGTTCATGTTTCTTCACCTCCAACCATGATCTCACATGATGATGGTGATCGCACTTTGGAGCTGCCAGTGCTTTCAGATTCATCCGTTGTCAAATCAAATATCAAATTGGGCGTCTTCTCCAACTCGGTTATTCAGTCAATTGTTTGTGCAGAGCAGATCGTGAAACCATTGTCGATTCCATTTTTGTGGATTCAAACTTTGCCACTTGCGTTGTTGAAAGTTTTCAGTCAGTCAGATCTAGGGTTATCCAAAGGGTTACTGATTGTAGGCAAACCAGAACCACAAGATCCACCAGATTTGGCGGCGTCCAAGATGTTGATGTCTCATATTCTCTTTGCAACATCTGCAACTCATGCATCTCATACACTCAACGATGACATCCGGCATCACGACGACATCACATATATAGCTTTGAGCGTTAGGAGTATTAAAGACAATGACGCCTTCCTCGTTCCACCACTGTGGCCGCCACCCTATCGATAACGTCAATCTTCCTTCGAGAGCTCGCTGACCTCATTTTTAGGTGTTGTTTCCGTCATTTTTGCTAGGTAAGAACTTCTGGTAATACATCCGCTTGCGAAGATGACCACACTGTGGGTGAGTCGAAGAGATCTCACAAGGCGAGGTACTACGTCATTCGAGAAATATCTTATGGATTATGTTTTATCTCCTACCACATGCTTCTCTCCACATCTTTCTCATCGACACAGTGGTATCTACTCCACTGCCTTCACTATGGTTACTCCCTTCATGGTGATGTTACGACTTGTTATGTGGCGGTGTAGGGCACAATGCTTTGTGTTGTCTTGCTACCCAACGACATCAGTTATGTGTGGGTACTCTATGGTTCAAGTTTCAACTCAAATTGATTGCAATTTTGTTGCATTGGAAGTGTTTGCTGAAATGTTCTTGACCAATAAGTGGGTATGAGGCACCTTCTGGTGGGCTGATGGGTTGGTGTCTTTGGTCCTCTTATTGAGGGTAAATCTACAGTCTGATTTCTCTCACCCTTGCGCCACATGGTTGTTGTAGATTCTTGCATGTTCTCTCTACTACACACTCCCCGAATATTTGTTACTCCTTGCTTTGGTCACCATTTGTGTGCAACAAGTTGCTGTGTGCAACAAGTGTTTGATGAAAAGACATTAATGGATATTGAGCCTACGAATGCTTTCCTTGAGATTTTGTTGATTACTTTTTTGGGTCTGAGCTTCCAATGCAACTGATATAGATCCATGCTTGGTTACTAATACCTTAAGATCTTCTCCCCATGTGGATCCATGTTCCTGGTTGCATCATTATCTCTTTATCACCTTGAGGACAAGGTGGATTTTAAAAGGGGGAGTAATGATAGAGTTTAACGCGATCACCGCAATAGCATTGGTGTGAGCCAAGTTAGTTATAAGGGTAGTTGAGTAAGTTTGTAGTAGTAGTATAAATAGAGGCTGCAAGGGAGAGAAAAACATCTTGTCATCTTGAATGTAATTTGGGAACTCTAAGGAGTTTGGGTTGAGAGAGTTTTAAGACTCTTCTCTGGGTTACTTTCGAATTTGTAATCGTTGTTGTTTCTCTCAATTAATTGATCAGTTTCAGTATTCTATCAAATACATCCAACGTTATCTTCGTTCTACCCCTACATTGCCAACTTCTTTTATTTCTCTTTCTAATTATTGACTTTTTTAATAATAGTATGATGAGAATTATAAATTTATGCATAATTCACTTGATTTCTCAATCTTATGATTCAATAATTCAAATTTCGGTTCGATTTAGGCAGAGCCCTAATCACAATAATCCTAAATTTTGTCTTTTGTGTCAATTTTGGTCCAATTACTTTTTTCAATCAAATTGAGATGCGACATATGAAATTAGAAAAAGTTGCTAGCAAAATGAGGTGGTTTAAATTTTGCATCAAAATAATCCCAAAGTTTGGGTTTGATCCACACAAAACCAATTGTGTTGTATCTTTATGGATTGTAACTTTCTAAATTTACAATCAACCCTTTTTATTTCTTAAAATTTGAACTACCTCATTTTGCTAGAAACTTTACAAATTTCATATATCACATCAACATCAATTTGCCTAAAAAAATAATTGGGCCAAAATTGACACAAACACAAAGTTGGTGATTATTTAGATACAATTAATAGTTTGGGATTATTTTGACACAAAATTGCAAGTTTGGGGATTATTGTGACTATTTGGCCCTTCTAACAAGTAGTAAACTTTATCAATCACTAGACTTTAGGTGAAGAACAATTAAACATTTTTTAAACAGAGAGACTTTTGTCATCAAGATCTTATTTGCGTGTTATTATTTTTTTAAAAAAGATCCTATTTGCATGAAACTTATAGGGTTTCAGCATAACTTAATTCTCATATATCATAGTTTTTTACTGAAAAAAAGGATAAAATGGTCTGAAAATGAAGATTTTAAATGGAACATTACCAATTCCAGTTGTAAAAATTGCTTTATCCACTAAGGTCATACAATGTGTCCACATCAACATCAATCTCAAATTAGTTGGGGATGGCTACATAAATTAAACTCTTCCAATCCGCTCAATTTAATGCACTTGTTATCATGCTTTCAAAATCTTTCAAATCGTTTCTAAGAAATATGTCCCAAGTCACCAACTACTGCCTTGGTGTAGTGGTTGGAACCTACTTGTTGTTTTCTAGGGCCTCCAAGAGGTCTCAAGTTTGAGTCTTCTAACTTTGCCGATGCACATCTCTTGTAGGGTGGGTATGTCTCCTATAGAATAGTTAGGTAATCCTAGGCACCATAGTATAAAAAAAGTCCTGAGTCATCTTAGGTCTACATCTACAAAGTCTAATTTCTTTAGTTTATACTGCATCGAGTTCTCTAATTGAAGCTTTTCATGTTGTCTTTAGATGTGACCAAACAACGCAACCACTATTCCCTAATTTTTGCATCGATAGGTGGTACTCCTACTTTCCTTTGAATAACTGCTAAGGGCCTATGGTCATAAAGCAATGAAATTGTACTTTTTTGCACAACTCGAATGCCAACAATGAGAATAAGTGAATCAAAGTACAAGTTTAGATTCCTAAATGTTCTTCCATATCTATAAGCATAATAGTAGATATGAAAATAGAGCTCCAAATCACTTTATACAAACTATATAGAGCACCATGTCATCAATTTTTTGAGAATTTCACCAAAAAAAAGTTATATCCATTCCATGATTCTGCCTCCCAAGTTTTACATTAGAGCTTTTTTCACATGCTATATCTATTTCCAAGGAAACAGTAGAAAGAAAAAAAAAAAAAAGAAAGAAAAAAAGAAAAGGTTTCAAGATCTTACTCATCCCTGCCATTTCACTTTTTCCAACAACTCTATCACAACAGTGACAACTCTTTATTGCATTAGAACAAAGTTGACATGCATTTGACATTAATTAATAGTTTAAATCTATCACGCACAAGCTTTCAAATTTCAATCTAATACACAATTTCACTAGTCCTCTACTTAAATCACTGAATTAATTAAAAAATTCTGACAATTATTTGAAGAATGCGCAATGCGTACTCTTGCTATTCAGTCTTAGTCTTTTAATATTTCATAAAATTTCATTTTGATAAGTACTACACGACATTCCTATTAAGAAAGGTCCCCACCCATTTTATGGAGCTACAAGCCAGTTTCTGCCAAATTAGAATCTTGTTGCTTACACTCAACAAGTACGATCCAAAAATAAATGTGCTCATAATTACCCTACTATAATAGCCTAACTGCCTAAGTCTCAAATTGATTGGAGTCAGCTACATGGATCAAACTCTTCCCTTGTGCTCGATTTAGTGCAATTGATGGTGAGCTTTCCAAATCATTCAAATCTCTCCTTATTAATGCGTCCCAAGTTAACTTTGGTCTACCTCAACCTCGTCGAATTTCTTCAGTTTTTATCAAGTCAAGTTTTTTAATGGGGCATTTGTAGACCGTCTTTGCATGTGACCAAACCACCGCAATCGCCCTTCCCTAATCTTTGTGTCATTTGGTGCTGCTCCAACTTGTCTTTGAATTACCCTACTATAAGCTTAGTAATAATATATTTGAATCCCTGAGACTAATTCCATAAAAAGAAGGACGATAGTCAGGACCATTAGGTTGCATAGATGAATATCCTACATTAAACTCTAAGTGCAAATGAATCGTGCACAATGTGTAAAGTATATCTTTAACAAACAAGACCAGAACAAATACAACAACAACAACAACATAGCCTCAGTCCCAAATTAACTGGGGTCGGCTACATGGATCAAACTTTTCCATTGTGCTCGATTAAGTGCAATTGATGGTGAGCTTTGCAAACCGTTCAAATCTCTCTTAATTAATGCATCCCATGTTAACTTTGGTCTACCCCTACCTCGTCGAATTTCTACAGTTTCTATTGAGTCAAGTTTTCTAGTTGGGGCATTTGTAGGCCGTCTTTGCAGGTGACCAAACCATCGCAACCGCCCTTCCCTAATCTTTGTATCAATTGGTGCTACTCCTACTTGTCTTTGAATTTCTATATTTCTTATTCTATCTTTACGACTTTTACCACACATCCACCTAAGCATCCTCATTTCTGCTACATTCACTTTATGTAATTGTTGTTGCTTTACCGCCCAACATTCACTTCCATAGAGCATAGCTGGCCTAATTGCGGTCCTATAAAATTTTTCTTTTAACTTAGTAGGAACATGTCGATCACAAATCACCCCCGTTGCACTCCGCCATTTCTTCCATCCGACTTGGATTCTATGTGTGACATCATTTTCAATGTTACCATCATTTTGTATGATTGAACCTATGTATCTAAAGTGGTTTACCCTAGGAACTTCTACTTCCCCTAATTTTACCACTCCGTCATCTCGATGTCTAGTGTTTCCAAACTCACAAGTGCATGTATTCGAGTTTTCGTCCTACTCAACTTAAAGCCTTTAGATTCTAATGTATTTCTCCGAGTTCTAATTTCCTATTCACTCCATCTTTAGTTTCATCCACTAAGACAATATCATCTGCAAATAGCATACACCATGGTATATCCTCTTGAATATGTCTAGTTAATTCATCCATAACTAAAGTAAATAGATATGGGCTTAAAGCCGATCCTTGATGTAGTCCTATCGTAATGGGAAATTCTTTTGTAGCTCCTCCAAATGTCTTTATACTCGTTACTACTCCATCGTACATATCTTTAATAGTGTCTATGTATCTAGCGTGCACTCTTTTTCGTTCTAGAACCCACCAAAGAACATCTCTAGGGACCCTATCATACGCTTTTTCTAAATCTACGAAGACCAGAACAAATCCTCAATCCAAATTAGTTGGGATTTGCTACATGGATCAAACTCTTCCATTTCACTCAATTCAATGCAAGAAAATGGATGCAAAAAACAAATAACAAAACAAAAAACATTTCATTTAAATCTTATTTTCTAGTTTAACCTCCGACATATACCCATTAATCAACAGGAAAACTTCATTGTCTCAATTCATAGTATCCACTTCCATTTAGTGATGCAAGGGAATCCAGTTGAGAACAGTGTTTATGCTTTGATCACTATGGTTCATAAAGCAACGGAACTTCACTCTTTTGTCCTACTCCAACAGCATTACTAAGAAGGAAAAATGTGGATACAAGTCTACGATACCTACCCTATAGCAGCCAAAGCATCTTTGGTGAGATGGTAGAGGCATCACTTACCAAAAGGCAAGGTTTGAGGAGGTCGTGAGTTTGACTCCCACTAAGTCCAAAAAAAAGAACCTACTCTATAGCATATAGTTCTGTCAAGATGGAATCTAAATAATTTTGAGTCAAGAATAAGGCTCTATAATTAAGACATAATAAAAAAGGCATTTCTTTGACAAAAAATAAAAATAAAAATAAAAAAGGTATTTGATAATTTTGGCTGTCCCTCTTGAAAGGTTACCTAAGCTATGTTGTAGTACACAATGGTAGACATCTATTGAACGTAGAGACTTTTATCAATAGGAGCTTCTTGCTGCAATTGAGACAAATCAAAATTCAAAAGGTAGCACTAAAGGGAACACCTAGATTGTCACATCGGGTTTGCTATATTCTCAAATGTTTCTATATCAGCTTGAGTTAAATGATCTCCTTAATTAAAGTATTTTTATCTTCAGAATACTTCTTAGTCAGTAGACTTTCTATGTTAGTAAAGCTCTTTCCCTCGTAAGCCACCTATTCAAAGGCTTTTCCATAAAATGTAGATCAAGTAGAATATCATCAAATAAGAAAAAGTTGGATGAAAAGAATTTCTAGACAATAATGTATTCCCCCTTTAAGTCCTAAACTAATATATTTTATTTAATCACCAGTCATAGACCAACTGAACTTTTCCAGTTTGTACAACTTGAACATTTCTAAGATTAAACTAATAGATGTATAAATTTATGATATGACGCCCTTCATAGTTCTACCAAGTTGAACTTAGAATGCTTTCACTCTAGAAGCATGCTCAGAAACATGATACGATAAATATTTGTTTAGTAATCAGTGCACTCTATGCCGATTACTTTATTGTACTGTAACCTAAAAACGGTGGATCTAAATCTGAAAACTTCATGTGCTATATATACACTATATTCATGCTATCCTTAATATGGAGCTTAAGATGTGGGCGCTTCAATATCAATTCAATTATTAGCTGATAATGATTTTAACGTGGCATAATAGGCTCTTCAAGACTTCAACCTACTGTTGCTCCATTCAGATGAATTCCAGAGTCCTTAGCGGTCGCAGTGCAAACATTTGACCATGAAAATCAAAAGATCACTCCAGTAAGAAAAAAGGTAGGATTCAAATGAGAATCTTACATGGAAACTGATGCTTTCTACTTTCTAGTCGTGAGAGGCAATTTATTTTGAGTCCGGTTATCTGACACCTTGCGAATGTTGTAGCAACCCCTACTTATATTTGATACTTAAATCATCATTAAGAATTTCTCTTGAACTGGACCAACATTTCCCATCAAAAGCAGTATATGCAAACATGTATAACAAACAATTTACAATTGATCATATAATCTTCCCCAACTGATTGAACAATTCGCAATCATTGTAAAGCTGGGAAATGTAAGAGGTCATAGAATTAGCAAGCAAAGAAAGTTACTGCCTCAACAATCAGTATACAAACATGATAAAGCTGGTTGATTCTAGTAGTGAAACAATTACCACTATATGCAAAATTGGATATACAAACAAGAAAAAATCAAGCATTTCATTCTTTGACTATACAAAAATCTATCTAAAGAATATAATTAATCACAACAAAAAGGATAATGGATGAAGAATTACACCATTAGTCCTTCACATTTGCTGGCGATGAATCTCCTCGAGAAGCCTCGACCTCGCCCGATTAACCGAAGCCAAGCAAATGCAAACATGAACCTCCAAATCCCCCATCTGCTTCTCCAAACTAGCCCTATTCTTCCTCAACTGCTTCACCACCTCCTGAATTGGATACCTATTATCCCTCCCCCCTCTCTCCACCCCAAAATTCATTAAAAACCGATCGCTCTCCACCGCGTCATACAACTTCTCCACCAAACAATTAATAGTATCCAGCTCAATGTTCACCACATAAGCCCCAACGGCGGCCGCGTCGAGCTGCGCAATGTGCTGCAACTGCCTCTTCACCACTCTGGAAGGCAGCATCAAATGGGCAGGGCGGCGAACGGCGGTGCACACGCAGAGTGCGGCGGAACCTGGGAAGCGGGATAGGGATTGGGCACGGCGGAGGCGGCGGTCGAGCTGGAGGCGGAGTTCGGAGAAGGAGCGGCGGGTGTGGAAGAGGAATGTGGCGTTGGCGTCAGTGGGGGAGGGGAAGGGGTTGGGATGGGCGAGGAAGCGGCCGAAGAGTTCGAGGAGGGCGTCGCACTGCGGCGGAGAGAGGCGGAGGTCGGGGTCGGGGTCGAGGACGGAGAGGAGGTCGTGGATGGGGGAGTAGAGGGAGTGGGCGGAGCGGAGGGAGTGGTGGAGGAGAGAACAGAGGAGGGCGGAAGTGCTCTCGGAGTGGTTGAAGTAGGTGGACACCAGGCGAGTCAGCTTCGTGGGCGGGGCGCCGCGGAGGGCATTTTCGACCGAGTGGCGATTCGGCCGAAGAGGTGGGGAAGCGACAACGAGGCCGCTGTTGTTGTCGTTTCCATTGTGGTGTTGGTGGTGGTGGACGATGAGCTTGTTGCGGATCTCGGTGTAGGAGTTGGTCTGGACGACGAGGTCGTACTCGTGAGTGAGGCTGACGGAGGAATGGGAGTTGGAGTTGGAGTTGTCTGGGTCAGGGCTTGAAGTGGGTGATGATGAGTGGTGGTTGTTGTCGTCTTGGTCTTGTTCGTTGTGGTTTGTGGAATTGAGGGATTGGAGAGCAGGGGCGGAGGAAGAGGAATGGAGGGAGGAGGGTTTAGTGGAGGGCTTGATGGCAATGGATTTGAGAGAGCTACAAGATCGAAGCATTGTGCGGCGGAGGAAAGTGGTGCTGGTGGGGAGAAATGGTTTGAGTTTGAGTAATCTCCGTGGAGATTCAGTTTAATGGGTGTGTGGACTCTGGGGCGCATGTTTGACTAGGGATGCTGGTGGCACCGAGAATCCCTGTAGAGAAGCAAGGATGGGAACGGTTAAAAGGACTCTAATTTTTACTTAAAAAGACCCCATTTTAATGAAATGACACAATTAACTCTTTTTATAAAAGGGTTGTTATTAACCATACCTCATCACCCCACTTACCCCGTACGAACCAACCCGAATTCGATAAAGTCCGAACAAAATTACGTCGATTCGACGTCCTGTGGTGCATTTATCATCTCTTTTAGTGTTGATTTCAAATTTTTTTGGATTTTTTTTTTACTTTTTTTTTAGTCGGTATTATTTGTAGGATTGTTGATGGGTTTAGGGCTTCGTTTTAGAGGTTGAATCTTGCATTTTGGATGCAAAGTTTCGATTAAATTGAGGATATTAAGCGATTCCGAGCAAAACACGCTATTTTTTTTTTGGTAATTTTCATGTATTTTTTAGTAGTTTTGATATTTTTTGTTCATTCTTGTTGTCCTGTAGGTATCGGACACACAGAGTTGACACTTCTTCAGAGGTGTTGGAGACACATGGCTGACATCTCTAAAGAAGTCGACTCCAACTAAAATTACAAAAATAATTAGGTTTCAATGAGTGACGGAAGAATGCAACCGAGACCTCTTTTAGAGGCGTTGGCCATGTGTGACCGACATCTCTAAAGAGGTGTCGGCTCAATGTGTCAAAGGTGTCGCCCCTTTGTATCTAACACCTCTTCAGATGGGGTGGGGGTGAGGGTGAGGGTGAGAGTAATGGGGTACGTCAAGGGTATTTTTGAGATTTTGAGAAAAAAAAGTGGAGCGCGACAAAGTAAAAATTCCAAAAGGGGTCCTTTAAGCAAAAACTAGGGTCCGTTTAGCCGCTCACTTAATATATATTTATATATTTACCATATGAGATATTATATATATATATATATATATATATATATATATATATATATATATATATATATATATATATATATATATAAAAGCACGAATCACAAATTTTTGAGTGGTAATGAAATTTACTTATTTGCCCATACTTCTTTTTTTTTTTATCTCCAAATCAACCTTTTGTTTCGTATACAAATCAAACTCTAACTTCTTATCAATCCACTACACGTTTTTTTTTTCTTTATCTACAAATCAACCATGAACTCATCCTCATCAATCCAATACATTTTTTTGGAGGAAGTAATGTACTAGCATGATTAGCTTATTTTTTCATTCACATCTTATTTCAATCACATTAGAGAATATTGATAAACTATAAAAGTACTTGTATTTCTAAATTTTAAATTTTAATTACAATTTTAAATTTTGTTAATAAATTCTTAAAAATTAATTCCCGCGAGCGAAGCTAGCGGGGGAATCGTGCGTAGCACGTCTTAAAACTAATATATATCATATCATATCTATCATATATATAAAAGCACGAATCACAAATTTTTGAGTCGTAATCAAATTTACTTTTGTCTCCCTCGCCCACACTATTAAATAGCTATCTACTGCTAACAAATAGGAGGATAAGTACGAAAAGGTAATCACATTTTCCCACAAAATACAATCGTACTAAGCTTCTAAATAGCTATTAAATACAAACAATGCAACTAAAATTCTATTAAATAGTTATTTAATATTAGCTAGTGCCGATCAATATATAGATAAGGCAAGACAGTTAGATTGGGCTATTCACAATTATGCCAATACTATGCATTAGTAGCTAAACAAAGTTCTTGGATCTTAGATAAGGTTGTGTACACATTTTTTTACTACTTTCGGTTAGAAAAAATAGGGGGACTCGGTTTTAAAAATAAAATGAAAAAATAGGGGGACTCGGTTTTAAAAATAAAATAAAAAAGGTACTCGGATCGAAAAAGAAAAAGAAATAGAAAGTATGACACGTCACGAAAAATAAATAAAAAATCGAAAAAAACATCTAATTAGAATCGAAAGTATAGATATAGACTATATACATATAGATATAAATTTAACGGTATACTATCTTTTTTTTAATGTAACTATATACGATCTTAACCGTATACAATCTTTTTTTTTTAATGTAACTGTATTAGATATTTTATAATCACTAATATGGCCTCTTGACCATATCATCTAACTTCCTTTAAAAAAGAAAAGAAAAGAGAATGTATAACTCGATAGACATATTTTTTTACGTACCAATATCAAAGAATTTAGCATCTCCATAAATATTATGTTAATAACCGAGGCTTAGAGAGGAAGGACATGTGCCAATAATAATACTTTTCTATAGATAGGCATGATCTGAGTTACATTTAATTTTTTTATGAAAAAGTGTATATATATAATTTCTTCATAAAGTAATTAGTGCCCATTAAAGAACCTAAAAACAACCAATTAAAGAATTTGATTAGAATAAGATATTTTTTGAGATCATTAGAATATGCTATTAATTAGGTTAATCTATAGGTCAGAATATTTAGTTTTCTTATAAAGTCGTAACAAGAGTTTAAAAAATAAAAAATAAATCAACAAATATCGAAGAATTAGCTAATTAATATAATCAACTTATTAAAAAATTGAATAGTAGATCCGATGTAAACTTCTAATGGAGTTAAAAAAAAAATTGGGGGACTCAATTTTAGAAATACCAACAACAACAACAACTACTTGGATCAAAAAGAAAAATAAATAGAAAGTATGCCACATCAAGAAAAATAAATAGAAATTTGAAAAAAAATATCTTATTAGAATCGAAATATATATAGATATAGACTAGATATATACTATATACGTATAGATGTAGATTGGCTAAGTATTCAAAATTATGATTGAACTATATACGATCTTATTTTTTAGATAACAAAGTTCCTAATTTATAGTTTGCTAAAAAAAAATAGCAAGTCGGTGCTACTTAATATTTGTGCCGATCAATATATAGATTAGGCTACACAATTAGATTAGGCTATACACAATTATGCCAATACTAATCGTGTTAGCATTAATAGCTAAACAAAGTTCTTAATTTATAGTTTGCTAAAAAAAGCTAATCAATGGTAATTAATATTTATTATACTAATTTATATATCTATATATATTATATTAAGCCTACATTCTGGGTTCCACGTGGCATTTTTGAGCCTTCTCTACCAGCGACGTGGCATGCCTAAGATGTAGCCTTATTTAAAATCTCATTAATTACATTCCTTAATTAAAAACCTATGCATTCAACCTCACTAAATATAGAAATTTAAAACACCACATCGTCACCTCCTTCGCCACGTCATCGACTCCAACTATAATGGGAATAAAGTTACATCTTACACGTGGTATCCCTATCGCAACATCATCAACTCTTTCGTCATACCATCAACTCCATCTCTAATAAGAATAACATAATTTCTTGCATTGTCAACATGGCACATTAATAAGCATACATCTTTAGTTGCCATGTGGTTTTTTATCAAGCTTCATTCTCGACACATCATCCACTCTTCTACCATGTTATCAACTCCAACTGTAATATACATGTATTTATATATTTATTAAGGTTACAACTTTTGTTTGTTTTCCATTTCTCATCAAACATATATATCTATCATATATATAAAAACACGAATCACAAATTTTTGAGTGGTAATGAAATTTACATATTTGCCTATACTTTTTTTTTCATCTCCAAATCAACATTTTCTTTTGTATTCAAATCAAACTCTAACTCCTTATCAATCCACTACACGTTTTTTTTCTTTATCTCCAAATATGAATTCATTCTTATCTATCCAATACACTTTTTTTGAGGAAGTAATGTCCTAGCATGATTAGCTTGTTTTTTCATTCACATCTTATCTCAATCACATTATAGAATATTGATAAGCTAAAAAAGGTACTTATATTTCTAATTTTTAAATTTTAATTACAATTTTCAATTTTGAATTTATATATATCATACATATAAAAGCACGAATCACAAATTTTTGAGTGGTAATGAAATTTACCTTTTTGCCCATACTTTATTTGAGTGCTAATAAAATTTACTTTTTTGCTCATACTTCTCGTGTCTTCTTTTAAAATTAATAAATTAATTCAACTTAATCCAAATTGCACAAATTTCTGAGTGGTAATAACGCTACCTCTTCAATGTCTTGAACACTACCTCTTCAAATCGATCAACAACTCACTGATCAACCACTCTCCTTCCTCTTCAAATCATTCATTCCATGCTTTCCTTCATCGATTCATTCGCTGCTTTCCTTTGCTCTTTGATTCAAAGGTGAGGTAATCCACCTTTCTTCTCCAATTTTTTTTTTTTTGCTGTGTTGATTAGATTTGGTATTGGAAATTCTTAGATACCCATGATCGAGACTTTTTATAGAACTCTGTAATTCTTTGTTTTATGCATTCTATGTGTTTGATGAATTATCTAAACCATAAAGTCAACGTTTGGTTGTTTTGAATTTCAATGTTTATGCATTTTATGTGTTTGATGAATTGTCTAAACTATAAAGTCAATGTTTCGTGAAATGCCTATGAGAATATTGAATGTATTGTTCCATTGCCAACAAATTGAACCTCTGATTTTATATATGCAATTGATGATTAGTTAATTAGCACTATTTTATAAGGTGTTTAATTAAAGTCAAATCAATATCAATGGATACCCAAGTCCATAAACAGTGTTACAATAAATCTATCTTATCTTTCAATCATTTTTTTTTATAAGAAAGAGGTATATGTATATATCAAAATTATCAAAAAGTGTACAGAGAGGAATTTTGCTTCTACGCATTGTTCATTAATCTTTGTTTTGTACCTAATAAAATTATCAACAAATTACCCAAAATAGCTAATAAGATTTATAGTTTTGAGCTAATAAAATTGCAAGTGCTCCGAATTACCCCTGCACATTGTTCTCTTGGTGCTTTCATGCATTTTTACCATCTCCAAAAGTCGGTGTATTGTCCATTCAGAAGCCTCGCGATTCCATGTGATGGTATAGGTTTTGTTTGGTGTTCCTTCATAGATCACCACCTTGGTCCCTCCTCTGTTCAGTTGGGCATCAAATTCTTTCCCTCCCTCTTTTTAAAAATTGCATTTTGTGTATATTTCTGGGGCTATGCATGGATATGTGTTTTTCCATGGGAGCATCAATAACATAGTAGATTTCTCTGGGGTGGTTTTCTATTTTTCAACTCATGCTTCTTCTATCTTTAATTATGCACAGCATGCATATTTTTTTTTTTTTGAGGAAGTAATGGCCTAGCATGACTAGCTTATTTTTTCATTCACATCTTATCTCAATCACATTAGAGAATATCGATAAGCTAAAAATGGTATTTGTATTTCTAATTTTTAAATTTTAATTACAATTTTGAATTTAAATTAATAAATTCTTAGAAATTAATTCCCGCGAGCGGGTCAATCGTGCGTAGCACGTCCTGAAACTAGTATATATATATATATATATATATATATATATGTTTATACTCATTTCACGCGGAGCCCGTACGTCACATTATAAGGGTGTCGCTTAAGGTGTCAGTTGGGGTATCATTCTAGCATTTTCCATATTTATATATTAAATGTATACATAATATTTCATAGTTTCCACCCTAAAATATTAGTGATACACATAACAAATAAATTCTAATGAGAAGTAAAATTTTAATTTATTTAGTTAAATAAATAAAACAGTTTTATTACCAAACTACATTAATTAACTATATATTTTTTGTTTTAAATGATTAGCAATTATATTTATATTTTACAATTTTAGGATCAAATGAGAAAAATTGCAATGAAAACGGTGAATGCAAAAGAGTGCATTAAAATTTTGATTTTCCACTAAAATAAGTTAAATTTGATAAAAAATTAAAAAAAATAATGTTAAGTACCCCATGTTTTTTTTGAAGCTTTAAGTAGTAAGTACACCATGTTTTTTTTATACTTTACATTTATAATTTCTTTTTGAGAAAAATTGTGTGGGGAGAAATATTTTCCCGCGAACGATATATTCTCTATGAGAATCCCCATAGAGATCCCTTGTAAGGAATTAAATGGATAAAAGATTTTCCATGAAGATTCCTCATCGCCGCGAGGATTATACGAGGATATGAGATGATGATGAAAATTCATCCTTGCATGGGGATGGGTCCCCATCCCTTACAATCCCCATTTGCATCCCTATGTTTGACGTTTGATTTTTCCAATTATGACACTCATTAGTCCAAAAAATAGCGCTAAACGCACCTCTGCAGGCATAAGGGCAAGTCAATTTTGAAGGCACCCGACTATTTTTATTGAAATTCCCAAAATATGTTTTTTCCCTCACTGATGCACCTTATCTCAAAACCTTGATCAAACCCTTTCGAGTCACGTTTAGCTCATTTTTGTGTGTATTTTCAATCAATTTGGTGATATTATCTTAAACAAGTTTTCACACTTCGTTGTACTTATTTATTGATTTTTGTACACTTCCACAAAAATCTGCCTTGAGTTGACCCAACCATTTGATTTGTATTAAGATAATAGTACGTTTTGGCCAAATTTATGCAATTTATGGATGTTCTTCCCTTTCGTTGGTCATTAATTGAGTTTTTCCTTACTTTCGAGTCGTTCATGCAGTTCACCCACAAAAGGTCGAGACATCTATTTTAGGTTTGGCGGTACAAAATCAAGACTTATCTTTTAGGCTCGATTTAGAAAACTCCAAGCAATCACAAGAAATTATCAAAAAAAGAGGCGCATTAAAGGTACCCTAACTATGTGTAAGGGCAAACTAACATATATATTTTAGTGAAGGACATATGAGTCATTTTAAAGGAGGGTTCAAGAAAATTAAATCACTAGCTTGCCCCTATGCATAGATGGGGAGCCTTTAGCGCGACTCAATAAAAACTACGTCACTCATGATATGCACCCTCTTATTGCGTCTCCATCTTTAAGGATGAAACTCAAACAATAACTAAAGAGACTTTAATGTCGAATCACTCGAACCAATTAGTCGTTTGTGTTTTTTGTCTTGAAGAAACCTTTTTGCAATTTAATTTCTTAGATAAGAAATATGGCAATTTAATTTCTTAGATAAGAAATATGTATTTTCGGTGAGGCAGTGTAATTTTTTTCATTTTCTTTTTTAGTTGAAATCCTCAAATCTTGAACTCCTCCCTTTCATTTCTATTATATTTTTGACACTTTTTTTTTAACTTTTTTTTTGGTCAAACGACTCTTTTTTTAACTTCACAATAGGGAAAAGGGCCAGATTACCCATTAAAGTGATTTTTGGGACGATTCATACCCTTTATGTGAATAGAAAATGCTATTTTATACTTCCGTTGACTTTCCATTCATTTCACAGTTATGTGATGACTTGGATTGCTGACTCATCTTTAATAGTCTCAATGCTAAAAGTATCTTTAAGGACTATGACTTCCAAAATTTTATAAACTTGATTAGGCAGTTAATTAAATATTTTCGAATTCTATTTGGAGTTTAAGTATCCGAGGTGGGACCTACGAATAATGGACCAAAAATCATAAGACGTATTTTATTTTTGTATGTTGTGTGCGTATTATATGGTATTTTATCGTGTAGTAAGGTTGTATTGAGGTGTATCCTTAGTTTTTCATACTCGGGGTTACAAATACGTGTCTGAAGGGCACGAGTGTAAATGAATTATTAGTTGCTCGAAAACTAATTAACCAAGTGTTAATCACGTGAAGATTTTGTCTCGATTCGTATGCAAGTCAGGATTGGTGTAATGTAATGTGAGAACGAAGTTGGTACGAAATTTTACCTCGAATTTCGTATTAATTGGTGGTGGTTTCTATTAAAATTGAGTCTAAATCAGGACTAAATCAGGACAAGTTTGGCCAAGTATGGCAAGAAAATTGGTCCATAAATGTTTAATATATCGTGGATAAAGATAAGATTTTTGGGTGTGACCAAAATTAGTGTTATAGACATTTTATGAAGACAAACAGTTTTGTCAAGAGTTTGGTTCAATTTGGTGAAACATCGGATCGAGAACGAGCGCCGGAAACCAAAACACGTCAACATAGTGTGACGGCCCGAACCTTACAAATTGAGCATCGCCCGACACTAGGCCGCCATTAACCCCTGATAAACCAGTTCAGAGTTAATAAAGGCATAATTAGTTTCACAAACTGGTCTTCAGTACCTGATAGTCCATACAACAGAGTATATATATAAAATCATATGCATCGAAATTTAAATGCGGTGAAAACGCGATAACAAATAAATTAAACACACAACCAGTTCTTAAGCATAGAATGTGGAAACCTCGTACAACGAATAAATATACAAATTATAGTATCTTTCAACCCAAATACCTATTTATTAAACATAGTAATTATAATATAAATACATCAAATGACCTACATAAGTCGCGCATCAATGTTCTTGAGCTCAGAGATTATACTTGCAATTGTCACTAAAAGCGGAGACAATCGTAGTGAGTAAACTCAGAATAAGTTCAACGGTAATTCAGATTTAATAATAAATAAGTCTATCAATCATGCAGGAAAGAAATTAAGCCGAAAAGAACAATAAAACACACAATAGACAGACTACAATGGTCAACGATAGAGACCAAATGACCCTGAAGTAAATGATAGACGCCTAAGTGGTCTTGACACTCTACACGTAGGCTCAAAGCCACTTGACTACGAGTAAGTGTCAAATACTGGTACAGTGGAACCAAGTCTGCTTCAACCGCACTTAATTCGTTCGGCACTGTCGGCTCACTTGAACCGCGGCCTGAGAAAACATTCTAAAGGGAGCCACAGTCGCAACTGGAAGCTCAACCACAACGAAATCCTTGAAGCCCTGTAAGGAGCCACGACACTTGGCGGATGCTCACTCAGAGGATTCCATCTCGTCTAGGAGCTATGAACGCGACTCGAATGCTCAGCCCACGAGTAAACAATGACTCAATTCGACCACTTTAGACCCTAGGTCACTTATTATGGAAGTAGAGTCCAACAATGTGTATCATTTCCATCAAAATATGCAAGGAAAGGAAAATAATTAATATTGAATTTCTTACTGGTTTACTTACCTCCGCTCTTGTCAATACCTTGTTCGAATGTCGAATCCTCACTACCGTTCAGTGTCCGACGAGTCCAAACTCCCTAAATCATTCAATTGTCTTTAATTTGCATCATTTATAAAATTCATTCACATTTTATTTAAGTCACACATGCATTACGAGGTTGATCTCAATGTGCGTCAGTTGTTGCACACTTATTGAGACAATTCTCATTTTCGATAATTACTTATTTAGTTTTATTTTCTTTCTATGTGCCTCAATTTTCGAAAATAGGGAATTTTCTCGAGTTGTAAACACATTGATCACGTCTTAAGTCGGAACACATTAGCTAAGTTTTAACTCGACCAATTTTCTCGTATTTGACATTTATTCTTCCCGGCCAATTGATTATATAATTTTTATTTATTATTTCTTTTAAAAGATCAAATTGTATATGTAAAATGTGTATCATATACCTATGTGTGTATATATCGTATACATTATATAAATAAATATAGAGATATTCTACAATGGAGCTCAACTATATACATATGTCATGAAACTCTCTCAAAACGTGTTGTGCATTAAATGATTTGTACATTTATAATGCCTCGATTAATGTATTGGATTAGAATCTAATAGTTGTAAATAGTAAACCCATGACATGAGTATGTATTTGATTCCTGTGATAGTAGTACCCATACACACATACGTTTATATATACACATATTTACATGTAAATATATATATTTTATTTTTATTTTTACTTGTAATCTGATTTTTTGTTTTTTTTTTTAAATCAACACACATCTCGAGGCAATCTCGGGATGCGTGAGATTTAGGCGTGCATCCCAAAAATCTATCTACGCCTAACACTTTAACACATATCTCGAAGCGACTCAAAATCGTCACTAACCCAACATGGATCTGGAGACAATCTCATAAGTCTCACAAATTACGGTACGACACATATCCCAAGGCACACACAATATACTAAACTCACCCATATTACACTAATCCCACCATACCATATTCATCAAAATGCTAACTCTTCATGTTCATTTCAAACCTGATAATTTCATTATGGTCTCTCTCTTATCGGTTTGATCAATAATATTGCGCCCACTTTTTTGTCATGGAAATCGAGGTACATTTTTACATAATTTTTTTTTATATATTTGAGCACGTCGACTAACCGCAACTCTTTATCAGGTTTTAAACCACTAATGATTTGTGATTATCAATTAATCATCTAATTTGAAATACAGGTCGTTAAAATCTTCCAAACTAGATGATAATTTTGTCTTTGAAATTAAAAAAGAGTTACACCTGTGACTAGATTAATTAGAGTTTTTTAAGTGCAGATTTCTATTTACCCTGAATCTATAATTTTCTCACATCTTAACCTATGTGCTTTTCTGTGGTAGTTGCATGACCAATCAATTTATCTAGTGCTAATCCAACTATTGTCTAATTTGTTTAGTTTCATTTGTGTGATTCTTAAATAATCATTGATTACAATGTCTCAATATCATTACTTGCTATGATTATAAGGCTTCACTTGTATAGTCTCAAATAGAGCCACACCAATTTAGCTCAATTGCTAAAGTCATATTTACATCACACACAAAGGCAAACAATCTTTCTTAGTTATTACCGAATTCGTAATACAAACGTGAGCCTGACCTCTACAATTTGGATTATCCATGCAACCTAACTATTAGATTGAAAAGTCATATTTAGATGTATTCTGGTGCCCATTAATGTCGGTAACCCTACCATAACCTAGTAGTAAAAGAAAACCTTGCCACAACCTGACAATAAATGTAAGGATCACAATCCAAAATAATGGACACTAACACACCATCTGACTTACAATCTCAGCTCATATGTATAAATTGCTCAGTTGCACTTCGCGTTTAAGCAACTAATGTATGATTATCTCTAAGCATTCAAAATCTTATGATCTTTGTAATTTCGCGAGTCAATGATCACGTCAGATTTTTGTCAATAAGTGTATCGATGCATCCGAACCACATCAAAACTTATGAGAACTTTATAACGCACCATCCTGAGGTTAGTCCTCAGGTAGTCTCCAACCCTATGAATAATCTACAAACTCTATCTTTGCTTACAACACTTAATTCATTCCTCAGCCTTATAATTGGTGGTCGACTTCAACAACCATAAGACAATGAATGAATAACGTCGCTAAAGTGGAGTTACTTGGGCTTTTGATCCAACACCACTACTTCATAGCTTTCGTCAAAGCTAAAGGAGTCCGTACATACTTTACTCATTAGCTCTCAAGTCATCTCTACACTTTACTTCCTTAGAGTCTGCGTTAACCCACTTGTCTCACAAATCTGTCCCTTTTTTACGCATTTCTCGATATATTCTATCACTTTACCAATTTTCTCACACTTTACTTTCCCAAGTGCTCTTAGTCAAATTATCATATATGGATGTATACGTAGACAAAGTTCCCATTTATTTTCCATTATCAAGCAACATCAATTTTCTTACATAAATTATTTCAAGCGTATCCTTTGGAGACACGTGTAGGGATTTCTCATGATTCATGAATAACATGAATCTAACTCCATGTATCTACTTCAAGTACTTGTTAGAACATTCATTTCCTACCACATGCAACTAATATGTGCCTAAAACTTGAAAAGTTTCAAAATCTTCAATGCATACCAAGTATACTTAGTTGATTTCTCAAATTGATAATATCCAATAATGTGATTATTTAGGAAACTCTAATTCCTTGAGGTACACAATAATTTTTTTTTTAAGAAAATCTCGTTTCACCACTTTAGGTTAGATCATATTAGGCTTAAACCTAACCTAATTTACATCTCATGGATAAACAATAAAGTAGAACTATTGACACCCTAACCAAGGTATGCATAACTATTTGCTACAATTCCTTCATTCAACAAGATTTTTTTGTTGCATCAATCATTAGTTCAATTAGTTCATGAATTCCTTATCTACACTAAAGTGTAATGTATATAATAGCTGATTTTTTTTTTTATCAAGGAATTACATGTAGTTTAGGTGTCCTTGCATTCCTATACCAAATTTACATGTCTAAGATAGTCAACAAAATACGAGAATAATAACATGTGATTTAGGGTTGACTAGCCTCACAAATTCTCATGATTTGGCAACTCCAAAATACTTAAACTTTACAACTTTTGTTAATCTTTATTATGGACTCGATTCTTGTATTAAGTTCCAATTTCATTGATTGGAATCTATTACCTTTTTTTATTGTACTTTGGTATCGACTTGTTTTATTTTTATTCAATGATTAATCACCACCATCAATTGTTCATTTTTTCAATTTTTTGAATCTCATAACTTTACTGTCTATCTCTTACAATTTAATTTACTCATCGGACTGCACGTGAAATACAAGAGTGAATATGACAGTAGAAGTAGTTATTTCATATATCTATCGATATCATATAATTCGTACAATCAAATAGCATATAGTAAGGTTTATTCAAAATTTCCCCTAATCTCGCTTTCGCTCTCTTCCCAACTAAGTCTCTGGGTTAAGATCATAGGGTTTCCACATTAAGTTCATTGGTGTTCCTAACTATACAAGTCCTTGTTTGTGAACTAATTTAGTTGTAGGCTTATTAAGAGCTAAAGTCAAAATCTTAGGCTCTTATACCAACTGTAGCAGCCCCAACCTTACAAATTGGGCACCACCCAGCACCAGGCCTCCATTAACCCCCAGTAAACCAGTTCAAAGTTAATAAAGGCCTAGTCAGCCTCGCAAGCCGGTCTTCAGTACCTGATAGTCCACATAACAAAGTATACATACATATGAAATCATATGCAACAAAATTTAAATATGGTGAAAACGCGATAACAAATAAATTACATTTACAACGAGTTTTGGGTATGGAAGCTAGAATGTGGAAACCCCGTAAAATGAATACAATACATAAAGTATATTATCTCTCAACCTAAATACCCATTTATAAAAAATAGTAATTATAATATAAATAGATCAAATGACTTATATATGTTGCATATCAATGCTATTGAGCTTGGAAATTATGCCTGTAATTGTCACCAAAAGCAAAGACAATCCCAATGAGTAAATCCAGAAGAAGTTTAACATCAATTTATATTTAACAATAAGTAAGTCTATAAATTATGCGGGAAAGAAATGAAGCTGAAAAGAGCAATAAAACGCATGATAGACATACTACAATGGTCAACGATAGAGATCAAGTGACCTGGAAGCAAAAGGATAGGCACCTAAGTGATCTTGACATTCTACATGTGGGCTCAAAGCAACATGACTATGATCAAGTGCTAAATACTGGTACAATAGGACCAAGTCTGCTTCAACCGCACCTAATCCGTTTGGCACTGTCGACTCACTTGAATCGCGGCCCGAGAAAACATTCCGAAGGGAGCCACAATCGCAACGGGATGCTCAACCGCAATGGAATCCTTGAAGTCCTATGAGGAGCCACGACACTTGATGGATGCTCACTCAGAGGATTCGATCTCGTCTAAGAGCCACGAGCGCGACTTGGATGTTCAACCCATGAGTAAACAATGACTCGATTCGACCACTTTGGACCCTAGGTCACTCAGTATGGAAGTAGAGTCCAACAATGGGTATCATTTCCATCAAAATATGCAAGGAAAGGGAAAGAATTAATATTGAATTTCTTACTGGGTTACTTACCTTCAATCACGTTAATACCTTGCCCGAATGTCGAATCCTCACTACCATTCCGCGTTCGGCGCGTCCAAACTCCCTAAATCATTCAATTGTCTTTGATTATCATCTTTATAAAATTCATTCACATTTTATTTAAGTCACACACGCATTATGAGGTTGATCTCAGTATGTGTCAGTTGTTGCACGCTTATCGAGACCATTCTCATTTTTGATAATGATTTATTTAGTTATATTTTCTTTCTATTTGCCTTAATTTCCAAAAATAGGAAATTTTCTCGAGTTGTAATGTGACGACCCTTTATTCTAAACAAGGAATCACCCGGCCTAATTCTGCAATCAAGCCTTAATCTGAACCACATAAGACTTAATTACGTATTAGTCAGCCTTTCGTCCCTATATTCTTTGTTATATGTGTCAATATATTATTAGATTTCAGAGTTAATTAAAATGTTTTATAATTTTAATATTATCACGTAGTTTAAAATTTATGCGGAAGCTCTTGTTATTTAAAAATCCTAAGTGTGAAAAACTAGGAAACACGACATCACATACATGTATATATCATAAAGATAATAACACAATATGATATATGAGTTTAAAAATGAGGAACTATACACTCAACCCAATACACAACCCAAAATGTACAATAAAATATAGACATAATAATACTGCAAAAATCAAGTCATATAAAATGAGATAGGAGAGTCGCCGAAGTGCTTAAGGAAAGTCGCCGATCTTCTCCTTTCTCGGTCTGCTGCTACTCGATGGACCTACACCCACCCTTACAAACTAGATAGTGAGTAGATTGATATTTAAGTAATAATTGGAGAATTTTATGTCACATTTCCAAAATATAAGAAAGGTATTTAAAAGCATAGAGTAGTGAAAAAGTTGCTAAATCAAGTAATGCAAATAAATACCACAGTTAAAAATGTATAGACTGATACAGGCTAAGTCAAGATGATCTACGTCCGGTTGGCAGTGAGAAATATCACCTAACCTTTGCCACTTCTATATGGAGCCGCGCTCAACATATTCCATACAAATAGAGGAGCTGCGCTCTACTCATATAAATCATCTATCTCATTCTTGCCGACCACCTAAAGTCCCATACCTCGTGTGTCGCGTAAGTGTAGTGGTGAGTATCGGAACCCCGGTAAAATCATGTTCTCGTGAACCGCACAACTCTTGTGCAATGGACACTAGATAATCTCTACTTTAGTTTTCAAAGACCAATAATTTCAAGTCTATAGGATTTCAAAACTAGTTAAGCTACAAATCCCAAAGAAATAGAATACAAGTCTAATCTATTCTATCTTATCACAATAACATGCTTTTCATCAACTATCTATCAAGAATATCATCAAGATTGTAAATTGGAATCTATAAAACATTTCGCTAGGCATCATATCAACAATATTCAAATATGAATAGACATAAGAACGACACGATGTGAGATTACGAGTAACAACTTCTACAAATGGACTATAAAACAATAAGAGTCAATGAAATGAAATATAAAATTCTCACGGCTTTACTTACAAGTCACAAAGCTTATCCTAGCTTATCCGACCTTACGACACTCAAAAACGTGTTCCTAAACCCTAAGATCTTTCCTAAGTTCCTTGGAGTTGTTTGATAAGTTTTAGAGTGGGTTTAGACCTCTACTTAGAGTTTTAAAACCATTTATAGTTTTTAGGCCATTTTTGACAATTGCTGATTTTTGTGCTGTCAGGGAAATTAACGCGCTAATACGCCATATCTAGCGCGCTAATTAATATTAGCGCGCTATATTTCCTACTTAGCGCGCTATGTGCAGTAGAACTTAGAATTCTGCAATTCAAATCTCAAGTTTTTGCTTCACATAGGCATTCTTAATGCTTTGGGACCCCTCATACACACTACTAGAGGTCCATAACATCAACCCCATCACAAAATAATATCCCACAACATTAAATTCGTGAATTCACAAATTTGAGCGATTTTAATGGAGTGGAGAATTACCTAGCTTGATGAACTTCTTCTTTTTCATAAAACCTTCAATGAATTGCTCACTTTTCCTTCACCAAGATCACACCAGCAAATTCTCTTCCCTCTCTCCTTCCTTGCCATCAATTTGATGATGATAAGTGTGATCAATTAGTTTGACTTATGAGGTTAGTATGAATAATTGGATATGGTTAAACCATGGACCTTGATTATTTATGCACACGTATCTCGAGACTCAACTAGTGGATCACCTTGACAGACTTGTCCCACAAGTCAAACTTAAGTGACACCAATAGTTGACTCCTTTGGCTTTTAGATTAGTCGATACGTGTCTCGATGCACATCATGTGACAATTGATTTATTTTCACTAACTTATGTACATTAATTGTTTTATCAAACACGACCACATTAAAGCTACTTATAAAACCATAGTTAGCTCAAATTAATTAAGCTTACCCCATAAGCCGCTACTTCGATTCCACATCGACCCACAACTCGAGGTACGCCTCCGTTTGTCTCGATACCTATATACCCGTATAAATTGACTTAATAGTCTATACATATACAATACACTAAACATTCATCACAACAAATATAAAATATACCTCAGCCTTTGCCTCCATCAATGGACAAATCCCGACGTAGGTCCCACGGTACGGGTCGTTGATCTTGTTTAAGGAATTAAACACAATAAGAGATTTTGGGCCGTTACATGTAAGCACATTGATCGCGTCTTAAGTCGGACCACATTAGCTAAGTTTCAACTTGACCAGTTTTGTTGTATTTGACATTTATTCTTCCCGACCAATTGATTATATAATTTTTATTTATTATTTCTTTTAAAAGATCATATTGTATATGTAAAATGTGTATCATATACCTATGTATGTATATATCATATACATTATATAAATAGATATATATACACACACGTGCGCACACACACATATATATAAATACACGTTTATATATACACATATTTACATCTAAATATATACATTTTATTTTTTTTACTTGTAATCTGATTTTCTTAATTTTAAAAAAATCAGCATGCATCTCGAAGCAGTCTCGAGATGTGCGGGACTTAAACGCGCATCCCTAAAATCTATCTATGCCTAACACTTTGACACGTATATCTAAGTGACTCAAAATTGTCACTAACCCAACACGAATCTCGAGACAATCTCATAAGTATCACAAATCACGACATGCCATACATTTCGAGGCACATACAATACATTAAACTCACCCTATATTATACTAATCCCACCCCCCATTTTCATAAAAAATGCTCTAACAACCTACTTACCTAGTTAATGGGTAGGTCGTCGTGAGTTGGTTGTGAAGGTAGGCCGAGATAGGGGCATCGGGAGTGAACGGGAGGCTGCGAATGAGATACACAGAGAAAGAAATGCCGAAAGCGAGCGGAAGGCCACGGGTGAGGGAGGTCAAGGGTAAGAGATGGTCGTGAGCTCAAAGAGAGTGGAGCTTGGCCAACTTGAATAGAGAGGGAGGGTTGAGGAAGAAGGTCAAAATGAAGGAGGAAGAAGATGACTGATTAGAGAGAGAATAGATAAACTTTTTTTTTTTTTGCTTAGTGTTGGTTGGAGGTGTGTGTGTGTGTGTGTGTGTGTGTGTGTGTGTGTGTGTGTGTGTGTGTGTAAAAGAGAGAGAGAGAGAGAGAGAGAGAGAGAGAGAGAGAGAGAGAGAGAGAGAGAGACATGAGAGAGAGTGGTGAGAGGAGATATATATATATATATTATTCTTTTGGTTAAAATGATGATAGATAAAGTGATTTAATTGGTGAGAGAGAAAAAGGTGATTGGATTGGTCGTGAGTTTTCCAAATGAGAGTGGTTGAGTGTTTATTCATTTTTTTAACTTTTTAATATGATGTGTCACTTTCCCATTAGTTTACAACAAACTTTTATCTCACACCCAACCATACAATATCACTTCCTTTGTCGGGTTAATTTCACAGATGGTCACTGAAGTTTGTAGTTTGTAACACTTTGGTCACTGAACTCATATTTGTCCAAAATATATCACCCAACTTTACAAAATGTTTAAATAATATAACTTCGACCACTCTCCGATCAGAAACCCGGCCACCCCGTTGATGTGGCGCCACGTAGGATTTCATGAGAGGTCACCAAACTATTCAAGTGATGATGTGGCCCCAACTGAAGTTTATTTTTTGTTTCAAATCAATGCACCCCAAGGTGGGGTGTATCACGAATAAATCCCCCCACACAACGTCACTACTCCTCTTCTCTCCGTTGTACATCTCCTTTTCCCTCCGTCATCTTCGTTTGTCACTGCGTCTCGTCTCCGGTTGCTCGTCGTCGCCTTCGACTACGCCACCTCGATCTCTTTCTTGGTCGCTTTGCATCCCTGAGGACGCCGGTGGCTTCGCTTCCGCGTTGGCGCCCGCCCTCTCGCTCGCCCATTCTCTTCACCGCCCTCCCATCTCTTCTCTCTTACTTTCGCCCCATCATCCCTGTAAGTCTCTCTCTCGCTCTCTAACCCACCCTCTTTTACTTCACATTTGGGTAAAATTTTAGGTTTAAAAAGTTGAAAGATTGATCATTTTCTTTGTCGCAACAAGAATGGAACAAGCAAAAAAGGGTGCATTTCATCGATTTCCATTTTTCCTTTTCTTCACATTTTTTTTCAGCGAGGGGCGTAGTTTCGGTGACGAAAAGCCCCATTAAACAAGAGAGTGATGTAAGATTCTTTCTTCGAGTAGTTGGCCACGCTGATCATCGAAAGTTTCCCTCCCAAATTATAATTGTGAATCCACTACAAGGTAGGACTCGGCAGAATATAATCTCCTCAATCTTGTTCAAATCTCTCCATCTTTAGTTTCATTCTTTATGTTTTCCACCATATCTTTTCCTATATTTTTTCTCTCTTTTTATTTTTTTTTCTACAAGATTTTTGTTTTTACTTTCTTTATTTTTTGTATTACCTTTATGATGCAAAAGAAAGAAGATGGGCACTGAAGCCTACGTCCAATCCAAGCTAGCTTCAATTCAATTTCAATCCTCCAATTAATAGCACAACCATCTTAGACTTGTTCGATGAAGTATGTCCAACATTTCAGCTTCTCAAAAAATCATTTTCACATATCAGAACATAGACAATTCTGCCTGTTTAAGTTCTTTAGTTATTGACTCAAATTTTATTAAATTACAAATTTTTTTTAAGTTACTAAATGATCTTGCTTATGTAAAGGACATTTTTGACATCCTTATTATTGCAGGACTCATTTTGATAGTGGAGATGGTGGTCAAGGAGAAGTGAACCCTGATTTAGAACAAAGATGTTGTGAGTCACCAAATATTAGAATTAGTTGATTTAATGGTTGGTCATGAAGAAGAAGTGGAACCTCTAGAAGAACAAGACAATGAAACAATTCAACAAGAAGAACTAGAAGAGAATGAAGGCAATAATCTTTTCGAGAGTGACAATGATGTTGAGGACAATGATGACTATCAAAAAGTTGTTGACGAACAACTGCAAGGTAGAAAAAGAGGAAGGCCTAAGGTTATTGCTCCACCTTGTAGTAGTGCACTTGCGATTATTGAAGTTCATGACCAAGATTTGGACTATGCAACATCAGATAGGCTCCACATAGATGATGATTCAGATGGATCTGGGAATACAAGGTATCTAGAATTTGATAAGTTCAAGGACATGGCAGACCCACATCTCGAATTAGGCATGAAATTCTTGTCTTTCAAGACATTTAAATGGCATGCAGAAATCGGGGCATTCAAAATAATCTAATGTTCTTATTTTTGGACTAAATCCCTTTTGTTTTCTATGAAAAGTAATCAAGCCACAACTTAATGTTGGCTTTATGCTTGGAATTTCTTCACTCTGCTTGTTGTTTATATGCAATAGATGATCACCAACATAACATTATTATATATAGTAGGAAGCAAAATTAGCACTAGTATTGGAAAGAAACGCTCATAAATAAGTTTTTCACAAAATATGGCATAACACATAGTTTTTTTTCATTCATAAGGTAAATAACTACAATACAAGGTTTGCTTTAAGTTTGACACAAAATAAAAGTTCAGCTCCAATAAGACGTGCCAAACAGTAATACAACGACCACCAAGCATAACCAACATACAACTGAACAACCATTGAGTTTTCTTCGCACCTTAAACTCTTCTTCCAACCTCTTCTCGCTTTCAATTCGGTCTAACTTCCTTAATAACCCATTTATGACAATCGTTGCACGGTCAGTCATTTCAGGATTAAGCCAGTTAAAGTATTCACATCCAGATCTATGCTGCAAAATAATAAACATTCTCCTTTAATTTCCTTCAACTAGAATTAAATTTTACAAATTCGTATAATATACAAATATACAGAAAATACAAACCTTATATTTCCTGCATCCATAAAACCGTCGTCCTGGATTAGTGGTCGTCCACAAGGTGAACACCATTGCTGGCAGACCGCAATAACAATACTCGTGTCCTTTTAACATGTTGTTGCTTAACATATTTTACTTTCGTAAGATGATCAAATCAATTGACTTGTTCCAAGCTTCTGATTCAAGCATTCAAGAAGTACTCGATCCATGAGAGAAGAATTACATAATTCAAATCATGCAAATTAAAATATTGCCATAGACAAAGAATAAATCTTTGAGCAAGGAAGCCAGACTTAACCATCTATCCAACATGGTATTCACTTGCAAAAAATGCAAGCAAGAATTACAATTACATGGCTTCTGCAAATTGTTATTACATTAGCTTGACATATATATAATCTTGGATGCAAAGATGGAGGTACATAAACATTTTCATTGTCGAGTGATTCCAACTGTGTGATTATAGGACAACCTGTATGTGATTAGGGTCTTAAGAACATGCTTCCATATGAAAATGCTTGTAAGGACTTAAGAGGAAGTTCTTGAAAAAAATGCAATCAACTCTGTTGTTTGATCTCAATCATATGAAAAAAAATACACCGATTGCTTACAAATTAGATGATTCAAACTGGGCCTTTGATTATTATTGTTACAACATCATATAGGGTACTCTGCCATATGTATATTCTACTAAGACAACGCAAAAACGCACAAGATTATGAGTTGATCTATCCTTAACAATCAATGAGATGGACTCATGAAATAGATGGTTTTGCTATATAGTAATTGGGTACACATATAGAAAATGAACGTTATTTATGAGGCTGTTTTATTGAGGGTACACAACACAATGACTGTATGTATTTCAGTCATACTAATTATGCTGGTAGAGTTTTTTTCTCATAGTAATGAAACTTTATTTATGTCACTTAAAAAATGAAAAACAATAGGAAACGAATTGTTTCCAAAATAAAGTCCAAAAAACCCCTCTAATCGACATTAGGTGTAAAACCATGTCGTTCCAATGTGTTGGGAGCAATATCGAGTCTCCGCTCTCATTAGGTACATGAAATTGAGCGTAATTGAAGAGTTTGATCCATAACCGACCCCCACCTAATTTGAGTTTAAGATTTTGTTATTGTTGTTTTTACTTCTAATCAAACTAAAAAAAAAGTTCTTTTTAACAAGAAACCACCAACTTTAATTTCAATATGAGTGGAAGCTTGCCTTTGATGCTCCTAAATTCCTTATTCATTTCACAATTGATGCTTCACAAAATTTGTAAAAAAAGTTCTTTTTAACAAGAAACCACCAACTTTAATTTCAATATGAGTGGAAGCTTGCCTTTGATGCTCCTCAATTCCTCATTCATTTCACAATTGATGCTTCACAAGATTTGTAATAAAAGTTTTTTTAACAAGAAACCACCAACTTTAATTTCATTATGAGTGGAAGCTTGCCTTTGATGCTCCTCCATTCCTCATTCATTTCACAATTGATGCTTTGACACAATAGTTGCAATTTGCAAAGTATCAAGTTTAACTAGGTCCCTATCACAACATGATCATCATGGATTCATGGCTTATCAATGGTGGTTGAAACATTATAGAGAGATAACATATGTCACAAAGAACTCTCTAATGAAAATACTTGGCCAGCTAAGCTCTCGGAACACATTACAATCGATTCAATTGTTAAGGCAAGGTAATTGAGCATGTATTTTAACGCTGAAGATACTACACGTACTAAAACCCCTAAATCCACGAATCAAACTAAAACCTAAAATCCTCAAATCAAGCAATGAAAGTGCAAAGATTATTCAAAGAAATCAAGCAATATCACATCGAACCCTTCAAATTATTTAGAACTAGACAGCGAGAGAGAGACTTACATGGATGATGGGGCGAAAGCAAGAGAGAGGAGATAGGAGGGCGGGTGAAGAGAATGGGCAAGTGAGAGGGCGGGCGCCAACACTGAAGCGAAGCCACCGGCGTCCTTGGGGATGCAAAACGACCAAGAAAGAGACCGAAGGTGACGTAGTCGAAGGTGACAACGAGCAGCCGGAGGCGAGACGCAGCGACGGACAAAGATGATAGAGGGAAGAAGGAAATGTGCAGCAGAGAGAAGAGGATAGCGCAGTGACGTTGTGTGGGGGGATTTATTTGTGATACACCCCACCTTGGGGTGCATTGATTTGAAACAAGAAATAAACTTCAGTTATTGCCACATCATCACTTGAATATTTTGGTGACCTCTCATGAAATCCTACGTGGCGCCACATCAGTGGGGTTGACGGATTTCTGATCGGAGAGTGGTTGGAGTTATATTGTTGAAATATTTTGTAAAGTCGAGTGATATATTTTAGACAAATATGAGTTCAGTGACCAAAGTGTTACAAACTACAAACTTCAGTGACCATCTGTGAAATTAACCATTCCCCGTCTTATTTAAATAAGTCTGACTCTCTCTTATATTTCTTGCCTGTCTTGACATGTTTTTCGAGAAGCTACACGCTAAAATAATCTTGATTAACTCTTCATGTTCATTTCAAATCCGATAATTTCCTTACTCTCTCTCTCTCTCTCTCTCTCTTTTTTATCGGTTCATCAATAATGTTGCGCCCACTATTTTTTTGTCACGCAAATCAATGTACATTTCTTATAATTTTTTTTATATATTTTAAGCACGTCAACTAATCGCAACTCTTCGTTAGGTTTTAAACCACTAATGATTCATGATTAGCGATTAAACATCTAATTTGAAATATAGGTCGTTACACGTAGAGACTTCAGGAATTAATAAAAAAAAAAATTAAGCTTCTAATAAGGATGCAAATGGATAGGGTAGGGGATGAGGACCTCATTCTAATACTCATACCCACTAAAAAACCTATCACTCATACTCGTACCCATACCCATTTGGGGATAAATTCTCATACCTATCCCTATACCTATAAGATCCCCGTAGGTAATATTTTATCCATTTCATTCCCCATTGGGGATCCCTGTGGAGATTTTCATAGAGATTTTGCAAGGATAAGGATCCTCATAGGAAAATTTGTTTTCTCATTTCATTCTCAATTAGGAATCTACGCGGGATTCTTAAAAAAAATCGCAACAAATAAGGTGTTAAATATACATATGTAATAATAATATAGCGATACAAAAAAAAATGTTAATGCCAATAAGTTACAAATTCATAACATGTATATATAAATATAAACTATATATATAGTCAATAGCACCAAGGGCCCCCAAAAAAACTAGGATGATTCTATAAAATAAGGTTTTGCAATTTTTCTCATTTGATCCTATTTTTCAGTACTTTTGATCCTAAATTTCCAAAATATAAATATAGTTGCAACCAATGCAAGACAAAAATATAATTATTAATTAACTAAATAAATTAAAATTATAAATCTTATTAAGAGGTTTTTTGTTATATATAAGCGTTTCGGAGTGAAAACTATGTAATATTATGTAATATATATATAAATATCGTATGGTATAGATAAATAATAAATATCATATGGTGTATAAATTGATATACGAGGATGCCTATGGGTAGATGGGTATCCCCATGGGGATTACCTATATGGATCCCTATATATATTTTATTACCCATACCCATACCCATACCCATACCCATACCCATACCCATACCCGCGTATGAGATTTTATACCATCCACACCTCTATCCCCATTTAACATTTTCATACCGTACCCGTTGGGGTAAATCCCCATCACTCACAGGTTGCGGATAAGCAGCTGAGAGTTTATATATATAATGAAATGGATCATTTCATTTCAATTCTCACAGGGAGAACGAATGTTCGTTCCTTAACCATCTCCGCTTTTTCTTTCACTCTGCAAGCTCTCGACATCCGATTTTTGCTCGATTTCTTTTTGTAAAATCATATAGCATCACGAAACGGTCAGTTCAAGCTAAGTTTCCATTGAGAAAATGAGATATTCGACCCGCAATTTGAAAAATACTCAATGCTGGGCATTTTCCTCAATTCAATTTGAATTCTCATGATTTCTCAATTTCTTTTGTAGGATTTTGATAGAAATTAATAGGAATTATTGAAAATTGATGTATTAGGTTGATGTGCGCCGATTTGGAATAAATCCTACTGACATGTGTTATGGTTTTAATGAATTGAACTAATACGATTCAGTTGATAACTATTATGGAGATGTTTTTATGGTTGATATTGGTTTATATTTGGATTTTGGATGAATTAGATTTTTATCCAAATTGACTACATGGGCTATGAAAATATTTTGATATTGGAATCGAGTGGTTTCGTGGTGTTGTTGTCGAGTTTTGAAGTTTTAATTGTGAAAATATTGATTTGAAGAGGTTTTTCAGTTCAAAATAAAATAAAGTTTGCCTAGTTGGTGTATAATTTTGGAAAATTTATAACTTCTCCGTATGTGATTCGATTTGAGTGTTCTTGGAGTTTATGGAAAGTATAACATGCATACTACAAGTTCCTTTTAAGTCATCATGACAAATATTGATTTTTTCAAGTTTAAAAGTTACCTCAAGTTGGCTAGTTGAAAGCCAGTTGAAATAGTTATATAAATTAATATTTTGAAAAATGTTCTCAAGCGTACTTTGGTTGCAATTCTCATTGAGTTTTGTGATTTGGTTTGACTTGAAGCTTGACCTATAATATAATTGGGTATGCAGGGAAGCTATTGGAACCATCTTCAAGGTGATCCGACGCTTCAGGAACCTCGAAAAATTAAACTCAAAGTTGGTATGCTTGTAAGTAAATCCTACATTGATCTTTACTATTGATTGAATATATTTGCACCTATAATTGTATCATAGTCTGTATTGCATCTTATTATTCTTGGTCATGCATACATAGAATGAGTGAGGGGGATAAGCTTGTTTCGGAGTCTGGTTTGATTGAAACTTGGTTTCAGTCCTGCTTCTATGCCATCTAGTGAGACTAGCATAATTTAACGCCGATAAGTTATCTATAAATTTCATGATCTCTTAATATTGTCTCTGTACTATTTTTAGAAATCGACATCTGATTATAGTTAGGAGACAATATATAAGCCTAGTGTTGATGGTGATAGGAATGGTGACGTAGGTAATGTTTCTATAGGAGGGGATTCTGATGACGATGGAATCACTCAGTCTATGGGTGATTTAGAATTTTTGTGAGCACACCACTAAGATTAGAGGAGGTCAAAAAAGAGGGAGTTATATTAGGGGTAGTGAGGAAATTGTCATGAGCTCACCAGTGAAGTGTGACCAGAAAATAGGGTCGGTCAAGGAGGACGAGTTTAAAGTGTCGAGCAATGAGCTAGTACTCAATGTTCCGAGCGTGAGCTAATACCTGACTTGAAGCACGATGGGTTCTCGATAGGAAATATGGTTGTTTTTTCAAGCCAGCAACAAAACGATGTCTTAGTTGAGCTCATTCAAGAAGTGAAGGCTACATTGGAGTCTCACCTGGATCGCATTGAAGATTTTCTTGTTTCTCTTGATGGCAGGTTATACCATATGAGCGATGCATTTTCCAGAACTGGTGGAGATATCGATGCAGGCTTGGAGATGCTACACAAGGACATGGACAGCCTGATGAAAAGTGTTGAGTAATGTACCCTAGGTCAATCTATAAAAATTGTTTATCTTATAATTTAGTTAATAAAATAGAGGTTTTCGATTTTCGTTTTATTATAAGTGATTGCATGTTTACCTCTTAGTAAGATCCATGGGAATTTGTTGAAATATCCTAAATGTTCCTAATCGTTCATTATACAGGGAACTATAATGAATTAAGACTAGTTCGAACCTTGATTGATGGTCATATCATGATCATGCATATAGGGAAACGAATCAAGATCATGATTACATGTTAGGGAATAAGGTACACAACCGACTCGCTATGAGAACACCACATGGATTACGTCATAGGTATTATTACGTCATAGGTATTACTCATGACAGGTATATCATTTTGTCTTTCGACTTGAGATTACCATAGAATTCAATATTAGAAGCATGGTAATTTGACACAATCAAACATTTTCTTTAACCAGATGATTATAAAGATTGTTATTGGTTACCATATGAATAATATATGAAGGTGTGTAATCAATATAGAATTTTTCACTCTCGTATAGAAAGAGATATCAGTGGATCCCTCGATATGATAGATTAATAATGGCCAAATCCATATGAATTGATTTGATCAATTTCACTTGGTTGTTCTCAGTTAACCTAAAGAACAAAACTAGTACGATTGAACACTAAGGGTGACTTTTCATACCTTATGTTTAATTAAAGGATATCGCATGACAAAAAGATATGATATATGTTATTCATTAGGTTGTATCAATTTTGATATTCATGCTACTTGGGTAGTCATAATGCCTTACTAGAGACCGCTTATGACTAGTTTACCAAAATAGTTTTGGTTCACTGCCAACGTTGCATAAACATATTGGGTCGCACGCAAAGAATGGCTTTGTTCAATTTTAATTGGTCCAGAGTAATGAATTTTATATGATAAAATTCATGATATAAAAGCCTTTACAATTTGTTATATGAGAACTTATTAATAGGGGTGCATGTGTAATTTGCTTAAACCGCCTAAGTATAGTAGTTGTATTACGAATAGGATTTTAAATGAGAGCTTATCTACACATATAAATATAGGTTGAAACCCTAATTGGAATAAGATTTTTATTTTTGTTGTTTCTTCTATTTTCGAGTTCTCTGGGTTTTGGGAGAGAAACAAAAATGTTTTCTATCTCACTTGGGGCTAGCACTCTAAATTGTGGTCACCATTTATGTATTGATTTCTGATAGAGGATGGACACTTGAACATCTTGGAGATCGAACAATTAGGAAAAGAAATTAATCACAGATTCAGATATGGTTTACTTTTATAGATCTAGTTTAATGGAACTTATTTTTTATTATTTCAGATTAATTATTGGAGACGAAAAATTAGCATACTTAGCGCCTATGCACCACAAGTAGGATTAAGTGAGAGTATCAAACGCAAGTTTTGGGATGATATGGATGGATTTATGCAAAGTATACCATTAGATAAAAAGTTTTTATTCGAGGAGATTTAAACGGGCATGTTGGGGCAAGTAACGATGGGTTTGAGAGAGTTCATAGAGGTTTTGGTTACGGTAATAGAAATGAAAAAGGAGAATCAATCTTAAAATTTGTTTCAGCATACGATCTTGTCTTAGCAAATACTAGTTTTAGGAAGAGGAAGTCGCATATAATTACTTTTAGTAGTGTTCATAACAAAAGTCAAATAGATTTTCTTTTAACAAGAAAAATAAATAGAAAAATATGTAGAGACTATAAAGTAATACTTGGTGAAGTACTTACTACCCAACACAAGTTAGTAGTACTTGATATTAAGCTAACACGATGACATAATATGAATAAAAGAGTTAGCGACCCCAGAATAAAGTGGTGGAACCTAAAACATAGTAAACAAGTAGAGTTTAGAGAAGAACTACTAAAGGAAAATGTTTGGAATCTTGACTTAGATGCTAATACAATGTGGCTAGAAATGAGTAGTTGCATAAGGAGAGTGGGATCAAACGTATTAGGTATATCTAAAGGCTTGGGACCACTAAAGAAGGAAACATAGTGGTGGAACGAGGATGTCCAACGAGCTATTATGATTAAAAGAGATATGTATAGGAAAATACCTAAGCCATATAACATGCATTAAGGACGAAACTCAAAATGTTTTAACACGCGAAGATGATATTAAAAAGAGATGGAGAAGTTACTTTGATAGTTTATTTAATGATGGCCAAGTTGATACTATAATAGATGAAAACCCACACCAAGAAAGAAATGTAAACTAAAAATGCAATATTAGAATTGTAGAAGTTAAAGAGGCATTGAAAAGAATGAAAATAGAAAAATCATGTGGCCCATATGAAATACCCATAAAGGTTTGGAAATGCTTAGGAGAAATTGGGTTGACTTGGTTAACAAAACTTTTCAATAAAATCTGAAAATCGAAACGGATGCCAATCAATTGGAGAAGAAGCACGCCCGTACCAATCTACAAAAACAAAGGAGACATTCAAAGTTGCTCAAACTACCGAGGAATTAAACTTATGAGTCACACTATGAAACTTTGGGAGAGGACTATTGGCAATAGGCTAAGGAAAGAAACAACAATATCAGAGAACCAATTTGGTTTCATGCCTGGGAGGTAAACTATATGGATCCCTATATATATTTTATTACCCATACCCATACCTATACCCATACCCATACCCATACCCATACCCGCGTAAGTATGAGATTTTATACCATCCACACCTCTATCCCCATTTAACATTTTCATACCGTACCCGTTGGGGTAAATCCCCATCACTCACAGGTTGCGGATAAGCAGCTGAGAGTTTATATATATAATGAAATGGATCATTTCATTTCAATTCTCACAGGGAGAACGAATGTTCGTTCCTTAACCATCTCCGCTTTTTCTTTCACTCTACGAGCTCTCGACATCCGATTTTTGCTCGATTTCTTTTTGTAAAATCATAGAGCATCACGAAACGGTCAGTTCAAGCTAAGTTTCCATTGAGAAAATGAGATATTCGACCCGCAATTTGAAAAATACTCAATGCTGGGCATTTTCCTCAATTCAATTTGAATTCTCATGATTTCTCATTTTCTTTTGTAGGATTTTGATAGAAATTAATAGGAATTATTGAAAATAGATGTATTAGGTTGATGTGCGCCAATTTGGAATAAATCCTACTGACATGTGTTATGGTTTTAATGAATTGAACTAATACGATTCAGTTGATAACTATTATGGAGATGTTTTTATGGTTGATATTGGTTTATATTTGGATTTTGGATGAATTAGATTATTGGTTTTTATCCAAATTGACTACATGGGCTATGAAAATATTTTGATATTGGAATCGAGTGGTTTCGTGGTGTTGTTGTCGAGTTTTGAAGTTTTAATTGTGAAAATATTGATTTGAAGAGGTTTTTCAGTTCAAAATAAAATAAAGTTTGCCTAGTTGGTGTATAATTTTGGAAAATTTATAACTTCTCCGTATGTGATTCGATTTGAGTGTTCTTAGAGTTATGGAAAGTATAACATGCGTACTACAAGTTCCTTTTAGGTCATCATGACAAATATTGAGTTTTTCAAGTGTAAAAGTTACCTCAAGTTGGCTAGTTGAAAGCCAGTTGAAATAGTTATATAAATTAATATTTTGAAAAATGTTCTCAAGTGTACTTTGGTCGCAATTCTCATTGAGTTTTGTGATTTGGTCTGACTTGAAGCTTGACCTATAATATAATTGGGTATGCAGGGAAGCTATTGGAACCATCTTCAAGGTGATCCGACGCTTCAGGAACCTCGAAAAATTAAACTCAAAGTTGGTATGCTTGTAAGTAAATCCTACATTGATCTTTACTATTCATTGAATATATTTGCACCTATAATTGTATCATAGTCTGTATTGCATTTTATTATTCTTGGTCATGCATACATAAAATGAGTGAGGGGGATAAGCTTGTTTCAGAGTCTGGTTTGATTGAAACTTGGTTTCAGTCCTGCTTTTATGCCATCTAGTGAGACTAGCATAATCTAACACCGATAAGTTATCTATAAATTTTATGATCTCTTAATATTGTCTCTGTACTATTTTTAGAAATCGACATTTGATTATAGTTAGGAGACAATAACAGAGTGGATTGCATGTAATGTTGGCGCATATATATTGTTGATTATTTGAAAACACAATTATATGTTTTCATGTATCAAACTAACAATTGCAGGAGTACATATCAATGTAGGAACTTACTTACCTGACATTCTCGAGTTGTTTTTGATGATTTCAGGTTCTATGTAAAGACAAAGAAGAACGATTAAGACTTAGGGACTTTTGGAGATATATTTTAAGTTTTAAAAGTTTAATTCTTGTTGTAAATAGTTTATACATATTGTTTTGAGACTCTTGGGGTGAGTGTAAGCCGTGAATTTACTTTGAATGGTTATGATAGTCTCCTAAGTTAGAAATTTAAATAAGTTGAGAAGGTTTATATTCAATTTAGGTCTATTTGGAATTATAAAGTTGAAATTAAGTTATCAGAGACTCTAACTTAGTTTATTGATTTGAATTTGATACATAATGTGAATTGCGAGGAGTTATGAGTCCTTTTAGGCCTCTCTCCAATTTTGTTGTCTATTAGGTGAATTTTTCAGTCGGTAACTTTTAGTGGAGGTGCTGCCGAAATTTCATTAGATACATATATGATTTGCTAATCTGCTCCAATTGAACAAATTATGAATCGAGTTTCATCGAGGATATAAATTTTGTTTGGAGCTTGTAAATGATTGAAATAATTATTATTTTGAAGTCAAAGTTGAAAAAATAGATAAGGCTGAATAGATTATTAGGGGATTAAGGTAATCTAGTCCGGTTAGTCATCTTAATAACCGGGGGGGAGGGCTGACAAAAACCGCCAAACGTGAGACCCACTAAAGAATACGCTTTTCTCACTTGATTTGGAATTAATTTTTTTTTATTTTGTTTCTTTACAACCCAAAAATAAATAAATTATAACAAATAACTAAATAAAATTACTGATTATAATAAATAAAATAATAAAATTAGATTATTCCTATTGGTTGCAATTTGGAGAGGAATCAACAGCACAAATTAGAAATTTTTAGTTTGTTTATTTATTTATTTTAAGAATGAGTCACCTAACCTTACGAAGGTAGGATGCGTAGTTGACATTTATTTATTTTTTTGAAGTATTTATTTATTTATTTTAGCAAATAGTTTTATTTAATTATTTATTGGGATTTATTAAGACTTATTATTTATGTTGGGATATTGGAATATACAAAACAAGATTTTATAAAAAAAACAAAACAAAAAAGTCTTTCGTAGAGACATAAATCTCTTTTAATTCTGTATTAAGTTTCGAACAAGCACTAATCTTTGGTGGGTCCCGCATTTTGTGGTCTTTGAGATATTCCTTATTTTAGGATTTATGATGTGTTGTATATACATGACATCATCATATATTCCCTAATAAAATATTAGAGTAATAAAGAACCTTTATGTATGAGTTAGGACGCCCAATCAACAATACAAGTCATCACATAAATGTGAAAATGGATGAAAAGTTCACAAAGGGCTAATTTTAGCCTTTCTACCTAAAAATCACTTTAATGGGTAATTTCTCTTGATGTTTAGTTTTGGGGTTGAAATGACACTTTTACCTTAAACAATATGTTTCACATTAGGAAATCAACGAAGCATTAAATATTTCATTTTCAATTCTAACCTCATTCTATTTAGTTAATGACATCATCAAACACTATTCTTACAAAATACCTATAATAAATGAAGTCATTTATGGTATGGTAATTAAACCTTGTTATAAAATCTTAATGGTGAGTTAATCACCTTAATTCTTGTGCACAAGCAAAAATGTGACCTATATTGTGGAAGTGGAGGAGTATTTTTTTTTTTTTTGAAGTTGAAAGTATACATTGATTGGTATTTTTAAATTTATTTTCTAATCAATAATAGACATAGGTACCTAATAGTACGTACATTTCTACGTGAACGGATAATACTCATACTAACCCAAAAAATAAATAAAAAAGGCATGACATGACATCCATATAATGGGGCGAGTAGTGGGTGAAAGATGCAGCGAACATTCCATGAATTGCCCGCTAAAAAAAATAATTCTCTTTCCGAATTTATCGATTTTGTCAAAACCTAAATTGAAGGAAATTCACGTTTTCTTTTATTGATTTTGTAAAACACAACAAAATTCTCTCTCCCTCTCTCTCTCTCTTAAAAACCTTTACTTTATTAATCAAATAATATCAAGATATCAACTAGAAAATAACCCCACAATTTGTTTATATAGTTAAGGTTAACCAACCTAACAATAACAAAAAAACACATACTAAAAAAGAATAATTCTCTTTCCGAATTTATTGATTTTGTCAAAACCTAAATTGAAGGAAATTCACATTTTCTTTTTTGATTTTGTAAAACACAACAAAATTCTCTCTCTTAAAAACCTTAACTTTATTAATCAAATAATATCAAGAAATCAACCAAAAAATAACCCCACAATTTGTTTATATAGTTAAGGTTAACCAACCCAACAATAACAAAAAAACACATTCTAATTTTATGCAAACAAGTCTCTTTAAACATTGAGTATTGAAGGGTTTGATTTGAGGTTCAAAAAGTAGAGAACGCAGTAAAAGTGATGGAGTTTGAATGTTGTGTGTAAGGGTATTTTGAGGATTTTAGAAAAATAAATGAGGTACACTTAGAGATTCAATTCAAGGTGAACTTGAGTAATGGGGTAAGATTAGTAAAAATGTGATGTCAATATAGCCGCTTCCATGAAATAATAACTTAACATTTATATTTTTCTTATAAAAAACATTTTTGAGATAAAAAAAATTATATTATTAAAAATTAAATATACGTACGTGTCCCGGACTCAAATAATAAAGGTTATGAAAATTGAAATTCTGAAAACAACGATAAGAAATCAAATGAGTCAAACTTTCTATTTTTTCAATTTCAAAGTTTATAAAAGAGCTGATGATCTGATTTATTCACATCATAAACAATACCTTACACACTTTTTCTCTCTCTGACTCTACACTGCAAGCTAGCAGTCGGAATCTTCAGATAGTCGCTTATCATAAATCAAAATGAAAAATTCAAAACATATTTTACATCATTCCTGATTATAGATCTAAAACCATTGCAGATATTCTCTTTTGATTGTCAGTGGTTCCAATCACATCTTTTCGTATTCGACTATTTGACTTAATTGATAAATTATAAGTCTATTCATATTTGTAGAGATTAATTTCATTCTTGTTGTAGTACACTTCTCTTTATTGTTCGTGGAATATTTGTGCAGTTGCTTTGAATTGATGATTTCTTTCAAATTTTTGCATTTAATAGGTAGTTTGTCTTATTTTTTTTGAAAGTTCTATTTTTGTTTGATTTCTTTCAAATTTTTGCATTTAATCAGGTATATTCTCTTTTGATTGTCAAGTTTGTCTTTTTGTATTTTTTGACTTATTTGAAAATTCTATTTATTTGTAGAGATTTTTCATTCTTGTTGAAAGTTTTTATTGTTCGTAGTATTTGTGCATTGTCACTTGTTTCTTTCAAATTTTTGCATTTAAGTTTGTCTTATTTTTTTGAAAATTCTATTTTTGTTTTTTCTTGTTGAAAGTTTTTATTGGTAGTGTTTGTGTATTGTCACTTGTTCCGAATGTTTGTAGAGGGCGGTCACACTATTTTATTGTTATAGTCGCATTCACAATCAAATTCATGGCGGATAGATGTTCTTTTGAATAAATAAGATAATCAAATTGATATACTTTTATTAAAGTAATTGATTATACGTTTGGTCTTGTATTGAACCATTGATGATTAATGAAATTTCTATTTTTACTTCCAAAAGAAAGTTGGTTGTTGCATTATTAAGTTTGTTAATAAATTATTATATATGAAATCTCAAAATTAATAGTTTATTATAATCTGCCAACTATATATTGATTAAGTTTTGACCTTGCAACCTTCAACAACACTTAGTACGCGTCCTAAAGTATTTTTCTTATAGTGTGATATATGGTGATTTTAGATCGTAAGAAATAAAGTTAAAAAAACATATTTTTAGTATATATTTAGGGACCGCATAAATCTCTTCGCTCTGCTTACGTTTGCTTGAAACGAGGGTTTGTTATTGAATACACGAAGGAGAGTTTCTTTATCTTATCAATTTCTATGTGGGTTTGTAAGACTTTCAAGAATTTTAAAGCAAACCAAATGAGAGATACATTGCGTTATTTTATTACCAACTAATTTATAGTTCCCCAGACCGAACGAACTCAAAAGTACCTGCAATCCTATTTAATTATTAATTTTTTTGGTAAACTGGTCTATAGGCCAATTTATTGATCTATTACGAATTTATACAATCATTGTCCAATAAAATGGATAAATTTGGGGAAGGATCCAAATAAATCTTGGCACCCCTTTAAATGTTAAGCTTAGCTTCGCTAAATAATCTGCGCAATTATTATTTGATCTCAATATCCAGGCTACCTTCACTTACCAATTCTTGTTCATCAACTCTTGAACTTGATGGATTATGTATGCCTGAAATATTTTGAGTTGAATTAGAGATGAAGGAGACAACTTCTAGAGAATCAACTTCGAGCATGACATGCTTTGCATTTATTTGCCAAGCCATTTGGAGGCCCGTAAGAATCCAATAAATTCGGTGTCAAGTGGAGGGCATGACACCAAATACTGATGGAAACCTCTAAACCAATGCCCTTTATGATCCTAAGAAGCCCCCCATTCGAGTCATCAACTGCACCATATGTATTAAGTTTATAGCAACCCCATTCGATCTTTGCCATTCCATCCCTATTTCTAATTCTCTCATAGATATTGAGCTTAGATTCTATAAGTAGTTGAACTCCCAAGTAGTGGTGAGGATAAGCTTTACTGGGTTAAGATATTGTAATTAGTCTTCATTAAAAACCCATTCATTTCTCTATTTTCATATTAACCATAGTCCAGTAGTTCCAAAAATGGTACTCCATTCAATCTGGTTGAGACCTCCCTGATAGTTTGAATTAAGATTGTCTTTGAACAAAATATGAAACTCGATGAAAAGAACTTATGTAGGTCCTATTGGAGTGGCAATTGGTACCATATACCATTCGTAAAAGGGCAATCCCGAAAGGTATGATCAATGGTTTTTCACTATACATGTAAACTACATCTCAGATAAAGGTCACCTGATGTTTTTATGGCATTACTCCTTTTATGGCATTACTCCTTTTGTCGCTAATATGTGGTGCTTTAGCAACCAAAGAAACACTTTAAACCGCGGTGGACCTTTTCATTTTCAGATGAGTGACCAATCATGATCTTTTTCTCATTCATTATGTTCCTCAATCATAATATATGCCTTTATGACCAAGAACTCCCCTGATTTATTGAAGAGCAAAAGCAAGCGATCAGGCCCGTTGTCTTGCGATGGAAGCATGATTGCCTTAAACAATTGAATAACATATGATGGCAACACACTTATAAGTCTCGCCCAATCCTACCCTCTTGAAGCTGCAACAAACTCATCAACTGTGGCTTCTAATTCTAAGCCGTGGAAAGCCCTTGAAGCATAGGGGAATATGGAGCCAACTTGTTCGATCCAATTGTCTTTCCATAAAAGAACGTAGAACCATCCCTAATTGACTAAGTGACACCGTGAAGAACATGCTCCATACTGGAAACATAGCTCGCCAAGTCAATGAAGTTGATCTCTTATTGATGAGTATTATCGAGGACTGTAAGTTTGAGTCTACTGTGTACTAAAAGTAAAATGTAACAGAGTTGTAATGTGGTGAATTAGTGAGGCTTAGACATCTTGTTAGTTACACAAGTTTAGGGTTAGTTTTACTGTACAAAGTGTGAATAAATTATTAGTATAAATGCTCCTCATGTATTGATACATTCTTTAAGAGTGAATACGCCGATAGCACACATTGTGCTTTCTTGACTAAAGTGTTCATGGTATAGCTAGAGCTCTTGAAACTCAGATTCTTCAATTTAGATTTCTGAATTAGGGTTTGATAAGTGTTTAATTATGCCATATTATATAGTTTATTTATATATTTTTATTGTCGAGTCTCCAAAATATTGACATAATTTTCCTTATTTGTTATTTTCACGTGGTTGAATTCAGGGCAAAAAACTACTCAAAGTAGTGTATTTACATGCAATGGATCAACTACTTTTCAATCAACCTCAAGACACACATGAAGTAATTGATGAAGAGTTGAGGAGTGACCAAGAGACGCAAGAGGGTAACATACTTACGTTACTTGACATCCCAGGCGTTTATAGAATCTCGAGATACGTGCATTTATGTCTTCCAGATTGACACACAAAGTTGGGTGTTTTCCAAAAAATAAGGTGGCTTTAGTTTTTAATTCACTAAATAGTGGGGTTTACTTTAAGATTCTAAAACTAATGTATAACTCCTTTTGAAAATGAGTTATTGATGATGAGGTGACATGCATAGTTGGTAGGTGGAAGGCACTTGTATGGATAGCTCCTTTGAAAATGAGCTATCTATATAAAATCTTAAACTCTATGAATGATTCAAAATGAGCTATCCATACAAAGTTTTAAACTCTATGAACGATTCCTTTTAAAATCGAGCTATTTGTTCAACTCAAATATCGCACATCGAGGTGAAGAACCCATGCGTACGACACGTGCATATCAAGATGGACAACCTGCATCACTCGCGTATCTTGAGGTAGACAACCCATGTAAACGACACACATGCAAATCGACGTGGATAACCCATGAAAATGTAACGCATGTATGATGATGTAGAGAATTCATGCAAATGCCAGACACGTTTATCGAGGTGGGCGATCAATGCAAACTCGTGCAACTCATGCAACCTGTTGTAATCCATGCAAACCTTACGCACGTATCTCAAGGTGGACAACTCATACAACCTCGCCCAATTCATGCAAACCATGCAAAGGACACGCATGTTTTTCGAGGTGGACACCCCATGCAACCTCGTAAAATCCAAGTAAATCATGCAAATGACTCGTACGTGTCTCGAGGTAGTAAAGCCAATGCAAATGTCACACACGTATCTCGTGGTTGACAACACATGAAAACGCCATGCACGTATGTCCAGGGGCGAATCCAGGATTTTTGATAGCCCTGGGCTATAAATATTTTTTGATTCTTAACGTAGGGTTTAAGAGATTTTTGGGTGGGCTAAAATATAAATTTTAAAAAATAAGCAAAAAAAAAAAAAAAAAATTTGGGCACTTGCCCTACGTCGAGGTCCGGGCGATGTCGAGGTGGGCGAGCCATGTATCTTCGTGCAAACTATTCAAACGTCACACACATATCTCGAGGTGTGGAAAACTCATGCAACCTCATGCAATCCATGCAAACCATACGAATGTGAAGCACATATTTCGAGGTAAACAACCTATGCAACCTGCTGCAGTCCATGCAAACCATCCAAACATCATGCATGTAACTCGAGGTGGATAATTAATGGAAACGACAAACACATATCTTGAGGTGGACAATCCATGCAAACGTCACACACGTATCTCGAGGCGGACAAAATAGCACATTCGGATAATGCGATATTCATGTGCTCTTCCCCACATTGACATCCCACGTGTATGTCCACGTGTATTGGGAAACAAGAATAACGCTTTTTGAAAAGGCGCTATTCTTGTATGTCTTTTCCACGTGGACATCCCACATGGACACCCAATGCTATTTACATGAATAGAGCATTCTCCGAATCACCTCAAACAATCCATGTAGACATCCACGTGGATGGATTATATCCAAATAACACGAATAACGCCTTTTCAAAAGGCGTTATTCGTGTTATTTGTCCAACGTGGACCGGAAACATGAATAACGCCTTTTCAAAAGGTGCTAGTCATGTGTCCACGTAGGCTGAAAATCTTTCCTCCCCTAATAGCGCCTTTTCAAAAGGCGATATAACTTATTTCTAGAATAAAAAAAACGCACACTTGTTTTGCTCGTTTAAACTATTTTCTCCTATACTTTTGTAATTTTTTCCATAAAGTTGTTGCGATTTTCTTCTTGCCCACCAACACTGCCACGTGGCACGCAACCTCGGGATATGTGCGGGTGCGCTCTCCTACTAATTCGCACGTTTCGTGCAATTTTTCCAAGCCCTCTGTTGCCATGTGTCAACCTTTCATTTACCCGACGTCTTCAGCAGCATCGCCTCCTCCAATGCGAGCTCGACATATCATCCGGTTAAGCAGACTCCTCCGATCAATGCCTGACACGTGGTAGGTCCCCTGCAAACAACTCCAAACAGCCACCAAATTATCCTCGAAGCACGTGTCACGAGACCAACCCCCAAAATTGATTTCTCTCATTTCAAGAGAGCAAATTAGAAAGTTTTTTGTATTAGGATTTAGGGATTCTTTGGAGAACTCACTTTTGGGGATGACCACATTGCTATTTTCTCTATTTTTCTACACAAACCATTGTTTTTCTTATGTTATCTTTGGATTTTAATGGAGACTTCAAGCATTATGTCCAGCTAACTTTGTTGATCTAGATTGGAGGTGGAGCAAACTACCCTTTGACATAAAAACATGTGTGATCGTTTATTTATTTATTTAAATTGCTCTTCATAGTATTTTATTCCCTTTGTTATAGTTTGAATAATTGAGGTTAAATTTATGTTTAAACCTTGATTTATTTGCTAGTGAATTTTAAGCACCCGTACTTGTGCAATAAGACCACACTAATGATAATTGACCATACCAATTGATTGGTCTCTTTTGGGACCGGTTGAATACTATAGGGATCTAGGCTAAATTGGACACACTAGTGATCCAGTTGTCTAGGTGTAGTGCCTTCACAAAGCCCATTGCGGTCAACGCATTAAATCCAATTTGCTTGAGTATAAGGTTATATGTTTAACTAGAGAAGCGACATTGTCGTACCTTGACCATCGAGATAGGGAAGTGCAAGGACCCGCGTATGTTACCGTGTCTATAGCTACTCTAAATTATTGTGAATTGCATGTTTTATTTGGATTGATGACCATATGTATAATTATGCCTAAATGGGGAAGTTTATGATACCGATGGTTTAGGTTGTTTTTCCTGATTGATTTCTCCACTTGTTATTTTTATTCCTTATTTTTAGTTAATTCTTGAGAATATTCTTGTGAACACCTCGATTTAATTTTTAGTTCCTTAGCCTAGGTTGAAAACTTGGTCTTCATGGATCGACCCCATGCTTGCCACTACTGTAATCCTTGTGGTCATTAGTAATCTCATTGGGATTATACATTTTGACACATTTGACATGCGTCAAATTTTGGCGCCGTTGCCAAGGACCAAGTTTTTTTGACTTAGGTTTTTCTTTTTCTTTTTAGTGTGCCCACCTTCATGTCCCACAGTCTTTGTTGATTGCAGTCCACCGGATCTCTACTCCCTTTTGATTCGAAGATAGATAGAAAAGACTTGCCGTCGGAACTCGAAAGAAATAAGTCAGAGGAACCAATCCTTAAGAGTTCAACTGAGCAACAAACAATCCCCTCTGATGGTTGACCACATTGGAAATCCACCACTTGAGGGGCATGAAGAAAACTTAGTTGTTCCCCTCGATAGTTTGTAGCATCCATTGCACCATAAGTACCAGCGGCGCAGCAGAGTCTGTAGTACCTCAGTATCAACTATTTGATCAAAGAGTGGTTGATCTCGCTCCTTAAAGGCCACAAGTTAACCCTTGGGCACAACCTCAGGCCGAACATCGCATTACCATTGGGATGGTGAATGATGAGATACAGGATCTCCTAGCTTATCAGCCACACTACATTGCATTTCCGAGTTCTTAGGGGTGATTTTAAGCTCAGATCTAGTTTCTAAACCTTCTCCCCATCTTCCATGGACTGGATCATGAGGATCTAGTGACCTTCATCAAGGACTTCCATTCCAAGTGTAAGACCATAATTCCCCTAGAATCGATGAAGAAAACGTAAAACTCTTTGGTTTTCCTTTCTGCCTTAAGGATAAAGCCCAAGACATGCTCTTCTATCTCCCCTTGGTTCCATTACAAATTGGAATGACATGATTTCTACATCCCTCAAAGTGCTTTTCCCTAGATTTTCCCAACTAACTAGAGAGATATGCAATATCAAAATGAAATGGGGTTAATCCTTTGGCAATTATTGGGGTCGTTATAAGTGCTTGCTTGCACAATGCCCCTACATGGCCGAAGCAACCTCTCCGTTGTGCGTTTCTTCTACGTGGGACTTACGCCCCTTGAGAAACGCATGATTGACAATGCTTGTAGCACTACAAATGTAAGACCACTTAAGAGATGTTTGATCTGTAGCAAGTCAATCACGTCATTACATTGATGACGAAGAAATGGACCCTCATAAAATCTTTATGATGGAGTAGGGTCAAGTTCTGCCAATAGCAAGTTCAATAAATTCACCGATCTTATGGAGTGATTCCTCACCTAAGGAAAAGCTCAAGTGAAAGTTTGTGGCTTTTGCTCAGACATGGACCATTCCACCGACTCTTGTCCCACCTTGTTCGAGAATGAACAAGCGAACGCTAGAGGTGGCGGATTCCAAGGACCACCAATGAATCAATACGACAATAATTTTATTAACACTTATAATCATGCCATCAAAAGCCCTATCATAGCTATGGACCTCAAAACCAAACTACCTCCAGTATGTTCCAAAGGGCCAACCTCTTCCTCAACTATCCCAACCCACTCAGAATTTGGGGTTTTTAGAAGAAATGATGAGGACACTCATTGCTAATTAAAAAAACTCTCAAAAGACTTAGCCCAACTTAAAAATGAAACAATTGCGACTCATGCTGCAAGCATTAAAAGCATCGAGGCTCAACTAGGGGAACTAACCCTACGGGTAGGGCATACGAATGAGAGTTGAGGAGACCCCAAAGAACCCAAGCCTAAAAAGGCCGACCTTAAATCCAAGGTAATCGAGTAGGAGCTTGAAGTTCAACCATCTCCCACTGAAATGATAAACTTGGATAAGGAAGCACAACCTTCTCTCAAAATATTACCTCCGTTCCCTCAACGTCTCTTTAAGAATAAAAAGGCGAGAGAAGAGAATGAGATTTTGGAAATCCTAAGTAAAATGGTGATAAACATCCCACTCCTTGATGCCTTAGCACATATGCCCTGCTATGTTAAGTTACTCATAGACCTATGTACCAACAAAGGTCTACTCAAATGCAACGGAAAATCATCGTAGGTGAAAATGTTTCAACTATCCTATGCAAGAAGTTGCCCACCAAGTGTGAGGACCCGGGCATGTTCATTGTCTCTTGCACAATTGGTGAAGTTTAGATCTAGAAAGCTATACGCGACATTGACGCCTCTATCAATGTCATGCCATTATCCATATATGAGACATTAAAGGCTGGCCATCTACGAGATATTGGAGTTGTCATACATTTGGCAGACCGGTCCGTCGTTCGTCCTATGGGTGTCTTGAAGACATCTAGGTGAAGGTTAGTGAGCTCGTATTTCCTGCTGACTTATATATCATCGATATAAAGAATCAGCCATGCCCCATTTCTCCTCAGTCTTGCTTGACATGCCTTTCTTAAGACTGCTAAGACTAAGATTGAGGCTTACAGTGGTTCTCTTACTATGGAGTTTGATGGTGAACTTATTAAGTTCAACATCTATAATATGATGCGCCATCCTTGCGATACCTCTTATGTAGTGCTTTCCTTGAACAACGTGGACTCACTTGTCCAAGATACATTTCTTGTGAAAGATGGTGATATGAAAGTGGTGTTAGAGAATCATCTCGACCCCGATTCTTTGCAAAAGCAATACTTCATCCTCGATACTGATCGAGGAGCTGATCTCTGAGTTGGACTCTGCTCCACTCCATTTTGCCACCTTAGCATATACTGACTTACCTGCTTTGAACTCTATGCTTCTCCCCTCTATGGAGTGAGCCCCTACACTGGAGCTTAAACCATTGGCTAGTCATCTCAAATATGTGTTTTTAGGTGAGAATGAGACTTTACTTATGATCAACTCAACTAAAATCACATTACCAGAGAAAGAGAAACTCATACAAGTGCTTCGAGAGTTCAAGGAAGCCTTAGGGTGGACGATTGCTGACATCAAAGGTATTAGCCCTTCCACATGCATGCATCAGATACATATGGAAGAAGGGTTTAAACCTTCACGAGAAACATAATAACGACTGAACTCTTTGATGATGGAAGTGGTTAAAAAGGAGATTCTGAAGCTTTTGATACTGGGATGATATACCCGATCTCTGATAGCAATTGGGTCAGTCTCGTTAAGGTGGTTCCCAAGAAAATGAGAATCACGGTGGTCACAAACTAATGGGGCGAGTTAGTCCCAACTCGCGTTCAAAACGGATGGTGGGTTTGCATCGATTATAGGAAGCTTAATGCTTATACTCGAAAATACCACTTCCCATTACTTTTTATCGGTTAGATGTTAAAGCGTTTAGTAGGCAAGTCTCATTACTACTGCTTAATGGATATTCTGGTTTTCACCAGATACAAGTAGCACCTGAGGATCAGAAGAAGACCACCTTCACTACCTTTACTTACCAGTGCATGCCCTTTAGGCTGTGCAATGCACCAGCTACCTTTCAAAGGTGCATGATGAACATCTTTTTTGACTTTTTTGAGCACTTCATCAAAGTATTCATGATGATTTCACCGTTTACGATGATTCATTCGATCTTTACCTTAGTCACCTGACTAAAGTTCTTCTTAGATGTATCGAGAAGAACTTGATCCTTAATTATGAGAAATGTCACTTCATGGTGGATCAAGGTCTTATCTTGGGTCATATCGTTTCTCTAGGGGTGTGGAGGTAGACCCAGTAAAAATTAAAGTAATTCAAAAATCGCCTTACCCCACGACGATGTGATAAATCCAATCATTTCTTGGCCGTGACGGTTTCTATCGGCGATTCTTTAATGATTTCTCCAATATTGCACAACCCCTATGTTGCCTTATTCAAAAGTGTTAGGTTTTGGGGTTCATACGCAACAGAGATTACAAAATAATTTTTGACAAGATCCGAATCTAATTCCATTAAAACGTTTAAAACAAGAAAACTTAATCATACCTCGGTTGCAAAATACCTTTCTGAAGGTTGATCGATCTCTAAGGCGATGCCAACGACAAACGCCCTCTACCAGCAGTCCAAACACGAACGGCGACCGAGATTCGAAGTGCTAGCTTCAAGAGAATTCCAAACCTTTTTGTTTCTCTCCAAAAAGATCCAGAGCGTACCAAAAAACCCTAATTTGTTTCTAAAATAAAATAGAGTTTCGGCCCTTAATCTTTCATACGTGTGTTCTAACTTAAAGCGTTTATTTATACAACCCTTGTATATAGGCGGTTAAGTAAATTACACATATACCCCTACTTAAAGAAGTATAAGTGTAATACACCACAAGGACGTTTATGTCATGAATTTTATCATATAAAATTTATTTTTCTTAACGATCTTAAAATCTCGCAAAACTATTCTTAGTGTGTGACCCAATAGGCTCATACAACGTTGGCGGTATACCAAAATACATTTTTGTATACAAGTTATAAGCGGCCTCTAGCAAGACATTATGACTACCCAAGTTGTACGAATATCAAATCGATACAACCTAATCAATAGTGTATATAATATCATTTTGTCACACGATATCCTTTTGATCAAACATAAGGCATGGAATTGTCATCCAACATGTTCAATCGTACTAGTTTCGATCTCTAGGTAGACTAAAAACATCCAAGTGACATTGATCAATATTAATTCACTTAGACTAGGCCTTTTAACAGTCTAACACATAGAGGGATCCACTGGATATCTCTCTTTATATGAGATGGACAAATTTTATATTGATTACACAATTTCATCGCATTGCTCACACAATAACCAATCACAACCTTTATAGTCGTCCGATTAAATACAACGTTTGATTGTGTCAAATCACTGTGTTCTTAATGTTGAAGTCTCTGGTAATCTCAAGTCAGAGACTGAAAAATATACCTATCATGAGAAACAACTATGACTTAATCCATGTGATGTTCTCAAAGCGGGTCATTCCAGTACTTTCTCCCCTTACAAGTACTCGTGATCTTGATTCATATCCCTATACATATAATCATCATATGATAATGAATCAAGACTTACACTAGTCTTAATTCATTATAGTTCCCATTATAATGATCGACTAGGGACATTTAGGATATTTCTGCAAATACCCATGGATCTTATTATAATGTAAACATGTAATTTAGTTATAATAAACAACAAATGAAATCCTCTATTTTATTAACTAAAAGTATTCATAAAGACAATTAATGGATTGACCTAGGGTACATGCCCCAACAAGAAGGACGTTCGTTTCGATCTCCACAAGGCATGTAAGAGTGCATTCGATGTACTCAATGATTCTCTCATCTCTACTCCTATAATTCGAGCTCCCAACTGGGAGCTACCTTTTGAGGTTATGTACGAAACCACGCTATGGGTGCTATGCTTGGGCAACGACTCGGGCGTGATTTACATGTCATATACTACGCCTCCGGAACTTTGATCTTGCCCAAACGAATTACACCACTACCAAAAATGAGCTTCTAGCTGTCGTCTTCGCTCTAGAGAAATTTTGGCCTTACGTTTTAGGTACTAAGGTGGTTGTCTATTCTGATCATGTAGCCTTAAAGCACCTAATGGCAAAAAAGGAAGCTAAATCTCACCTCATTCGATGGATACTCTAATTACAATAGTTTGATATCGAAATTGAAGGCAGAAGTTGTGTTGAAAATCTTGTTATTGATCATCTCAGTCACATCGAGAATGGTGAAGCACCTGTCCTGCTTCGAAATGATTTTCCTGATGAACATCTTTTCGCCGTTCTCCGACGAACTCCCTTGGTTTGCGGATTTGGTTAATTAACTCATTATGCGAGAATATTCACCTCACCTTACACGAGCCTAAAAGGATAAATTCCGGAGTGACTCTAAACACTATATTTAGGATGATCCTTACTTACGAATGTTTTGCTCAGACAAGGTAATCTATCGATGTGTCTCCCTGACTGAGACACAATCTATCTTGGCATTCTGTCACTTATACACTTACGACAACCATTTTGGTACTTGAAGGATGGCTAAGAAGGTCTTGGATAGTTGGTTCTACTTGCCTAACTAAGAAGGTCTTGAATAGTTGGTTCTACTTGCCTACCATTTTTACGACTCCTATCTATATGCCAAGACCTGTGTCAGATGTTAATTGACTAGTATCTTGGGTCACCGAGAACAAATGCCACTGACCTCAATCCAATTCTGTGAGATTTTTGATGTTTGGGGGATCTATTTTATGGGGCCATTTCCATTATCACATGATTTTCTCTATATCTTTCTAGCGGTGGATTACGTGTCCAAATGGGTGGAAGTTAAAGCCACTTGCACCAATGATTCATCAGTTGTATGCGATTTCTTGAAATCACATATTTTTTCTACTTTTGAGCTCCACGTGCTTTGATTAGTGATCGAGGTACCCATTTTTGCAACCATATGGATAAAAATCTCTTTCACAAGTACAATGTTACACATCGTACATCTACGACCTACCATGCTCAGATGAGTGGTCACGCGGAGGTGTCAAATAGAGAGATTAAATCTATTTAGAGAAAGATTGTTAATCCGTTGCGGAAGGACTAGAGCATGCGCCTTGACGACGCGGTATGGGCTTATCGAGCGGCGTATAAAGTGCTAATCGGAATGTCACCCTATCGCTTAGTTTTTTGTAAATCTTGCCTTTTGCCGGTCGAGTTGGAGTATAAATCATTATGAGTTGTCAAACAGCTCAACATGGAACTCGATACGACCGGTAAATAGAGAAAGTTAGAACTCCAAGAACTAGAAGAGATATGGAATTCGTATCTACAAAGATAAAACCAAGGCGTTCCACGATCATAACTTATCTAGCAAAAATTTCATTGTCTGTCAAAAGGTCTTGCTTTATAATTCTAGATTAACTCTCCATCCAGGGAAGTTGAGGTCATGATGGTTGTTGATACTGATGTTTTTGGACATGGTACAGTTGAGATCAGGAGCACAAATATAGGGAAAGTTTTCAAAGTGAATGGGCACCGACGAACACTTTCTACAAAAACTTTCCACAGAACGAAATCGAGAGTAAGACTCTAACAATTTTAGAGTACTTTGATTGAGAGAGAGAGAGAGAGACAAAGTCAGATTGAGTCAAGCCAACGACGTTAAAAAAATGTGCTATTGAGACACACCCCAAGCTTCTATCCCTTTTCTTTTTGATTTTCTATTTTAGCATTTTTGTGGCATTCTTATCATTGTCTCATTGTGAATTTTTACACGTGTTGCAATCTCTTTCCAACACATCAAATTTTGAGAGCATGATGTCGCTCTTGTGGCTTATCACATGTTATATACCCACGGTTAGTCACATTGAGATTTGGAAAGGTACATGTCTTTAGTTTTTTAACCTTTTATTCATAGATCTAAGGATTAGTGTCAATCTTATGCATGATCTTATATCATTTCCTTGCTTATTTATCTATCATGTTCTTTCACCATCTTTTGTATTTCTATGTGCACCTCTTGACTTGTTTTGAACCTTAAGGACAAGGTTCATAATAAGTTTGGAGGTACTTTAGGATTTATGGATTGAGTTAGATGGATTTCCATGCGAAAAACTGTAGGTGAGATCATTTAAATTTTTCTCAATTATATGCGGTTATATGCGGTTATCGGATGGTAATGGTGGTGTTTGGTATCTCTTATTCTTTCATTTCTACCATTTCTTTTCCCTCCATACTTCACTTCCTTATTTCATTAGGAGCTGATACACTTTCATGCATGTATTAATTTGGTTTTCATTTTTATATTGTTTGGAGTCACCCAAGATTTTGTTTCATGCCTTTGGTTGTTAATGAGTACACTATGGTCTCCTTTTTGACTTGAAACCTAGGAGAAATTAAGAGAAACACTCATTTGAGCCAGTAGCCTAGCATTCTTATGATTTCATGATTAGGGACTTAGTATGTTGGTTAAGCCTTGTTCTAGATATCAAAGGGGGCAGACGGTCAGAATTGTGCAAGTTAGATTTCTAGGGTGCTAGAACGAGGATGTAACTCACTCAAGACTTAATTCTTATGATTGAAACACTTTTGGGGAAATTATTTAGGCTATTTTTGGATTTAAACCCTTAGCCTTAAACATACCCATCATTTTATCACTAGTTAGCTCATTTATGCTAAATTAAAAATGATTTTCTTGATTACTTATCATTAAACCCCTAGCCATTAGCTTTACATCCTTTGACCTAGTTGGAAACTAGTCTTAGACTTTGAAATCTTTAAAAAGAGACAAGAGGAGAAACAAATTGTTCATATGCCCAAAATAAAGGAAACTTCAAGATTAGAGAGTCCTACCTAAAATGACATCTATAGGAAATGGAGCAGGGAGCTAGGTGGTTGTAAAAAGGTGAGGACTGCACATATTGAATGAAAAATGAATTAAAGTGCAGTGTTAGTCACATTCGTCTTCTAAGGTCATTTGATAGTTTAAGCTCTAGTTTTCCAATATTTTGCATATCCTTTATATCACTTCCTTGGTACCATCTTGTAGCCATGTTATAGCCTATTAAAGTCCTATTGATTCTCATTGGTGCTAAGTCTACAATAGTAGAGAGTGTCGTTGCATTTCTTGTATGGTACTTTTGAGTGTTGATGCGCTATTTTGTAGAGATTGTAAACTTGCATGCTTGAATGTATAGAGTGAGAAAACTCGTGAGTAGTTGATGGCTTTTTCTTGACCGAATCTATGTCTTTAAAGTGTGATCTTAGTCATGTTTGGCTTGTGGTTCTTGATATACCATAACTCCAAAATTTTCTGAGTGGCTTGTTAACTTGGCAACTATATAAACCAAATGAACTCAATGAATTTTAGATCGGGTATAGATAAGTTGAGTCAGTGCATAGCTTTATTAGGAATCTAGTTTATTTATGTGTTTGTCATTTACACCTTGCTTGGGACATACAAAGTCCTAAGTTTGGGGGTATTTGATAAGTTGTTAATTATGCCATATTATATAGTTTATTTATATATTTTCTTTATTTTTGAGTCACCAAAATATTGGTATAATTGTCCTTATTTGTATTTTTAGGATTCTTGGGGTGCGTGGTTGAATTCAGGGAAAAAAACTACTCAAAGTAGTGTATTTACACGTAGTGGATCAGATACCTTTCGATCTGCCTCGAGACACGCATGGAGTAGTTGATGAAGTGTTGAGGAGTGACCAAAAGATGCAGGATGGTAACACACCTACGTTACTCGACATCCCAAGCATTCATATAATCTTGAGATACGTGCATTTACGTCTCCCAGATTGACGCACAAAGCTGTGTGATTTTCTTTTTACACACCTGTTCTGCCACGTGGCACACAACCACCGATCTAGCACATCATTAATAATGAGGGCCGCTAAGGGCACCCCACCATTTAATGAGGGCACCCAGTTAATGTGGGCACAAATCGATTTACCTGGGGCACCCAAAAATTAAACCCAAAATACCGAAAATGCCCCTCGTGCAAAAAACCCTCTCACCCACCCTCTTGCAAACCCCTGGGCACCCCACCACCACCACCACCACCACCCTCGTTCACCGAATTCCTGGTGGAAGAATTCATTTGTTTTGAACCGAGCAAGGAGAGGAATCCCGAAATCGTGTTCTCCGTCCCTCGCCGTGTGTTTCTCCTTCGTTCTTCTAGGTTTCTGCATTTTGTAGGGTCCGTTGTGTGAGTCGATTTCGTCTCCAAATTAGGGCTCGGTTGAAGATCGACGAATTAAGTTACATTTGGTAGAGTAGATGTAATGTGTGGTAGAGTAGACGTAATGTGTGTGTGGCGGTTTGTTAAAATGTAAAAAAATTGGGAAATCGTGGTTCTCGGCCACACAGCCGAGATCGTGTCAACCGTCTCGGCCTTGGCGAGACATAAGCTAATATTTTTCGAACTCGCGGTCTCGCCACGTAGACCGGAAGAGTTAACCACGTATCGGTTGTCCACTTCCGAGAGGGTCTCCGTAGGCTCGGTCGTCATAGGACGAGAGTCAGGCGAATTGAAATGGTCAATTCATCTCGGTGGTGTTCAACCGAGACATTTAAATGGGACTCGGTTATACATGACCGATATATTGAAATACTTGTCGGTAATGGGTGACCGAAAATATGGTTCGTTTCACGAACCTGCTTGACCGAGACATCGAAATGGATGAATTTGAACATTACGCTTTCAAAAAATCTCCGTAGTAGTCAAACTAACAATACAAGATTGAAAATCCAAAGACGATAATTTGCGAACCTTAATTAATTATAAATCTCCGTAACATTCAAACTGACTATAAAAAGGGTCCATCCATAAGTAAACAACAATTAAAACACAACACAACATTTGCATATACATAGAACATTCGGACGAATTGGCAAAATTTCTAAATGTTTAGCCGTCTAGGTACAAGCTTACACCTACGGTGTATCTAAGTCTACAACAGGTATGGTGGCTTCATGATCAACAGTTGCAATGGGCGCGATGTCTCAAAAAACGAATCCATCTCGCCAACCTTTGGCGCAGTCCTCAACGTACCGATCCCACGATGGATATAAGGATGGCAATGGTGCATTCACACGCAATCGCACTGTCAAAGTGAACAGAGAACATAGAAGATATTGTCACAAACCCGATTAAGGGGGAAACAAACCAATTCACAAAAAAATCATAGAACTTACCCTAACCCAATGGATATTCCTTTCATTCGCCATTGCAATGATAAGTCTCTTGCGCAATGACGACGTTGGAGTACTACGTAGAGGTAGGAATGTGGAGGCACTCCCATGCGAGAGGTTGACGAGAATGACATTGAATGCGGTGGATACCAACAATCCCATGTCCGGAAGTGTCAACCATTCTTTGAAAGATGCCCCCTCTTGATTCTCCGGCAATGCACCGCATTCTTGACAGCTCGAAACTCGAGCCAAGCACTTCCCGCCATAGGTATTCATACCCGATAATCTCATCGTACATCCGTCTACGCACAATCCTCCACCCGTCCACGTCCGCGAGTCCAAGCCCGTAGGCTATACACCTATATCCACAGCTTCCCATCGGAAACCACATCGATAATGGCATCAACATGTGGCAACCAATCCGGTTCTAAGCAATGACTATAAGCCATGTTAGATCCACTTTGCGTGCGTCGACCGGCACGACGCATTTGTGGAACCTTGCATTTCTTCGCGCCTAGAAGCTTTTGTGGAGTGGGAGGACTCAAATCCGATTGGAGATTGGGGTGCCTCCCACACCGGGGTGCCTCCTGGTTGGAGACCCCGGTGTCCTCACACCCGCATCCTCAACTTCCCGCTCGCATTCCACAAAAGACGAAGGTGGACTAATCTCCCCGAGCCGCTCACTTTCACTCCTCCCCCGCATCCTCAACTTCCTCCTCCCTCTTATCCAATCTTCCCGCGGTGTCGTGATTGTGCCTCCCACAAATCACAAGGTGACATACCATAAGGAGTCGGCATTCTCCTTGACGTTAATTTGGAAAGGGCATCCACATTTCTTCGTACTAGTGTGAGTCCTCGCCTTTTCATCATTCCTTGATTTCTTTAAAATTTTTGCCGCTTTCCCTTCCCAACTCTCTCGAGCCGCAGTCCATTATATTTCCCGCACTGTCACAGTAATTTTCACCCTTCCCCTTCGCTTAACTCCCCCGCATCCGAGCGCTTCGTTACTAACACAAACTTGTTCTCGCCACCAATCGCTGAAGCCATGAAATTGCCGCTTCTCGAGAGGGGAATGACTTAGAAGGTGTAAAAGTGTCCTTATAGTCCGGAAAATTACAAGATAACGACATTACCTCGCAATACAAACAAGTGTAACATTATAATCAACCAAAATGTACAAAGACAATCACAAAAAAACCCAAAAAATCGGTTCTCGGTTGTACAAAGGTCTTTGAAACTTTCTTCATAGTCTCGTTTACGTGAGACCGAGAGTTACCAAGCACTCTCTGGTCGTTCCAAACCGTGACCTACCCTAAACATCTCGGTCATCCGAGACCGAGACATAACCATACATCTCGGTCTGCGAGGCCGAAAGAATCGCGCACCCGCACGCATACTTCGGATAACCGCAAAAAAAACACAAAAACATTTGCAACATTACCTCAAGGACGACCTCCTCTCGGCACCGAAGCATTACGATCCTCCATTATACAAAGGGAAACAACTTCGGATTTGAAGAAATTACCAAACCCTACGTTGACAAACTAATCATCATTTTCACCGTTATACGCAACTAAACAGCTTCACAAAAACCCGAAAATGGTTGTCAAACATTGTTACCTCGTTGTCGGACGAGCAAGAATCGATCGCCTCTTCGCCAAACGCAATGTGGCGTGGCTTTGTGGTTGAAGCTTGCACGGTGGGGTGCCCTAACTCCTTGTCGAAATGGTTTGTCGGGTTTGAACCATTATATATATACAGGGGCAAAATGGTCTTTTCCATTTTTGCTGGAATTTTTACAAATTAACTGGGTGCCCTCATTAAATGGTGGGGTGCCCTTAGCGGCCCTCTTAATAATATCTCTTCGCCTCCAGGAGTTGTGGATACGCATTGGGATGTGTGCGGGTATGCTCTCCAACTTATTCGCATGTTTCGTGCGATTTTTCCAAGCCCCATGCTGCCATGTGTCAGCCTCTCATTCGCCTAGCGTCTTCAGCAGGATCGCCCTTCTCCAATGCAAGCCCAACAGGTTATCTGGTCCAGCAGGTTCCTCCACTCAATGCCTGACACGTGGCGGGACCCCCCCATTAAACAACTGCAAACAGCCACCAGATTGTCGTCGGTGCACGTGTCACAAGACCAACCCCCAAAATTGATTTCTTTATTTTTGAGAGAGTTAATTAGGTCTTTTTGTATTAGGATTTAGGGATTCTTTGGATAACTTACTTTTTGTGATGACCACATTGCTATTTTCTCTCTTATTCTCCACAAACCATTATTTCTCTTATGTTCTCTTTGAACTCTAATGGAGATTTCAAGCATTATGTCTGACTAACTTCGTTGATCTAGACTGGAGGTGGAGCAAACTACCCTTTTGGTATAAAAACATATGTGAGATCTTTTTATTTATTTATTTAAATTGCTTTTCATAGTATTTTATTCCCTTTGTTATAGTTTGAATAATTGAGGTTAAACTCATGTTTAAACCTTGATTTATTTGCTAGTGAGTTGTAAGCACCCGTATTTATGCAATAAGACCATACTAGTGGCAAGACCATACTAATTGATTGACATTTTTTGGGACCGATTAAATACTATAGGGATCTAGGCTAAATTGGATACACTAGTGATTATGTTGTCTAGGTGTAGTGCCTTCACAAAGTCCATTGCAGTTAACACATTAATCTCAATTCGCTTGAGTATAGGGTTATGTGTTTGAGTAGAGAAGTGGCCATTGTCGTACCTTAACGATCGAGATATGGAAATGCGAGGACCAGCGTATGTTACCCAGTCTATAGCTACTTTAAATTACTATGAATTGCATGCTTTATTTAGATTGACGACAATATGTATAATTATGCCAAAATGTGAAAGTTTGTGATATCGATGGTTTGGGTTGTTTTTCCTGATTGATTTCTCCACTTGTTATTTTTATTCCTTATTTCTAGTTAATTCTTGAGAATATTCTTGCGAACACCCCCAATTTACTTTTTAGTTCTTTGGCATAGGTTAAAAACTTGGTCTTTGTGGATCGACCATGTGCTTGCCATTACTGTAGCCCTTGTGGTCATCGGTAATCTTATCGGGATTATATACTTTGACACATTCAACTCGTATTAGGGTTCGATCTCAATCTATGATGATTTCTTTCCTTTCTTTAAATATTGGATATTTGTATCTCCTGAGTGAGCTAGATTGATAAACTCAATCTAGTTTTTGAGTTCTTGATTTCTAAGATTAAGGTTTATGTTCTTAGATTGTTCATTGAGAATAATCAGAACATCGAAGGTGTTGATGATGCTCTGCATTTGCAAAACTCAGATCATCTGAGTATAATATAGTCACAAATTTGTTGACTAGGTCGAATTACTTGACATGGGGCAAGCTATGAAGATTGCATTGGGTGCAAAGATTAAAATGAGGTTTATCAATAGATGTCTCCCCAAGCCAAATGTTGCAGATTCAATTTTTGAGAGGTGGAATAGAGTCAATTTTATAATAACTTCTTGGATCTTAAATTATATTGCTAAAGATATTGTTGATGTTTTCTTTACTCTTCATATGCATTTGCTTTATTGTCTGAGCTTGAACAGAGTTTGGGAAGTGAGGCTTATGCTAAAATGATGGCATTCGATTCAAATGACAAATTGATGCAATTTGTAATGAGTTCGGGTGAAGTTTATGATCAAACAAGAAACTAGATTCTTGTGATAGATCCTTTACCTAGCATCGATAAGACTTATTCTATGATAGTGAGGGTGGAGAAACAAAGAGAATTTAATGCTTCATTTTCTCTTGATGTGGAATCTGCAATGTTGGTTGAAAATCAATGCTTAAGTGCTGCAAATAAGTCTTTTCAAAGAGGAAATTTCAAGAAACAAGTAAATAAGGATGACTTGTACTGTGATCATTGCAAAATGAAAATACATACAAAAGAAACTGGACTTTTTACTTGAATAATATAATTAAGGAAAATAATTACCAAAAAAACATATCTTTTGAAATAATTCCCAATATAACACATTTAGCGCCATGTCAGCGCCATGTGGCAGCCAAGGTGTCCAAGGTGTCCAGCAAACAGAAGTCGTGACCCAGGGTCACAACTTCCTGACATGAGGAAGTCGTGACCCTGGGTCACGACTTCCAAGCTACTTTAAACAACCCGAAAACCTCGTCCCTGTTTGCTTTTCTTCCCCATCGCCTCGGCCTCACCGAGATCTGCGATCCCACCGTCCCTACCGGCGTCCCTACCTCCCTGTCGCCGTCCCTCGCTCTCCTCGCTCGTCCCTCGCTAGGTGCAGCCTCCACCGTCCCTCGCAGGTGTCGTTGACTGCCTGTCCATGCCTCCACCGTCCCCGCCGGCGTTCTCGCGCCGTCCTCGCCTCCCTCGCGCGTCCTCGCTTTCCTGCTGTCGTCCCCGCCTCCCTCGCCGGCGACCCCCGCTCTCCTCGCCGCCGTCCCTCGCCTCCCCTCGCCTCCACCGTCCTTACTTCCTCGCTGCCTCCCACCCGCCGTCCCCGCTCTCCCTCGCCTCCACGTCCCCCGCTGTCGTTATTCGTCGCAGAGCCCTCGCAGGTCCCTCGCCGATCACTACTCAATTTCCCGCCGGTACATTTTTTTTTTAGTATCATTTTTTTTTATAGTTATTGCTTATGTATGATAGTTGATCTTCTGCCCTTTTCATATGATGGCACCCTATCTAGATCTGTTTTCACCCTCATTAACTCAATGTACATACCATTACCATAAAATCCATAGATGTTTTTTATTTTTTTCCCATGACTTGTTGCCCTAAATGTTAAGGGTGTTATTGAGAGTTGAGTTTGCATGTAAATTGTTAGAAATTAGGTTACAATTGCCAGCGACAACCAATTCTAATTTAGTCTTGAATTAGTTGAAGTCTAAGTGCATGGATTGAACAATGATAATGTAAATTGAAATTAAATCTGCAATAAATAAGAAAAATGTGATGATTTGAAATAAGTTTTGGCGTGGCTTTTAGGTATTAAGGACAATTTTAATTGGAATGCTAGGAATTGCGCAAGACGACATGTATAGCAGTTACATTTTTGTTTGTGGCATATTCCGTGGTATTGATTGATATGGTATGGTTATGTATCTTCACTTATTTTCTTTCCTCATTTCTAAGACCTTTCGTTCTATTTCCATTAATTTTGTTTATGCACCTTCTTGTCATAATAGCCTATATATTAGCGTATTTATGCCCATGGTACGTTCTGTGACTACATGTATGTTCATGCATTCTTTAGTTCACTGTTATGACCATCTAGTTTAGTTTAGAGTCGCCTAAAACCTTGTTGAGTGACTTTGGTTATGGATTAGTTAAAAATATCAACTTGAAAAAACTTATGTGTAAGTTGGCAAAAATTACTTAAACTTTAAATGCACATGTAATATAAATGCATGTAGTCCTAATATAATTTCTTTGCTTACTTCACTTCATACATGTAATGTCCTAATATAAATTCTCTACATCAAATTTGAATTGTTCCCATTAGTTATGTATTTTTGTTTTTTACCTTCCATTGGACAAAGTGGGAATTGATTACTTTGGGGATGGATCCTTCTTTAACTTTACTCGTAACTGTTTTTAGTATGAAACACTACACTTTTTTAAATGTTGATATTGTTGCATTCACTTCTATTGATCATGCTTTGTATTCTACATATATAGATTCAATAATGGCTGATCGAAGAGTAAGTTCGTTGTGCTATATGAATGGAGACATGGTCGATGGACCATCAGGAATTTCATACACTAAACCGCCTGTTCGACATCTTAGAGCGAACATGGGTTTAGGGTACGAGGAATTTATGAGTTTTATCTATAATTCATTGGAGATAGACAATGAAAAGATGATATTGACCATCACATATCGATATCCGGCGTACATTGGTAGTGGTACTGCCAACTACGTCCCTGTGCGAATAGATGATGAGCGAGTCTCAAAGATGTTTGGGAGATTGTGGCAGAATTACCACCACCAAAATGCATGGAGCTTTATATCGATTTGAGAACGAGAGATTCGTATAATAGTACAAACTGTAATATGGTGTTAGATTCTATGGCTGGACCTAGCACTCAACCAATTTTGGAACAGAGTCATTGTGCATCGCCCTTGATGGCTGCAAATCCCGAGATGGACGAGGATCCTCGTTCCTGTGATGAGTTAAACACTAGTGAAGACGGAGACTATTGCGGTAGTGACGAAGGTACTAGTGAAGAGAGTAGCGATGATGATACAGATGATGAAGGGGTTGATGCTCATCATGTTGATGATGGCATGATTCGATACACATTAAATCGAGTCATTGCCGATGATGGCTCATTATCTTGTCCTCCAATTTTGAGCGAGGTTGGGAACGATGATTTTTTCGATGAAGAGGCTGCTGGAATTGATGGTGCGCCCGTTGGTGTACGTGAATTTGTCGTACCATCTCCTGCATTTATGGAATTGAGTAGTGAGGCATTGCAACCCCTCAATGAGAATGCTATGATCCCTTTTAGGTCTTTATGGAATGAGTCAGCAGAATTTGAGAAGGGCATGCGGTTCATGTGTAAAGTAGATATCCAACATGCCGTGAAATTGTATAGCATCAAAGAACACAGACGATTTGTGGTGACTCATTCTACACCTAATGTATGGATTGTTCGTTGTAAGAAATATGTAGATGGATGCACTTGGAGGTTGCGTTGTTCGAGAAGAAAATCGCATGGAATGTTTGAGATTAGTAAATATGCAGGACCGCATACATGCATCTACGCCAATCTGTCTAAAGATCATGCATATTTGGACTCCACCGTTATATGTCGTGAAGTTGAAAATGTGGTGAGAAGAGATCCGTCCATCTCAGTTCCAGTGCTTCATCAGATGATCAAGGACAAATACAGTTATGACGTTCGTTATAAGAAAGTGTGGTTGGGGAAGAAGAAAACAATTGCTAAAGTCTATGGAGACTGGGAAGAATCGTATAAAATGTTACCGCGGTGGATGGCTGCTCTTCAAGAAAGCAATCCAGGGACGCGTGTGGAATGGCGGCATGGCGAACCTAATGCCAACAATGAGGTTATATTCAAATGGGTTTTTTGGGCATTTGCACCTTCTATTGCATGCTTCAGACATTGCAGACCAATGATACAGATTGATGACACATTCTTGTATGGAAAATACAAACATAAACTCCTAATAGCCACTGTTGTTGATTGTAATAGTCATGTATTTCCTTTAGCATTTGCCATTGTTGATGAGGAAAGTCAAGACAGCTGGGGATGGTTTATGGCTTGCTTGCGACATCATGTCACTGATAGGGATGGTATATGTGTCATTTCCGATCGACACCCCGGTATATTGTTGGCAATGAACAATCCTCAAAATGGATGGACTCGTGAAAGAGCTCACCACAGATTTTGTTTCCGTCACATATGCAGTAATTTTAACATGAGGTTCGGGAGCAAAGAATTAAAGGATATGGTGTACTTAGCTGGTGCACAACATCAACCACGAAAATTTAAGGCAAATATGTACATGTAACTTCAAGAGATGAATGCAGAATGTATTGCGTGGTTTAATGACCTTGATCGAGCACAATGGACGAACGCATATGACAAAGGATATCGATACGGATGGATGACAAAGGATAATTTGGTACCATTGTTTATTTAATACCTTTGATTTGTTAGGTTTAGATGCTAATACATATATGCATATTTTGTCAACACTGTAAAATGCTTTAATGGGGTCCTTAAAGCCGCGCGATTTTATCCCATCACCGCGTTAGTGCAAGTGACATTCTATCGTGTCTTGGAGTTCTTCAACAAAAGGCGAGACAAAATAGGTGCAGCCTTAGGAAGGGGCGAAGTGTACACAAGTTACGCGTTGAAGAAGTTGTCAAATTGGGCAAAGTCTTCTGGAGGTCACAATGTGACATTAGTGAATCGTGATAATGGTACATTTGAAGTCGTCACTGCGCCACGTGGCTATCATTTGCGAAAAGGGTCTAACAAGCAAATAGTGAAATTGGAGGCTCGTAGATGCACTTGTATGAAATGGCAGTGTTTTGGCATTCCATGTTCTCATGTTCAAGCAATCGCGCCGGTGTTGCCATGGATGCTCATCAATACATTGAGGAATACTACGATTGGTTGTGTACAAATAATGTTATGCTCGCGAATTTCCAACCCATTCCCCACGAAGATTATTGGCCAAGCGCTAGACTTCCATACTCAATTATCGGCTAATCCATCTCGAAAGCGAGTAAAAAAGGTCGCCTCAACAACGACGTTTGCGCACAGAGATGGATTGGAGAAGCAACCGTGAAATGTACCACGTCATATGCAAATGAGAGAATGAATGGAGAGAAACCTCAACCACGCTGCGATGTAGTTTGTGTAAGCAGGATGGACACAATAGACGCACTTGCTCTCGTCGTCAGCAACAACAACCACCGAGTGCTTCATAGTGACATGCTCATTCAAGCATACCGACATTTAGTTAAGCTATGCCTACTAACCGTTGAGGGTCAATGTAATGACTAACATGTTCCATAATTTTGTGAAACCTTTCGTACTTATGAATGTTGCATTTATTGGTAGTTTGCTACTTCTCATGTTCCTTCATTGATAATGATTTGGGATTGAAGCGCGATATGGATCCTGGCCCTATAGATGACTCGGTTTTGAGTTCGCAAGTTGTCCATAGATCTACCAGAGTATGGAATGGACCGGTAGGACTTATTCCGATTTGCATAATTTTATAGCATCGAATATATATTTTATATCTTCGTATCTATATTTTAACTAATGTAACTTATATCTCGTATTTCCATAGGAGCCTGGTATATTGACTATCAGGCGTAATTCAGCTGCACTACATCGGTTGGTCCAACTGGATGACCGAATTGTAGAGCATCTTCACGCAGCTTGCTTTTATGGGACGACGCGAGTAGGTTTCATCTCAATTGACTGGCATCTAATCACTGCCCTTGTAGAGAGGTGGGGACCGGAAACTCACACGTTCCATTTTCCTATTGGCGAGATGACCATTACCCTTCAAGATGTCCAAATCATCTTAGGGTTGCCCGTCGATGGATTACCTATTACTGGTCGTGTAGAGCAAGATTACAATGCCTTATGCTTGATACAACTGGGCTTTCCATTCCCCGAAAATAACAGGACTGGTGGCCGCATTCGAATTCGCCAATTGTCAAGATGGTTTCCAAACCTTCCACAGGATGCTGATGATGTGGAAGTACAACGCTATGCAAGAGCGTACATCCTACAACTACTTGGAGGAACTTTATTTGCTGACAAGTCTAACAATCTCGTGCACATCACGTATTTGCAATTTTTAGAAGACTTTGAGGCGGCGGGACAATACAGTTGGGGAAGTGCAACTCTGGCTCACCTATATAGACAGTTATGTCTTGCAGCCAACATTGATGGAGCAGAGATAGCAGGACCGATCATCTTATTGCAATTGTGGGCATGGGATAGGTTGCATTTTCTCGCACCAATTATGGGAAACCACCTTCGAGATGACATGGTAGACAATGAAGAATTATTTCCACCTCCTCCATTTGGTCATAGGTAATTAATATTTTTTAACATTACAATTTCAATTTGAGTATATTTACATCCATTTCTTCATGCAAGCTCTGTGTTGTTTGGTACATTTGGAAAGGTGGAGACATGCGTTGGAGACCACAGGAACATCGATGCACGTGCTGACAAAATACAGAGAAATGATTGACATGTAAGGACCGGATGAAGTAATAAATATACTACATCATTCTCTCCAACAAGTGCTTATGTCGACGTCTTGTTGATGACACCGTTTTATTCGATTAATGTTGTTTTTATGGCTACGGGTTGTTTGGGAACCGTATCCGAAACAGTGATAAGTGACCTGCCTGAATATTGTAGCAGTGGTCGGGCAATTTGGCGAACGAGGGCACCTTTGCTTTTCTTCTGTGTTGTCGAACTGTACAATCCTGATAGAGTCATGCGACAATTCGGTATGAAACAAAGTATACCTCATTTACATAGCACAAGTATGGAACTACGTAAGATTGACTTGAAAGGGAAAACGGATAAGGATTGGAGTGCAGAACATAGTGCTTATGTTTGTTTGTGGAACGAACGTGCTTCCAACATAGCAACCTCTGAAATATTACACGAGCCATTGGACTTTTACGACCCGTATATGCTATGGTATCGTCGCATTACACGACGATTCATGTCTCGTCGTGGAGCTATTGCTCGAGGCATTGGTAAGCGCAATTTTAGTTTTTTAAGTCATGAAGTCTTTCAAATAGTTGTTTTCATTTTACTTTCGCATACAAGTTCTTACAACTGTTTTTATGTAGGCACATGGAATGACATCGATACATCAGTTGACATTGGGTGATGACGTGTCGATTGCACGGATTAGAGATGTAGCTGCATCGACTTTGACTGCAGTACGAGCAGATTATCGCATGCATAATGTGCCCACATCATTTGAATCTTCTCATCATACTTCTCATGATGATACGCGTTCGAGGCATGACACTCCAAAGGTATACGTCATCGCACCTCTCCATGAGTTTGAGACTCCAAATACTCCATCGCTTCCTCCCTACATGGCATTCGAGGCTACTAAGCCTTCCCATTTGACAGAGCACCTACATCTTCGCGCCATTTCAATGCAACTCCAATAATGATGAATTTTTCTGAGAGTACAAGTACGCATGAAGGTGGAATGCATGATATCGATGATATTCAGAGAGAAGATGATCAAAATCCTACTGATATGGGGCAGTCGAATGTCCCATTAGCGTTAAATCGTAATGTCCGAGTCGTAAAAAGAACACGTTGTGGGACTGGAAGTCATTATTTGGGGTCAGAATAGGACTTGTTTTTAACAATAATAAGACTTCTATTTGTTATTGCTTTGTACTCAATCAACTTGTAATATCTTCATTTGTACCAATTCAAATTGCAAGTGCTTCATTTATACCAATTCTTTTTGTGAATTTAAGGACCTCAAAGGATTATAATTACTCAATGTTTGGTTTGTTTTTCTGCTATAATTGCAAGTCTTTGATTCTTAGAGGTATGTAAGGACCTCAAAGGATTATAATTACTCAATGTTTGGACTTCTGAAAAGAACCTCCTAAGTTTCAAATGTGGGTTTGTTTCATCTCGGTTGATGATGGTTATCATTAGTACGATGAAAAGTTTGACATTAAATTGAGGATTTAAGCTCGACAATTCGTCATTTGGATTTGTTTCATTTGGTTTGTTTACCTCGTTGTATTTGTTTATTAGCCTGCACAAAGTTCATTTGACGGTGTCTTGTGGTGCCTTAGCATAAGCTAGTTCCTCTCTGCATGATGGTCGCGATGTCAACTGGTTTTGTTTCTTTTAATGTGCTCATGCTTGTGCGTTTGTGTATTTTGTTCAATGGTGATGTTTCGTGCTCAAAATGGTTATAATATGTTCTTTGAGCTTACTCTCTTAGCATTTTGATCTATCCTTTCAATAGAAGCCTGTTACACCCACTTCATGAATTCATTCATTACTAGTTTTTATTTTCCCGTTTGAGGAAATGTATGACAAATTCGTTCATTTGGGTTTGTTTCATTTGGTTTGTTTACCCGCTTGTATTTGGGTTTGTTTCATTTGGTTGTGCTCTTTTTTTTTTTTTTTTTTTTTTTTGGGTTGCCACGCCACCGTTTTTTTTTTTTCCGAATTAAGGAAATCGTGACTTGCAGTCACGATTTCCTGTGAAGGGAAGTCGTGACTGCAAGTCACGACTTCCACTACAGGCAAAACATGAGTGGAAATCACAACTTCTACAAAACGTGATTTCCACTCACGATTTCCCTCTTGCACAGTCATTTCGTTTCCACATGGCGCGTGATGTGGCAGCCTACGTGGCACTAAGTGTGTTATATTGGGAATTATTTCAGAAGATGTGTTTTTTTGTTAATTTTTTCTCTTATTTATATTAATCAAGTAAAAAGTCCAAAGAAACTTGTTTTAGGCTTCATGTGTACCCAAAATGGCTTAAATAAGTTAAAAAAAGAAGAGTGTTGTTGATCAGCAAAAGAGTTTTGTATACATGTTGGAATCGCCTATGGATATGGATGGAGAGAGTTCTAATTTAAAGATGGATATGGAGGCCAATATAGTAGCTTTAGCGTAGCAGGGAATTGAAAAATTTATGAACGGAAAAAATGTTTTGTTTAATGTTACAGATGCTCAAGGGTGTGCACATGCGAATTTTGCTCATCTTGATGATTTCAAAGGTAGTCTCCTCAATAACATTTCTTGTTCTAATGTTTTGGTTAGTCTCAATTATTGGATTGTTGATACTGGGCCAACTAATCACGTGTGCATTGATCTTTTCTTGCTTACAAGTCCCTTAATTCCTTCAAAACCAAGACCTATTTTTCTTGGGTCTACTAAGTTGGTTAGCCACATAGGAGATGTTTCTCTTACCTTTATATTATGTTGAATTCATGCTTATACATTCCCACATTCAAAGATAATTTGTTGCCTGTTAGCAAATTGACAACAACTTCCTTTGTGAAATTTATTTTTCTTCAAGATATGGAGGATTATAAAATCTTAGATGTGGGAAAGCTTATTGTTCGTTTGTATTATTTGGATTAGGATTTTTTTCTCAAAATATAACTCATTCTCTTCCTTCTAGTTATGTGTGTTCTATCACTAAATCAATTTCCTCTGTTGGAATTGATAAGAGTTTTTCTTGGCATCAAAGGTCTGGGTCACCCTTCCCAACTTGTAACTAAGAAATTGCAATCTCCCATTCCTGCATGTGTGGATGATCATATTAAGCCTTATGATGTTTGTCATTTCTCTAAACAATGTAGATTAACCTTTCCTCTCATTAGTATTCAATCCACCTTGCCTTTTCAGTTGGTGCACATGGATGTTTGGGGCCCCTATAAATAGATTTCCTTGCAAGGTTCTCATTTCTTTCTCACCATTATGAATGATTATACTCGTTTTACTTGGACTTATCTCATGCTTTCGAAGTATAATACTTTATCCATCATTGATTCCTTCTTAAAGGCTGTTCAAACTCAGTTCCAATCATCGGTGAAAACCATCAGGTCAGATAATGGTACTGAGTTTGTTAATCAAGGCCATGCCACTTTTTTGCAATTCTAGCATTGTTCATCAGATTGTTCATCAGAAGCCAAGTCCATATACTCCCCAAAAGAATGAGGTAGTTCTTAAAAACATAGAAGCGACAAGCGGAAGAAGAATTTACTGATGAGCAACTAAAGCTTCAAGATATATGAAGTCTGATTGGAATTTATAAAGATGATCTAGGGAAACTCTTCATCCACTTGTTAATCAATGAAGTCAATTTTTTTGGTGTTGTATTTGACACATGAGTTGATATGAATATATAATTGAAACAATGGTGTAGGAAGGACAAGTTGAAGATTGATTTATATCATTTTTTGTTGTCAATAAAGCAAATGGTGATAAGATCTTTCCGCTAGGAATGTTGATGAATGTGCTAGCATAAGTAGGACGGTTTAAGTATCACTTAACTTCTTGGTGGTACCACATATTGAAAAGGATGATGTGATATTGATGGGACAAAATTTTCTTTAGAAGGCTAGAACTGTTCTTGATATAGAAAAATGTATATTTACGCTTTTGATGGGAAATGATTATTTGTCTTCAGGATGGTTACGAGATGGACGATTACGTCAAAGACGACAACTATGACGATGGCCATGAAAGGGAGAATTACTACCGTGATGATTACCCTGAAGTGGACAACTACTACGAGTTTAGCAAATCTATCGAAGAACATTGTACGAATGCAGAGAATGAAAAATTTAATGACCTGTTACCTTTAGATAGTAATTAGTGTTAATAAAGCAAATGGTGCAGAAAAGATAAGTTGAATATTAATTTTATACCATTTTTTGTTGTCAATAAAGCAAATAGTGATAAGATCTTTCCACTATGAATGTCGAGGAATGTGCTAGCGCAAGTAGGACGCTTCAAGTATCTCACCAACTACTACGAGTTTAGTGAACTTATCGAAGAACGTTATATGGATATTGAGAATGATAAATGTAATGGCCCGTTACCTTAAACTGGTGATTAGTATTAATTCAAATCTTAATTAACCTGAATTAGACTCGTGGTAAAGTCCTACGTGCCTCGATTAGCATGTTCATGAGTTCGTGTGATGATTGGTATTTTTTTGGAAGGTTTAATGAGTTTTATAGGTTCTAGTATAAAAGAGAATTTATATATAAGACTATAATCAAAAAATAAATAACTAAACAACAAATAACCAGTACACCAAGTGTGATGAAGTGGTCGTGAAATAAATGTGCACACTCGAGAACACTCGTAGGCATGTTCGATAAATTTATTTGTGAAAAATACATGAAGTATATATATGCATATATATATATATATATATATATATTTATATATATTTGATGTATAAATAAATATATATTAAAACTATAAGTTTGGTTTGAATTATATGGATCGTTGGATCACATCGAGATGAGCGTAAGTATTGATGGTGTCTAAATGCGTATCAATTTAGGGAGTGCTATTTTAACCCATCAAATCTCTTGATCAGCCTCAAGATAGCACGATGCGTATCTCAAGAAACATCGAGCAGCTGAGGATTTGATCGGGAGGGGATCAATCTAGGAGTGATTTTTAGCAAAGCTAAGGTGATCAAACCTTAGTTGAATCAGAGATCATCATCATGGTAAGTTAAGTTTTAAGTGTTAAGTTGAATTTGATAATTAGTGATGATTTCTCTAAGAATTATTATGTTTGATCACTAGAAATGGGTTGTTGTCATGACCCGAATTCCTAAATCATAGTTTAATCCCTTAATCAAGATTAGGACCCGTAGCATGGGACCCACATCGAGATACTTGTCGTGGCTGAGGCAATGTGGCTGAGGTATATATTATATTTGTTGTGATACATGCTTAGTGTATTATATATGTGTAGACTACTAAGTCACTCCTAATTGTGTTAGGTGTCGAAATGTGAGTGGAGACGTACCTCGATATGCGTGCTTACGACTTGGGACCGAGGTAGAGAGTGATGTAGTAAGTTGGTATAAGTTTCGTATAGCTTAAATAGTTGAAATAATGTTACTATAGTTGATTTTATATTAGATGTACCTAAATTAGCATTTTAAAACAATAACCATGTGATGATCATTGAGATACGTGTTGACACATCTAGAAACCAATTGAGTGTGAGATTGGTGTTACTTAAAGAGAGATAGTGGAGATTTAGTGAGAAATGCGTCAATTTGTAAGCAATTAGATTGGTCTCGAGATACATATATGCAATAAGATCAATGGCTATTAATCAGCCATATCCATTACATATATAAAGCTTATTATCAACTCATGCAACAAAAATCACTTCATTTTAATAATTTATGAGAGAATGAAACCTTGCTAGAGAAGATTGAGGAACAAAAAATCAACTTGGTTTGATGATTTGAAGATGTAGGATCTGATAAAGCTAAGAGTTTATCAACTAGGTAATTCAATTACACCATAAACTTAGCTTAATTTGATGAATTTATGAATTTGATGATATGTATGGATTTTTTTAAGTTGTTATTGATGTCTTGGAACTCTGAGGAGTGTGTGGGAGTTCTTAAGGCATTTGCATAACCTATGTGTGGAAAAAAACTCAGAATTCTAATTGCAGAATTATGGGTTTTCCAGCACATTGCGCACTAGGTAGATCAGCTAACGTGCTAAATTTATATAGCGCGCTAAAGAAATTTGGTAACGAGCTAATGAGGCCACTAGCGCTATAGGTGCTATGACAACATAAAAATATGCAATTTTCTAAATTTGCTTAAACATTACAAACGAGCTTAATACCATAAGTAAAGGTCCAAACACACCCAAAAACATGTTATATGATATCAGGAACCTAGGAAAGTGTCTCGGGGTTCGGATACGAGTCTTGAGGTGTCTGAGGTTGGATTAGCTTAGGAAATTGCGTGGATTGTAAGTAATCCGATTGAGATATTTATCTACATTTCATTCCTATTCAGTTATTCAATTCCAATCATTTGGATTGATTTGCTTATTGTACTTTATATACCATGACTTATTTCCTTTCTCATTTCATGAGTTTGCTTTCATGGTATAGATTATTGGTTAAATGGTTTCATTGACTCTAAATCATGTGCTATGTCATTTTTGATTGTTAATATTGATGGTCAAATGAAATAGCATGCTATTAGGTAGGCCTTACATAGTATTGTAAATCTATTTCCATTATGCATTAGATATGTAATTGCTTTTTTGAATTCTCAAACCATAATATTTCTTGAAATAAGAAAGTAGTTATTATATGTAGGACCATTATAATACAAAGATAGGCCGCGACACATGAGGGTCACTAGACTATCAGGAAATGTCGGAATCTCTATACCATAACTTGGGTGACATCATGGAGTATGAGACTTGATATTGTTGGCAAGTACAACTTGGGTGACTTCACGAGTTATAAGGCCTGGGGTTGTTAGTAAATATACATCGCAGATGACTGACACTTAAGATAATTATAAAAGCGTAGAGTACAACTCCAACCTTTACAAAGATGTAGATTTGATAAGTTGGTTTTTACATGCTTATATTAGTCTATTTATGTATATTTATGTGGAAAGTTTCTAATATATATATTTAATTATATTAATTGGTAGTTTTCAGGTGAAACGAGTGCGTAGTTGAATTCGTGGCAAAAATATTTAAAATGGAGTATTTACATGCAATGATCAGACACCGAACAGTTTACCTTGAGTTACGCGTTGCGCGGTAGGTAGAATAGGTGATCAACATACTAATTAACACGTGACAACATATCATGGGTCCAACTCGCTTCAATGTGCCACGTGTCAGCCGTCTATTTGTCCAGCTCGCGAAGCCATTCCAACTGTTTACTCGCATACGGACACGTGGCTTTTTTCACCACACCAGCATTGGTCTCAGCCAATCAGACGCTTCCACATTGACCATTCCCCAGCAGCACAGCAGCACGTCCTCCATCTCTTACACATAACAACTTCACGATCGTCCTCAAGATCTCCACATCACATTCGTCTTATGAAGTTGTTCGTTCGACCAAACCAAATTACTCCCCCCCCCCCCTATTGCCACATGTCGTCACCTTGTTTCTCCAACAACTTCACACGGCTGTCTCCAGCCAACTAGCTGTTGCCACGTGGTGATTTTCAGCTCAACGCTCCAATCGCGTGCAGCCACGTGTACAAAATCCATTTTCACCCCAAAAATAGCCCCTAGATGCTCCTCGACCCATATACAACTATGCTTACCCCCAAATTAGTTTCTCTCATCCATAGAGAGTAATTTTTAGTGAGTTTTCATATTAAGAATGAGGGCATTCATATAGGGAGTCAAAATTGGAGCCGCCACACACAATTTCTCATATTTGAATATTGTAGAGATGATGATCGGCTAGACTAATTTCACCTAGGTCGAAGGGGAAACAAGTGAGATTCATGATTCATGGCATATACTATGTGAGATCTATGGTTTTTACTTAATTTGATTTAATTTTTTCTATTTCATTATTATTGATTTTAATGAATATGGTTTAAATCTAGGGTATGTATGTGGTCAGTGCATGCTTTTAGGTGGACAATCTATAATTATTTGGACCGATTGTATCTGTAATTGTACTTTTAGACCAATAAAGTGACGAACACTCACACGTTTGCCGTAAAACCTGGTTCTTGAGTGTATAATAATTGAATCTATGTTAAACTGGAAACAAACACGATTAAGTTATTTAAGATTAGTATTCCCACGAAACCAAATAAATGCGGTTAGTGTGTTAAACCCAATTGATGTTTAGGGTTATACATTTATTAGAGAAGTAGTTAGTGACGGATATCCTGACTCTCGAGATTAGGGGAATTAAGAATTTTTGGAGGACGTCGATTTTTCATAACTAATGATAAGTCAGTATTTATATGTATTTAGTAGTTTATTTTAGTATATTTAATTATGCAAAGTCTCTTAAAACATATATTTAATTATATTTTTTGGTCGTTTTTAGGTGAAACGAAGTGCGTGGTTGAATTCGTGGCAAAAATACTCAAAATGGAGTACTTACTTGTAGATATTGGATGTCGACAGTTTGCCTCGAGTTACATGTTGCGATGGGTAGAATAGGAGATAACATATATTCTTTCAACCAATTAGACGACGCCACATTAGCCGTTTGCATGCCAAGTGTTACGCCAAACACGTCACTCATTTTCTTTCCTCCAATCACATCTCGCCATGTCAGCGTCTCCATTTAATTCCACCAATCAGAAGCCACCATGTGTCACCATCACAGTACATGTCACTTACCAACATTTTTCCTCACTTCAGCCTTCATCGATTCGCCTCAAGATGCGCATTCGCACAAGCTCCCAAATTTTTGCCGAGTCGCGCGATTTTTCGCTCCGCTCCAGCATGCGACACGTGGCGCTCACTCACCCATGCACATCGCGTTATCACGAGCTGTTTCGGCTAATCAGACGCTGCCATCGCAGCGCGACAGAAGCATGTAGACCAATAGCGCTGCGACACATGGCAGACACCTATTTTCAAGCAAAAAATAGCCTTACGATGCTCCTTGGTGCACGAGTCACCTCCCCAACCACCAAAATTAGTTTCTTTCACCTTCCGAGACCAATTTTTAGTAGTTTTATATATTATGAACTTAGGTTTTATCATTTTTGAGGACCGACTATTATTGTTTTATTATCGACTTTCTTCGACAACAATTCGGCTAATCAACTCCTTGCTTTGGTCGGAGGGGAAACAAATCAGGATTATATGGCATATTATGTGAGATTTTTTATTTTATTATTTAATTTAGTTTAAATTCTTCTCTTTCATTGTTGTTGATTTTAAGGAGTATGGTTTAGATCTAGGGGTGTGTATGTGGCCAGTGCATGCTTTTAGGTAGACAATCTACAGTTATTTGGGCTATTAGTATTTGTGTAATTGTGCTTTTGGACCAATAAAGTGACAAACACTCACCCGTTTGCCGTAAAACCCTTTCGGTTCTTGAGTGTGCAACAATTGAATGTAGGTTAAATCGGAAGCGGATGCGATCCGATTATTTAGGATTAATGTTCCCATAAATCCAAATTACTATAGTTAGTGTGTTAAACCCGATTGGCGGATATCTAGGGTTATACATTAATTAGGGAAGTGTTAGTGGCGGATGTCCTGGCTATCGAGATTAGGCAAATGAAGAATTTCTGGCGGGTGTCGATTTTCTATAGCTAATCTAGGAGAATTTAAATTAATAACTTTTTGGAAAGATTGAAGACCATGATTGCCATTGAATCTTGATTCTGATTTGTGGAAGTGTAGACTTAGTTGCTACTTAGGTATTAATTAATTATTTTCAAAATTAGTTTAGTTATTTTATTTTATTTAGTTTAGTTAAATTAGTTAGTTAAATTAATTTATTTTAAAAATCCCGATTTTCCCTTTTTATTGTTTTTAACCTAAGATAGACTACCAATCTCTGTGGGATCGACCCTTTGTCATTATTCTACAAAATAGTTGGTTTATGAAACTTTACTTTATTGACGCGTTCGGCGCTCATCAATTTTTGGCGCCGTTGTTGGGGATTGGTATTTTTCTTTCTTTGATTTTTTATTTTTATTTTTATTTTTATTTTGCCTATCTAGTCCCTTGCTCTTAACATGTATGCAGGTAACCCCGCGATGAACTCCTCCTACCCCCATAATTATGGTCGATTCAAAGACTCACATTATTATAATGTGAATGGGGTAGGTATGTCACAATGTTTATCAATTTTCTAATATGCATTCTTTTGTGCAACAAGTCGAGGTTTGCGAAATTTGTGGAGATTATTCTGATTCCGCACATAATTGTCCCTACTATCCACAATATGAGAATTATCACTATTCTAGCTATGCATCGCCACAACTCGACTTCTTTGGTCTCATGTCAAACCCACAAATTCCTTAACATGAAGAAAATCAATAGTTTCATCAAAACACCTCCTTGGAAGATATGGTGAAGCGAATGATAGATAATCAACAAAAGGTTAATCAAATTCTTGAGGAGATTCGACAAACTGATTTTGAGATTCCAGGCTTGAAGAACTTGGAAATTCAACTTATTTAATATAATGACAGACTTCAAAATATGACTGATGAAGAAGAGTTGAGTAATACACAACCAATTTTTAACCCAGAGGAGGATGTGAATGTTGATACGTTGAAAAATCTTGAGGTGAATGAGGTTACACAGGTGGAGGACTATTGAGAGAAACATCAGAAGAATGTGAAGTATCTCAAATTGAACCAAAAATTGTCATTGCACTAAATGAGGGGAAAAATGAGATGAAAATTGATGTCATTTCAGACAAGCCGGAGAAGCCACAGATAGTGAGCAAAGAAGACCAACCTCTGGTGTTGGTGCAACCACCCACTTTCCCATGCACATTTGGTCCACCTTTTAAGGGGTAGAAGTAAAAGAGCGTTCGCAGATCTTCTACACTGCCGACAACTTTGTGTTGGACAATCCCGATGTGACCGATTCTTTCGTGTTGGAAGTCCAAAATGAAATCCTAAATTTGAAAGAGGGCGTGCATGCTTCATTGCCCAAATACGTAGATGCGCCATTTGTTGTTGAGATCTCTAAAGGAGAGGGCATCACGTGATCAATCACGCCAAGTCTAGCCAAAGACTTAAAAGAAAAGCGGCTCGTTGGGAGGCAGCCCAGCTTCATTTTTATTTTATTTTATTTATTTCTTGCATTTATTTTTAGTTTTAGTTTAATTTTAGTTTTTATTTATATTTAATAACACTCTAATTTGGTCTTTTTATTTTTTGCAGGAGATATGTTACGTTTGACGTTCATTAGTGGATTTGAGTGTTGAGTTTTGTAGGTTTGACTTTGGATTACATTTTTTTAAGCATAATTTGAGTATTTTTTTAGGATTTACCATGTTTAGAGAATTTTAGGTGTTATGAGACTTGGTTGAGACATATCCAACTTAAGTTGCTGCATTAGTTGCGGGTTTTTAAGTAAACCCAAAACCCTAAACTTCATTCCATCATCTTGTTAGTTTCACCCTTAGTTGACAGACTTCAGGCTTGCAAGACTTGATTGAAATCTCTTTTCAGTTAACTCCTATGTTTACTAGTTCTTGCTCTTGTTATGGTTGTTCTTTCATAGTTTCCTTAGTCATCTACACATGAGAGATTTTATGCGTTCCCTGGTTTTTAGAGACTTTTTGTCATGCATGCATTTGTATCATTTCTTATCCATGTTTTTCTTCACCAATGTCTTTTTTTATTATATGGATGCCTTGACTTGTTTTGTACCTTGAGGAAAAGGTTTAAAATAAGTTTGGGGGTATTTTAGGGATTGTGGATTGTTTTGGATGGATTTTTTTTTGTGAAAGACCGCAGGTGAGATCGTTTATTTTTTATGCGGTTATATGCGGACATCGAATGGTAATGGTGGTGTTTTATATCATTTCTTCCATTTCTTTCATTTCTTGTCCATTCACATTTCTTTCTCATTTCAGTAGGATTTGATACACTTTCATGCATATATGTATTTAGTATATTTTTTTTTTAAATTTTATTGCATATAGAGTCACCCAAAACTTTGTTCATGCCTGGTTCTGGATGAGTAAATTACAGTTGCCTTTTTTATTTGAAACTTAGGGAAAATTAGGAGAAACACTCAATCAAGTTCGTAGCTTTGCATTTTTTATGATTTTATGATTAAGGACTTAGATGATGGTTGGACTTTGTGCTGGATAACGAAAATGAGTAGACGGTCAAATTTGTGCAAGTGATATTATTTTAACCCACGTTGGGGGATTTGCTTGATTATAGTGAAAATGAGAAGTACTACCGTGAGTTTTCTTAGTGTAGAGTGTCCTACAAGTTTCCACATGAAATGGAGCAGGGAAATGTATGGTGGGAAAAAGTAAGAAAAACGGTCCACAGGAAATGGAGCAGGAATTGTATTAATCGAAAACAAAAAAGATTTGGAAAAGAAGAAAAAAATGTGAAAAGAAAAATAAATATAAATTGAATAAAGACGGAAATTGTGAAACTCCTCAAATAAAAGATTTAGTTCGAATGCTTTCACTATATTAAGTGAGAAATTTGAACTTGTGTGCTTTAATGTATAGACCAATAAAATTCATGAGTAGTTGATAGCCTTTGTTTTGAGCGAGTCTTTGTCTTAAAAGTGAAATCTTAATTGTGTTTGGGTTGTGAATCTTGACATATCATAACTTTGAAATTTTCTGAGTTGCTTGTTAACTTGGTGGCTATGTAAACCAAAGGAACTCCATGAATTTGGATCGGGTATAGGATTAGTTGAGTCAGTGCATTATTATGTTAGGAGTCTAGTTTAGTTTGTGTTGTCATTTACACCTTTGCTTGGAACTTGCAAAATCTTAAGTTTGGGGTATTTGATAAGTTAGTATTTATATGTATTTAAAAGTTTATTTTAGTATATTTAATTATACAAAGTCTCTAAAATATATATTTAATTATATTTTTTGGTCATTTTTAGGTGAAACAAAGTGCAAGGTTGAATTCGTAGTGGAAAAATACTCAAAATGGAGTACTTACTCATAGTGAACGGATGCCGGACAATTTGCCTCGAGTTACGTGTTGTGCGGTGGGTAGAATAGGAGATAAGATATAGCATTTTGGCGAATTAGACGACGCCACGTCAGTGGTTCGCATGCCAAGTGTTATGCCAAGCACGTTATTCATTTTCTCTCCTCCAATCACGTCTCACCATGTCAGCGTGTAATGACCCTAAAAATTTAATACGTGCCACGTAGCATCTCAGGACCGTGACCCGAACTCGTTGCGATGTTACACACTCGGTCAACCCTCGAGAGTCAACATCGAGATTATGACCCGTAGCTCGAACTTACGGGGACACCACCGATAAGTCTAGGGCATGCCTAACGAGGTAAAAACATTTATTTTTATGTGACGTATGTTAAATTAGTTGTATTATTATTAATTTACATCGCATCGATTAATATTTTTAGTGGTCGTAATGTGCGCGCGTAGAGACGAGAGAGTGCGACGTTACAGTGTACGTGTAACACGGTGTATGGGGTAGTTTGGGATTTAGTCGTCACATCACATATCTTGTCACATCACCAATCAATCATATCACAACTCCTACCTTTTTCTCTCCACATAAGTTTTCTATCTCCTCCCAAATCAAACACACCACTCCACTATTCCTTCCTCGACCCGATCTCCATTCCCTCCCTTTCACGTTCTTTATTCTCACCCCTCGCTCTCACTCACCTCTCTTCCACGACCTCAAGATCTCGGCATCGCGCGTCCAATTCGGTAGTGGTACCTCCCTCGTCGGCGACCTACTTGGTGATCTAGGTGAGTGGGTGGTTAATGTTTTAAATTCTTGAAGAAATTGGAGTTTTGATGTTGTTGTTAGGTTGATGTTGATGTTGATGTTGATGTTGTGTTGCTGTTAGAGAAAAAAAATCTCTGTTGAACGAATAGAGAGCAAGCTCTCTGTTCGTTCAACAAAGAAGAAGGTGAGTAGGTGAAACGGGTCGGGTTAACCCGGTTGGACTGGGTCGGGTCGACCCAGGTAGACTGGGTCGGGTCGACCCAGGTAGACTGGGTTGGACCAACCCGGGTCCGGCCGGACCGGGTCGGGTCGACCTGGACCCACCCCATTAATAAAATAATAATTTAAAATTTAATTAAATTAAACTAATTTTTATAAAAAACAAATTACATAAAATAGATTAAAATAGATAAATAAAATTATGAAAAAACTCAGAAAAGTTCTTGAAAAATATAAAAAATTAGGGAAAGCTAGAAAAATGAGTTCGAGGCTTTTTTAAGGTATTTGACACCTTGGTATAATTAAAAAGGGTTCTAAAAATAAAAATTTTGAAAATAAAATTACAAATCTATAGTCCTATAGTATAAACTCACTTAATATGACTCTAAAATAGTTAAAATTATATAAATGGACATCAGGGACTTATAAGGCTATAGTCGGGTGTCGAGTGCGCATATCGAGGTGTGAGCAAGACATTTAGAGGACGATTTGCGATTCTCGAGGTAAGTAAAACCAGCTAGAAAATGCACAGTAGTTCATTTGAGCTTTTATTTTATTGATGTTGTACTGTGTCCCTTTATTGGAATTCCCACCCACTTATGAGTGTCCGAGGGCCAAGTAAGTCTACGAGTGTCTCTGATTGGAGTGGTCGTCGACTTGCAACCGGGGCCATGAACTCGAGTCACTTGAGTATTTGGTCGGAATGAGATGTGTTTTATCTGGGGCACCGTTGATATCCCTCATTCGCGATGGTCTAGGTACAACAGGCGACGCCGCGTCCTAAGACCCGAGTCTGCTTGGCGTTGCCGCGACTCTATGACCCCGACCCCTGTGGCACCCGCACTCGGTAGTTTTGGACTACTTGGACACCTCTCTATCGTTTCCCGTGACACTCATTCTCGTTGTACTTTCATTTTCACAGTCTCATTATCATGCATTTCATATATATATTTTTTTCTTTCTATCCGGATGACTTTTAGACTGTTTCATTTATTATGAATTACTGTTTAGATTCTATTGGCTTTTACTTACCTGGACTTGGCATTCTTGTGCTTGACCGAGTGCAGATCCGCAGCCTAGAGCAAGAGCAAGACGCCGGCACTTGGCGATCTACTCTGAGGATATCGAGCAGCTCTTCTCTCGCACATTTTTTGTAGGTTTTTGATTTTCTTGTATTACATATATATATGTTGTTATCACATTTGAGATACTTATTTGGGTTGAGAGATACACACGACTGGTATATCATTTTTGCTTGTTTATAACACTTGACACAAGATATACATGAAGGTATATATTTACAGGGTTCCACAATTAGGTTGTCCAACACTTTTAATAATATTGTTGAGTTATTTAATGTAGTAATTGTTTCTGCTAAATTGTAAAACTTGAAAAATATTAATAACTCAACTTAAAAGTTTGAATTTACTTATAATGAGGGATTGGAAGGCTGACTAGGTTTGCGTTGACCTTGCGAGACTGGCTCGGGGGTCCACGTGGGCTTAGGCCAGGCGGGGCCCAGTTTGGAGAAAATTGGGGCTATTATACAACGTCTCCATTTAATTCCACCAATCAGAAGCCGCCACGCGTCACCATCACAGTACACGTCACACACTAACATTTCTCCTCGCTTCGGCCTTCATCGATTTGCCTCGGGATGCGCGTCCGTACAAGCACCCATTTTCACCGAGTCGCGCGATTCTACACTCCGCTCCAGCATGCGACATGTGGTGCTCACTCACCCGCTACCACCTCAGCGCGAAAGTAGCAAGCGAACCAATAGCGTTGTGACATGTGGCGAACACTTATTTTCAAGAAAAAAATAGTCGTACGATGCTCCTCGATGCACGAGTCACCTTCCCCAACTACCAAAATTAGTTTCTCTCACCTATCGAGACCAATTTTTAGTAGTTTTGTATATTAGGAACTTAGGTTTTATTATTCTTGAGAACCGACTATTATTGTTTTGTTATCGACTTTCTTCGATGACGATGTTCGGCTAATCAACTCCATGCCTAGGTCAGAGGAAAAACAAGTCGGGATCATGGATTCATGGCATATTATATTAGATCTTTTATTTTATTATTTAATTTAGTATAAATTCTTTTATTTCATTGTTGTTGATTTTAAAGTGTATGGTTTAGATCTAGGGTGTGCATGTGGCCAGTGCATGCTTTTAGGTGGATAATCTACAGTTATTTGGACTATTAGTATCCGTGTAATTGTGCTTTTGGATCAATAAAGTGACAAACACTCACCCGTTTGCCATAAAACTTTCGGTTCTTGAGTGTGCAACAATTGAATCTAAGTTAAATCGGAAGCGGATGCGATCCGATTATTTAGGATTACTCTTCACATAGACCCAAATTATTGCAGTTAGTGTGTTTAACCCGATTGGTGGATGTCTAGGGTTATACATTAATTAGGGAAGTAGTTAGTGGCGGACGTCGTGACTATCGAGATTAGAGGAATGAGGAATTTTTTGCGGATGTCGATTTTCTATAGTTAATCTAGGAGAATTTAAATTACTAACTTTTTGGGAAAGATTGAAGACCATGTTTACCATTGAATCTTGATCCCGATTTGTGGAACTGTAGACTTAGGTGTTACTTAGGTATTAATTAATTGTTTTCAAAATTAATTGTTTTCAAAATTAGTTTGGTTGTTTTATTTTATTTAGTTTAGTTAGACTAGTTAGCTAAATTAATTTATTTTAAAACCCCGATTTTTTTTTTTTTTTGTTGTTTTTAACCTAAGAAAGACTACCAATCTCTGTGGGATCGACCCTTTGCCACTATTCTACAAAATAGTTGGTTTAGGAAACTTTAGTTTATTGATGCGTTCGAGCGTCAACTAATCTAGAAAAAATTGAATTAATAACTATTTGGAATGATCGAGGACCAGTCAATGCCATTGAATCTTGATTCTTGCTTGTAGAACCGTAGATTTAGGTGATTTCTTTCGTTTATATTATATTTTTTGCTAACTTTTGATTTTTGCTAGTTTAGTTAATTGTTTCCTTGATATTTCTAAAAACCCCCCATTTTTACTTAACTTTGAGTAAAACTCAAGTCATGTGGATTCGATCCCGTATTTACCACTACTACACCCTTGTGGTTGGGAACTCGATTGCAGATTATATTTGGCACGCCTGACACGTGACTAGATTTTGGCTTTGTTGTTAGGGATTTAGTCCTTACTCTGAGTTTAGTTTTCCTTTTTCTTAGTTTTATGCTACCCCACCTCACTCGGTCAAAATCGACTGGTTCACTGTTACCTTTCGATCCTGAACCTGGAAAGAACATTGCATAGGTGGATTAGAAAGACCTAACTTAGGCAACAACAAGGCCAAAACCCTCTTAACATGGTTGAAAACCACCAAAGTACTATTGGGCACGCCAATCAAGATCTTCAGGCCCTTTTGGCATAATAACCCCTATGCACAACTATCCTGATAATGCTGGAGATTTTGAGTTGAGGTCCAGGTTTATTCATCTCCTACCATCATTTCATGGTGGCGAGAATGAAGACCTCGTTACTTTCTTGAAGGAGTTTCAGACTAACTACAAGTCAATGAGACCTCTTATGTGGATGTGGACATGGTTGAGCTTAGACTTTTCCATTTTGCCTTAAGGACAAAGCTAAATAATGGTTTTTCTACATTTGTCTGGCTGCATTAACTCATGGAATGAGATGACAACTACGTTTTTAAATGAATACTTCCTTGAGGATAAGTTGGCCAGCTCATCAAGGATAAATGCAACATCAAAATAAAGTCGAGTTAATCATTTGGTGCATATTGGGATCACTATAAGCGATTAATTGCTAGCGGCTAGCATTATGGCCACCGAGAATGCCATAGCCCATTTCTTCTATGTTGGGATGTCGCCTTATGAATGACCCATGATTGATAATGCATGTGGGGGTTACATTTGAGATAAAACTCCAGCCTAAATGAAGCAACTGTATGAGGACATCGCATAACAATCATGCCTTTATGGTGATCTTGATGCTATTGCTTACTAAAGTCTGATTGCAGGGAGTGTCTCGAGTTCTACTTACTAGAAAATTGACCAACTGACCTCTATAATGGAGTGTCTCCTCTCATTTGGCAAAGTGCAAGTCAAAACTTATGGCATTTATACTACCACAAATCATGCAACTGATGAATGTCCTACTCTCTTTGAGGACAATCAATAAGCCAATGCCATGGGTATAAGTTCCAGGGACCACCTAGAGTCCCATTTGGGAATACATACAATCACGAAACGATGAGGAGCAACTCGAACTTCAGTTACGGGCCTCAAAATCAGAACTACCAGACCTTCATCCCGAGAGTTCAACCATTGCCTACACTCTCCAATAATTCCTCTTCATTTCAGGATATGTTCAAAGCTCTTATAGCTCAACAAAGCCAATTTATGAGTAAGATAATCCAATTGAAGGCTACCACTAAGAAATCCATTAGTGAAACCAAATCGGTGGTCCAAACTCTTCAATTCAAATGGACCAAATGACATAACAAAGTGAACGTCTCAAGGATAAGGGAAAGTTGCCTTCGCAACTTTACCCAAATCCTAACACGAGTGTTAACGCAGTTACACTCCGAAGTGGTAAAGAGCTGGAGGGACCCAAAAGGAACAACGAGTCATTTGATGCTAAATACCAAGTAAATGAGGAATAATATGAGTTAGTAGTGACTTCGCTGTCCCTAAACATATGGTGACTACTCAAAAAGAAATACTGCTCACATTTAAGGTCAAACATCCTTTTCCACAATGACTCATTCTAGATAAGAAAAAGGAGGAAGAGAAAGAAATTCTTGAGACCTTTAGGTGAGTGAAAATCAATATTCCACTCCTCAATGCTTTGAAGGAAGTCCCTAGGTATACAAAGTTTCTTAAGGAACTATGCACTAATAAAGGGAAATTAAAAAGGAACGAAAAAGTCCAAATAAGAGAAACCGTCATAGCTATCCTACAGAAGAAGTTGTCTCCTAAATGTAAGGATCCTGGAATGTTCTCAATGCCTTGTGTTATGGGTGATGTAAGCATTCAGAGGGCTATGTGCGACCTTGGCGCTTCCATTAATGTCATGCCATTTCCTATTTATGAGACATTGAATGCAAGCCCATTAGAAGAGACAGGTATTGCCATTTAGTTGGCAGGCCATTTAATTGTCAAACCGTTGGTGTTCTCGAGGACGTTCTAGTCCGAGTGAATGAAATTATGTTTCCTGCTGACTTCTACGTGGTAGATACGAAAGAGGAATCATTCTACAATGCTTTGTCAGTGCTCCTTGGATGTCCATTCTTGAAAACGGCGAAGGCGAATATGGATGTTAATGATGGATCTCTTAACATGGAGCTTGATGGTGAAGTCATCAAATTTAACATCTATAGTGAAATTTCCTCTGTGGTGTGTACAATGGACTGTGTGGATCCATTTGTTGAGCAGACCTTGCTTACGAGTGGCGATGATGAAGTTAAAATAATGTTAGAGAATCATTTCTACACTACTTATATCCACCAGAGTATTCTGACCTTCGATACTATTGTCAAGGATGCTATTTTAGAGTTGGATTCATCCCAACCCTTACCCTCAAGTGTCTGTTATTTGGAGTTTCCTACTACTGACTCTAAAATTTCTCCCTCCTTGGTTAAAACTCCCATACTTGAGCTGAAGCCACTACCCGAGCACTTAAAGTACATGTTTTTGGTGAGAATGACACACACCCTATGATCAACTCAGCCAAACTTACGCATTTGGAGGAAGAGAGAGTCCTGCGAGTTCTTTGAGAGTTTAAATAGGCTATTAGGCGGACCATAGCGGATATTAAAGGTTTGAGCCCTTTCACTTGTATGCATCATATATATGGAAAAGGGTTAAAGCCTACGAGAGAAGCCCGAAGGTGGCTTAATCTGCCTATGATGGATGTCATGAAGAAGGAGATATAGAAGCTCCTTAATGCTGGCATGATTTACCCTATCTCTGATAGTAAATGGGTAAGTCCTGTTCAGGTGGTTCTTAAGAAAACAAGAGTCACGGTAGTCACCAATTCACATGGTGAGTTGGTTCCCACCCGTATTCAAAATGTATGTCGGTATGCATTGACTATAGGAAGTTAAACACTTCCACCAGGAAGGATCACTTCCCTCTTGCATTCATTGATAAAATATTATAGAGACTAGCTGGTCGTTCCAATTAGTGTTGTCTCGAAGGTTATTCCAAATTCTCACCAGATACCTATAGCGCTTGAAGACCAGGAGAAAATGACATTTACTTGTCTATTTGACACTTTTACCTATCGGCGCATGCCCTTTAAGTTATGCAATGATAACTTGTTACCTTTCAAAGGTGCACGGTGAGCGTCTTTTCAGATTTTGTCGAGCATTTCATTGAGGTCTTTATGGATGACTTTACTATTTTTAGTGATTCATTCGATAACTGTCTCATCAATCTGAGAAATGTACTCGGCAGGTGTATTAAGAAGAATATAGTTGTAAATTATGAAAAGTGCCATTTTATGGTGGACCAAGTTCTTATTTTGGGACACATTGTTTTAGCCAGGGGTATAGGTAGACTAAGCTAAAATTGATGTTATCAAGAAACTTTCCTACCCTACTAATGTGCGGGAGATTAGATCTTTCCTTAGACACACCAGTTTTTACCGTCGTTTCATCAAGGAAATTTTGAAGATTGCACAACCCCTATGCCATCTCTCTAAAGGATGTACCTTTTAAGTTTGATAAGGCATGTAAGAGTGCATTTGATGCACTGAAAGACTCACTTACTAGCACACCAATGATTCAGGCCCTTAATAGGGAGCTTCCATTTGAAATTATGTGTCATGCTAGTAATCATGCAATGGGTGCAGTTTTAGGACAAAAAGTCAAGAGAGCTTTCCATGTCATTTTCTATGCTTCTCTTACTCTAGACGCGACTTAGATGAACTACACCACTACTGAGAAAGAGCTCATTGTCGTTATCTTCGCACTTGGGAAGTTTCGGCCTTATCTTTTGGGAACTAAGGTTATTATTTACTTTGATCACGTTGCCTTGAAGTACTTGATGAGTGAAAAGGATGCCAAACCTAAGCTCATTAGATGGATATTCCTAGTACAGGAGTTTGACATCACAATTAAAGATAAAAGTGGTGCAAAGAATCTAGTCGCGGACCATCTCAACAAGATTGAGGATGGTGAGCGTCCTACCCCTCTTAAGGATGATTTCCATGATGAGTAAATTTATGCTATTATGGAAAATCTCCCCTGGTACGCTGATTTGGTGAACTATATCACCTTGGGTTAGCTATCTCCTCATCTTTCGAAGGCTCAGATAGAATAAAGTAAGGAAGAGCGATGCTATGTACTATGTATGGGATGACCCATACTTATGGAGATTTTGTTTCGACCAGGTTATTAGGCGTTGTGATCCTCAAACTGAGAGTCACTCCATATTGGCTTTTTGTCATACTTACGCCTGCGGTGGCCACTCCGGTCCCCGTAGGATAGCTAGGAAAGTTATTGAGATTGGTTTTATTGGCCCATTATTTTACATGATTCATACATGTTCACCAAGGCTTTTCCTAATTGTCAAAAATTGGTAACCTTGGTCATCGGGACTAAATGCCACTTACCCCGATTCATATTTGTGAAATATTTGACATATGGGGTATAGACTTCATGGGATCATTTCCAATGTCATTTGGTAATGTTTACATAATATTGGTAGTGGATTACATGATTAATTGGCTTGAATGCTAAGGCTACGCGCACTAACAACTCTAAAGTGGTATGTGAATTCCTCAAATCGAGGATTTTCACAACATTTGGTACCCCACATGCCCTGATTAATGATAGAGACACTCATTTCTGCAACCGTATGGTTGAAAGTCTTTTAAGGAGGTACAATGCCACTCATAGAACGTCTACATCGTATCATCCCCAGATGAGTGGCTAGGCGAGAGATCTTTAATAGCGAGATTAAATCTATCTTGGAAAAGACAGTGACTCTACTCGTAAAAAGTTGAGTACACATTTTGATGATGCGGTTGGGCTTATCTAATGGCGTTTAAACACCAATTGGAATGTCCCCATATTGCCTTGTGTTTGGTAAAGCTTGCCACCTGCCAGTCGAGCTTGAGCATAAATCGTATTAGACTGTGAAATAGCTTAATATGAAGCTCGATGAAGTAGGAAAAAAAGAAAGTTCACTCTCCAAGAATTGGAGGAAATTAGGAACGATATGTATGAAAATGCGCGGATTTACAAAGAAAAAATAAAAGTGTTTCAAGATCGCAATCTCTCTAGGAAATCTTTTCGTGTTGGTCAAAAAGTGCTTTTATTTCAATCATGTCTTAAGATTTTTGTAGGTAAGCTGAGATTAAGGTGGACATGACCGTATGTTGTGATTGCAGTGTATGATTATGGTGTAATGGAAACTCAGAGTTTGGAGACTAGTAATGCTTTTAAAGTGAATGGGGGCAAATCGAAGATCTTCTATGAAGACTTTTCGAGCCATAATGTGGAGGCCGTCTCACTTGTAACACTAGTCTACACTATTGACAGACTCAGACCAAGTCGAGCCAACGACTTTAACCAAAAGCGCTACTGGGAGGCAGCCCAAAATTTGATAAGTATTATTTTGTTTATTCATTTTAGTATTTTTTATCATTATGCATGAACTTGTATCATTTCCTTCTTTTATATCTATCATGTTCATTCACATTTTTCTTTTGTTTTCTATGTGTGGACCTCTTAACTTGTTTTGAACCTTAGGGACAAGGTTGAAACATTCGATCGAGTCCATAGCTCAACATTTTTATGATTTCATGATTAGGGACTTAGTTGATGGTTGAACTTTATAATAGATAACGAAAGGGAGTAAATGGTCAGACTTATGCAAGTATTGATATTTTAACCCACATTAGGGGATTTTCTTAATTATAGTGAAAGTGAGAAGGGCTAACATGAGTTTTTCTAAAACATAGAGAGTCCCATAAGTTTCCATAGGAAATGGAGCGAGGAATCTTGTACTGGAAAAAGTGATAAAAGTGGTCCATATGAAATGTAGCATGAATTGTACTACTTGAAAGAAAAATTAAGGAAAAATAGAGAAAATAAGATGAATAAAAGTGAAAGTTGTGAAACTCCTCAAATAAAAGATTTAGCTCGAGTGCTTTCATTTGATTAGGTGAGATTTTAAACTTACGTGCTTGAATGTATAGACTAAGAAAACTCGTGAGTAGTTGATGGCCTTTGTCTTGACCGGATCTATGTCTTTAAAGTGTGATCTTAATTTTGTTTAAGTTGCGAGTCTTGACATATCATAACTCTAAATTTTTTGAGTTGCTTGTTAATTTGGTGGCTATGTAAATCAAAATGACTCCATGAATTTTGAATCGGGTATAGGTCTATTTTATGTTGTCATTTATACCTTTGCTCGGGACGTGCAAAGTTTTAAGTGTGAAGGTATTTGATAAGTTGGTTTTTACATGCTTTTATTATTATATTTTAGTATGTTTAATGTGGAAAGTTTCCAAAATATATATTTAATTATATTTATTGGTCATTTTCAGGTGAAACGGAGTTCATGATTCATGACATATGCTATGTGAGATATATGATTTTTATTTAATTTAATTTAGTTTCTCCTATTTCATTGTCGTTAATTTTAATGAATATGGTTTAGATCTAAGGTATGTATGTGGCCAGTGCATGGTTTTAGATGGACAATCTATAGTTATTTAGAAATGATTGCATCCGTAATTGTACTTTGGACTAATAAAGTGACGAGCATTCACCCATTTACTGTAAAACCCTTTCGGTTCTTAAGTGTACAACAATTGCATCTAGGTTAAATTGGAAGCGGACGCGATTAGTTATTTAGGATTAGTATTCCCACGGAACCAAATTACTGTGGTTAGTGTGTTAAACCTGATTGGTGGATGTCTAGGGTTATACATTAATTTGAGAAGTAGTTAGTGGCAAACGTCATGATTATCGAGATTAGGGGAATTAGAAATTTCTGGTGGACGTCGATTTTCCATAGCTAATCTATGAGAAATTGAATGAACTTTTTGGAATGAACGAGGACTAGTAAATGCCATTGAATCTTGATTCTTACTTGTGGAACCGTAGACTTAGGTGATTTCTCTCATTGATATTATATTTTTTTGTGAACTTTTCATAGTTTGGTTAATTGTTTCCTCGAACTTTCTAAAAAACCCCCATTTTTAGTTAACTTAGAGTAAAACTCAAGTCTTGTGGATTCGACCCTATATTTACCACTACTACACCCTTGTGGTTAGTAACTCGATTCCAGGTTATATTTGGCACATACGACATGTGACTAAGCTCAGCTCCGTCCTTATATAATGGAAAAGGCTGATCTCGATGAAATCACAATCGAACGACCCTATATAATTACTACTTAGTCGAGTGTCAGTTTCATATTGTTTAACTGAAGTATCGCATATTAGGATTTCCTTTCAGCGTAGTTTCTATTTTTATGCTTTCATATATTTGTTGTATATTTGGAAATGTAAAAAAATGTATCTCAGTCTTATTTTCTACTTTCCTGTACTCACCGATTTTCTTATGACGATGGGTGAAGATCTATCGAGTAGCAGACCATGCAAAAAGAAGATCGATGACTACCTCTGAGCCATTTGAGGACTCCTATATAGGATTTATGGGTTCACCGATTTATTATATGAATTTTAAATGTCTTTCTTATAATTTTAGAGTTATATAAATTATGGGTTAAAAGATAGCATCTTGACCAGATACATGATAATATATTATCAATCGCCATTTCATTCTATATATACGTGTGATTTTATTTCCTAGTTTTCCATAATTGTTAGGCATTACGTTAAAAGCTTCCGCCAATTTGTTAAAGACTTCTGTTGAATAAAATTTTAAGTTTGTAAACTTTTAATTAACTCTAATTTATGAATTGACATATGATAAGAAAAAACTCATATTTGATAAGTTAATTGATACATAATAAAGTTTTGGAAAAGCTGACTAATTCCTTGTTAAGTCCTACATGGTAAGATTTGGGCTTAATAACTGGATTAGGTTGAGCGGTGCCCTAATTTGAGTAGGGGTCCTAATCCAAATAATCACAAACTGGTAATTGAATTATGAACTACTATCCCAATCGAACCTAATCATATTAGTTTCAAATTAATATTAAGACTTATGCAATTTAAGAAACTTAAAACAATGTAACTTAAATATGCATACCGAATTACAGAGATTTCATCCATGCATCGATACACGAAAAATAAAGATTATACCTAATTATGTCATGGACCACAGAACATGAAATTCAATTCATTAAAATTATTCGAATTAACCTAACATGGTTACTTGCATGTACGAAACTGATTTCAATTAAATCACGAATATATGTATCATATACACAAAACATGATAATAAATCTCACAGAAAACTTGTACATCACATATACATCAACTATTAACATGCTTTCAATCATATATCATGTATATATCAGAAGAAAACATGCAATGAATTTAATGGAATCGAAATCGATGGCTCTGATACCACTGTTGGGTTTTGGGGTTCATACGCAGCAGAGATTACAAAACAATTTTGACAAAATACCTTCTAATTCCAAGGTTGTATAAACGAAAACTTAATCATACCTTAGTTGCAAAATACATTTCTGAAGGTTGATCGATCTCTAAGGCGCTGCCAACGACGAACGCCCTCTACCAACAGTCCACACACGAACGGCGACCGAGATTCGAAGTGCTAGCTTCAAGATAATACCAAACCGTTTTGTTTCTTTCCAAAACGATCCAGTGCAAACCAAAAAACCCTAATTCCTTTTAAACAAAAATAGAGTTTCAGCCCTAAAATTTTCATCTATGTGTTCTAACTTAAAACATCTATTTATACAACCCTTGTATATAGACGGTTAAGTAAATCATACATATACCCCTACTTAAAGAAGTATAAGTGTAATACACCACAATGACATTTATGTCATGAATTTTATCATATAAAATTTGTTTTTCTAAACCATCTTAAAATCTCGCAAAACCATTCTTAGTATGCGACCCAATAGGCTCATACAACGTTGACAGTGTACCAAAACACATTTTGGTATACAAGTCATAAGCGGCCTCTAGCAAGACATTATGACTACCCAAGTTATATGAATATCAAATTGATACAACCTAATCAATAGTGTATATAACATCCTTTTGTTACACGATATCCTTTTGATCAAAAATACGACATGAAATTATCATCCAACATGTTCAATCATTATAGTCTCGACCTCTAGGTAGACTGAAAACATCAAAGTGACATTGATCAATATCAATTCACTTAGACTAGGCCTTTTAATAGTCTATCACATCGAGGGATCCACTGGATATCTCTCTTTATATGAGAGGGACAAAATCTATCTTGATTACACAACTTCATCACATTGTTCACATAATAACCAATCACAACCTTTATAATCGTCTGGTTAAAGACAACGTTTGATCATGTCAAATCACTGTGTTCTTAATGTTGAAGTCTCTGGTAATCTCGAGTCAGATGACTAAAAAATATGCCTATCATAAGAAACAACTATGACTTAATCCATATGATGTTCTCATAGCGGGTCATTCCAGTACTTTGTTCCCTAACAAGTACTCGTGATCTTGATTCATATCCTTATATGTATAATCATCATACGATCATCAATCAATACTCACACTAGTCTTAATTCATTATAGTTCCCAGTATAATGATCAACTAGGGACATTTAGGATATTTCTACGAATACCCATGAATCTTATTATAATGTAAACATGTAAATTAATTATAATAAACAACAAATGAAATCCTCTATTTTATTAACTAAAAGTATTCATAAAGATAGTTAATGGATTAACCTAGGGCACATGCTCCAACAACTACTACACTAGCCATTTTGGTAGTACAAACTATACCGATAGTGACAGTTTATACACCATCTTTCACACCTACATATCTAATTTGACAATAGAGGTTCAGTTTGGTGAATGATTTTATCAGACTGAAGCCAGTGTACTTTGATAGTCATATAGACTTTGAGAAGATAGAGAAGTGGGTGTTGTCTCAAGAGAAGTTGCATAGAGTCTTGAGGATTAATGATAGAATTCGAGCTGAGATTTCGTCGTATAATTTGTAAAGAGACGCTGATGTTTGGTGGCATCTAACAATAGCTTTTGAGGGAGATTTGAATCTCAGGACTCCTTTAAGAATAAGTTCTATTAGCAATACTTCCTACATGTGGTGATGAAGAGGTTGAGGAAGGAATTTATGAACCTGAGACAAGGAGCTGATGAGTCGGTAATGAGTTATAGAGACATAAACCACTATCTAAGATAGTTTGTTGAGGATTTAGTGAAAGATGATTTGGAGGATATATATCACTTTGAGATGCAATAAGGCCAGATATAGGATTTTATGTTGTCAATTTAGGTGCTAGGATTTTGGGTAAGATTTACGAATGTGCACTTTCTCACGAGACTTACTACTTGGGTAGAGTTGTCGATGGGACACCGTTGGGACTAGCGTTGCACCTGATTAGGTTGCAGAGTTTAAGAGGATGAGACGGAATGGCAAGGGATAAAGGTGATGTGATAGAGGCTCGCGGGGATCAGGGACATTTACAACGAGTTGTACCCTATGTATTATATCCTACGCTATTGTGAACTATTATTAGTAGACCTTCCTTGCCACCACCAGTTAGACCTGCATTGCCAGCTCTACCAGCATCACAAGCACCACCAGGGCCACGTCAACAACATCAAAGTGGTAGAGGTAGAGGTAGAAGTCGAGATGTTTCTCAACAGGGATAGAGACATGTAGGGCCCAAGATTAGACTCGAGGTTAACATAGGCCGATCACTTGCTATAGCTGTGGTCGGGTCGGGCATGTGATTCGAAATTGTCCATAACCAGCATTCGTGATTCCACCACAAACTTGAGAAGTTGTACAAATGGTAGCACAACTTGATGCAAACGCCATACAAGGACTGATTGAGTATATGATTTCCACTTGTGGTAGAGATTTTTATGTCTTGTTTGATTCGGGTTCTAGAGTATCTTTTATTTCTTGTCGCATGATAGGAATCTTGGGGTTGACACTAGTTAGAGTTAATGTACATTTGTTTTTTAGTACCGCAGCCAAGGATATGGTTTACCCTAATTTTCTTATTAAGGGATGTCCAATAGATGTAGGCGTAGTAGAGTTACTTGCAGACTTTAAGGTTCTAGACTTCCTAGAATTTGACATGTTGTTAGGGATGGATTGGCTAGTAGCTTATCACGCTCATATTGAGTGTTTTAGTAAGATAGTGATATTTAAGATCCTAAAACGCTCGATGTTCACATATAGTGGTAGTACACTGAGAGCAAAGGGGACTAAAGGTTGAATTGCAACTAGTGGAGAGATGGAGACTCCAATATCTTTATAAGCTGTAGTAGAGAGTCAAGGACCTAGACTTGAGGATATTATAGTTATGTGTGAGTTTTCATACGTGTTTCCAAAGTAATTACCTGTTTTACCACCACAAAGAGATATAGAATTTATTATTGAGTTGGTACTAAGCACTAGCCTTATATCTATACCACCATACCGCATGGCTTCGAGAGAGTTAGAGGAGTTGAGGAGTTAGTTATAGGATTTGGGATATAAAGGATTCATCACGCCTTCTATGTTGCCATGGGGAGCATCGATCCTGTTAATGAAGAAGAAAGATGGCACTTTGAGATACTGTATCGATTATAGATAGTTGAACAAGGACACAATTAGAAACAAATATCTATTACCATGGATAGATGATTTATTTGATCAATTGAGAGGAGCACAATTTTTCTCCAAGATAGACTTGAGATTATGGTATCATTAGCTTAGGATCAGGGATGAGGATAAGCCCAAGACATCATTCAACACGGGATATGAACACTATCAGTTTACAGTTATGTCGATTGGTTTGACTAATGCTCTTGCAATGTTTATGGATTTGATGCACCGGGTGATGAGACCATTTCTTGACCGCTTCATGGTAGTTTTCATCGATGATATATTAATATACTTGAGGACTTAAGAGGATCACGAGCATCACCTCAGGAGAGACATTGCAGCCTTTGAGATAACACATACTATGCGCTAAGTTCAGCAAATATGAATTTTGGCTGATGGAGGTCAAGTTTTTAGGACATGTTATTGAAGTTGCATGTATTGCTATAGATCAGGTTAAGATTGAAGCTATTATGGATTGGCTAGAACCGACGTCAGTTACAAAGATCAAGAGTTTCTAGGATTAACTTGATATTACTATGGATTCGTGAAGGATTTCTCGAAGTTTACTTCTACGATTACCAGGTTGACCTAGAAGGACGTCAGATTTGATTGGTCTGAGGAATGCAAGGAGGCATTTGCTAAGCTGAGGAGGTTGTTGACCACTGCACCAGTGTTGATATTGCTAGAGGCTGGACATGGATTCCTGGTATATATAATGCTTCTCTTACGGGTCTAGGTTGTTTGTTGATGCAAGGCATATGTATAGTGGCTTATGCATATTGACAGCTGAAGATATATGAAAAGAATTTCCTACTCATTACTTAGAGTTAGCAGTGGTGGTATTTGATTTGAAGATATGGAGACATAATTTGTATGGAGAGAGGTTCACACTCTACACTGATCATAAAAGTCTAAAATACCTATTCGTACAAAAAGAGTTGAACATGAGACATCATAAATGGTTGGAGTTTATGAAGGAATACGACTTTTCTATGTATTATCAACCAAGAAAAGCTAACGTAGTTGCTGATGAACTGAGTAAGATACCTATTGGAGATGCCGAGGTTGTTAGATGCCATATGACACATGAACATTGATTACTTGAGGCACCTGGTGATGATGGGTCAGTCATATATTCCTTCCGACACTCAGGTGATGATTTGTGCACAGATGAGGCTTCAGAAAATGTCTATGCAGAAAGTGTCAATGGTTCAAAGAGCCAACATTATATACCCATGATTCAATGAGTTAGCCTTGAGTATTGATTGTACAGATTGGATGGAGATGAAGGATTAGTGTCTGAGATTCATAGGTAAATTATGGATATAGGAATTGGCAGAGCTGAGAGATGAAATTCTTCAGGACTTACACCATTCCTAGTTCACTATTCATCCAGGAAGGACTAAGATGTACCATGATATGAGGAGACATTTTTAGTAGCTTGGGATGAAAACAAATATATAAGAGTTCATTAGGGACTGTGGGATTTGTACGTAGGTGAAGGCTGAGTATCATATACCTGGAGGATTATTACAGGCACTTCCCATTTTACGATGAAAATGAGAAGACATAGTCTTGGACTTTGTCATAAGATTTTCGAGGACTACCTGTCAACACAATTTTATCTGGGTGATTGAGGACAGATTGATGAAATTTGCTCATTTCATACCAGTTGCATCTCATTACACATTTGACCAGTTGATTATATTATTTGAGAGGGAGATTATCAGGCTGCATGGGGTACTATTGATTATCATGTCAGATAGATATGTTATGTATACGTCCAAGATATGGCGGAGTATGCAAGAGTAGTATATTATGCGCTTACAATTCAACACAACATTTTGTGCTGATACGATGGGCAGACTAAGAGGTTGATTTAAACTCTCAAGGATATGTTATGGGCTTATGTACTTGAGTTTGGCGGATAATGGGAGTAGTGCCTACCATTATGTGAGTTTGCATATAAGAGCAGTTATTAGGCTAGTATTGAGAAGGTGTTATTTGAGGCTTTATATGGCAGTCTATATCGCTCGACATCATGTTGGGTTGAGGTAGTGGATCGAGAATTAGTGGGGCTTGAAATTGTTGTTGATTATACGGAGAAGGTATGACAGATTCACTAGAGGATTAAAGGAGCCCAAGAGAGGGAGAAGAAGTATGCAAACACGTATCGCAACAATCTCACATATGAATAGGAAACCTTTATATATCTAAAGGTTTCTCCTTGGAAGAGTCTTCATAGGTTTGGTTTGAGAGGAAAGTTAGCACCGAGATTTATCAAGCCTTTTAAGATCAAGAAGCAGGTGGAAAAGTTTGCATATGAGCTTGAGTTACCTCCATAGATGTCGGGTATTCATCCAATTTTTCATATTTCTATACTTCGATTAGTTAAGTCAAAGGCATGCGTATGTCCGATAGTTGATTTAAGTCAGATTGATCTAGAGCGAGGTCATATCTTATAAGGAGTAGCCAATACAGATCCTAAACCAAAGGGTAAAGCAATTAAGAGGCAATTCTATCCCAAAGGTGTTACTCAAGTGGCAATTCCATGTTGACTTGAAGCTCACTTGGAGTGGGAAGATTATATGAGAGATAGATTTGCATAACTTTTTGAATCAGGTATACCCTTAACTTAAGGTTAATTTCATGGATGAAATTTTCATTAGTTGGGAAGAATTTTCATAGCCCGAATTCCTAAATCGTAGTTTATTCCCTTAGTTATGATTAGTGACCCCCTGACGTGGGACCCGTATCCAGATACGTGTCGAGACCGAGGCAATGTGGCCAAGGTAGATGGTATATTTTGTTATGGTGTATGCTTAGTGTATTGTATATGTGTAGACTACTAAGTCACTCCTACTTATGTTTAGGTATCGAGACATGACTAGAATGTACGACGAACGAACGCCCTCTACCGGTAATCCACACACGAACTGGCGTAGATATTCGAAGTGCTAGCTTCGAGAGAATACCAAACCTTTTGTTTTTCTCTCCAAAACGATCCGAGCATACCAAAAACCCTAAGTCGTTTCTTAAACGAAAAAAGAGTTTTGGCCTTTTGATCTTTTCGTGCGTGTATTGTAACTTAAAGCGTCTATTTATACAACCCTTGTATATAGACGGTTAAGTAAATTACAAATATACCCCTACTTAAAGAAGTATAAGTGTAATACACCACAAGGATGTTTTCGTCATGAATTTTATCATATAAAATTCATTTTTCTGAACCATCTTAAAATCTCGCAAAACCATTCTTAGTGTGCGACCCAATAGGCTCATACAACGTTGACAGTGTACCAAAACACATTTTGGTATACAAGTCATAAGCGGCCTTTAGCAAGACATTATGACTACCCAAATTGTATGAATATCAAATCGATACAACCTAATCAATAGTGTATATAACATCCTTTTGTCGCACGATATCCTTTTGATCAAACATAAGGCATGGAATTGTCATCCAACATGTTCAATCGTACTAGTCTCGATCTCTAGGTAGACTGAAAACATCCAAGTGACATTGATCAATATCAATTCACTTAGACTAGGCCTTTTAACATCCTAACACATCGAGGGATCCACTTTGGATATCTCTTTATATGAGAGGGACAAATTTTATCTTGATTACACAACTTCATCACATTGCTCGCACAAACCAATCACAACCTTTATAATCGTCAGGTTAAAGACAACGTTTGATAGTGTCAAATCACTGTGTTCCTAATGTTGAAGTCTCTGGTAATTTCAAGTCAGAGGACTGAGAATTATACCTATAATGAGAAACGACTATGACTTAATCCATGTGATGTTCTCATAGCGGGTCGGTCCAGTACTTTATTCCCTAACAAGTACTCGTGATCTTGATTCGTATCCCTATACGTATAATCATCATATGATCATCAAACAAGACTCGCACTAGTCTTAACTCATTATAGTTCCCAGTATAATGATCGACTAGGGACATTTAGGATATTTTTGTAAATACCCATGGATCTTATTATAATGTAAACATGCAAATTAATTATAATAAACAACAAATGAAATCCTCTATTTTATTAACTAAAAGTATTCATAAAGACAGTTAATGGATTGACCTAGGGCACATGCCCTATCATCTCCCACTTGCACTAGGGCCAATCATACATGCATCTAATGCCTAATGATCTAACATGACCATCATGTTTTGCTTGTGGAAGAGTTTTGTTAATGGATCCACAACGTTGTCTTTAGTAGGTACTCTGCAAATCTTTACGTCTCCCATCTCAATAATTTCTCTGATGAGATGAAAACGCTTGAGTATATGTTTAGATCTGTGGTGTGATCTAGGTTCCTTGGCCTGTGCTATTGCCCCGTTATTGTCACAATACAAACAAACAGGGTTAGCAATACTTGGAACCACACCTAATTCAGAAATGAACTTTTTGATCCAAACCGCCTCCTTTCTTTGCATCGGATGCGCAATATACTCGCTTTTGTTGTAGAATCGCCACGATCACTTGCTTCGAACTTTTCCACTTCTTGTACCCCCATTCAAAGTAAACACATATCCATACTGCGATCTAAAATCATCTATATCAGTTTGAAAACTTGCATTTGTGTAACCATTTACAACTAGATCATTTTCAAAACCTCCATAGACGAAGAACACTTCCTTAGTCCTTCTTAAGTACTTAAGGATGTTCTTTACTGCTATCCAGTGACTCTCACCAGGATCTGACCGATATCTGCTTGTAGTGCTCAAAACATATGATACATCAGGTCGAGTGCATAGCATGGCATACATGATAGATCCAATAGTTGATGCATATGGAATCTTATTCATATGGTCTCGCTCATCATTTGTCTTAGGACATTGAGTCTTGCTGAGACTTATGCCATGAGACATTGGCAACAATCCTCTTTTAGAGTCTTGCAAACTGAACCTATTCAGCACCTTGTCTATGTAAGCACTCCGACTTAGATCGATTAGCCTCTTAGATATATCCCTATAGATCTTTATCCTTAGGATATATGCTGCATCTCCTAAGTCTTTCATCGAGAAGCCTGCTTTAATCCATAAATGGATCTTTGAAGCTTGCATACCTTCCTAGAATTCTCAGGATGTACAAAACCTTCAGGTTGTGTCATATACACGTCCTCAATCAGATTTCCATTAAGAAATGTTGTTGTTACATCCATTTGTCATATCTCATAGTCATAATATGCAGCAATGGCAATTAAAATTCTTATGGATTTAAGCATGGCTACTTTGGCGAAAAAGTTTCATCATAATCAACACCCCGAGTCCGCTCAAACCTTTTGCTACAAGTCTTGCTTTAAAAGTACGCACTTTGCCATCCATGTCGAGTTTTCTTCTTGAAAACCCATTTACATCCAATGGTCTTACCACCTTCAGGTAAATCAACCAAGTTCCAAACTTGGTTATCATACATGGATTGCATCTCAGAGTTCATGACACTTAGCCATTTATCTGAGTCCGGTCCAGACATAGCTTCCCGATAAGTGGTGGGCTCATTTTGGTCTATAAGCAACACATCACGACTATCGGTAATGATAAATCCGAATCTCTCTCGGCTCATGTCTTACCCTACTAGATTTACGTGGGCCTTGTGTCACTTGTGGAGGTTCAACTGGTTCGAACGTTGTTGAACTTCCAAGAGCTGGCTCAGTTGTTTACCTCGTGATTCTTGAACTTCTTCAAGATTTATTTCTCTCCCACTAGTGTCTTTTGAAATAAACTATTTTTCCATAAAGGCACCATACCGAGCAACAAACACTTCGTTCTCAGCGGGATTATAAAAGTAATATCCTTTTGTTTCCTTAGGATACCCCACAAATAAACACTTATCAGATTTAGGTGCTAGTTTTTCTGAGACTTGTCGTTTTACTTAAGCCTCACAACCTCAAATTTTAAGGAAATACAAACTAGGTATCTTCTCGTACCATATCTCATATGGTGTTTTATCAACCGCTTTAGAAGGAACTTGATTTAGAGTGAAAACAACAGTTTGTAATGCATAACCCCAAAAGGAAAATGGAAGATCTGCATGACTCATCATAGATCGAACCATATCTAATAAGGTTCGATTTCTCCTTTCAGAAACTCCATTCCATTGTGGAGTTGCTGGTGGAGTCAATTGGGAGACAATCCCACAATTTCTAAGATGATCATCAAATTCTTGGCTTAAATATTCACCACCTCGATCTGATCGAAGTGTTTTGATAGTTTTACCAAGTTGATTCTGGCACTTCATTTTGAAACGTTCGAAACATCTCAAATGATTCAGCTTTATGTTTCATTAGATATACTTAACCATATCTGATGAAATCATTAGTAAATGTAATGAAGTATTGATAACCTCCTCTAGCCATTGTGTTTATAGGACTGCATACATCAGTATGTATTAGACCCAATAAATCACTTGCCCTTTCACTGTGTCCAGTAAAGGGACTTTTAGTCATCTTGCCTAGTAAACAAGATACGCATGTTTCATATGTTTCTAAATCAAATGAATCTAGAAGCCCATCTTTAAGGAGCTTCGTTATGTGTTTCTCGTTTATGTGTCCGAGACGACAATTCCAAAGATAGGTTTGATTACAGAAATGACAATTTTCTTCCTTTTCTTTTGGGTGTTTTGAAGTAGGAACAGGACGGGTCTTGACTTGTCCCATAGGCTTTGAGACAGGTTCAACAACAGCCTTGGCAACTCTAGCCTTGCCTTTGCCTTTCTTCTTCATTCCCTTTCCCATTTAGACCATCAACATATTACTAGAGGGTTTTTTGATATTTTGTTCAGCAGTTTTGAGCATCAAGTGCAACTCTGAAATTGATTTCTCCATATTATTCATATTGTAGTTCATCACAAATTGTGAGTAACTCTCTAGTAATGAATTCAAGATCAAATCCGTAGCCAACTTTTGGCTTACAGGGAATCCGAGTCTATCAAGCTGGTCAACATAGCCCTTCATTTCAGAACATGAGGAATAACTGACGCACCCTCAGTCATCTTGCAAGAATGTAGGTTTTTGACTGTCTCGAACCTTTATTGACTAGCTTGCTGTTGGAACATTTCCTTCAAATGTTATAGCCTTGTCGTAGGCTTCCATTAGTTCCATGTCCTTCGAAGTTCAGGGAACCATAGTTGCCTCGCATAATACATGCAACATCGCAGAGAATCGTTGACATGCTTACTATGCGCATCCTTCACAACTTTCGTAGCATTGGTGGTGGGTCCTCGTGGGATTGGGGCATCCGGGACATACAACTTGCGTTCATGCATAAGAACAATTCTCAAGTTTCGAACCAAATCAAGAAAGTTAGTCCCGGATAGCTTATCCTTCTCAAGGATGGATCGCAGTGACAGGGGATTATTGTTACTTGAAGATGCCATTGATCTACAATAAAGATTATGCAAAGTTTATTTTAGTATAGAGGAATAGACTCCCGCTAAATTAACAACCCTCCTAAAACATACTGTTTATTTAAGGGACTAAAATCCATATTTCGCCTAATTCTATGACAGCTATGGCATGAAACACATAACTAGATTATTTAGGTAGGTAACAATTACCAATTACATCTTATATAATTTTTAGATCCTTTTATGAGATACGGGACATTTTATGTCTTAGCATGTTTTTATCTCAACATTTGCCTAAAGCTCAAAACTATTTTGATGGCTTTATTAAGTCGGACCATTTTAAACATTAAGGTAACTCTTACCCAACTTGTCTCACCAAGATAACACAATACACCCAGCTATGGCAGAAACTATATTAGTGTGATTGAGACCTTGACAAGTGTTTAAAATGGATGGCACGAGACTTAAAATTTAATAGAGGGATTTTATTCAGTTTTAGTGATTTTATTGATTTGTTCAATCACTAAACAATTTGGAATTTTTTTTTTAGAAGATGAATCTCAATTCCAAAAATTAAAATTCGTTATAGAAAATCATAATTTTCACTGATTTTATTATCATAAATTAACCCCTTAATTTATTCGAAATTAAGTCAATTAAAACATTTTAATTAACCCGGGCCCACATCTAACTAATCATCTTATCCTAATCCAATTAGGATTTAAGATATTTGAATCCTAGTATATCACCAATAACAAGATTCTTGATATTTATCTCTTAATCTAATTTGTTATCTATCTTTATCAAATAGAAACTTTATAACAAAATAGATATAACAAGATAAATAATTAATTTCAAAAATTAATTATTTATTTTGGATTTAAGATATATGAATCCTAGTATATCACCAATAACAAGATTCTTGATACTTATCTCTTATTCTAATTTGTTATCTATCTTTATTAAATAGAAACTTCATAACAAAATAGATATAACAAGATAAATAAATAATTTCGAAAATTAATTATTTATTTTGGATTTAAGATATTTGAATCCTAGTATATCACCAATCACAAGATTCTTGATATTTATCTCCTATTCTAATTTGTTATCTATCTTTATCAAATAGAAACTTCATAATAAAATAGATATAACAAGATAAATAAATAATTTAGAAAATTAATTATTTATAAATAAATAATTTCGAAAATTAATTATTTGCAATTTCGATTTTCATCCAAATAATCACAAACATGTAATTGAATCATGAACTATTATCCCAATCGAACCTAATGGTATCATGGATCATAGAACACGAAACTAATTTCAATTAAATCACGAATATATGTATCATATACACAAAACATGATAATAAATCTCACAGAAAACTTATGTATATCACATATACATCAACTATTAACATGCTTTCAATCATATATCATGTATATATCAGAAGAAAACATGCAATGAGTTTAATGGAATCGAACTCGATGGCTCGACGATACCACCGTTGGGTTTTGGGGTTCATACGCAATGGAGATTACAAAACAATTTTGACAAAAACCCCAACAGATCCGAATCTAATTCCATTAAAAACGTTTAAACCATGAAAAACTTAATCATACCTCGCCGCAATATACCTTTCTGAAGGTTAATCGATCTCTAAGGCGCTGCCTACGACGAACGCCCTCTACCAGTAGTCCACACACGAACGGCGACCGATATTCGAAGTGCTAGCTTCGAGAGAATACCAAACCTTTTGTTTTTCTCTCCAAAACGATCCAGAGCATACCAAAAACCCTAAGTCATTTCTTAAATGAAAAAAAAGAGTTTTGGCCTTTTGATCTTTTCGTGCGTGTATTGTAACTTAAAGCGTCTATTTATACAACCCTTGTATATAGACGGTTAAGTAAATTACAAATATACCCCTACTTAAAGAAGTATAAGTGTAATACACCACAAGGACGTTTTCTTCATGAATTTTATCATATAAAATTCATTTTTCTGAACCATCTTAAAATCTCGCAAAACCATTCTTAGTGTGCGACCCAATAGGCTCATACAACGTTGGCAGTGTACCAAAACACATTTTGGTATACAAGTCATAAGCGGCCTCTAGCAAGACATTATGACTACCCAAATTGTATGAATATCAAATCGATACAACCTAATCAATAGTGTATATAACATCCTTTTGTCACACGATATCCTTTTGATCAAACATAAGGCATGGAATTGTCATCCAACATGTTCATTCGTACTAGTCTCGATCTCTAGGTAGACTGAAAACATCCAAGTGACATTGATCAATATCAATTCATTTAGACTAGGCCTTTTAACAAGTCTAACACATCGAGGGATCCACTGGATATCCATAGAAATGTGCCTCGAGATATGTGTCAGTGTGGGACTGAGGTAGAAAATGATGTGGTAAGTTGGTATAAATTTATTCTAGTTTAAATAGTTGAAATAATGTTGCTATAATTGATTTATATTCGATGCACCTAAATTAGCATTTTAAAACAATAACCATGTGATGATCATCAAGATACGTGTTCACACATCAAGAAACCAATTGAGTGTGAGATTGGTGTCATGTAAAGAGAAATAGTAGATAGTAAGTGGGAAATGTGTCAATGTGTAAGCCATTAGATTGGTCACGAGATACGTATGTGCAATATGATCAATGACTATTAATCAACATATCCTTTACATATATAAAGCTAATTATCAACTCATCCAACCAAATTCACTTCATTTAATAACTTAGGAGAGAAGGAAACCTTACTGGAGAAGATTGAGGAAGAAGAAATCAGCTTGGTTTGGTAATTTGAAGGTGTAGGAGTTGATCAAGTTAAGAGTTTATTAACTGGGTAATTCACTCTCACCATAGACTTAGGTTAATTTGATGAATTCATGAATTTAATGATATGTATGGTTGTTTTTATGTTGTTATTGATGTCTTGGAACTCTAGAGGAATTTATGGGAGTTCCTAAGGCATTGTTGTAGCGTATGTGTGGAAAAAACTCAGAATTCTAATTGAAGAATTCTAGGTTTTCCTGCATATAGCGCATTGGTAGATCAGCTAGCGCGCTACCTTTGCATAACACGCTGGAGGAATTTGGTAATGCGCGAATAAGGCTTCTTGTGTCTAATCAAAGCACCTAGCGCGCTAGGTGCTATGAAAGTATAAAAATATGCAATTTTCTAAATTTGCTTAAATACTATAAACAAGTCTAATACCCTAAGTAAATGTCTGAACACACTCAAAAACATGTTATATGATATCAGGAACCTAGGGAAGTGTATCGGGGGTATGGATACAAGTTTTAAGGTGTCGGGAGGCTGGATCAGCTTAGGAAATTGCGTGGATTGTAAGTAAATTGATTGAGATATTTATTTACATTTTATTATTGTTTAGTTGTTCAATTCCAATCATTTTGATTGATTTGCCTATTGTACTATATATACCATGACTTGTTTCCTTTCTCATTTTATGAGTTTGCTTTCATGGTATAGATTGTTGGTTAAAGGATTTCATTGACTCCAAATCATGTGCTACATCATTTTTTATTGTTAATATTGGTTGTCAAATGAAATAGCATACTATTAGGTAGGTGTTACATAGTGTTGTAAATCTATTTCCATTGTGTATTAGATATGCAATTGCATTGTTGAATTCTCAAACCATGTTATTTCTCAAAATAAGAAAGTAGTTCTTATATCTATGGACCGTTACATTACAAAGATAGGCCGTGACATACAGGGGTCATAGACTATCTCGGGATGACGGGTTCTTTCCACTATAATTTGGGTGACATCACGGGGTAGGGACCCGGTGTTGTTAGCAAGTACAACTTAGGTGACTTCACGAGTTATAAGACATGAGGTTATTGGCAAGTATACATCGCAGGTGACTGGCACTTGGGATAATTATAAAGGCGTAGAGCACAACTTTGACCTTCATAGAGATGTATAGCTCACCTCCATCCTTATATAGTGGAAAAGGCTGATGTGATGAAGATCATAGCCGACCGACCCGAAATCATTACTACTTAGCCGAGTGTCAATTTCATATTGTTTAGGTAAAGTATCTCAAAGCATGATTTTCTTTCAGCATAGTTGCTATTTTATGTTTTCAGATACTTGTTCTATATTTGGAAATGTGAACAAATGTCTATCAGTGTTACCTTCTACTTTCCTATACTCACTATTTTTTTATGATGGTGGGTGCTGATCCATCGAGTAGCAGACTAGGTAAATAGAAGATCGATGACTACCTCTGAGCCAGTGGAGCACTGTTATACATGATTTTATAGGTTTACTGGTTTATTTATGATTTTTGTGTCTTTCTTGTACTTTTGGGGTTATATAGATTATGGGTTGAGATATAACACCCTAACCAGATACATGATGATATATTATTGTTGTTTCATTCTATATATACAAGCGATCTTTATTTCCTGGTTTCCCATAATTGTTAGGCATTATATTAAAAGTTTCCACTAATTTCTTAAAGACTTTCGTTGAATAAAATTTTAAGTTTGTAAAATTTTATTTAACTCTAATTTATGAATTGACATAAGACAAAAAATACTCATATTTGAAAAATTATTTGATAACTAATAAAGTTTTGGAAAGGGAGACTAATTCTTTCTTAAGTCTTACGCAGTAAGGTTAGAGCTTAATAAAGGGATTAGGTCGGGCGGTGCCCTAATTTGAGAATGGGTCGCTATAGTTATGACCTCACTAGAGGTCCTCTTTGATATCTGGAAGATTGTTTGAGGTTGTACTAATGATTTGGTACTGGAACAGTGATTGCTACCCAGGTTATTATCGAAATAGTATAGGGTGGAGCATGCTCCATCTAGTCTAGGAGCATGGAGCGCACTCCCTCCATCAGTTGGTATGAACGTAGTTGGGTGAACGTGGTCCATCAAGTGAGGGGACACGCTCCCACACCAGAAAAAAATAACTATGCCGTAATTTACTTAGAATCTCCTTGGGTTTTGGTCTTTGACTTAGGGGTTCTAAACTTAGGGTAGTTGGCTTATCTTATTCACAAACGGTTTGTGATAGGCGTTAGATCATCGGGAAATAATGAGTCCCACGGAAACTTAAAGTTTGGAAACGGAGACTTAAACCAGGTTAGTATGGATTCGGTTATTTATCAATGTTGTTTGACTATCTTAGTATATGTAGTTCATGTAGTTTATGGACTGAATGGGGGGACTATGTACATTGTAATGATTTTAATAAATGGAAACAATGTTTAATGTGATTCATGAGAGTAAGTTCCTGAAACTGAAACCAGGTTATATAGAATGCGGGGTTGATCTCCCAGCCTATATGTAACTTCCTACTCAATTAGATAGGCTACGTGGATTATATATTCACTAGAGGATTTTGGATAGAATCATTAGACATTAATGGATTAGCTAGATAGTACATAAGCCAATGTGTTGGTCCAACAATTACATTAATGGGCCTGTGGGTAATCAACCTTAGTTTTATAAATAAAATGGTAGTCACAGTGTAATAGTCATTAACATATGGACTTGCATATGTTTCTATTGAAATATATGTTTTTCTTATCATCCTGTTAGTTAACATTATGCATATTGTTATTGCACAATTTTCTTGATTATTATATGAAATGTTGATGGCTTTGTGAATCGTTACTTACCGAGCAAGTTGGAGCGCTCACCCCAATTAACATTTCAAGAAAACCAACGAGCGCTAAGACTATGGGATAAAGAAAATTTAGGAGTCTTGATCTTCTTTTTGATAGTGAATGGCGCCACTTGCTTCGAGTCGCCCTCCCTTAACTGATTCTGAAATCCCCGTTTAAAAAATCAATCATTTGATGTATTGAATATTCCCTTGACTTATATATTTGTATTAAATTATAGTTTTGTAATATCAAAAGGTTTAGAGGTTTATAAACAAGGTTTTGGGTTTTGATAAACTTTATAATTATGTATATCGTTTAATTATCTAAAAAGTTTTAATTTTTCACTACGTATATTTTAAATTGCTTACTCGATATCGATATACAGGTTGAGTTTATCATGTACAAACAGAGAGACTACTGGCTCTATTTAAGTATGGTTGGGTTACCAGTGCTTAATTAGGGTTTCAAGCCGAGTATCGCTCTAATCGGGATAAGGGATGCTATAATAAAGAGCTAAAGATGTCGAGAATGATGAAGAATCAGTTGATAGTCACTTTGACTCGTTAAAGCTAAATGACTAGTGATCTTATCTATAAAGTCAAGCCAATGACTATAAATAACAATGCTCTATGGGAGGCGGCCCATATACTCCATTTTATTTTCAGTTCTAGTATTAGGATTAGTTAGTTGTTTTTATATTCTCTCACTTTTGACTCTTATAATAGGGATGTTTTAGGAATATAATTTTGGAATAATTTCATATAAGGGGGTTGATCGAGCTAATGTCTTTCCGTATTAGTAGGTTTAGAATAGTTAGAATATTTATTTCTCTTTCATTTTTGCTTTCTTTAAGAATATTCCCAACTGAGAGGGGGATGATCAAATTGTCTTTCGATTGAACTATATTTATCTTTAATAAAATTAGTTAGTTAGTGGTATAACGCTTTCTAGTTATAAGCCAAAATTCTATTTTCTAATATTTCTTGTTGATTACTAATCAATTCTACCTTAATTATGATGAATATGTGTGAAATATTAGTAAAATATTTGATATATTGGAAAATAGTAAAAATCGGTCAGCGATTTCCCAACAATACCAAATAACACTAGGAATCACTGGAAAAAAATATGCGGTAGTTTGCAAAATCTTTAGTGTAAAAATAGCCAACGATTTAGAGCAAGTGATTTACGTCTATACTAGGAATCGTTGACCTAGTCAATGGACCACTGAGACTGATTTCCAACGATTTAACTAGCTAATAGTTAGCGAATCCACTTAAACTTTGATTCGATGAGCATGAATCCGTGTTTTTAAAAAAATGAACCCAAACCGCCAAACCATAAACCCATTCACACATAAAACCTTTGGACCCATTCAATCGTTAATCGATTTTTCTTCAAACTCAACCCTTCGAATCTTGAAGCATATCTTATTTAAGTGTACCCACCTTTTTTAGGAGTGATTCAACCCTAGAAATTATGAAATCAAGTTCATACAATCAAGTTAGGGTTTACGTGGGTATTTTTCAAATTGAAGCTTGGAAAGGGCATCTGAGAAGCTCATAGAGCATATTACTTGAGGAATTCACTCTTAATAAGGAAATAAAATGATACTCTAGTGTTCTTTTGGTTTCGATGTTTTGAGAAATCGATTTTTGATGATATTTTCGATATGGTTGATGAGATTTTTATTGCAAAATTATTTTTGAAAAATGGGTTTAGATACAAATTCTCAAATTATATATGGGTTTTCAAATCATTTAAGGGGTTTTATGTGTTTTTTTCATTATTTAAATAATTATGATAGGAATATGTCAACAAAAATATTTTAACTATACTATTTCATCTCTTTCAAGATTAAATGATAAAATCTTTTCACAAACTTGTTTTTTAACTTTCATAATTTGAGATTTTCAAAGGCAAGGTAGGAGTAGTAAGCAAGATAAAGGGAAGGGGGTAGCGCAAGAAAAACCTAAGCAGGAATATGCATGCTGTTGAATGAATATTATACCTACCGGGGTTAATATTAGAGAACCTAGACCTAGGGAGGGCTAAGCTTAGATAACAATCCCTATTATCATCTGATGAGGAAAAATATTTTGAGAATCCAGACCTTAGTCACTTAGTGCCTTATGACCTTTCGTTGTTTGTGAGATCTAGAGTTCAAAAGAGGTGCTATAGTGATAAGAAGAAAATAATAACTCCTTAGAGATGGTTTAATATTCAGAATGTGAGCAAATATAAGGATGAGATTGTGAGCATCATCAGAGATCGAGGATGAGAACAATTTCTGAGAGACAATGCGGGTAGAGGAGTTTGAGGATGTTCAAAAATCGTGCGACAATTTAATGCAAATGGGCATGTTAGTAAAAAAATGGGATGAAGTAGTAGTGCAAGGGAAGAAAATTGATATTTCGCCAGCGAGATTGAATAGATTTCTCGCTCTACCATGAAACAAACAGAGGACAAAAAAGGATTACCCGAATTTCATTTATGTCAATAATGGATCCTATCTTTACGAGATGATCCAAGATGCATTGGAGATAACTCTGGGAAAAGGATTTGCGGTGGATAATGAAGGTCACCAGAAGTTTATCGAAACCACATATTTTAGGAAAATCATGAAGAGTTGAAGCTATGTTATAGATGCATATTTTTATCCAACCAAGCAACACTTCGTGAAGTGAAAAATCCTAGAGTTGCTTTACTTTACCATATAGTGATGAAGAATGGTTATATCGATGTTGAAAAATTATACATGATTCTATAAAGTTTGCAATGAAGACTACGAAGAACAAAGGACTACGTTCTCAATTTTGATCACTCAATTATGTAGGCAAGTGTAATTTTTGATATTAAGTTCGATGTATTGCCCGAGAAAACAATAAATGATGCATGAGTAAAAAAAATAAAGAAAGTAGTAGCATACAATGACTTGGAGGATGAAAGAAAATCATTTTATGCGATAAATGTGAGAGAAGCAAGAATGTAGATCAGACAATGAAAAATGAATAGATTGATGAATGAATGAGCTAACTGTTGATACGAGTTCGACACCATCTTCGTCACACCCTAGGTCGGGAAGATTTTTTTGGACCATATTTTCTTCACTTATATGTAGCCAAATAAAAATTCATTGAAATAAAGAAATGATAGCAGTAAACAAGAGGACTTTACAACATTATCATTATATGTTTGAGATTCGAGGAGGAGTCTCGACATTTCATCCTTGCAGTCACAATTTCCAACTATGACTTACAACCCAGATGATAGTTGTGTTTCAAACTTTATGTAGGAATGGATTAAGATAACGAAGATAACGATGAATTTACATCTAGACACTGCCATGTGTAGTTTTTTTTTTTTGTATGAAATCAATGAATGAATGATTAATTATATTGCTTTTGCTTTAGGTTTTACTTATAAATGAAATATGTTCCCTTTAGTAACTATTAATACGAATTTTGTAGAATTCAATATTTGTCTATTTCATTACAATTTTTTATTACACATATCAATTCGTTTATGCATCACGAGGTATACTTGTTTTGTTGGAAACCCAATCTAATTTCTCAACCTTGAGGACAAGGTCGGGAATGATTTTGGGCGTATTTTATGTGAAGCATAACAAAGAAAGCAAGAAAAGAAAAAAAAAGGTTGAAGATAAGTTCAAGAATTGAATTAAAGTTTAACCTTTTGATCCGACATTCAAGTGAGTTGAAGAACTTCTTCAAATTTCTTTCGAGTTCAAGTAAATATGAATTTCATTTTTCTTTATTTTAGTTAGCAAAAGAATGAAAATGAATTTCACCATAGAAGGAATCAATTTTTAAACCTTTTTGATTAACTTTACTTGTTGATGTATACACTAGATTGATTGTCTTGTGTTAGTCATGAGAATGTGTAGAAGATCGAAACAATAGTGTAAGATGAACAAGACAAATGTTTAAGAATCTTGTGATACAAATGCTATTGATTAAGTATTTTATAGTATATATATTGAAAGTTATTATGTTACAATTGAAAGAAGAAATGAGTTAGAATCCGATGAACTTCAATAAGTTAGAAAGAATACTTTCTTCAACTTTAGTGGATAGTTGAAGTGCTAACAAGAGTTTACAAATATATAGGCAATTTTATAGATTCCATAGAAAATAGTATAGGGAATCTATAGTGGAAAAAATTTGAGGTGTAGAGAGTCTATAGTGGGAAAAATATGAAAATGCCCAAAGGAAATGGAGTAGGGACTCAAAAATCAAATGAAAATATAAATAATAAAGAAAAATAATAATTAGGATGAAGTAGAAAAAATGAGAGATGAAAAGATGGATGTTCTTAAACTCTCAAAAGAAACAATTTAGCTCGAGTGTTTAAAGCTAGGGTTGAGTAAAATATTTCTTTGTCTAACGCGTTTTAAATGATATATTCATTGATATCTTGGCAAAATTTATATTGATTTTGATCGTGGTGCTATTATAAAGTATTTTTTAAAACTAAGATTAATCTAGTGGTTTTTGTATTTTGAGATTCTACAATAGTCATCGTAAGGTTGATGCTTGTCAATGGAGATTGAGAGAACTTATATGGTGTACTGACCTTAGTATCGAACTATAAGTTCTAAGGGGTATTACATTGGGTAGTTGAGTTATCATTAAGGAATGGTTCATTTTTCAAAATTATTATATTCTATCATAACTTTCATTTACTTGTACGTAATTTGTTTTTCTTTGAAGATCAATTCTATTTAAAAACTTCAATTATTTAAAGTTAAGATGAATTAGATTGAAATCAGTATATAAAGAATGAGAAGAGAATATGATGGAGGGTATTCTTTTGCTCAGGGACAACAAAGTGCTGAGTTTGGGGTTATTCGACAAGTTAATAATTAGAAATGTTTTATAGTGTAATTTAGGTTGATTTTAGATATAAATGATAATATTACAATAAATATTCTTTTGTTTTTGCGATTTCATGATTTAATTAGGAAAAATGAAGAAATGAAAGAAAAAGAGGAAGAAGAGCAAAACAATCAACTTGAGAACAAAGCCAGTGATATAGAATTACAAAGGAATTGATAGAAAAATCGACAACAAAGAAGAGCCATCGAATCATCAGTAAATTGAGAAATACATTCCGAATTGCTAGATGAATCAATGGAGCACAGAGAACCAGATCCGGTGATTTACTTAACGATTTGTATATAAATTGGATTCATTGAGGAATCGCTGAGGTCGGTGACGATTTTTTTTATCAGAAAAAGGAATTTGAGTTTATCTGTGATACACATACTTAGGAAAACTATAAATAAGATCTTAGGGCTTTGAGATTAAGCTATCTTTGTATCCTCAATTAGTCATTATTAGTTGTAAAGTCTTTTTAATTAGGTTTTAGTTTAGTTCACTGTTTATTACTTTTGTAGACTTTTTGGAGATTCAAGACTTATTCAAGAAAGGTATTTTACATTAATGTATTTCAATTAATACTATAGACATGATTGTAAATCGTTCATCAATATAGTCATAATGTAGAATTTATGTGCTTAATTATCTAAACCAATCGCGCACGTCAATCATGATTTTATCAAGTTGTTTTGCGTATTACAACTAATGATTCTTTGTATTGAGTGCATAGTGGACAATATGTTTCTTAGTATTAAGTATCTAAATCTATGTCTATGATTATTGACAACAATTACAGAAGTACTAACTAGGATTAATCTATAGGGCGAAAAATCACATGAGTAGATGTTCTACGTGATTGTGTTCTAGGTTATTTAATGACTAGCATAATTATGATTTTTATTTAGTTTGGATTAGGTATGAGTTTTATTGAGTGTTAATGCTATCGTAATTTCTATTTTATTGTGTTATATCCAATAATAGTGTTACAAAGATAATGATATGGCTTATTTCCATTTAATATAGAAAAATCGATAGTTTGCTAAAGGCTATCAACTTATTGTGATTAGAGTTTAATAATTTATGATTATTATATAAATATGATGATTTGATTACGACCATGCTTTAATGAAAGTGTCCAAATATGACGGTTTATACATCTTGTTTAAGATATATTGTTTAGATATTTTATTTATATTAATTATTTGATTATTTGTTCGAATTACATTAGATTAGTTTATTAATTTAATTTTTTATAGTTTGATTAATTTAATTAATTGATCATTTTATTTTTAGATTGATAGCATATAATTCCCATTTTAATTAGATTAGTTAAATTAAAGTAAATTAAAGCCAACAAAACTTTAGGGTAGCCTTAATTCTAAAGGGATTTGCAAAATCCATGTCGACATGATATCTCATTTACCACAGCTACAAATACTAGGAAAATATGAGAAGTTATTGTGCACGCTCCATACATCTTAAAGCTTTGATACCACTGCTAGAGTTTTGGAAATCAGAGGAACTGAGGAGATTAACAAATCAGTGATAAATTAATAAACACGCATAAAAAATAAAAACAAAATTGATATCGCAGTAAGACTTGAATGTCTTCCTCTGCATAAGCTTAGCCTAATCAATCAATTAATCAAATTGATAATGTGTACAACCACTATAATGATCTTCCGTTCTCGTAAAACTCAATTAAAAAACGATGATCCACAAAATAACAATCTTGATTATTTATAGACTTAGTCTATCTACCCTATCTAGGAATTCAGTCTAAATACAATACAACTCAAAAACCTCCTCGGTCTCTAATTGTAATTTCTATTGGAATAATCCGGTGTTCAACAACTAAGTCTCATATTCCTTTAAGAATCTTGACTCGTTGTTTCCATAAAGTTCTTCATCCTTTTATGCACCTTTCTCCCAAATTTTGTATTTGTAATCCATTTTGAAATTCTTTGCTTGCAGTATCGAACTTCTTCACTGTTGTAGACTAATACTAACAGCTACTATGTTTCAGTATCCAACTCGTATTCAATTCTTGCTTCGTCTTTAGATCTGTCTTCATCTTCGACTTTGACTTTGATACTGAAAGTTGCATTGTAGTCTTTCTTTGAGTTGTATATACTCTTGGACATCTTACTTTGTCAGGTTTACCATCTTGATTACAACATTTATTGTGACATCCGAGAATTTTATAAACTTGATTAGACAACTAATTAAGTATTTTCGAATTTAATTTGGAATTTATTATAATCAATATTATTTTTATGTATCGCGTACCTATTTCGATGCGAAATATGGTCAAGTTGAAGTGTATATGCGGTGTCTGTGAGTTTCAGAGTGATTGGAAATATTTCTCAATTTTTAACAAAGTCGGGGTATTTTTTAGAATTTAATTTGGACCTAAGAATAAGAGGTAATCATGAAATTAAATAAAATAATAAAAAAATTGGTGGGCGCTTAGTGATACACACAGTTGAGGCTGACACGCGTGAGACATGCAGTAGTGTGCATGCCCGAAGGTGCTCGTGGGCGCGCAAGGTGGGTTTATAGGTGAGATAATACATATGTATATATATTTACATATAATTGATATGTATATGTATTTTTATATATAACCTATAGTTTGGTTAAAATATTTAAACCATTAGATTCACCTCGAGATATGCGCAGCGTGAGCTTCGAGTAGAAGAATGGTGTTGATCGTTGTATGTTGGAGAGTATATTCATGCATCGAGATGCATGCAAATCCATCTTAAGATTAATCAATGGGTGTGAGATATAAAGGTGTTATTTAAATTCGTGTATCCTTAGATCAACCCTCGAGATTCGTGCAAACAAATCTCGAGATATGTTTGTATTTTTAGTAAGTTGGTCAGGAGGTAATAAGATTGATTGTTAGTCACAAGATCAATCTCGAGATATGGAACACGTATCTCAAGAATAATCAAAATATAAAATGGGTAAAAAGGAACCAATAGATCCGCCTCATGATTCGTGCGATAATAATCTAAAAAAAATCTCATATTTATCTCCAAATCACACCATTTCTGTTGTTGTTTCGACTGTGAGTGAGATTGAAATTGAAGGAGAGGTAGGAGAGCTCGAGAATGAGAGGAAGTGGAGAAATCAATGAGATGGGTAAGTGTGTTGTTCGTTGTTATGTTGTGGAGTTGTTGTTGGTCATCTTGTTGTTGTTGAAATTGTTGTCGTTGTGTTGTTATTGTTATTGCAAGGAAGGCGGTCCCGGAGAAGGTCTCCCCTACCCGGACCTAACCAGGTGTCGAGGTTTATAGCCCAACCCCAATAAATAAAAAAACCTTCTTTAAAAAAAGAGAGACTGTGATTTACAAAGGGCAAAGTGAGGAAGAAGAAGATGAAGTTTGATCCCCAAATCGGGGTGAATCAGGTCCGAGTTAGCTGAACAAGTTTGGTCTGGTTCAGGGGATCAAACCTTAGGTAAAGAAAAAAAAAAGGTGAGATTTTAGGAAAATTCCAAAAAAATAGAAAAATTTTTAAAAATTATATTTTTAGCCAAATATATTGAAATTGTGGATTTTTATTAAAAATGAGGATTTTGAGATTTCTCAAGGACTTATACTTTGGTTTTCTTTGTAATGCGTGCTACGATACCCGAAAATGCCCAAGATTTAGAAAATTATTTTAAAGCTTAGTCTAGCTTAATTTTTGATTCTGAAACACAATTTGGAGTTGAAATTGAGATTCAGACATTTGAGGATAAGATTTGGAGGTCTTTTGTGGTTTTCGAGTTATGGAAGGACCAATAAATATAAAATAAATTGGAAAAACTATATTTAAGCCTAGATAATATAATTTTCATTGCTGAACAATAATTTTGAGTTAAAAAAGAAATTCAGGCATCGAAAAATTTATTTTGGAAGTATTTAGATGGTTTCGGGACGCGAATAGGTCAATTAAACTGCTATTGATTGGAAAAATTATATAATTGCTATGAAAACTTATCAGACTTACAAATTAATTGTAGGACCGCTATTGGAATATTGTATGGACTAGTTTACCGATTCGGAGTGTAAGAGAATTTTAGTATCGCGTTTGTAAGGTTAAGTAAATCTCATGGTAACATTTAGATTGTATGAGTTCTCGAATATTAAATGCATATATGGTTTATCAATGTATATTTCTTGGTCACATTCACGGAGACGAAAAAAAGGAGGCCTTTGGGGGTCTCATTGTGCTCATTGGCTATATGCATGGCCTGATGAACACCATCATGCTCTACGGCTGGAGTCACTAATCGTAGTAGACACTTTTTAGGAGAGGTTGTGATGCTGGCTAGGATCATACTCCATGGAAAGTCGAAGGCATGGCTTCTCGAGGGGCTTCTTCTTAAACTCATGAATCTTTATTACTGTTTACCCACCACTTTTGAAAGATGTCATGTGATTATGGTCGATTAACAAAAACGAGAGAAATTGCATATTTGTATATTTATGATTCTTTGTGATATTATTGTTCGTTTAATCTCTTGGAATATAATGCATTTGAAAATTATAGGTGTATTGGATAGTGTGGGATTTACTAATTCAACATTATCGAATTTTTATATTGGATAATGACAAGTTTTAGCGGTGTCAAGGGAAATGAAAAGCTTTCCGACTGTTTATACCTTGCTTAGTTCTTTTCTCTCTATATATGTATTGTTTTTTTTTTGGTTCGAGTGTGATTAAGATCTCCTTTAGAATGGCTGAAATGGTTTTGAGATGACTTGAGATAATTTTTGACTTAAGGTAATGTTAGTCTAAAATTTTTAATACTTCATATTAGCTTAGAATGAATATATAATTTTGTTAATGCAATATATATTGTTATGGCTAGATTGTGAGACCTTCAACATTTCCATCAAACATGATAAGGGTTTGTTGAAAAACTTTGAACGCCAGCTATTCTGATGTAGGCTTAGAAATAGAGGAGGTGCAATCGAAATTTTTTTATGAAATCTTGATACTTATTTAATTAATCTAAATGAACATTGAGGTTTAAGATTTACTTTAGAACCCTGTATGGTTGATAAAATAATATATTTGATAATCACGAGATATTTATATTGTTTATTTATTGATGAAGAGATTAAGGTTGCTAGATTATCGGAGAATTAATGCAATCTAGGCCGGTCAGATTTCCTAATTATGTAGGGTCTGACATCTACCTAACTAACTTAACTCATGTTTTGAAAACATACTGTCAATAAAGATAAACCGACCCAAACACAATAAGTTAGAGTCTAACACCAACTTTTTAAATCTCATCATTGAAATTTGATTAAATGAAAGATTTCTCGATTCAAAAATAATAAGAAAGTAATTCCTAATAGGCAAAATCATTTTTAAGAAAACTATTCTTATTCTTATAAACATGTTGTAATCTTTATGAGTAGAGATCCTGAGAAGTTTATCTCTCGATTTCTTATTTAATGGTCTGGTGAAAAAGTTATAACAATTTCTATGCCATTCATGAAAGTTGTGAATTTTTTGACGAATCGTGTATTCAACCTGTAGAATATCCATTAAACCTTGCTTCGTTTTTTTTTTTTTTTGCTTCTCTTCATTTGAATCACATTCAATAGTTGATACCTAGCAAGATATATCCTATCTTGCTTTATGAAGCAATACTATTCTTTAATTGAACAATTGTTCCATAACCAATTAATAATTCTTTCTTTATCCACCAAACTCCAGTACACATGTCGAAGTTTGTTTCTCCATCACTAATCATCTTTTCGTTAGAAGTATCGACCGCTCAATTCTTAGATTCTCATCAGTCTAAATATTATAATTCATGTAAATATTATCTTAGCACAACATTAGATACTAAAGTAGAGTCGCATTTCTATCTGATTCATCACCATTCCAGCTTTTTTCAACAAAAACTTAGAATTATAAAAGTCATTCTATGATTAAAGATCTCACATTACATTTGTCATCCCATGACAAGAGATTTTAAGTTTCATCTAATCTAGAAAATTATACATGACACATCGTGTAACTCTAACTCATTCTCTATATGTCTACTGCCAAATCTTAAAGTTTTTAAACTTATAATTATGGTTAATCACAGATTAACATATCTTAAGTATGGTTTAGGTTGCGAGTCAGGTGCTAAGGATCGGTGAAATGAGTTTACAAGTAATTTTATTCTTGTATGATGTTTGCCTAGTGTTATGTAATATAATATTATGTTATTTTGTGAATTTTAAAGTTAACTGAGCAAAATTAAAATTTACGGGGTTTTATTTGGAGATACGTGTCAAAACGGGTCCCGGTATAATTAAAGTATTGACCTAGACTTTAGTCTCGAATTTCATGAAAAATGAATGTGTTTAACATTAAAAACTTGAAATGTAAACTTAAATGGACTTAAGGAGCGGACATGGTCCCCACACTCTAATTGCGTACGAGACGCATTGTTCGAGAGTTTCAGAGCTTGTTGATAATTTCTCCAATTTTTTGATGGAATTGGGATATTTTTTGAAGTTTAATTTGGACTCAAAATGAAGAGATAAATGTTCCATTAAAACAACATCTCATTGCAAGCCTGAGACAAAACACATTATCTTAAGGGAAAAAAAAAGGATTTGATATATTGATTGGTAACATTGATAGTTTGTTCTCTTAATTATGCATCAGGTATTGCAAATATTTTAATTAACTATTTGGATATTTGGTATGCAATTTATGAAAGTCTGATTTTTTTTTTGAAAGCAAGATAATCAGCTTGAAGTGTGGATATTTCTGAATTTGGCCACGAGGTGACTTCTGGGGGACTCTTGGATGAAAACATTAATAGAATAGGTGAGGATTAAACACCTCGCCGGATGAGTCTAAATGATAACATGTGGATCAGACTAATTTCAGAAGTCATCCCTTATGAAATTGTGTGATATATGTTGTTCATGTTACTGTTTTTCTTAAAGAAGTTTGGTTATGATAGTTTGTCATCTCGATCTCTATGTACATTTGTTCTTTCTAGGTTTGTCAATAGTAAATTCATACATAGTAATAGGATAATACACATTTGATATACTGAGTTATATATTTTATTATCAATTGGCTCATTTAGCTGCAGGATTAAACATTTCTTTGGTCATCCGGGTTCATGCAATAGTGTTTTAGTAAATGGTATAAAAATTAGATTCAAGTTTACGATACATCAAGGTCACTGCATCACAATGGCTTACAACCAACCAAAACATCCGGAAAATTATGAAGAATCCACATGTTTTTCTTAACAAATCTAAATAACATTGTATAAGTGGAATTTTGTTACAAGTTCACCAAACACAAACCACCTAATTTGTACGCAATTTGTACAATTTTGATTTTTTTAATTATTGGTAGGCTCTTCGGTTATGTATTTGTTAGTAGATTGGCATATGTATTGTATCTCTTATTATTTGCTCTAGGTTGTACCCATCTTACACATAATTAATTAATTAACATTGAGTTTTAATTTTGCAATATTATCACTGCTATAGCATATCTGTAGGGCTGATCATATCAAAATGACCAATATTAGATGTCCTGATGTAACTCATGTCATGTATATATATGCAATGTTATCACAAAGATTCATTGAATAAGTTTTGAATTACATTCATTTTACTTAATTTTGAGACCTCTCACCCCCACTCACTTTATATGTTTTTCTATATTGATACAGTATTAGGAAACTAAGTCCCTTACCATTTGGGCCAATCAATTATTGATAAGAACATATACTTATGCATCAACTTTGGCTAGTTCAAAATAGATGAGAGGATTAAAGACACCTATACTCGTAACGGTAAAACAACTCTAACTCAATTGTTCCATCGGAGCAGCTATGTCGAACTATCGACCCTCATCGATGATTATTTCACTTCTAGCTTGTACGTCCTTGACTTCTGCTATAGCCTCCATCAATTCCTTACAAATTTGAAGGAAAACCAAGTTACACTTCTATCTGCTCTGCAATGAATCTCGATTTGGAAACCGAAATTCAATGAATAAAAAGGGGTGTTTTGGAACTCCATAGATTTAAATTTGACTATATTAGAGTCATATAGGTGATATGAAATGTAAAGAAAACAAATATGCAAAAAAAAAAAAAAGTTATAGATGACTACATTGGATCAATGCACTCCAGCTTGCTTACTTTGTTCACATATACAATGTTTAAATAACTACTAGAACACATTTAGATCCTAATTTACAGCTTTTGATAAACATAAATAATATAAAAATAAACTTTGACTAATTCATATTTGAATCAATCCAAACAAGAAGATGTGTTGAAAAAATTTGAGAATGACCATGGTGAGCACGTTGAAATACTGTGTCAATTGGAAGCACAAAGGGTAAGCTTGAGAAGAAATTGAAGAAGATAAGAGCATCTCCAATGGTAAATGTGGATTTCGAATATGGATTCATGACACATCATCTCCGTGGAGGGGATGTATATCTTAGTCAACATAAATACACATTTAATATTTAAAATAGTCTCCGATTGGGCTGGCAATTTGAGTCATGAAACGATTAACTCGACACGACACGATACGTAATAAACATGTCATGGGTTTGGCTTAAGCATGTTAACACATTTATACACGGTTAATAAACGAGTCATTAACATGTCAACCTGCTTAACTCGTTTATGACTCGCTTAACACGACTAAAGAATAATGTATAAATAATAAATATGGTATGATAAATAGATTGGCACAAAATTCATCCATTTGAATGCATGTTAATAGCATGATTTATTTATAGACATCTTTTATCATATTTTATTTTATATTTGGGAAGAAATGTTCATTTTACTTTTAATATGTTATTTATGTTTTAGATTTTATTAATAATTACTTATTAAGAAAAAATAAAACTTTTCACCAAAGTAAGATTTAGATTTTTTTTAGATGATTCTTATATTTTTGTTTATGTTATTATTACGAGTCATTTTTACTTTATTATTGATAGTAATAAAAACTTAAATGAAAAAGTAAAGTAAAACTAACAACTATATATAATCACATTATATTTTATTGACTATTTTAGTATGTTTGTTCGAATTTAATCATTTAGATATATTTTAAAAAATAGTAACCAAATTATAAAAGTTTAAATAAAATAAAATTTTTAAATACAATATTTAATAAATGGGTGACACGAATACACGACGTGTTAATTAACACGACCCACTTAGACACGAAAATGATTAACACGATTAATAAACATGTCATGTAATAGGTTTGCATTATATGGGTCGTGACCTGTTTATGACACGACACGCTTACGACTCACCGACACGAATTGCCACCCCTAGTCTCCAATGAGTATAATGTGGATTGCACCATCTATCTATGAGGTGGCAACTTTTTTTGGATTCAATAATTATTAAAAGATTAATTTTTTTAGTAAGTATTAATCGATTATATTTTTTTTGGTAAGCATTAAACGATTATACAAATATTATATTTATAAAACTCATCGATTGCTATTTATATATATTAGTCAACGTTGAAGAAATAGCATTGGTTGTGTTTATCTTTTTTTTTTTTCTATAACTTATTTGTATTTATCTTATATATATGTTAAGTACAAAAAAAATTAAACAAAATAAAAAAAACGTAAAGTATACAAATGATACTAGATAACGCAAAGTAGTGTAGTTCCGTTTTTTTTTAAGTTGCTTTTTTGTATTTTTAATTGGTTTTTTATGAGAAATAACATTGGTTATATTTATCGTATATATACAACCGCCCTCAAAACTCTTAGTCCAATTATTTAGTAGTTGCTAATTCATACATAAAATCATGATTAGTAATTGAACTTTTGAAATAGAAAATATATTTATAATTTCCAAAGTCTAGTTTCACCCTTGAAAAATCAAAAAAATAATAACTACGTAGAAATTGACAACAAAATTTTTATTTGCTGAAGTAAACTCCCTAAGTAGCTCGATGAACATGACCACGTTCCATCACGTCACCTGCAATCCCGACACCACCATCCTTCACAAAGCTCGCCCCTCGGTGTATCTTTTATTTGTAACCCCTTGTTAATTTTCGTGAGTGGATTACTGCCGTGCCTCCTTTCTCTCCTTTCTCTTGTGGGTTCTTAGGTTGTCGGATCATCACTGATTATTTGTGTCCAATCTTGGATGGAGCTCAACCTGTAAGGTTTGTCAAGATTTTGATTTCATGTATATAGTGCTATTAAAATGATGGTTAATTAATTATGTGAATGTATACACAATAACACAAAGCGATGTACACAACAAATCATATATATCAACTTGAACTAAAAATTAATTAATGTTGTAAACTAAGTTGTAAGCCAACTAGAACTTAAGTTGGACTTGCTAGAGACTTAAGTATAGAAGGCATAAACTAAGAACTACTATAACAAGTAGAGAAGAGGAGACAAGAGAGAAGAGAGCTAGAGTCGAGAAATGTAGAGATTTCCATTCCAACATTGGTGTGTTTTTACAATGAGGTTGGCACCCTTTATATAGGCCATTTGGTGATGATGATAAATGTACTTCATACAATGTATACAAGCAACTCATACACCCCATGTCATACAATACATCACAAGCAACATAGACAATACATGAAAGAGTTGGTGTACATTGGAGAGGATTACAAGTTACATGACAATACATAGACAAGTGGAGGTACTATTAAGTGATACATACAAGTTACATGACTACACAATATGTTGGTGTACATGCATGGTCATCCATATTCCATAACACTCCCCCTTGGATGACACTTGCTTAGAGATTGTGCCTCGTTAAAACTTTTACTAAGAAAAACCCCGTGGGAAAAAATATAGTAAAAGAAAAAGAGTACACTATTCTCATAAATATTAAGACGGGTATAATATTGTTAAGATTGCCTCATTAAAAACCTTGCTAGGAAAACCCAATGGGATAAAACCATAGCTAAGGGAAAAAGAGTGCAAGACACTAATCAATAACTCCCCTCATGTGAACATGGGTGAAACTTGTTCAATTTCTTTACTTGCAATGTCTTTAAGTTTACGCAAGCCAATACCATATGTAAGCCTTTTAAATGTCGTAGTTGGTAAGGCTTTTGTGAATAGATCAGCAAGATTATCACTCGATCGGATTTGCTTGACATCAATTTCACCATTCTTCAAGAAGCTCATGCGCATAAAAGAATTTTGGTGAAATATGTTTTGTTCTGTCCCCTTTTATGAATCCTTCACTTAATTGTGCAATACATGCTGCGTTATCTTCATATAATATGGTTGGAGAATCTTTTATTGAAGGCAATCCACATGATTCTTGAATATGTTCAATCATATTTCTCAACCATACACATTCACGACTTGCTTCATGAATTGCAAGTACTTCGAGATGGTTGGAAGAAGTAGCAACCATAGTTTGCTTTATCGACTTCCATGATACAAAGAAGATATTACCACATGTGAATACATATCCCGTTTGAGAACGGGCCTTGTGGGGATCAGATAAAAATCTAGCATCAGCATAACCTTGGAGATTCAATTTTACCCCTCTCGAGTAGAATAGACCCATGTCACTTGTTCCTCGAAGATATCGAAAAATATGTTTAACATCATTCCAATGTCTTCGAGTTGGTGATGAGCTGTATCTTGCAAGTAGGTTGACAGCAAAAGCAATGTCAGGTCTTGTACAATTTGCAAGATACATAAGTGCACCAATTGCACTTAAATATGGTACCTCTGGACCAAGTAGCTCTTCATCGCTTTCATGAGGTCGAAATGGATCCTTATCCACTTCAAGTGATCTGACAACCATTGGAGAGCTCAATGGATGCGCCTTGTCCATATAAAATCTTTTTAATATTTTTTCAATATAATTTGATTGATGGACAAATACTCCACTTGAAAAATGTTCAATTTGCAAACCAAGACAAAGTCTTGTTTTTCCAAGTTCTTTCATCTCAAATTCCTTTTTCAAGTATTCGGATGTTCTTACGATGTCGCCGTGGTTTCCCACAATATTTAAATCATCAACATATACAGCAATAATCACAAATCCTGTTGATGATCTTTTAATGAAGACGCATGGGCAAAGCGGATTATTTACATATCCTTCTTTCAGTAAATAATCACTGAGGCGTTTGTACCAAATTCGACCGGATTGTTTCAATCCGTACAAAGACTTTTGTAATTTTATAGAATGCATGTTATGAGGTTTTGATTTTATTTCTTCGGATATTACAAATCCATCGGGGATTTTCATATATATCTCACTGTCTAGGGATCCGTACAGATATGCTGTAACGACATCCATTAAATGCATATCAAGCCCTTCAGAGACCGCAAGGCTTATCAAGAACCGAAATGTGATTGCATCTATAACAGGAGAATATGTTTCCTCAAAATCGATGTCAGGTCTTTGCGAGAAACCTTGAGCTACAAGTCTTGCTTTGTACCTTGTAACTTCATTTTTTTTTCGTTTCTCTTTCGTACAAATACCCATTTATATCCAACAGGTTTTACGCCATCTGGCGTTTGGACAATTGGTCCAAAAACCTCTCGTTTCCTTAACGAGTTTAGCTCTGCTTGGATAGCCTCTTGCCATTTTTGCCAATCAGGTCTTTTTCGACATTCGTCCACTGATCGTGGTTCGGATCATCATCATTTTCACATATTTCAAAGGACACATTGAAAGCAAATATATCATCAGGAACAATTTCATTTCGATCCCAAATCTTACCAGAGTTTAAATAATTTATTGAGATCTCATTATTTTCATCTTTTTCCTCTTTTTCTAGAGGAAGTTGTTCCTCATCAGAATCAACTTGTTCTGACAAACCCTTATCAAAGGATTCTTGTGCTTTCTCAAGAGTATTTTGATTTGTATTTATTTTTACTCCCGTTTTCCTCTTTCGAGGAATTGTATCCTTTGAACCAACTGGTCTTCCACGCTTTAAGCGTTTCGTTGGTTCTTGTGCATTTTGTTGCACAGAGACATCAATTCTTGCAGGAGCATTTACAGCTGGAATATGTGATTTTGTCACTTGTTTTGCATCATTAAATGCATCATGTAATTGATTTGCAATTTGTTGCAAATGAATGATCTTTTGAACTTCAAGTTCACACTGATTTGTGCGTGGATCATAATGTGATAAAGTTAATGCATTCCAAGCAATTTCGCGCCATTCCTTTTGAATTGGCTTCTTATCTCCCCCTAATGGTGGGAAAATTGCTTCATCAAAGTGACAATCAAAAAACGTGCGGTAAATAAATCCCCTGTTAAGGGCTCAAGGTATCTTATAATGGACGATGAGTTAAATCCAACATAAATCCCAAGTTTTCGTTGTGGACCCATCTTAGTTCTATTAGGAGGTGGTATAGGAACATACACCGCACAACCAAAAATTCTCAAGTGTGAAATATTTGGTTGTTGACCTAAAATGAGTTGCATGGGGGAATGTTCATGGTATGCGATGGCCTATAACGAATGATAGATGCTTTTATGAAGGATTGCATGTCCCCAAACCGAAGTTGATAACTTAGTTCTTATGATTAAAGGTCGGCAATTAATTGAATGCGTTTGATAAGAGATTCGCCAAACCATTCGGGTATGCACATGTGGAACAGAATGTTCAATGGTAATTCCTATAGACATGCAATAATTTCTAAATGCTTGAGATTGAAATTCCCGGCATTATCAAGACGGATGGTCTTGATTGGGTTGTCAGGAAATTGTGCTTTTAACTTAATGATTTGTGCTAAAAGTCTAGCAAATGCAACATTGCGGGTTGAAAGCAAACAAACATGTGACCACCTAGTTGATGCATCTATCAAAATCATGAAATATCTGAATGGTCCACAGTGAGGATGAATAGGACCACATATGTCTCCCTGAATGCGTTCTAAGAAAACTGGGGATTCCACAACAATTTTACTTGGGGATGGTTTAACTATCAATTTACCTTGAGAACAACTAGCACAATTATAATCACCAGCTGAAAATATTTTGTGACTCCTTAAAGGATGTCCATGCGAATTATTAATTATTCTTCGCATCATTGATGATCCTGGATGACCAAGCCGGTCGTGCCATAAAATGAATGTCTTTGGATCATTAATTTTCTTATTCAAGACGACATTCGTTTCGACATGCCTTATATGAGTAAAATATAATCCGGATGATAAAGTTGGGAATTTTTCTAACACTTCTTTTTTCCCATTTGAAACCAATGTGACTTAGAGAAATTCTCTATTATTTTCATTCAGGGTTTCAATGTGATATCCATTTTATCGAATATCTTTAAAGCTCAGTAAATTTCTTCTGGATTTTTCAGAGTATAAGGCATTGTCAACATGAATTGTTGTTCCCTCAGGCAACATAATATTTGCTCTTCCAGAGCCATTAATCAAATTGGAGATGCCAGATATTGTTTGAACATTAGCCTCAGCTAAGTTCAAATTGGAGAAATATTCTCTGTTTTTAAGGATTGTATGCGTTGTAGCACAATCAGCAAGGCATATATCGCTCTTATTTGATTCATGACTTGAACACATGATTTGTTGATCCATCTGGACAAATAATGTTTGGCAAATCAGAGAAAGAGTCATATTTCAATGATAAAATTCATAATATTTTGCCTTTGATTTCGAAAGCATGGTAAAGGTCACAAAAATATTCGGGCATATATATGACAATATTTAGGCAAAATAGCCTTTCATATATGACAAAAAAAAATGTCACAATTATGAGCGCTCATTGTCAATAATTATTTGCCCTTTGTAGTGGTGCACCACTTTTATTCCAATTTTTGGTGGAATTGTCAATACGACATTTACCTGATATTTTCACCTTTTCCACGTCCATAAATTTATTATTGCGATCATGATCATTATATGCAACATATGCTTCTTAATTTGAAGCTGAACTAATTGGACGGGAGCGATATTATATTTATAATATCTCATTATTTTACTCAGCTACCATGAGACAAGAAATCAATCCTTAATATTTATTGGATTGACGTGCGCACTCGATATTTGTTGCAACAATTAATCGAGGCGAGCCACGTGTCCTCTTTATTGTCTCATCAGTCATATTTCCACATAACCTCAACATAGAGGTAATTAAAATTGTGGAATTATAATTAACATTTGACTGATTAAATTTTGTAGCATGAGACCCAAATCATTTTGAGCTTTTTGGAGCATTACGCTTTTGGTATGTATATATATAACTCCATAAGGTGAAAATATATATAAAGTGAAATATTCACTTTTCAAATCTCTAAAGAGAAATTGGTGAATGATTGTGTACAACATATAACCTTGCATGGATACAAGCTTTATTCATAATTCGTAATATCTAATTATCATGACAAGAATTATAATAAGATAACAAATTCAACTATGGTTGATTAATATTTTGAAAGTAAATATAAAATAATTTTCTCTTTTCTTTTTATGTAAATAAAAAAAACATAACATATGATTAAGTATATGTTCATAACTTGATTCATTAATAATCAAATGTACTATTCGTATGAGTTGGTGGGACAACCTCCAGGTTGGGTGGCGAGACAAAGTCTGCTTAATGCCATGCCTCCTCGAACGGGATAACCCGTCTCCCTTTCAATGTTTAGCTTTACCGGGGACAAGGCTTACCCACTATCAACTCAAACTTATAGCATGATTTGTATTATAAAATCAAGAATAGAACAATAACTAATCGTTTGTAGTTTTAAGAGAAAACTAGTTATGTCACATATTGACTTTTGATTTCTGATGTAGAAGATCGTACAAGACGCAACTACAGAGCATACTTTCGCAATCGGTGACGCTATAATGCATAATATATGAATAAAGTATGCATAGATAAAAGGAAGCAACCATGATAATATAGAAGTAAATTGAACTTATTTAAATAACAAAAGTTATACCTTCCTAGCTTTCTCTCCTTAACAAGCCTTCTTGAACTTCAAGATATCCTTAATGCTAGAGCAAGCTTGTGCTGATAACGTGTTGTAAACTAAGTTGTAAGCCAACTAGAACTTAAGTTGGACTTGCTAGAGACTTAAGTATAGAAGGCATAAACTAAAAACTACTATAACAAGTAGAGAAGAGGAGACAAGAGAGAAGAGAGCTAGAGTTGAGAAATGTAGAGATTTCCATTCCAACATTGGTGTGTTTTTACAATGAGGTTGGCACCCTTTATATAGGCCATTTGGTGATGATGATAAATGTACTTCATACAATGTATACAAGCAACTCATACACCCCATGTCATACAATACATCACAAGCAACATAGACAATACATGAAAGAGTTGGTGTACATTGGAGAGGATTACAAGTTACATGACAATACATAGACAAGTGGAGGTACTATTAAGTGATACATACAAGTTACATGACTACACAATATGTTGGTGTACATGCATGGTCATCCATATTCCATAACAATTAAGACATTATGCCCAATTTTTGAATTCTTGTCAGTCCGCATATATACCCAAATTAATTACTAAAGTATTTTTGAGTTAAAAGTCACTAAAACGCTTTTAGGGTGTGTTTGATAGCAAAGAAATTAAAAACAATCGTGGAAATTTGTTTTGTTTTTTAGTATAACCGTTTTTTTGGGTGTTTGATACACTTGTAATCGCATAGAGAAAAAAAATCCACCCTCCTAATTTTCCTCATTTATTTTCTCTTATTTTGAGATGGAAATTCGAGATTTTTGGTATCTAACGAATCTATTGACCGAAACTTGGACTCCTTCTTCGGACTCCTTCTACAAGAACTCTTCCACCAACATACTCATCTCCATTCAAAAAATTAGTGAAAGAAACCAGCGTCCAAGGAGAGGACGCAAAGAGTTGGGTAGAGAAGGTGCGGCGGCCGACGAACGGAAGCGCGGCGGAGACGCTCGACGAAAGGAGGCGGCCGAGACGCTCGACGAAAGGAGGCGGCGGTGCAGTGAGGTTTTCATCGCATCGACGAAAGGAGGCGGCGGTGCGGCGAGGTTTTCACGCAGGGCGTGATCGGTGCGCCATCAAGGTATGGTTTTAATCTCTAATGGTTATATTTCACCGCTTGATTTGATTCTTGACGTGCGGGAATGGTTGGTTCGAGAAGCCGATTTCGTTATCTTGATTGAGTTAAAGCCGTTTGAATCTGAGCTCATCATCTTCTCCCCTGTTCATCATCTTCTCCCCTGTTCATCATCTTCTCCCCTGTTCATCATCTTCTCATCTTCTCCCCTGTTCATCATCTTCACTAGTTATCCCTATCTCCTCTTATCTCTGATTTATTCTTCCCTCTCTTATCTCTTTGTGATCGGATTGAATGGGGAATCGAATTGAAGGGACTGTGGGGGCGGTTCGAGGTAAGCTTCAATGGAGAATTAAAAGTTTTAATTTTTGGGACTGTAAATCAAGTTAAGGACTTGTTTTTATGTGGTACGGAGTTGAGAGAAATGTTTTTAATTGTGGAATCGATTTATGAATCCATCATTTGAGTTGGTCCCTCGTTCATACTTGCAAGGGGGATTGATATGCTTTGTTTTTGTTCTCGTGGTCATAGTTTTGTAATCCAAGCGGTGTAAGTCAAATTTATTTCATTAACCTTAAGAGAGGGCAAGAGTATCCATACTTCCTTTTTTGGATGTTTAGGATCAAGGGCTGTCAAGTTACTTCTTATTCTTCTCACTTGATTCTAGTTACACATTGGAAGAAGTGATGCTGACTTGAAATGTGGATGGACGTAAGATAGTTTACCACATCTAGCAGTCTAGGAATAAGAACTTTGATTTATTCATGTGGAGCTGATGTAGGCCCAAAGTACATACAAACCATTTGAAGAGGTCCGATATCTGTATCTCTTATAATTTTATAACAATATTTCTCAAAATTCTAAATAAAAATGCACGATACATTGGAAGCTTTGTGAACGCTTGAGATATGAAAGTTGTTGTGTATCCTTGGATAGAACAATACACAAATTCACTGTGGGTTTGTTTTGGGTCATCTTCTTCTCTTAGCTTCCATCTTTTGAACAAGTATAATTATGTAAAAGTTACTTCGAAGAAATTGATGCAAGTCTTTGGTAAAGAACTGTCTAAATCATGTTGGCCAATAAAAATTATAGATTTTTCCTTTCCTTTTGGAAAGGGTCATCATTTTTTTGTCTTCCCTTACAACACCATTATAATGTAAGTTTAATTCAGGCATAAGCAATAAATATGAAGTTATGGTTGTTACCTATTTGGAGGAGGAAGGCCATTCGCTCCTATCAAAAAAATAGAAAAGTCGTTTATGCTTTAAGAAATGCTGAAATTTTCACATCTCCCGAAATTGATCTGATTTATGAAACAACACCATTTTATTTTATTTTTCTCTTTTGACAAAAAAAAAATTCTACTGATGCTATGTTGGAAGTTGTCTCGAAAGGATCTTTGTCGAATCTTCTTTTATTTTGCTTGAAAAATAGAAGATTGATTTATAGGCATTCTGTGATTCTGTTTTATAATCATTTAAAAATAATCAGTTCTTTCACCTATTCCCATCTTCCATAGAGATCTTCTATGAGAATTTTATTGTTGTTGAGTAGTTTGTATACTATTGAACAAATCCAGGGTTTTTTTATGTTCTTTTTGTTGTTGTTGTTGTTTTTATTGTTGTTGTTGAGTCGTTTGTATACTTTCTTGTTGTTTAAGTTTTACGGTTTTTATTAACTTTTAAGTATGTATTTGTTTTATAAAAATTAATTTACTATCATTGACTCATTCATTACGTTTACATGCATTTACTTAGATGCCTACTGAAGAAGAGAGAAAAACAACAGCAGCTATAATGATGATGATGTTATTGCTCAATTACGTACAACGTCGTAACTCGTTTAACATACAACCTCAAGTTAATAGAAATGAAGAAAGGAAACTAATATTAAAGCGTTTTTACAAAGAATCTGACAAAAACTGTAAGGAACAATTACGATTGAAACGAGGTTCATTCAAAGAGCTTTGCAGAATTCTTCGCACGCATGGGCTAGTTGACGGGCGCAGTGTAAAAGTAAAAGAACAAGTAGCTATGTTTTTGCTGATAGTTGGACACGATAATCGAAATAGACGAACAAATTTTGAATTTATTCGTTCCTAAGTGAGACAGCTTAGCCGCTACTTCCACGTTGTTACAAGAGCTCTAATCAGTATGTACAAAGGCGTAGTCAAGCCTGCAAATGTAAATAATTCTCCACAAGACAAAGAATCAAACCCAAGTGTTTGGTATCACTATTTTGAGGTAATTGATTTATTTAAGATATTTTTAAAGTTTGTCCTGTAAATAGCATAATAATACATTATAAAAATTTGTGGATATAAACTAAATAAATATTAAATATTAGGATGCGGTCGAGCATTAGATGGAACTCATTTCTCATGCACGGTGCACCGATTGAAGAAGCAAATGAAAAGTACCGTAATAGAAAAGGTTTTACTTCCCAAAATGTCTTAGAGGCATGTACATTCGATATGAGATTTACATACGTACTTGCTGGTTGGGAGGGCTCGGCTCACAATGGTCGTATATTAAGAGATGTCTTTGTTAGGCCAAATCGAGTGGATAGACTAACTATACCACCAGGTTAGAAACATTTTGTGTAACATTTGTATAAGTACTATTGTTATTTTTTGTGATTATTTTAACTAATTACAACTACTATGATATCATCTTAATGTAGGAAAGTATTATTTGGTTGATGCTTTGTTTCCTAATGTTCCTGGATTTTTAGCACCTTATCGCGGTACAAAGTATCACTTAAAAGATCAAGTTGGTCGTACACCTAGAAATGGAAGAGAGTTGTTCAACTTTCGACATTCGTCCTTAAATAACGTAGTAGAAAGAACAATAGGGCTTCTAAAGAAACGATTTGCATTTTTGCGACACGAACCATTTTATGACGTTAAAACTCAATCAAATGTCATTTTAGCATGTTGTGCGATACACAATTTTTTGAGAGAAGAAGATCCCGAAGATCTATGTGAAGATGATGAAGATATTTATGAAGATGAAGAAGATGATGATAGCCTACAAGAAGATAATATTTCCATACATCAATCTCCAATTTGGATAGCTAAACGAGATGCATTGGTCGAGTTAATGTGGAATGAGTACAACTAGCCTAGACAAGCTTACTGACTAGTTTTAGATGAAATGTTCCATAATGTTGAGCATATGAATTGGTACCTAGTTTGTATGAATTTTTTATCACTTTAAATTTGATTTCATAAGCAATAAATTTTCCTTAATTAGTGCATTGTCATATGTAGTCTTATGTTAAATATATAGTTTTTCATTTTTTTCGTTAAAAATATATACAACTGTAGTATCATGTAAAACAGAGATGGAAGAATCAATTGGGAGCGTGAAAGTAGTGTCAAAGGGGCAAGTGAGATGGAATGACCGCATGGATAAGATCATGATTGAAATTATTTTGGAAGAGTACGGATTTGGCAATGCTTCGGGTAATTCATGGAAACCTGAGGTGTATACTCGAGTTTGCTTAGAGTTGCTAAAGCAATTAAAACAACCAAGACACCCAAATAATGTGAAGGCAAGAATCAAAACATTGAAAGCCAATTACTTCTCTGCGAGGGAGGTAATATCTCAAAGTGGGTTCGGATGGGATCCAGATACACAGCTTGTCACAGCAGATGTTTTGACATGGAAAGAATATCTTCAGGTACATTTTAGGTTTTGTTGGAATATACAATTGTATTAGTGATGTATATTAACTAACTATATGTATTTGTGTGTTGGTGTGTATGTTTATATGTAACAGAAACATCCTGAAAAGGAATCATATCGCAGGAAGTGTGTGCCGTACTACGATGAGCTATGTGTCATATTTGGAGATGATCAAGCTACCGGAGGGAATGCAATTACTGGTAATGAGGCAAACATAGAATTACCTTCTTTGGAAGAAATGTGTGAGTAAATTTTGTAGAATAAGTAATTGATTATTTAATTTTACAATATTTTTTTTTGTACATTCTTTTTCATTGACTTTGAATGATCAATTCTTTTGGTGAGTTTGATGTAAACAATTATTTTATATTTGAAAGAAATGCAATATAAGAAACTCAACTATTCTGCTCTTGAATTATGGTTACTATCATGCCCAATTTGTGAAATTCTAGCAGAAATAATTCATGTCTTATAAGTAATGTTATTATTTTTTGTAGGCAATGCAGAGAAGTCACTCCCAACTAAATAAGAAAAAGATGAGGTCAATCAATCGTCATCTAGTGCAACTCGTACGGGATCAAATGGTCAGAGAACTAAAAGGAAAAAGAGTAGTAACATTGATGCTACCGAGCAAGGACTAACAACAGCTGCCAATAGACTAGCGGATGCATTTGCGCATACAGACTATGCACGTCTTCAGAAAGAGCTTCATAACATTCTTGAACTAAGTCGAGAAGATGTAATGCGTGCCATGCTTTTATTGGGAGGTGAAGTTAAGGATGCGAATATATTTTTTCACTTGGATGAAGACTTGAAGAAAGATTGGGTGATTTTATATTTGCAGAGGAAATTTTAGATTACTTTTAGAAGTTAAACCATAAGTTTATTTTTTTTAATAAATTTTAGTACATTGTTTATTTTCTTTCATTTATGTTAGTTATCAATTAATTATTGAATGATTTTTTTTGAGTTCATTAATGGTTGTGAAGATAGTTGTTGCCGATTCAATTTCGGTGCATAACCTTGATTAATTGTCCACTTGATTTAATTTTAGTATGAATTCGTGATACTGCAAAAAAAAATGAAAAAAATTACATTAGTTATCAAACAGCAGAAAATTGAAAAAAAAAAATTTCACGTGCAATCAAACAGCAATGAGAAAATTCTTTTAAAAAAATTTTCTACAGAAAATTTGCCTAAGTAAATACTTTTTTCTCATTGAAAATTTTCTTTGCTATCAAACACACTTAGTGTAATGAAAACTTCAAAGATCCTGATGCCACTATACATCAGATGTAATTTCTCTCTATACGTATCCATTTATCTGACGACAACATTAAGAAATTACGAAAGACAAATCATAAAACACAAACACAAATGAGAACGCACCATCTCATAAAACACAAATGACAAAGTGTGACGACCCCAAATCCCGAGGCCGCCACGTGGAACGTTGCGGCCCCACAGCCCTATCACTTCATTGACCCACGGGGTCCCATGCACCATTGACGTCAGTTGCCACGTCATTACTCCTCGATATGCATGTTAACTCATTCCGTTCAATTAGTTTAGTTAGACAATTGAATCACTTTTAACATTAAAGCAACGGAAGTCTTAAATTAGAGTAAGTAAAACAACTAAGTTTGCCATCATATAAAGCATAATTCATAAGAGCATGTCCTACTGTGGAAAATCCGGGAAAGTACTTTATATATAGGCAACAATACTAATAAGTAGTAATAGATACAAGTACAATGTCTCTCCAGTCTCCCAATACCCAAAAGTAAAGCAAAATATCAAAATAACACATACTAGTGGGTCCTCAACCGCGGGCAATCATATGAAGTTGTCAAGAGTCTCCTTGCCCCTACTAGTTCTGGGATCTTCACTTAACCATCACACAAAGCAAGATGGAGAATACAGTTAGTAAGATTTCAAAAGAAGTACACCGAGCATTTTTAAGAAAGTAAATGGATATTAATAATCATATTAAATAATAATGCGGAAACTAAACATGCAACTGTGCTACAATCATCACAAGAATAGATACACGAGAGAGAAACAAAGTGTGTGTTCGTCCTATTCAGACTAAACTGTATTTCAGACCCCATGATCCTTTTGGTAGGTGCCCCCACTTCCTTTCACTTGGTTCTTCATGGTGCTTGTCCAACACGTGCACCTTAGTGCAACTCAGGTTGCAATTCACCTAGTGCCTGATCACATGTGCTACAACTTAGTGTGCCATAAGTACACTACGAATATTCGGTGGGAATAACTCAACCACCAACCCAAATGTATCACATAATATAGTACAATAACAAGAAATATGAAATCAACAATGGAAAAAGTAAACCTTCAATGACTTTCAAATGGATTCTTACGTACCTCAAAACGCACTCCGGAGTCCCGCTTACTTCTCGAGATATGCGCCCGACTCCCGACTATAGTCTCCTAAGTTCCTGGTGCCCAATTAAACCATTTTAAATAGTTTAGAGTCAAATTAATTTATTTTTGTTTTAGGGTAAAAATTAGGATTTTATTCTAATTTTTTATTATGGCACATTTTTCGAGTTAACCGGGGTACCAAATTTCCAAAATAGTCACGAAAACCCAGTTTTCAATCCATTTCTCTATTTTCTTATATTTTTTATGATTTTTCTAGATTTCTTGTAATTTTCTATTAATTTTTCCATATTTTCTTTATTCTATTTCATTTAAATATGTTCTTAAATTTCTTTTTTTTTATAAATCATATTATTTAAATTAATGGGGGTAGGTCCCTGGATCAAGTCTGACCTAGTTCGGCCCAACCGGGTCGAGCCCGGACCGGCCCGACCCGGCCCGGTGTGCGTGTGTGCACCCCTCCCCTCCCCATATTTCTTCTTCCAAAACAGAGAAATGTATCTGTTTTTTTTTTTTTTTCTACTATTCCTCTTCAACAACTAAAGCAACAATCATTATTACAACATCATCAACAATAACTCAACATCATTAATACCTCATTTCTCCAATATTCAACCACAATCAACTATCACCATTAAAACCCCATTTAAGCTTCATTTTAATGGAAAATTGAAAGAAAGTAGAGATGCTCACCTTGATCAAATCACTTCTAAAGACTCAAAGGATCTCATAAAATCTCACAATCTCAATCAATCAACTGCTCCAAAAGTGTTTACTTTTCACATAGCTACACACTCTCTTTATATGTTGAAGAGAGGTAGAGAAGAAGGGAAACGTGGAGTGAGAGTGAGAAATGAGTGGTAAACCTCATTTTAAGGGTATTAGGTGTGTAGGTGGCATGTTCTTATTTTCTCCTCATTAGACACAAAATTTTTAGTCTTGTTCAATTATCCTCGATTACTTAATGTTCAGCACCTCATCACACATAACGAGGCGCACCACAGTTGCCAATTTTGAAGTTAATTGCCTAGGCTAGGGGTTCATCATTAATATTTTATCACATTTAATTAATTTGATTATCCAAATCATTTTTTCCGACCTAGTGTACCCACATTTCGCTCACTCGTATCCGTATTGACACGTTTTTTTGAGGTGAATACCCGTTACACTATCTCGCTCGATTCAACGGTATAAATACACACTTGCAATGCTAGGTAAAATAATTTAACATAAGACATCGCAAATAGGCAAACATCACGCAAAAATCACTATTTACCTAATTAGGTGTGCTCTGACCCATCTACGACATCCACACAAACATTATGCAAAAATCACTATTTACCTAATTAGGCGTGCCCTAATCCATCTGCGACATCCACGCGGATCTGAGCTGGCGTCTAAGTCTAAAAATAGTCAATAATGATGGATAATTAAAATTGGGCCGTTACAACTCTTCCCAACTAGAAAAGAAATTTCGTCCCAAAATCTTAAATAAATTAAAGCGTCGTACCATGAAATAGTTGGGGATAACGGTCATAGGGAGCTAGTCGAGTTGGGTTCGGGGGACCGGGGAAGTCGGAGAGCGATTTTAAATTTGTAAAACTCATTGGAACGTCACTTGAGTATTTACTTTCTTTCATTACTGCTTTACTCTATCTTGTTTAGTGTATTCATGATTATATTCCTTATTTACTTCCGTTATCTATGTCTGTGTCATTATTTGAACGGTTGGTTGAGTTTACTCCTGTAGGTATTCTGTTGTGTGTCTATGGCAAGTTAGACCATAGCACCTATATTAGGAGTCCTCAGTGAATAACGATATGAGTTACTTTGTCAATACATGTGTCGATGCGTCATAGGTCTACATCGCCCACCGAGAGGACTAGGTATTGGGCCAGTTAGGTGCACCCACTAGTGGGGTCTTGGGATGGTATCCAAAGTATGGTCTAGTCTGACCGGAATGGGCACACACGTTTGTGCTTTATTGTTATTTATGCATGCGATGATCCATTTACAATTACTTATTTACATTTCGCATGTTAATTAAATAGTATTTATTGGATTTCATTTACTTTATCATATGAATGCTCAGTGAATTTCATTTGGACTTTACTTACTGGATTCGTCATCTATTTTGTTGTAATGGCTGAGTGCAGATCCTTCTACAATTAAAGGTAAGATGATTTTTGGCGACTATCTTTGAGCTTACCTATTGTTCGGCGCATTACTCGTATGTGTTTAATTTGGTATATTATTATATTTCGGGTTTATGAGAAACTGGTGAGATGTGTGTACTTGTATATATTTACTTTTTTCACTTTATATATACATTATACATTATTTCGGGCAGCAGGACTGATACTCTATAAAACCTAAGAGTTAAGGAAAACACACATGTTTATGTTTACTTAAGACTTTCGCAGTGAAATACTGATTATCTACTTGCACCTCTGTAAAATACAAACCACTAGCATGGCTAGGACTTGAATAATCTAGTAATTGTTGAACTTATGGTATTAAAATACTTAAAAGGAATTGGAATAACCAATTAACTCAACTAATAACACACATGTGGACATGAATATCGAGACATAAGATGGACGGGCAAGTGCCGAACATGCGTAGCTGGGCCCACCATGCGAGGAGCACGCGACACGATGATACCTCGGGGCAGCTATGGGGCACGGTGTAATGGCCCAAATTAATTAAATTAGGATTAACGTTAATCTTGGAGATTAACGATCGTAATTTGACCGTTACGTGGACAACTCGATTGACTCAGACATGAGAACCTAGGGAATATGTTATTTATGGATGGTGGTTGTGTATATGTGGTGTTTACAATCATTAGTAGTGTATTGCATCGCATGTGTGTATGTTGCTATCGAGCTAGTTGGTGTGCCAAGTGTTTGCTTCATAAGGTGTGTCAACGCGGGTATCGGGTAGGTGAACTATGGGTATACTAGGAAACTCGACTAATTCAAGTTAAGATGATTTGTTATTCAGTTAAAATGGGCAATGTAACCATAGGCTAAGTTTATTAAATTAAAGCAAACGACTATGACATACCTCGAAATACGTGTTGAGACGCGGATTACCGAGGGTTAATGGAATCACAAAAACTTTTCAATTTAGGTGAATAAAGACACTAACTGTATGTATTATAATGGACCTAAGCTTATGTAATTTGAATCAAATACATGAAGCCCATGATTTGGTTAATTAAATTAGAAACTATAGGATTGTCTTTGAGATACACTTTGGCACATCTAGGAATCAAATGAGTATCAAATTAGTGTCACTTGGATTGAGTTAGTGGGAGTTAATGGGATACATGTCAAAGTGTGAATCATTAGATGAGTTTTGAAACAAACACACAAAGATCAAGGGCTAGAAATCAATTACACCTAATATATAAGATGAATCGATCAAATAACATGCAAATCAAACCATTCTTCATCTCGATTTGCTGGAGAAGAAGGAGTTGCTGGAGAAAGGAGGAATTCATGGAAGATTGGTGAGAAAGATCAAGCTAGGATGGCACTTCAACTAGGTACACATCTCTCTAATTCAAGTTGAAACAAGTTTTCGATTTTAGCTCATTTCAAAGGGTAGATGATTAAGTATTTGAAATTGATTTATGTGTTTGGATTCATCATTTCAAGCTGATAATCCAATTATATTAAAGTTCTTAATTTGGTTTTGAAATAAAAAAGATATGAGTTTTTGAAGTTGTAAGACCAAAATTAGAATTCTACATATTGTATTATAAACTAGCCTAAGTAATTTGGTCATAACTTGCACAATTTAAATCAAAATGAACCCAAACTTATGGCATTTGAAAGCTAACTCAAAGAAGAACAAATTTGTCTAGCTGGATATTTTGTAATTTAAAAGTCTGATATCCAAAAGTGCTCTACAAATAGGAGTTGGAATGCAGTATGAGGTTCTTGAAACTAAAATTATTAAAGGCATAACTCCCTAACTACTTATCCAAATGAGCTGATCTTTTAGTATGTTGATACTAGGTATGTTAGATGCCTTGTGGCCAAAATTTGCAATATTTGAAACTATAAATTGGGAGAAATGAATTTTCTAAATCTGCTAGTTGGATTAGTTTTCGATTTGAGACGTTTTTGGTAAAATTGCGATATCTCTTTCGCTTTAAATCTAAATTTCGCAAACCAAACCTTTTCTAAAAACAAAGGTAGAGAGACAAATAAACTTTGTATTGGTAGATGATTTTGAGATTTGGATCATTTCATGCCTAAATATGTGTTGTAACAAAAACATGGAAATTGAGACTTTATTTAGTCTTTAGGAGCTAATTTGGGAAGATCAATTTAAAACCTATTCAACCAATCTAAATACATAATAAACACACTTAACTGACTCTAGGAACTGAGAGAACGTAGCTTGGGTACCGCATAGCTAAGTAGGCTCGAAATCAGGAGTTCGGGGAAGTCAAAGCCGTATTGAAGTGCGTAAACCCATTGGAATGCTTTATAGAATTCATTTGTTTTATCGGTATCAGATTACATGTGTAACTGTTGGTGGGCACACACGAGTTTTCACTCCTATTTCAGTTTATATATATATATATATATTGTCATGGCTAAATCACTTGAGCGAGTTACTTATGATAGTGCTCGTGTCGATGGAAGTAGGATATACTTGCGACCATCAGAAGGGAGTCCCTGCGCATTTATACAAATGTGAGATCTACATCAGGTATCTAATACCCAAGAATCACTAGTAGATAAATTAATTTCAATAACATAAATACATGTAGTAGTAGTCGCACTACCTTTTTTCTTCTTTAGATCTTCCAGATAGAGTTTGCAATTTCTGAACCAATGTCCAGGTGCATGACAGAAATGACAATTTCTTTCCTTTTCTTTTGGGTGTTTTAAAGCAGGAACAGGCTAGGGCTTGACTGGCTCCACAAGCTTTGCGATAGGTGCAGCCACAAGCCTTGACAACTTTAGCCTTGCCTTTGCCTTTCTTCTTCATTCCCTTTCCCTTTTTTTAAGAGACAAATTTAAATTCTAAAAATTAAAATTCGCTATAGAAAATCTTATTTTTCGCTGATTTTATTATCCGAAATTAACCCCTCGAATTATCCGAAATTAAGTCAATTAAAACATTTTAATTAACCCGGGCCCACATCTAACTAATCATTTTATCCTAATCCAATTAGGACTTAAGATATTTGAATCCTAGCATATTACCAATAACAAAATTCTCGATATTTATCTCCTATCCAATAGGGATAGCAAAACTGATTTTGCTAATATCTCCTAATCTAATTTGTTATATACCTCTTATCAAATAGAAACTTCATAACAGAATAGATATAACGAGATAAATAAATAATTTCAAAAAATAATTATTTGCAATTTCGGTCCTCATCCAAATAATCACAAACATGTAATTAAATCATGAACTACTATCCCAATCGAACCTAATCATATTAGTTTCGAATTAATATTAAGACTTATATAATTTAAGAAACTTAAAATAATGTAACATAAATATGCATACTGAATTACCGAGATTTCATCCATGCATCAATACACGAAAAATAAAGATTATACCTAATGGTTTCATGGATCACAGAACGCGAAATTCAATTCATTAAAATTATTCGAATTAACCTAACATGGTTACTTGCATGTACGAAACTGATTTCAATTAAATCACGAATATATGTATCATATACACAAAACATGATAATAAATCTCATAGAAAACTTATGTATATCACATATACATCAACTATTAACATGCTTTCAATCATATAACATGTATATATAAGAAAAAAAAACATGCAATGAATTTAATGGAATCGAACTCGATGGCTCTATACCACTGTTTGGTTTTGGGGTTTATACACAGCGGAGATTACAAAACAATTTGACAAAAACCCAAACAGGATCCGAATCTAATTCCATTAAAAATGTTTAAACCAAGAAAACTTAATCATACCTCGGTTGCAAAATACATTTCTGAAGGTTGATCGATCTCTAAGGCGCTGCTAACGACGAACGCCCTCTACAAGTAGTCCACACACGAACTGCGGCCGAGATTCGAAGTGCTAGCTTCAAGAGAATACCAAACCTTTTTGTTTCTCTTCAAAATGATCCAAAGCGTACCAGAAAACCCTAATTCATTTTTAAACGAAAATAGAGTTTCTGCCATAAAATTTCATTCGTGTGTTCTAACTTAAAGCGTTTATTTATACAACCCTTGTATATAGATGGTTAAGTAAATTACACATATACCCCTACTTAAAAAATTATAAGTGTAATACACCACAACGACATTTCTTTTATGAATTTTATCATATAAAATTCATTTTTCTGAACCATCTTAAAATCTCGCAAAACCATTCTTAGTGTGTGACCCAATAGGCTCATACAACGTTAGCGGTGAACAAAACACATTTTGGTATACAAGTCATAAGCGGCCTCTATCAAGACATTATGACTACCCAAGTCGTACGAATATCAAAATGATACAACCTAATCAATAGTGTATATAACATCCTTTTGTCACACGATATCCTTTTGATCAAACATAAGGCATGGAATTGTCATCCAACATGTTCAATCGTACTAGTCTCGATCTCTAGGTTGACTGAAGACATTCAAGTGACATTGATCAATATCAATTCACTTATACTAGGCCTTTTAACAGTCTAACACATCGAGGGATCCATTGGATATCTCTCTTTATATGAGAGGGACAAATTCTATCTCGATTACACAACTTCATTACATTGCTCACACAATAACCAATCGCAACCTTTATAATCGTCCGGTTAAAGACAACGTTTGATTGTGTCAAATCATTGTGTTCCTAATGTTGAAGTCTCTGGTAATCTCAAGTTAGAGGACTGAAAAATATACCTATCATGAGAAACAACTATGACTTAATCCATGTGATGTTCTCATAGCGGGTCATTCTAGTATTTTGTTCCCTAACAAGTACTCGTGATCTTGATTTGTATCCCTATACATATTATCATCATATGATCATCAATCAAGACTCACACTAGTCTTAATTCATTATAGTTCCCAGTATAATGATCGACTAGGGACATTTATGATATTTCTATAAATACCCATGAATCTTATTATAATGTAAACATGCAAATTAATTATAATAAACAACAAATGAAATCCTCTATTTTATTAACTAAAAATATTCATAAAGACAGTTAATGGATTGACATAGGACACATGCCCCAACACCGTGTTCATGACAGTATCGACACTCAATTGTAGGACAATTAACAAACGAATGCCCTATTTTTATGTAATTCTTACAAGGGTGGGGGACAGATTTGGGCCATGATTGAGTAGTTGCGATGGCCGCTTCTGATGAAGGAGCAGAGTTGACCTAGCCAAGCCAAGTTTCTTCAAACAAAATTTTTTTTACAGCTGCATCAAGGGAAAGTAGTGGATCGCGATGCGGGAGGGCTGCATGGACTGATTCATATTCAGGGTGGAGAGCCATTAGAACTTCGATGAGATGAAGGTGGTCTTTACTAATTTCGGCATGTTGTAACCGGTTCCAAATTGGTTGAATGAGTGTTAAGAATTTATTGATGGACTAACCACCTTCTTGTTTCAGACTATTCAAAGTAGTGAACAATTGATAATACTGTGCCAAACCATATGTTTTGTATCTAACAACAAAAAAATCTCAAGTTTCTTTAGCCGTCCTAAAATCAACAAACTAAATATGAATATAGGGAGTAGATGTGTTACAGAACTAGGTGATGATTTGATGATTCTTACTATCCCAGTCGTTAAGTCGGTCAAGAAATTTGGCTTGTGTCTCCGTGTCATCCTTTTTTGGTTTGGGTTATCTCCCGTAACAATTCGCCAAAGTTTTCAACCAATTCAAAAACTTTTAATCCTTTGGGACCAAAGTGAGTAATTTGTGCCATCAAGAATCATGGAGATAAGCTGCGAGACTTCACTTTTCTTCATCGAATAAGGAACTTTTTGATTGTCGGATGACTAATTTTGTACGCGAACGACGGCGACATGCAGCGGTGATAATGGCGGCGGCGGTGGCAACGGGTGCAACGGCGGCAACTGTGGCAATGGCGGCGGGTCTTGTGTTAGCGGCAGCGGCAATCTCAGCGATGCGATTTGGTCACGAGAGGCGATCTCGCGCGAGAGGCGGCGATCTCGTGTAGTGGCGAATTTTGTCTTTGGGCGAGCGCGATCATGTAGCGCGGCAATGGTGTGAGAACGCAACGTCGGCATCGGTGGCAATGGTGGCAACGAGCTTGCAGGATGCGGCGAGCGATGGCAGCGGCGGAGCAGATGGCTAGCAACGGTAGCAGTAGAGTAGACTCATAACCAGCGACGAAAGCAGGCGTGAAGGCAAAGGCGTAGCAGGTGTGCGGGCCTTGCGTGGGGGCGGCGGCAAATGCGTCAAACGGCCAAAATGCAGGTGTAATACAGGTGCCTACCGAGGCGGCGCAACAGACAAGACAGAAAAATAGAGGAAAGACCCACGATTAGGGCTCTGATATCATGATCGTTTATGAGTAAAATATGTTTATTATGTATTCATCTTGTGTACAAGGTAATCTATATATATACACGTACAAGGTTTAGAATACAAAAGGAAAGTGCAATCACAAATGGAAACTACTAATTACACGAGATACTAATTTCCTTCAAAGCTGAATATAATATTGAGTTTCCATAACTGATAGTTTCCTTAACATACCAGTTTCCTTAACAGTGTACACTTTGAGATAATGTGTCAATTGGATGCACAAAGGGGTAAGCTTGAAAAGAAATTGAAGAAGATAAGGTCATGGAAGAAGATTGTCAGTGTTGTGCTTACTGTCACTTATATAGCAGTCTTAATAGGCACAGTTGAAGTTATGGTTGCGATTATAGTGGCACCGTAACCGGTGTATGCAATTGTGGCTATAGTAGGTGGACCCGCGATATGGGCACTGGCGGGGAAAGATTAGGCGCATTGTGGAAAAATGGCGAGAGGTTAGTGTTACAGCAGAAAAGGGTGGCACGTTGTGTCAAGTGGGGAATCTTGTAGTGATCAAGGGTTTTCAATGTAAGAGCATTGGTTGAGGGGTTGGACACAGTGATAGGTTTGGTTGGGAAGATCGAGAAGGCATTGGTTGCGAAGAGGTGGGAACAATTGAGGAGTCGCAGTTTCACAAGGGAAGTGGATGAATTGGGTGCTGAGAGATTTCATATAGAAATCAAGAACTCGATGTTCACCCACAATGTGTGCTCTGAACAATCTGTTACAGAGTATTTCTTATTTCATGTTTATATAGCTGAGTACATTTTATGGCCTAATCTTAGTCGTACACTTGTCCATATAATCTAACTAACTTATCTGCACATGTTCACTCACATGACTATACAACATACAATCACTCAGCTCACTCACAGAGCACACTCAATGTGTTACTTTCACATTCCTCCTCAAGTTAGAGGGTAACTCAATTACAACCAATTTGGATCGAAGAAATGTAAAAGTTGTTGAGTGAGAGGCTTGGTAAGACAATTTGCAATCCGATCCAAAGTAGTGACATATCGAACTTCTAAATAATGATTCGCACTTTGTCACGGATAAAATGAACATCAAGTTCAATGTGTTTAGCGGGGGCGTGAAAGACATGATTTGATGCTAAAGCCCTTGCACCCATGTTATCACACCAGATGATTGGAATAACATACAATAAAAAATGAAGTTCTTGAATGAGAGATTGAATCTAAGAGATTTCTATTGCAGCATGAGCTAAAGCCTTGTACTCTTCCTCTGTGGAAGATTAAGCAACAACGTGTTACTTTTTGGATTGTCGAAACCAAAGAACCTCCAAAATAGATGCTATTACCAGTTATCGAACGTCGATCATCAGGAGAAGATGCCTAATCAACATCAGCAAAACTAGTGAGAACAAGATCTTTGGACACCTTTATGTGTAGAGAAGAGAAGGTTGTACTTTTGAGATAGTGTAAAACACACTTAAGTGCTTGCTAATGAGCCATTGTAGGAGCCTGTAGAAATTGGCTAAGCATGTTCACAATAAAAGCTAAGTCTAGTCTTGTTTGAGTGAGAAACTAAAGTCCTCCCAGAATGCTACAACACTAGTAACATTAGTGAATAAAAGGTTATCATCTCGATAAAGTTGCTTAGATGTAGTTGGAGTAGAAGTAGGTTTAAGGTTGATAAACCCGACTTTGTGGAGCAACTGATGTACATATAAAGCTTGGCTCAAATAGAAACTAGTCGAATCTCTAGCCACCTCAATTCCTAAAAATAGACTCAATTCCCCTAAATCCTTAAGAGCAAACACATTGTTGAGTTGAGTAATGAATTACTGGATAAGTAAGGAATTGTCACCAGTTATGAGAATATCATTAACATATATGAGAAAATACACCAAGGAAGTCCCTTGTTTGTAGATGAACATAGAAGTATCAGCTTTGGAATTGTAAAACTGCCATGGGAGAAGAGTAGATTTGAGTCTATCAAACTAGGCTTGAGGAGATTGTCGAAAACCATAAATAGCTTTGACTAGTTTACATTTACGATGAGGTCGAGATTGATAAGTGAAACTGTCAGTCTGAAACATATATATTGTTTCAATGAGATTCCCATGAAGAAAAATATTATTAATGTCTAATTGCCTAACACTCCAATCAAATGAAAAAGCCATCATAAGTACTGATAGATTTCAAAGAAGAATCTAAGAATATTGCATTAATGTAGGCAAATTGAGTATAATATGGTGCTCTTATTTATAAAGCCGAACAAAGCATAAAATAAAGAAAGTTACCTAAACTATTGAAATACCAAAATATAGAAACTTCCTAAATACTTAAACTATGGAAATATAGCAACTACTATAGTTTTTTTAACACCTTCCCTCAAACTCAAGTTGGTTCATGAAAATCAACTTGAGGTTGCCAATCAAATCCGTATACTTAACAAATCTAAGGTTTGTTGCGGAGCAGATCAACGACCACCCAAAACGACAAGAACATATTTAGATGTGGCAGAATCAAAATAATGGATCTATAGAACATCGGATATCAGAGCCGATGGGGTCGACAACATACAGATAGCAGAGTCGACAGAGTCGAAGATGGTCAGATAGCAGAGTTGACGGAGTCGAAGACGTAAAGGTAGCAAAGTCGACGTAGTCGACAACGTACATGTAGCAGAGTCGACGTAGTCGACAGTAGGCAAACAACAAAGTCAACATAATCGACAGCAGCCGGACACCGGAATGTGGCTAGATGCAATGATGGCACCGACATTGTAAATTGTAAATGAATGATGATGAACACACCAATATATGTGTACTAGTGTTGGGTAAAGGCGATTAAAGAAAAACAACCAAGAGAATGAAAACGACAGAAGTAGAGAAACTAAAATAAACGAGCACAAGTGGAAGAGAACACCACGGAGTGGTCGTCGATGCGAAGGTCGATCGACCTAGCACTAGAAACCAAACTCTGATACCACGATAGATTTCAAAGAAGAATCTAATAATATTGCATTAATGTGGGCAAATTGAGTATAATATGGTGCTCTTATTTATAGAGCCGAACAAAACATAAAATAAAGAAAGTTACCTAAACTACCGAAATATCAAAATATAGAAACTTCATAAATACTTAAACTATGGAAATATAGCAAGTACTATAGTTTCCTTAACAAGTACAATGCGAATTGTGGATGATTTGATCACTAGACTATAAGTAGCTATGATATCAATGCCAAGAATATGAGTTTATCCTTTTGCTACTAAACGAGCCTTGTACCTATTGACAGAACCATCAAAATTCTTCTTCACTTTAAACAACCATTTGTTCCCCACCAAGGTTTGATCAGGAGAAGGATGGACTAAATACCATATGTGGTTTTTTGTAAAGCAGTAAACTATACTTGCATAGCTTACCACCAATAAGGAATGGTAAGAGCTTGTTTAGTACTATGGAGTCTTGAATGAGGAGATTTAACCACTGCTGACAAGACCTTTGGTTTGTAAATGCCATTCTTTGATCTAGTTTGCATAGGATGAATATTTTGAGCAGGTAAAGGCGAAGGTTGTGCTGAAGTAGAAACAACTGGCAATTGTAGTGATTCAACAATATTTAGAATGAAATTCCACAAACACATGATTGTCATTAGTCAACTGAGAAACGCTAAGTAATTTCTTAGCAATATGAGGAACATGTAAAGTATTATGAAGTTGAAGATGAGGAGATAATTTATTAGCCTTAATTGATCCAATATGAGAAATGTCAAACATGTTAACATTCCTTACTGTGAAAGAATTAGTACCTACATAATAAGTCTTGTTGAATAGTTGATTCATATCATGAGTCCCATGGGAAGATGCTCCACTATCAGCATACTAGGCCTAATCATACACTAATTCAAGAAAAACATAACACTGATTTCCATTAGAAGAAGCATAAAACATATTGTGATTTGTAGGAGGTGGTCGAAACTGAAGATAAGTATTAAAACTCTAGTTTCCTTGGTCTTGTTAATTTGCATTTGTTCCATATGCAAGATCTATCCTATAGTAACATATAGATGCTTCACGACCAAATTTTTTGCAAATTTGACATATATGTCTATTATTATTACTGTAACGACCTCTTCCTCGACCTCTATTGTTCTTACCACCATTGAATCCTCCTCTGTTGTTGATACCCTTGCCATGACTAGTAAACTTTCCAGTATCTGAATTCTTACTATTCCTATTATGTGGCTTCACAAACACATCATTAGCAGCTGGTGTTACATTTATGTTACCTAAGTTCACAATAATACTATATACTTATTGTAGTCTAACCTTAAATCCAAAAAAAGATGCATACATATCTAGTCAGGTTAGGGAAGTCCTTTCTTGCAGCATTGCTAAGTATGTAGTATAATCTGCATCAAGACCAGCCAAAAGCACTGGCAATTAAGTCTGATTCAGCCATTGGAGCACTAGCTGATGCAAGATTATCAGCATTTTCCTTCAAATTCTGCAAATACTGCAAAATAGTCATGTTCCCTTTTTGCAGTGAGGATTACATTTCTACACACTTGAATTCTAAACTTATTTAGAGCACCATACAGATTTGTTATAGCTTTCTACACTTCATGTGCAAATGAGTTTGCAAGTCTCAAGATTTGAGAAGTTACAGCTAGTGTGAGGGAATTTAAGATTATATACAGTAAAAGTTGATCTTTGGAGTTCCGATCTTGATAACTTGGATTCAACAAACCATTTTCTTGAACAAATTTAGGTGGACATGGAATTTCTCCTAACAATATACCATCTAAGTTGTATCATTTAATGGTAGGCATCATCAAAGTTTTCCACAACAAATAATTCGTCTCATCCAATTTAACATTCATGAATTGACTCAAATAATGACCAAATGGAGCTATAACAGTAGACGAACCTGCAAAACTTGATGTAGTAGAAGGAAATGCCATTGTAGTACCAGATCCAGCCATTGTTGCTCCATTTCCAAACACTGCTTCAAAACCAGGTCCAGAAGCCCCAATATCATTGGTTCCAGTATTTCCTACATTTCCAACAACACCAGTAGAAGATCCAAACATCATCAATAGATTCATCTGAATTGGTATTGATGGATTCAACGAAGGATCGTCTTCCATGGCGATTTAAGCCTTCAAGAACTTTGATACAATAAGAGATTTTATATAGAAATCAATAACTCAATGTTCACGCACAATGTGCGCTCCGAACAATCTGTTACAAGGTCATTCTCATTTCATGTTTATATAGTCGAGTACATTTTGATGGCTTAATCTTAGCCGTATATTTGTCCATCGAATCTAACTAACTTATCTGCACATGTTCACTCAAGTGAATAGACAACATACAATCACTCAACTCACTCACAGAGTACACTCAACGCGTTAATCTTACAGGTGCTTATGTTGATTGTTGCAGCATAAATCTTCACAGCGCAAGGTCGGTTATTTTAGAGAAGGTTGTGAAATTAATTAAGCAGTGAGAGCAAGCATTGAGAAGAAATCAGTTAATCAACTAATCATGAGAGTATTATGTGTGTACATTGGTAATTACTGACACATATTATTAATTGTGCATGTAAATACATTAATTGAATATACATTCTTTATTGTATCTAAATACAATATTCTTTTAATGGTAGTGGAAGTACTTATATGTTGCAAATTCTTTGTTAATAGAAATCGATTTCTCACATTTAGTATTCCTTTGTTAAACCATTATATGTCTCGTAATTTTAGTTTATTCTTACATATTAACCAAAATATGTAACTTATGTTTTAATTAGCATTATGTCCATTAAGCTTTTTTAACATTACAAATTTGATGACAATTTGTACTTATCGTGGAAGTTGAATTGGTTCTTCTTTCAAGCCCATAAAAGAGTACTTGTACTATTATACAATGCATCGAATGTTTGAATCTTATTAGGGCGATAAGATCTTGGTGGTTTCAAGAGACCAAAAAGCTTCCGCGTAATTCTCTAACTGATCTAGGTTTCACTATGTTCAAAAATGTTTACATGCGATATCAGAATCTACTAGATTAATAGAGTTTTCCACAAATAATGTGTATTCTTATTGATGATCTAGCTTATGTTGAATTAATCCTAATCAACAACGTAACGTCTTATACTTGTATGTATCTGATTAGTTTTTTTTTTGATGAAGACCCAAGTGTAACCTGATTAGTTTACATAAGATACTTATTTTGTTTATTTGATGTGTTTGACCAGAGCGTGAACATAACTAGCTTCTCACATTTTTTAAATAACAAGAGTTTTCAATGAAAACTAATAATAAACCTATACATATTTATATATTTAATAAATATTTGAAAACAAATACAAAGTAAAAGTTGACCCTATAAGTTGTAATGATTGACTTTGATGCAAAGGTTCAAACTTGTTTTCTTAATATATATATACTAGTTTCAAGACGTGCTACGCACGTATTCCCCGCTCTCTCCGCTCTCGGAAATTAATTTTTAAGAATTTATTAACAAAACTTAAAATTGTAATTAAAATTTAAAAATTAGAAATACAAGTACACTTTTTTAGCTTATCAATATTCTCTAATGTGATTGAGATAATATGTGAATGAAAAAATAAACTAATCATGCTAGTACATTACCTCCTCAAAAAAAGTGTATTTGATTGATGAGAATGAGTTCATGATTGATTTGGAGATAAAAAAAAAAACGTATAGTGGATTGATAAGGAGTTAGAGTTTGATTTGAATACAAAAGAAAATGTTGATTTGGAGATAAAAAAAAAAAGAATTATGGGCAAATAGGTAAATTTCATTACCACTCAAAAATTTATGATTCGTGCTTTTATATATATGATAAATATATATATATATATATATATATATATATATATATATATATATATATATCATATATATAAAAGCACGAATCACGATTTTTTAAGTGGTAATGAAATTTACCTATTTGCCCATACCTTTTTTTTTTCATCTTCAAATCAATCTTTTCTTTTGTATCCAAATCAAACTCTAACTCCTTATCAATCTACTACACGTTTTTTTTTTTTATCTCCAAAGCAATCATAAACTCATTCTCATCAATCCAATACACTTTTTTTAAAGAAGTAATGTCTTAGCATGATTAGCTTGTTTTTTCATTCACATCTTATCTCAATCACATTATAGAATATTGATAAGCTAAAAAAAATACTTATATTTTCTAATTTTTAAATTTTAATTACAATTTTGAATTTTGGATTATATATATATATATATATATATATATCATATCTATCATATATATAAAAGCACGAATCACAAATTTTTGAGTCGTAATCAAATTTACCTTTTTGTCCCTCGCCCACACTATTAAATAGCTATCTATTGCTAACAAATAGGAGGATAAGTACAAAAAGGTAATCACTTTTTCCCTCAAAATACAATCGTACTAAGCTTTTAAATAGCTATTAAAGACAAACAATGCAACTAAAATCCTATTAAATAGCTATTTAAATCAAAACTATATCCAAATACAACCGGCACTACTAAATAGTACAAATATAAAAAGATATATATGTATGTATACACATGCGTACATGGTAGATTAGTCCAACTCATACTACAACTATACGTCACATGAATCAAATTTATTTTCAATATCAACTTTAGCCACTTGTCACCTTCATGTTTCTACATTCAAGTACTAATACAACTAAAGTTGTATTCGGTGAACACTAATTAACCAACACCAACACAATTACCAAGTGGGTCCCACATTACAAGCAATTGTAATGTGTAACAAATTTGGTCACGATCCAACATATATTTTCATTTCAACTAAATATTGCTAAATGTTATAATTTTAATAAAACAATCTATGAGATATTCCCAGTACGTAGAGGCGTAAGTTCAATAGATTATTTTAACATTCAAAATGTGGATATATTTGTACCGACCCAAATGAATTAAACTATGATTAACGTTGATTTTGGAGATTAACAATTATATATTTTCATTTAAACTAAATCTTGCTAAATGTTACAATTTTAATAAAACAATCTATGAGATATTCCCAGTAAGTAGAGGCATAAGTTCAATAAATTATTTTAACATTCAAAACGTGGATATAACTGTATCGACTCAAATTAATTAAACTATGATTAACGTTGATTTCGGAGATTAACAATCGTAATTCGGGCCTTATGTGGACAACTCAGTTGACTCAGGAAACAAGAATCCATGGAATATGTTATTTATGGATGATGATTATTTGTGTGTGCATTGCTATTGGGCGAGTCGATGTGACGGGTGCTTACATTGGGAAGCGTGTCGACATGGGTATTAGATATGAGTGACCCGAGGATGCTAGACAAGGCTAAGAAATGGTATAAGGTGTATGATTAAACCAAAGCCTAATTAAGTCGAGTGTCAGTGAGACTACAAATGTGTCAATTAAGTAACTAAAAACATTAACCATATGATTGAATGAGCCTAAGTAAATTAAATTAGAATAAATAATATAAAGCCTATAGTTAGGTTGATTAAATGTGGACCTTGGAGATGCATTTAGATAATCCTAATTAACTTTTGATTAAAATCATATGTTTCAGGACATGCTACGCACGATTGACACATTTGTATATCCCATTTTTTTCCTTATTGTTTTCATATGTAATGCGTAAATTACATTCCATGACATATTCTTTTCCTTATTTTTTTCAATTGCAGAGAACCACTGAGTAAAGAAGTTCAGTTTATTCGGGGAGAAAATGAAAATTTTAATATGAAGGCAGAAACTATGACTGTAGAGGAAGTGAAGCGCCAAAGATCGAAAGCTACGGTAATACATTATTATATGCAAAATAATATTATATGACTTCTTCACGATATAAAACTAATTGTTAATTTTTTACACAGGAATTGTATGTTGTTTGCAAAGTGAAAATCATGTCAATAAATTCAAGTGGTTCTTGGCATTACAATACTTGCTATTCACATTACGTCAAGTTAGAAAAATCGGGAACACTATATTATTGCGAAAGGTGCAAAGAATTTGTTACAACGCCATATCGGAAGTACGTTAAAATTATATTATACAAATGTATGTCACTTTTATAAATTACGTATATCATTTTAACATTCATCTTTGAGTCTTATTAGCCATACCTTAAAACTATTTATTATTAATTTTCAATTTCCTAAGATTCTTTGTTGTCGTACTGTACATACATATATCTTGTCAATAATCTAATTCACGATAATTTGATTTGTTTTTAGATTCAAAGTTCATGTGCGCGTCGAAGACAAATCAAGGTCCACAACTTTTGTTCTATTCGATAGCATAGTGAAAAATATTATTAGTAAAGACAATGGCGAAAGAATCTTGAATGAGGCAACTCGGTACATCTTTTTCTAATTTAGAATACAAAACTAATTGAATGCAAATGCAATATTCTATATAATCTATATCTTATTCATTTTAATGGTCCTTTTGTTCTAAATTATTTTTTCCTTATATTGCCAAACAAACGAAAATATTGCAGTCTCGATAGAACTCTGTGAGATTGTAGGAAGAAGTTTTACTTTTAAACTAAAACTCACTAATTACAATTTAGCCAGTGAAAATGAAAATCTCACCGTTTTGAGTATATGTCATGAAGAAAAAGGAGAAAGTTTTCGTCATAATGAGGTATTTATTGTTGTAAATTGGATGACCCTTTAACCAAGCTTATGAATGATCACATTGTCAAGCATGACCCTCACATTGAATTGTAACATCAAGCATGACTTCTACATTGTATGTAACTTGTACACTCTACATAACTTGTATTCAACTCCAATGTATAATCACTTATCCATGTATTGTCATGTAACTTGTAATCCTCTCCAATGTACACCAACTCTTCCATGTATTGTCTATGTTGCTTGTGATGTGTTGTATGACTTGTGGTGTATGTATAACTTGTACACATTGAATAAGTACAATTATCATCATCACCAAATGACCTATATAAAGGGTGCCAACTCCATTGTAATTCACACACCAATGTTGGAATGGAAATCTCTACATTTCTCAACTCTAGTTCTCTTCTCTCTTGTCTCATCTTCTCTACTTGTTATAGTAGTTCTTAGTTTATGTCTTCTATACTTAAGTCTCTAGTAAGTCCAACTTAAGTTCTAGTTGGCTTAGAACTTAGTTTACAACACGTTATCAGCACGAGCTTGCTCTAGCATTAAGGAGATCTTGAAGTTCAAGAAGGCTTGTTAAGGAGACAAAGCTAGGAAGGTATAACTTTTATTATTTAAATAAGTTTGATTTATTTCTATATAATCATGGTTGCTTCCTTTTATTACATGCATCACTTCTATATGCATATTTTATTCATATACCATGCATTATAACGTCACCGATTGCGAAAGTATGCTCTGTAGTTGCGTCTTGTACGATCTTCTACATCAGAAATCAAAAGTCAATGTGTGACATATAGTTTTTCTCTTAAAACTATAAACGATTAGTTATTGTTCTATTCTTGATTTTATAATACAAATAATGCTATAAGTTTGAGTTGATAGTGGGTAAGCCTTGTCCCCGGTAAAGCTAAACATTGAAAGGGAGACGGGTTATCCCGTTCGAGGAGGCATGATATTAAGGAGACTATGTCTCGCCACCCAACCTGGAGGTTGTCCCACCAACTCATACGAATAGTACATTTTTTTTATTAATGAATCAAGTTGTGAACATATATTTAATCATATGTTGTGTTTTTACATAAAAAGGGGAAAACTTATATTAAATTTATTTTCAAAATATTATTCAACCATAGTTGAATTTGTTGCCTTATTATATTACCGACAAGAATTACTTGTCATGGCAATTAGATACTACAATTTGTGAATAAAGCATATATGCAAAACTGTGTGTTATACACAATCATTCGCCAATTTCTCTTTAGAGATTTGAAAAGTGAATATTTCACTTTATATATATTTTCACTTTATGGAGTTATATATATACATACCAAAAAGGTAATGCTCCAAAAGCTCAAAATTAGCGGCTGAGTCTCATGCTACAAAATTTAATCAGTCAAATATTAATTATAATTCCACAATTTTAATTACCTCTATGTTGAGGCTATGTGGAAATATGACTGATGAGACAATAAAAATAAGGTCACGTGGCCCGCCTTGATTTATTGCTGCAACAAATATCGAGTGCGCACGTCAATCCAATAAATATTAAGGATTGATTTCTTGTCTCATGGTAGCTGAGTAAAATAATGAGATATTATAAATATAATATCGCTCATGTCCAATTAGTTCAGCTTCAAATTAAGAAGCATATGTTGCATATAATGATCATGATCGCAATAATAAATTTATGGACGTGGAAAAGGTGAAAATATCAGGTAAAGGTCGTATTGACAATTCCACCAAAAATTGGAATAAAAGTGGTGCACCACTACAAAGGGCAAATAATTATTGACAATGAGCGCTCATAATTGTGACATTTTTTTAGTCATATATAAAAGGCTATTTTGCCTAAATATTGTCATATATATGCCCGAATATTTTTGTGACCTTTACCATGCCTTCAAAATCAAAGGCAAAATATTATGAATTTTATCATTGAAAATGGCTCGATAAAACAAGCACATCAAGATGTGTTTAAATCGTGACCTAAATATAGGCGATGAGTTTATGTCTTGTGTATCGTGCTACATGCATGTACATTATAATATAAAAGTGAATATTTCTCGAATTCGAACTTAGCGGAGGCTAATGTTCAGGCAATATCGGGTACAACAATTTTATTGTTAATGTCTTATTCAGAAGAAGTTTACTCAAAATAATAGAAATTTTATCTATATGATTTAATCTGAGTATAATATTCTCCGCTTTAACTTCTGGAATATATAAGACACATTAAAACGAATGTCGTCATAAATCAAATGACATTCTTAATGTGGAAAGATCTATTTGATTATCCATAATCATCAATAATGCGAAAATATCATAAATTCGCACGGACATCTTTTATCGAACTGAGTTTTTTTTATCAGCTAAAGATTATCTCAAGGCAAATCAATAGGAGACTTATAGTGATTTAACTCTCCATTAATCATATTATAAGATTCCTTGAATCCCTGATAGGGAATTTATTTATAGCAAGTTTTGCTAATTGTCACTTTGATGAAGCAATTTTCCCACCATTAGGGGGAGATATAAGCCAATTCAAAAGGAATGGCGTGAAATTGCTTGAAACACATCAAATTGCATTAAATTTGTTGTATTATGATCCATGTATAAATTAATATGAACTCGAAGTTCAAAGGATCATTCAGTAGCAACAAATTATGAATCAATTACTTGATGCAAGTATTATACACAAAAGAGTGACAATTATATGCTTCAGCATTAAATGGTTCATATAAAAACGATGTCCATGTGCAACAAAATGCACAAGATGTCTCACCCATGTGAAAATGAGGGGGAGAATCAAAATGAGTTATTGGTTAGTGTATTGCACTCTTTTTCCCTTTGCTAAGGTTTTATCCCACTGGGTTTTCCTTGCAAGGTTTTTAATGAGGCAATTCTAACAATATTAAAACTCTTTATCAAGGTTGGTTAGTGTATTGCACTCTTTTTCCCTTTGCTAAGGTTTTATCCCACTGGGTTTTCCTTGCAAGGTTTTTAATGAGGCAATTCTAACAATATTAAAACTCTTTATCAAAGTTGATTAATATGAGAGCAATGTGTATCATTATTATGCTCCGTATAAAAAAAAAAAAATTATGAGAGCAATGTACTCTTTTTCTTATACTAGATTTTTTCCTACATGGTTTTTCTAGTAAAGGTTTTAATGAGGCATATATATTCTCTCAAAGTGTATCAATGTGTTGCACTATTTTCCTTAGCTTTGGTTTTGTCCCATTGGGTTTTCCGAGCAAGGTTTTTAATGAGGCAATCAACAATATTATACTACAAATCAAGATTGACGAGAACATTGTACTCTTTTTCCTATACTAAATTTTTTCCCACAGGGTTTTTCTAGTACAGGTTTTAACGAGGCATATTCTCTTAGCAAGTGTCATCCAAGGGGGAGTGTTGTAAATTGGATGACCCTTTAACCAAGCTTATGAATGATCACATTGTCAAGCATGACTCTCACATTGAATTGTAATATCAAGCATGACTTCTACATTGTATGTAACTTGTACACTCTACATAACTTGTATTCAACTCCAATGTATAATCACTTATCCATGTATTGTCATGTAACTTGTAATCCTCTCCAATGTACACCAACTCTTCCATGTATTGTCTATGTTGCTTGTGATGTGTTGTATGACTTGTGGTGTATGTATAACTTGTACACATTGAATAAGTACAATTATCATCATCACCAAATGACCTATATAAAGGGTGCCAACTCCATTGTAATTCGCACACCAATGTTGGAATGGAAATCTCTACATTTCTCAACTCTAGTTCTCTTCTCTCTTGTCTCCTCTTCTCTACTTGTTATAGTAGTTCTTAGTTTATGTCTTCTATACTTAAGTCTCTAGTAAGTCCAACTTAAGTTCTAGTTGGCTTACAACTTAGTTTACAACATTTATTTTATTTTACAGTAACTTACAAGATCACATTATATAATTTAATTTTACATATTGTCTTATTCTTGAAAATAATAGGGGAAGTTGTCAAATGATATTTCAACACATAAATACGAAGTCGACAACAACAAATAAGTCAACATGAAGAGAAAAGTATTGATAATGAATTGAGAATAAATAAACATCCAAGAAAATATTGTTATGTTGAGTAAGTTATTTGAAGTTACATATTATTAATTAGTTACTTATATATTTATAAATAAACTAATATAATATATTTCTTATGCAGTGATGACGAAGATGAAGTATAGTCAACATCATCATGAACATGCTACAAAATACAAAAGACTTTTTATATTTAATTTTTAGCAGTAGACATTTTATATTTTCATTATCATATTTTCAATTTATTTAGCATTTTATATTAAATTTAATATTTTATATTTATATTACATAGTTTGTTCAAACTCATAAATATTATTTTAATTTTTATTATACATTCAAATGATTATTAAATTTACACCGTTTTAACTATAATGCGTGACTCGTATCTTATTAATTTTTTTTTTCAAGTTATATATCAATCTATCTATCATTAATTAGACTGTTGGGAAACTTGAGTTGTCTGCAATTACTAAGTTCGATGTTCTTCTAGATCATGATTACAATTTTGTTTGGCATGATTCTCATATTTTTAGATCGCATCCAAGAATTCTAGCATTGGTTATTTCTATGAAAAATGACAATTTATTGATGCGTTGTTCCATACATACTCACAAGATTGACGTCTCTGTTAAGCATGAAAACTCCACTTGTGTTTTTTTATTGATTTTTTTATTGGTTTATGACAATATATTGTTGCATTTTCTTCATGTTGAACATAAATGACCTCTTAAAACATCAATTTATCATCCCTTCGGTTTCATAGGCATTGATGAAAGTTTTGTATTAGGTTTTGTGATTCTAATTTTTTTTTTTCTTATTTTAAGTTCTTCTTCTTTGTTTTTTATTTGTTTCTATATTTGATATAACCAAGTTATTGCATTCTTATATAATATAGTTACCTCACATTCATTAATAGACAAAAAAATGATTGAAACCTTGAATTCTCAATGGGATTTCATAATTCTTGTTTCGTTCATATTATTTCCTCTTTGTTTTAGTCCTGCACTTGCACTCAATAAGGTATGAACTTTTTTGTATTCTTTTAGTGTCATGATTAAACATAGATAAAATTTTGGAGTTTAAATTTCTAAACGTTTTTGTATATGTGATTATTTGGTCTCTTGTACAGTCTTGTGTGGTGTACTTGAGTTTAACAGAGCAACAAATTCACATTATGAGTTAGTTGGATCTTACTTGGGAATGTGAACTAATCTCAACTCTATTATATGTTGTATACATGATATATGTTTAAAGTGCTCTCTTAAATACAATCTACTAAGTAAGTCGTCTCATGAACATTGACATCCTTTTGTTATATATACTACTTGTTCTTCACAATTTTGATCATTCTCCCTCCTTTATGTGCAAAATTCAATTTGATCATAATCAGGTCTCAAATGGCTTACATGAAATTACTAAGAACATAAGTAGGACCTAAACCGGTGCCTTCCATCACTGCATTTAAAGATTTGGCGACCTTAGTTTTAGTGGTTTATTGATGTTTTCCATATAGATCTTGTTAAAATTGAGAAATTTGACAAAAAGGTTTAGCATTTCTTGGAATTCAATCAAAATCAGTTGATGAATTGAGTTTTTTTTTTAATGTTTTCTTCTACTCTTCAACTATTCTTTGATCAATCTAGAGATTTGGGTAGCCTTAATTTCAGTGATTTAGTGTTTATTTTTTATATGGGTTGTTAAAATTGAAAAACATGGCACGAGTACTTTAACATTTTTTGGTATTCAATATAAATTAGTTGGTTTGCTAGAATTGGAAGAAAAGGTGAATTGTGTCATTTTTGTTTCTAAGTATGATATAGAAGTTGTGTATTTGTTACTTTTTGTGGTAGAATTACTTGATTGGAATGTAAGTCACCATCTGGGATAATTGAGTACTTCAATGTTTTCAGTTCTCAATGTAATTTGCTAAGATTACTAATCTACAATTCTGTTAAACATAATTCTACTTGAATATGAAGCATTGTGGAACTAAGCAATTTCTTTCTACTATTATTTGTCTGCCCAAGTGAATGAAACTAGGCTTAATCAAATTAACTTATATATAATTTGTTTCTACTGTTTTGTGGTTAACTTAATCAAATTAACATTGTAAAATAATATAAATATGTGTAAATGTAACTAAATCAAACCTTAATTAATTAACGCTTAATTATATGTGTAAACGTTTAAGAGATCCTTATTTGATGGCAACATTCTTTCTAAAGGTGACACTCCTATATCAACTATGACCATATAATGAAGAAATTTTCTAACACTATTGTACCAGAAAAATCGCATGGATACTGCGTTGGTATTTCTGAATCCACACCTGATGTGTCAACCAATGAAAATGGTATATCATACAACATATTAGTTTATTGTATCTATTTCATAACATAATGCACCTCATCATCTAAATTTACCTATCTTACATTAGAATGAGAGTGCAAAGCTGCTTCTCACATTGTTTTGTTGTAAAAGGAAATGTACTTTTAAATGCATGCATAGAAGTTTTTACAGGACATACAAAACCCAAAGAGAGATACAACAAAAATAAGAAAAGAATCAAAAGAGATCAACTAAGGCAAGGTTGTTTTTGTGAAATATGTGATTGAAGGACTACAGAGTTCCACATGGTACATGAGAGAATGCAACACAACCTCTCTTTTAATATTTCTTTTTTTTTTCTTGGTCAGGATGTCTAAAGCTTTAATCCCAACTAATTCAATTATTTACATTCATGATTTCAAAGTTATCCTTTCTATCTATAGAGTTTGAGGTAAATATTGAACTTTATGTACAATTTTACAGAATCTCCACAAACAAGTGTTCATAAATTAATGGGTCAAACTACTTGTGTTTTTTTCCTTGTTTCCCATTTTTTTTTGAGGAAGTAATGACCTAGCATGACTAACATATTTTTTCATTCACATCTTATCTCAATTACATTAGAGAATATTGATGACCTAAAAAAGGTGCTTGTATTTCTAATTTTTAAATTTTAATTACAATTTTAAATTTTATTAATATATTCTTAGAAATTAATTCCCGCGAGCGAAGCGAGCGAAGCGAGCGAGTCAATCGTGCGTAGCACGTCCTGAAACTAGTATATATAAAAGCACGAATCACAAATTTTTGATTGGTAATCAAATTTACCTTTTTGCTCATACTTTATTTGAGTGCTAATAAAATTTACCTCTTTGCCCATACTTCTCGTGCCTTCCATTAAAATTAATAAATTAATTCAACCTAATCCAAATTGGATGATGATAGAGGAGTCCGACTTCAATTAAAGATCAACAACTCAACGTCTTGAGAGAACGCTACCTCTTCAACGTCTTAAATACTAACATGACTAACTTGTTTTTTCATTCACATCTTATCTCAATCACATTAGAGAATATTGATAAGCTAAAAAATGTACTTGTATTTCTAATTTTTAAATTTTAATTACAATTTTAAATTTTATTAATAAATTCTTAGAAATTAATTCCCGCGAAATGCGGCATGAATAATCGTGCATAGCATGTCTTGAAACTAGTATATATATATATATATATATATATAATATTGATACTAGAAAAAGATAATTTAAATAATAGATGGGCGAGTCAGACTGGCTTTGGCATATAAATATACACCTTAAAGTAATTTGAAAGCACCAAACAAAATTGCATATATGCAGGCATGCAGGCATGCGGCATACCCATGACGAGTCTTGTAAAGCTCTACAGAGCAACAAACCATGAAAACCTTATACACTACACAAAGCTGTTGGCCTCTCACGTCAACGACTCTCGTCACCACCAAGCACTCGCTCTCTTCCACCAAATCCACCACGCCTCCCCTTCCCTCCCCCTCGACCCCTTCGTCTTCCCCCTCGCTATCAAATCCTGCTCTGCACTCCACCTTCCCCGCCTCGGCACCGCCATCCACGCTCACACCGCCAAGCTATCCTTCGCCTCCAATCCTTTCGTCGCCTGCGCCCTCGTCGACATGTATGGGAAATGCGCCTCCATCTCCCTTGCCCGCCAACTGTTTGACGAAATTCCCTACAGAAACGTTGTTGTCTGGAATGCCATGATCTCGCTTTACGCTGGGTATGGTGATGTGGGAGCTGCTTTGGAGCTGTTTGAGACCATGGATGTGGTGCCCAATGCGTCTTCGTTTAATACGATTATGGGTGCGTTTGGGGGAATGGGTGATGGCTCTTGTGGAGTGCTTAAGGTGTATAGACGGATGCGAGAGGCGGGCGTGGAGCCTAATTTGATTACGGTTCTTGCGTTGTTGCCTGCTTGTGTGGGTGTTGCTGCTCTGGCTATGGTCAAACAGGTTCATGGCTATTCGATTCGGAATGGTATTTATGGGCACCCGCATTTGAGCAGTGGACTTGTGGAGGCCTATGGGCGATGCGGGTGTCTTGTCAATGCGCAAGGGGTTTTTGATAAGATGGATGAACGCGATGTGGTTGCTTGGACCAGCATGATCTCTGCCTATGCGCTTCATGGGGATGTACACAATGCGCTTTTCATGTTAAGAGAAATGGAGCCATCGAGAGTAAAACCCGATGGGATTACATTTCTTGTGGTTTTGAAGGCTTGCAGTCACGCTGGGCTAGCAGATGAAGCTTTGAAGTGCTTCAAGCAAATGAGAATGTGTTATGGAGTTGAAGCTAACAGTGAGCACTACTCGTGCTTGGTTGATGTTTTGAGCAGGGCGGGAAGGCTATTCGAGGCTTACGAGGTCATTGGAGAAATGCCCATGAAGGCAACAGCCAAAGCCTGGGGTGCACTTCTTGGGGCGTGTCGAGTTTATGGAGAGGTGGAGCTTGCAGAGATTGCTGGAAGAGTTTTGTTTGAGTTGGAACTGGAGAACGCTGCAAATTATGTTTTGTTGGCAAGCATTTATGCAGGTGCCGGGAAATTTGAAGAAGCAGAAGAGGTGCGGAAGGACATGAATGAGAAAGGTTTGAAGGCATCACCTGGGAGTAGTTGGGTCATGGATCATGAATAATTTAAAGCCGTCAGTGGCATTGAATGGACCAATTATACAATCGAAAACTTGATTTTGGTTGGATTGGTCATTAATCTCAGAAGCAAGATTAGAGGGTTGAATTTGTACACTACTGGCGTGGTTTGTTTTGTGTGGAGTCCTCTTTAACTGGGACCTAATTTGACTCGTAATGGTTCAAGCACTGAAACAGTCCAGCCTCCGCAACTCCACGGGAGCATTAAGATTGAGAGGTTCTGGGGCTACTGGCTCTTCTTCTACCTGGGGTACCATTCTGAAAATGGATGATATTCACAATTAAGAGATTCATTGAGGACAGATAAGGTACTACTACTGCGGAAGGTGAGATGAATATCACAGAATATTGGCGTAAATAATTTGAATTTCTTTTGACTTTCTTCATAATTGTGATGATTTTTGGCCACATGGGATATCAATATGAATCAGTTCTCCCCTTGTGCTTTACTGCCTTTAGGTTCCGTATTTAACTTTTACGTGGGTGAGTGACTATTACAAGAAACACACTGGAGATTGGTTTCAAGCGGCTGACATTGAGTTGTGGGAGTGTACTTATCTGCACTCTATCGAGATCACGTTTCATGAAGAGTCTAGCTTTAAAGGTTGATGGTGGGCAGAATGCTTAGGAGGTTGGTGTTTTATTTGCAAATCTCATTCTCTTTCTAGTTCTATGACATGTGTTTATTCTTTTTGGAGGACATCTGCTTTGGAAGATGTCTAGTGAAACTTAAATGAGTTCATATGAGCATGAATACATAAACTATTTCTCAGTTGTCTCTAACATTGAGATCCTTGAAAAATACAAGAAAAACTAGAAAAGAAACTGGGGCCCTCACAGACTGAAAGTTAAAAAATAAAAAATAAAAAAGAAGAACGAAGAATGCAAAGCACAACAAAAACAAAGATCCATGGCAAAGCTGATCAGAGACGTAACTAAGATTTCCCTACTCTTCAATGATAACGATCACGACCGAGGCTTGAGTTCCATTATAATAGAGAGCCTTCTAGCAATCTCAATCCCAAATTGCTGTAAGTCCACTCAAATATCATGCAATTGTACCTCAAGAAGAAGAAACTAATATTATACTAATATTGAAACCTCATTTCGTAATGGACACAAAAAATAAAGAAGGCCTTAACACTATGCTCCAACAAATTTTAGAAGGTAGAATAGAACTAGGTCCAATTATATATGATCTCTTGAAACTGAGGGTTTTTTTCTTGTGTATCCTAACTATAATTTTGATTTAGACTAATGAATTTTTTTGTTAGATCAGACTTAGCGAAACAAACTAACACTTTCAACAACTTCCGCTATTATATATGATCACTTAAAACTGAGGTTTTTTTATACTATGAATTAAAATTATTGCCATTGAATGGAATCCAGAGTACTTGTAAATACCCTCACGTATAAGGGATATAATGGCTAACCATAATCAGAGATGCCTACACCAAGAAATATTAAAACACAAGGAAATTAGACACAAGAAAGTCACCATAAATAGATAACGCTGATGAATCAAACATGCATAAATACTGCGGCAATCAAAAGCTCCCCCTACGAAGAGAGACATAAAAAGATTACAAATGTACTATGAGTGGCATACTGGCATGATTTGTGACATTGCACACGGAGAAACAAAATATACTAACATATGTACCTTTAAGATTCTGAAGCGATAGGTTAGAGTTGACCTTGCTGATTGGTTTTGCTAAACATCATAGTTTACTTGAGGTTGTAGAAGTGCACAAATTTCAATATCTTTTTCATCTTCTTCCATGAAATGGAATTGAAGGAGTTCTCTTGTTGAATTTTTCGCATTGCAATCCTTCCCACCATTCACTTATTCCATAAATTATCCCTGAAGTCGAAAAATCAATGAAAGGGTTGTTCAAGTTTTGGACAACTAAATACTGCAACAACCTTCAGAAGGTTGCAGATCCATATCGTGTGATAGGATACGTAGCTTTGGGAGAAGAATTTCAGAAGTGGTTTTGACACTATCATCACTTGAACCTTCTATTATAATTTGTTCCATCATTCTACAATCCTCATGAACTCCAAATTCTTAAGTTCTTGCAAAGTATTGAAAGTTAAGAGATTTTTTAACTGGCATTCGCTTACAATCAAATGTTTTAAAATTTTAAGGCAGCCTTTCGACAGTGATCCACGAGAAAAAATTCCAACCCAAAGTACCAATCAAGGGTCAAACTCTTGGAGGAGGCCAACAACTCTAGAATAGTGTTGTTGTGTAAAGAAGGAATGGTGGACCTTGAATCTTGAGACGACAACTGATCCATTTGTCGAACCTCCAAGCTCCCTCAAACGAGATATGCAAAAAAATTCCCGTAAGTTGGTCTTTGAGGAAAGCACCCTAGCGGCTCAAGTTAGATGGGCGATCAAGAATTCTAAATTAGAGGTTTTTTGTGTGCGTACATTTTCTTATTCAACTAAACTATATATATATATATATATTAACACAACCTTGATCCTTTTGGATTTGTTTCAATCTCCAAATACGAGTCGTTATTCGATTAACATTGTATGTTATCTCTTGATTTGGGTCTTATCCCATCGGGATTGAAGATTACCTATAATTTGAGTCAATCTAAAAAATTGTGCTTCCCATGAACTCAAACCGTCCTTGAAAACAGTTTTTTTCTTCAAATGCCTTGATCGTCGTGTTTTGAGTATCTCGATGCAAGTGGTATTCTATTCCTTATCACTAGCGCTCCATTTATCTGACAAATTAATCTAATTGACTAAGGAATAGAAATGCATAAGTCTTTATTGCATTGACCATCTTTAGGACTTAAAAATAGGAACTTTTTTAATGAACCAGAAATGTGTTTTTGGCCTTCTAGACTAAGCATAGCCCCTTTTTTTTGGACAATTTTTAAGACCTAAAAGTAGTACATTTTTCAACAGATAAAAAAAGTGTTACTTTGGGATTCTAGACTTAAAATGTAGCCTTTTTTTTTTTTTTTTTTTTTTTTTTTTTTTCTTATTTTTTAGGACCATTTTTAGGTCCTGAAAGTAGGACCTTTTTTAACATACCAAAATGGTGTTACTTTGATCTTCTAGACTTGAAGCATAGCCCTTTTTTTTTCTTGAACCATTTTTAGGACCTAGAAGTAGGACCTTTTTTGACGGATCAAAATGGTGCTACTTAGGCTTTTTTTAGACTTAAAGCATAACCCTTTTTTATTTCTTGGACCATTTTTAGGACCTAGAAGTAGGACCTTTTTCAACGGACCAAAAATATGCTACTTTGGCCTTCTAGACTTAAAATATACTACTTTGGAACATACACACTCTTTCCCTCCAAAATTTCCCTTTAAAAGTGTTTTCCCCCCAAAACTCTTCTATATAAGGTGGTGGAACCTTTAGTTTCACAAGTGAATTGGAGGTTTACTTCTCACCTTCTCCCTATCTCATTTTTCTCTTTTCTTTGGAGTTCTTGAAGGTTTTCAAGTTCTTTGAAGGTTTTCAAGTTCTTTGAAGATCTTCAAGTTGTTCTTGGCATCTTCAAGGTATTCTTGGCGCTCTTCTTCTTGCTCGATTTTTACTTCAAGTTTTTTAAGTTGTTTGCAGAGAAAAATGTCTTGTAGAGGTACAAATTTTAATATTCTTATTTCTTTGGATTCCTCTTCACTTAATAACTGTCGTGGATTGTTTGAAGACCTTCCATTAATTGAGATAATAGTAGATGCCCAAAACGATAGAAAATCTCGCTCTGATTATGAAACATATGTAGTAGAGTCTTCATACACCCAAAACAACGAAGTATGTGGACTTGCTTCAAGCTAAGACATTTTAGATCCACCTTATTAGTGTTATGCCCATATCCCGCCGACAAAGCTTGTAACTTGACCTCTACTGTTTGTGTTTTCAAAGAAGCCCTCATATCCGACCTCTGATTTCCACACCATCCTTTTGTTTCTGAGCTGGAGAAGTTTTTTAAAAGAGGCCTCATTAACCGAAGCCCAAGAAAGAGGTAAAAGAGTAGACTAATCTCCACATTTCCATTCTATATAAAAGATTTATTTTGTCTAATTCGGATAATACTCATTAAATGGAAAGGACTTGGTCTCCAAAATAACATGACTTGAAGACCTGTTCACCTAATCGGGGCGATGAGCGCTATTGTTCTTAATATAAGATATTTTGGAAGACACGAACTTTCAATGGAAGTTGCAATTGCAAGCAATGAACAATGAAACACATGACTAATCGCCTAGAATGAGGAGTAAATTGCGCATAATTAACTCTCGTAGCTAAAAAGTCTTCGTCAAAAAAAAAAAAAAAAAAAAAAAACTATGTAGCTAAAAAGTAGCTCAAAAACAAAAGGATGAGGTGAAAATCGAAGGTTTGATGCGAGGGTCTTTTTTTGAAAACACATAAATTAAAGGTAAAGTTACATGTTTTATCGGCGGGACATGAGGCGTAACAATAATAAGGTGATTCTAAAATGTCATAACTTGAAGCAAGTGCACCTACTTCATTGTTTTGGTGTATGAAGACTTTATTGCATATGCCTCATAGTCAGAATGAGATGTTTTATCGTTTTGAGAATCTGTTATTATCTCAATTAATGGAGGGTCTTCAAGCAATCCACTTCATCTAGTAACTGAAGAGGAACCCAAAGAAATAGGCATATTAAAATTTTTACCTCTACAAGACATTTTCTTCCATAAACGAAGGTTTAAAAAATTGACAAACTTCATCGAAGTTTAGGCAAAGTTTGTCGATTTTGAGGTGAGCAAAGCGAAATTCAGAGGCAATAGAAAAATTGCAAAAACTCGACTCAAATTCGGTTAACTTCGACCGAACTTCGAAAACATCAATGGAAGTTAATAAAACATGAAGTAAAATTGTTATGTTGAGCAAACTTCAACTGAAACTTTGCCTATGCTAGAAAGATACTTAAAATTCGGAATATCCTTCGGTGACATGAGTTTTATGCATTATTGTTGTATGATTAAGTATAGTTCTAGCATCTCTACAAATAAACTTGAGTTTTCTAGCATTTAAAGTGAAATTCCGTAAACTTCCGTACATCGACCTTCCTCGAATTAATTCTGAATTTTAAGTGAGCAAAGTCATAGGCGAAGTCGAAGTTTCGAACCTTGCCATAAACTACTTGAAGTAAAGATCAAGCGAGAAGAAAAGTACCAAAAACAACTTGAAGATCTTCAAAGAACTTGAAAACCTTCAAGACTTCAAAGAAAAGAGAAAAATGAGCCAAGGAGAATGAAAAGTAAATCTCCAATTCACTTGTGGTGAATCTAAATGTTCCACCACCTTATATAGAAGAGTTTTGGAGGGAAAGCGTTTTTGGAGGGAAAAATTGTGTCGTCTCAATAAAAGGGGGCTATGCTTTAAGTCTAGAAGACCAAAGTAACACTTTTTGGTGAATCAAGAAAGGTCCTACTTTTAGATCTTAAAAATGGTCCAAGAAAAAAGGGGATATGTCTGAAGTCTAGAAGACTAATGTAACACCTTTTTGGTCCGTTAAAAAGTTCTTAATTTTAAGTTCTAAAAATGGTCTAAGAAACAAAAAGGGGATATGCTTTAAGTCTAAAAGGCCAAAGTAGCACCTTTTTGGTCCGTAAAAAAATGTCATACTTTTAGGTCCTAAAAATGGTCAAAGGAAAAAGGTGTTATACCTCAAGTCTAAAAGGCCAAAGTAACATATTTTTGGTCCGTCAAAAAAGGTCCTACTTCTAAGTCCTAAAAATGGTCCAAGAAAAAAGGGTTTTGTTTTAAGTCTAGAAGGCTAAAGTAGCACCTTTTTGGTCCGTCAAAAAAATCCTACTTCGAGGTCTTAGAAATGGTCCAAGAAAAAAAAAAGGGTTATGGTTTGAGTCTAGAAGGCCAAAGTAACATCTTTTTGGTTCATTAAAAAAAGTTTCTACTTCTTGGTCCTTAAAATGATCCAAAAGGGGGGGCTATGCTTTAGGTCTAGAAGACCAAGTAACTCCTTTTTGGTGTATTAAGAAAAGGTCATATTTTCCGGTTCTTGGTCATAAAAATGATCCCAGAAAAGGGGGCTATGTTTTAAGTCTAGAAGGCCAATTTTGGTTTATTTTAAAAAAAGGTCCTATTTTTAGATGATAAAGATGGTCACCGCAAAAATGTCATATGCATATTTACTCCTTAATTAATTAGATTAATGGTCAAAGGAGTAGGGGATAATGATATAAAATAGAATACCACTTACCTCGAGTTATTCAAAACACAAGGATTGAAACACTCGAAAAACGATGGTTGCTTAAAATATATGCAATCAAGGTTTTGAAGGACGGGTGGAGTCCACGAGAAGCACAATTTTCGAAATCGACTCTAATTATGACGTGGTCTTCAATCGTGATGGGATAAGACCAAATCAAGAGATAACCTTCAATCTTAATCGGATAAAGACGCCTAGTTGGAGATTTACACAAATTCAAAAGGATCGAGGTTTTTTATTATATATGGGTTGGTTGAAGAAAAAAGGTACGCATACAGAAAACCTCTAATTTATAATTCTTGATCACGTAACTTTGAGTATCGAAGTGCTTCCCTTGGAGACCAACCTCCGGGGACTGTTTTGCAGATCCCATTTTAGAGAGCTTGGAAGTTCAAATGACGGATCGGTTGTTGTCTCAGGACTCGAGGTCCACCCTTCCTTGTTTACACAACAATTGTCATCCCTTAAAAGTGTATGCACATTGTCTTTTTTATTCTTCGATGCTCGAAAAAGTTGTTGATGCTCAAAAAAGTTACATTGTTTCAAGTAAATTTCCTTCACAAACCCAAAACTCTTCATTCATCGTGATCCAGATAATTCATAAATTTACGATTAGGCATCAGTCAAAATATAACACTTCTGTATCACGAGAGAATTGGAAACTAGATCATTTTCCATTAAGAAAGGCTACCGACACTAGCTTCCTAGTTCCTGATGTAATTCCCACTTGGAAAAATCTTCTACGCATCATAAAAATGGCAAGAGACATACCTAGGTTGAAACTCTTCAACTTACTCCACTGAATGCACTCAACAGTCTAACTCCTAAGATAGTTGTCGTAGTCTTGAAAGCACTAAGGTTTGTCAATGCTTTAAGTTTGTTATTCCTTGGATGCATATGACAATGATTCTTGAAGATTTAGCCAATAATTCAGATGATCGCATGCATAGCTTTTCAAGAAGAATTAACTTCGATAAAATCTGCTTCGAAGTTTTTTATGCCTCTAGTTCCGTCTAACTTCAGAAATCTGAGGTTGACCAAATCCTCCATCGCTGCAGGTGTTTCTTCAATCCAACTATCATGCATGCTTAACACCCGTATTTCCGTGAGCTTTCCAAGTGATGGTATCTTTTTCACTTAATTTTCCAAAAACAAGGCTCGATGATTTGCAAACTCAGATGGTGATTCGGGCTATTCCATCACTCCCAGAAAGGAAATGTCAAGAACTTGGAGTGCCAGAATTCGGGAGAACATTCTTGAATCCATTCTTGCAAACTTAGATTGGCCTTTCCAACAAGGTGGAAAGATTAGGACAATTTATTTGGTCTAGAGATGTCTCAAGATAAACATCAACCAAGGAGGTTTTAAAAGCCTTTCCAAATTCATCGTAGCCATTTTTTCGATTCTTATCCAGCTTTCGATATAATGTTAAAATCTTTCCTCATGATCTGGATTGCCGAATCTCGAACTAAATTATGCTGATGGATCCTTACATATTGATTGTCCTGCCTCTCGAACACTTTGACATTTGCCAATAGGCAGGCATCTTTTAGTTCTTCCAATGTATGGAAACCCTTATTGATCTCTGTTTCTCTATCCCATGTGCTGCAGTGCTCTGATGCTGAGCTGCCCTTGCTTGTATATCCTTCTGCCATCTAATGCTCAATTCGCAATGCAGTACCAGAAACAACTCTTGGCCTCCTCTTTCAAGTTATCATAACTCAATCTTAGAATCTTAAATACCTTATCATCCATATCTAAATCATCCCCCTTGAATTTTTCAATTCATTCAATGCATTGTTCCACTCATTGGTGTTGCGCTTTTGTCTCATGGAACAACCAACTGTGATTATGGCTAATGGTAAGCCAGCACGTTCCTGGTAGATTCTTTTCGCCAGAGGTTTAATTAGTTAGACATATGGACTTCTTCACAGATCTTGGACACAAACAACTCCCATGCCGACTCTTCGCTTAGGCACTTCACTTCAACATTCTCCTGGGTCTCCATGAAATTACCTCTTGCGCTCCTTGTTTTCTTCACCGTGCTCTGGTATCCCAACTTCATCTAATCTGATTTTCTCTTATAAATCATCTATGATGACAACAAAATTCCTGATTTGTTCCATTTCATGGCTTAAAAGAGAGGCTCTTATCACATTGTCTTCGTTTGATTATACTTGCGTGAAAACATCATCTCCAAGACGCTGAGCAATCTTTTTCTGTAACCCTGCAATGCCACCAATATTGTCTTTAGTCACAGTTACCCATATAACGTTACTGAAAATTTGGGTGTCCCCTTTGCTACAAGCTTATCATGAACGGCTTTCATAATGGTCGTCTTGCCTACACCCTCCATGCCATACAACCCAACCTTCCAAATTTTTGTGGTCCATCAACAGCTTCATTATCCTATCAATTGTCGAGTCACCAATCATCGTTGGTGGATTCAACATAATTGCTTTAGGTTATGGTTGATCAATCACCAACACATCTGGGAATTGTCTTGCTCAAAGCTCCTCCACTTCTTGAGTCTTGTCAACGACCCGTTTTGCAAGCTTCAACGGTAACGAACAATTGGAGACGAAACAGCAGGTTTTATGCTTTTCAAAAGATTCCTCAATGACCATCACTATAGACTTGACTCTCTCCACATTTTGTGGCCAATGTAACGCCTCTTGTAGAAGCAGCTTTCCTCGTTTTCGTGCCAATCGGATGTGTGCCTTTGTATCACACTCATTCGCAGCTAGCTCATCTCTCTTTCCTTTCAAGATTTTCATATTACTTGAGAGCTTCCTAAGCTGATCGATTCAACGCGATACAGGACCACAGTGCATTTCACTAATTCAACAGATGGCCCAATAGCATTCTCCATCAAATTGAATTGGCGCAGAAGTCATAGAGCACAATGTGATGTTGAACTGAACAGAGAGATTGAGAAGAGAGTTATTGTTAGGATGGAAGGAAAGAAAAAGTAGTCTTCACCATTTGCACATTCTGTTTTTCTCGTCAAAGAAAAGAAACTACATTTTCTATAGGTATTTAAAGAATTATTTAAGTTTGGAGAATACATAGACCCATTTCATGAAGAGTAACAAAAGTTTTATGCTGGTTGTCAACCTCTCGTAACCCTCCTCTATTTTCCAAGAATGGAAAATGGGCTTGAGGCTTTCCTCCCCATTTTCGGGTATGAAAAATTGATTTGAAACCTCCCTTACCCATTTTTTGATATGGAAAATGGACGTCAGAGTCTTCCTTTATTCGGGCTTGGGACTGACTATGTAGCGCATATAGTGTTTTACATAGGTGGAGTTGGAGTAGCACCAATTGACATAGATTAGGGAAGGGTGGTTGCGGTGGTTTGGTCAACTGCAAAGATGGCTTACAAATGGCCCCACTAGAAAACCTGACTCAATAGAAACTGAAGTTATTCGACAAGATAAGGTGGACCGAAGTTAACTTGGGACGCATTAATTAGGAGGGATTTAAATGGCTTGGAAAGCTCACCATTAGTTGCACTAAATCGAGTACAATGGAAGAGTTTGATCATGTAGCCGATCCCAATTAATTTAGGATTGAGGCTATGAGAATACATAGAAAAGGACTTGGGAAGCACACCATCAATTGCATTAAATCGAGCACAATGGAAGAATTTGATCCTTGTAACTGACAAAACTAATTTGGGATTGAGGATTTCTTGCTGTTGTTGTGAGATTACACCGATACTACCACATTTTTTGTGTAAAAAAAGTTGAGTGCTTCAAAATATATATAAAAAGTTCTCAGCCTTGCTTTGTGCATATTGAATGGTGCATATGGCATTGATTTATGTTATTTTTGTTCAAAACATTAGTGTCATTAATTAGTTATTAAACTCTTTACAATGTCTAATGGACATCAAGCTAGCATTCCCTCCGAGGTTTACCCTAATTGCACTTATGTTCCTTTACTCTTAATGCCTGTTTCTGAAGATTGATGTAAAAAATTGTGTATATTACGATTGAGTTGATGGCGTTTGCGGTACTTTTTTAGTTTAGCAGATCCTAGCAATTGTTGACGTAGTCTTAGAGGAACTAAAGTGAATATCTTTTCTGGTTGAATCAGTTTTGTTTCATGTTATTACTTTTGAAGGAAAAATTGAGTTTTTCTTTTGGGCAGTGCTGTGTTCACAAAAAACTTGAATAACTAATGAGTAAGTATATATATTAGATCAAGTGATAAATGGATCAATCATATCTCTGACCAAAATAAGATAATGCGTCATAGAATGAAATGTTGGCCAATGTAAATTCATAGCTTAAACAAGACTTTTAGATTACAGAATTTAGTTAGCAGAAGTAGATTCTGAAAACCCCCTTCTCACAAGCCAAACATCTGTCCCTATATATATGTACATCTTAATATCTATTGCAGAGTTGTTGAATCTCTCCATCTAAACTCAGGCATTCCTTGAAATAGGGCTCGTGTAAGGACTTGCTTCTACATTTTCCCACCGCAATGCCTCCCATCATTCACTTGTTCCATGATTATTCTCCTAAGAAGCTATGCCATTGAAAGGGAGTCTAACCAATTGCGGGCGTCAAAATACTATAACATTTTTCAGTGAGTTCGTGTTCCACAATTTCGGTAAAGAATATGCCGAACGTTTTCAAAACAAATGTTTAGTTTCACGTTGAAAAGTTTGGGCCCACAAAAATAATATAAAAGCTTTTATACTTCTTTAAGTGTCAAAAGAAGCTCCACGGGTGCTATGCCAAGTGAGCCATATGATGCATTTTAGGCGCTTTTATAGACGCACTTAGCACTTGGCACGTGCGTGTGTGGGCAGCTAACCATAATTACATATTCCACAATTTTGGTAAAGAATATGTTGAACACTTTCAAAACAAATGTTTAGCCCAACATGAAAAGTTTGGGCTCACAAAAATAATATAAAAGCTTTTATACTTCTTTAAGAGTCGAAAGAAGCCCTACATGAGCTATGTCAAGTGAGCCATATGGCTCGTTTTAGGCGTTTTTAAAGACGCACTTAGCACTTGACTCGTGCGCGTGTGTGTGGGCGGCTAACCATGATTACATTTTTGCCAATTTAGGGAATACGCTGCAAGTGGGTTGTTAGTAGACCCACTAAACAAGAAAATGGGTAGTTAATGAATTCATTCAATAAGAGATAGTGGGTCAATTTGAATTGACCAAATAATTGAAACTGCCCACTATCCTACTGTCTTCTCCAACTCCTTTTGAGTAGAGTTCTTGTAAAAAGAAAGGCATGGAAGGAAGAAAGACACAAAAAAGAAGAAGAAGAAAGCAATAGCTTTAGTTAAGTTTTTACTTTTGCAAGTGCAAACTGGGTCTTCATCGTATCTTTGGTCTTCATCGCATCTTTTAGGATTTGTCTTTATCGTATCTTTGGTCTTCATCGCATCTTTTAGGATTTTTGGTTACTCTTGTAAAACTGAAAGCAAAAACTTCATTTAGTAAAGTATCATAGATACACTCTTTGAAGTCATTGTTGATTCCTTTAGCAAAGATTCATTTTGAGTGCTTGATCGAAGCCATTTCAATAATAGCAAAAATTTGTTAAATCAGCAATGCGTGTACTTGTATTGTACCTTTTTTTTAAAGGAAATTTATTTTTGCTCTAAGCGGTACAAGAGTCTGGCCAAAATCAAGTGAAAACCAAACTAGAGCTTTTTGGCCTTTGCTATGATTGTTTTTTTGATGTGTCAAAGACAGTGGGACAGTCGACTTCATTTTCTTGTTTGTTTAGAAGGGTCCACTGACCAGCCAATTGCACCACAATCCCGAAATTGGAAAGAGAATGTAACAAGGGAAATCACCACACGCGCACCAAGTGCATCAACAATGTGTTACCTCTCTCACTTGACGTAGCTTTTATAGTGCTTTTTTCGATTCTTTAGAAAGTGCAAAAGCTTTTATATTATTTTTACGGGCCTAAACTCTCCATGTGGGACTAAACATTTGATTTGAAAAGGTTCAACATAACCTTTGCGGACGATTTCTTCCATTTCCTTGCAATTGGAGACACCAACGACCTCAATGTTTTTGAGATGTTGCAGAATCTTAAATGAGAACTGGGTCTTTTAATTAAACACAACCAAAAACTTTCAGGACTCTCAAAGTTTGCAAAAGCACCTTCTATCACATTGCCCCCTCCATGGAACTTTCAATTCTTCCATATGTTCGAGGACTAGAGACTCCAAGCTCACCGACGTGTTAAGTTCCATTTCGTCTCCTATGAATAGGCAGTTATTTTGTGCAATACAATATGCCAATTAGCATTCCTTCAAGGATCTCATGCAGATTCTTTAACCATGGGGATGCGGACACTCTTAGAACCTCACATGAATACATCAACAACTCTTCAATGAGATCAGGGATGCAAAAACGTACTAGAAATTCGGTTGCACAAATCAACATTTGAATGTGAATGGATTTGTTCTTTTGCTGAAGCTATCATCAAATGCGGATACTTCGATGCAAAAATTCCATTGAATGTGCTCCATGGTTTTCATATGCTCATCGAGTCCCCTAAAATTAAGTCAGCTTGAGTGACATAAGCACTTCAAACTTGCAATTTCCGGGGGGTGCATGAATTGGAAGAACCAAAATTCTGAACCAGGTCGATTAGTTGCAGGTTTAGAGTCTCAAGGCATTTGTATCGTCATGTAACATTTTGTCGAACGCTCTCCAAATGATGTTAAACGTACAAGTCGAACAATCTGAGATAAACTAATTTCTCCATGCCCTCTGGTAGTTCCACCATGCAAGAGGTTCAACACCTGTTGCATGCAGTTTCTTGAGGACAGTTATTGCATCCACGCTAAGTTGGTAAACTACGGAAACAAAGCATGGAGGAAAGCGAACCAACTTGGATAGTTACTTTTAAGATATGTTAAGATTTGTTGTTAAGATTTGAGATCATTCTGTTGTAACTAAAAGATATTGTATCCACATCAGCCCCTGCCTGTCTGCATCTTTGCCTTTGTGGCCATCTTGAGACCATCTGCTCATCTGTTTGATTTGGGATCATCTAGAAATTGCTCTGCCCGCCTGCATGTGCACTTCGGATTTGCTCGAAAGTCGATCATCGGCATGTATGTTGTGGGTTACGACATATCTATGTCTGTTACCTATATAAATAGAAGGTTTGTACAGAACAAAGATTTTCTCTTTTAGAAATTCACAGTTATGTAGTAGCACTTTGATTCATTAAAGACAACATATCCAACAGGTCTACTTTTTTTTGTCGCTGAACTATATTAACCAAAATTATCAATTACAAGGTTACCCAATTCAATGGGCATACAATCTTTCCATGCATTGGATTTACATAGGGGTGACAATTCGTATCGGCGAGTCGTAAACGTGTCGTGTCGTAAACGTGTCGTGTCCCATATAATGCAAACCCATTACATGACATGTTTATTAATCGTGTTAATCGTTTTCGTGTCTAAGTGGGTCGTGTGTTAAACATGTCGTGTAATCGTGTCACCCATTTATTAAATATTGTATTTAAAAATTTTATTTTATTTAAACTTTTATAATTAAGTTACTATTTTTTAAAAATATATCTAAATGATTAAATTCGAAAAAACATACTAAATAACCAATAAAATATAATGTGGTTGTATATAGTCGTTAGTTTTACTTTACTTTTTCATTCAAGTCTTTATTACTCTTAAAAATAAAGCAAAAATGACTCGTAATAATAACATAAACAAAATTATAAGAATCATCTAAAAAAATATCTAAATTTTACTTTGGCGAAAAGTTTTATTTTTTCTTAATAAATAATTATTAATAAAATCTAAAACATAAATAATATATTAAAAGTAAAATGAATATTTTGCTCTCAAATATAAAATAAAATATGATAAAAGATGTCTATAAATAAAATAAATAAATCATGCTATTAGCATGCATTCAAATAGGTGAATTTTGTATCAATCTATTTATTATACAATATTTATTATTTATACATTATTCTTTAGCCGTGTTAAGCGAGTCATAAACGAGTTGAGCAGGTTGACATGTTAATGACTCGTTTATTAACCGTGTATAAACGTGTTAACATGTTTATGACCCAGACCCACTTAAGCCAAACCCACGACATGTTTATTACGTGTCGTGTCGTGTTAATCGTTTCATGACCCAAATTGTCAGCCCTAGATTTACAAGAGACCAGGGCCTGTTTTGCCAGGTAATAAGCCACAGAGTTGAAGATTTGAAGTCGCGGGGAACGTGTTGGAAGCTTGGCTGTCCTAGTCTTTCAGCATGGTCCTGGATATCTGATGCAAGAAGTTCGTGATCACCCATAGAAGAATTCCTTCTGATGAGTTCGATTACATTGATTGAGTCCGTGAAGATTGTTAGTTGCCCGACGTTATCCATCTGCTGAATAGCGTGTCTATTAGCTAGTAGTTCCGCACAACCTGAATTGGGTGAATATACAACATAATGGTATCCAGCAAGAAATATAAGTCCCTCGTTAGATCTTGCAACCCATCCTAGTCCAGTTTCACCCCTGTGGGGGTCTCTGGCTGCATCAGTGCATAAAATGGTTCCTTGGAAGAATAGCTTTGCCCCCATTGGATCGTCACTCGGTTGGTATGTTGGGTTGATGATGGCCGATTCTTCCCATTCCCAACATCTCTCATTGGTGAGTTGGATTGTTTCCTCCATAAAAATCAAGGCGTCTTCTAGGGCTGACAATTTGGGTCATGAAACGATTAACACGACACGACACGTAATAAATATGTAGTGGGTTTGGCTTAAGTGGGTCTGGGTTATAAACATGTTAACACGTTTATACACGGTTAATAAACGAGTCATTAACATGTCAACCTGCTCAACTCGTTTATGACTCGCTTAACGCTTATGACTAAAGAATAATGTATAAATAATAAATATTGTATAATAAATAGATTGATACAAAATTCACCTATTTGAATGCATGTTAATAGCATAATTTATTTATTTTATTTATAGACATCTTTTATCATATTTTATTTTATATTTGAGAGGAAATATTCATTTTACTTTTAATATATTATTTATGTTTTAGATTTTATTAATAATTATTTATTAAGAAAAAAATAAAAATTTTCGCCAAAGTAAAATTTAGATATTTTTTTAGATGATTCTTATAATTTCGTTTATGTTATTATTACGAGTCATTTTTGCTTTATTTTTAAGAGTAATAAAGACTTGAATGAAAAAGTAAAGTAAAACTAACGACTATATACGACCACATTATATTTTATTGGTTATTTAGTATGTTTTTTTCGAATTTAATCATTTAGATATATATTTAAAAAATAGTAACTTAATTATAAAATTTTAAATAAAATAAAATTCTTAAATACAATATTTAATAAGTGGGTGACACGATTACACGACATGTTTAACACACGACCCGCTTAGACACGAAAACGATTAACACGATTAATAAACATGTCATGTAATGGGTTTGCATTATATGGGACACGACACGTTTACGACTCGCCGATACGAATTGTTACCCCTAGTGTCTTCGAATACCAGCTTGTTCCTTCTTTTCCATAATTGCCATAATCCCATTGGTAGCCATGCCCATAATAATGCGTCAGCCTTTAGTGCGTCCATGGTAGTGCTAATGAGAATCCATGAGTCATTGAAGTTGCTGCCGTGAAATTGAGATAGTTTCATACCCAAAGGGCTACCCACCCAAAATCTAGAGGCGTGAGGGCAAAACAATAAGAGGTGGAGTAGAGTCTCCTCCTCATTTTTACACATGGGGCACAGATTGTCCTTGTCAATCCTTCTCTGAACTCGGAATACATTCGTCGGAATTAGAAATTTCTAAATGAATATTTTGATCTTCGGAGGACAGGGCAGCATCTACACTCGTTTCCATCTGTTATGAGCCTGCTCGAGCTTAGTTGATGTCAGTGTTGATGAGTTTCCAGGCTTCTTCCTTTCTTCCAACTCACGTGCAAGTTTATAGCCTGTTTTCACTGAATACATACTAGATTTAGTAAAGTGCCACACGAGACGGTCTTGCGTGGGCCGTTTTCGCAGTGGTATTGAGGTGATTATTTTGGCATCCTTCTGATCAAAGAATTCGTTCACAAATGCGTGGTTCCATTGCATTGTGGCGTGGTCGATAAAGTCCCCAACAAGCGGAGGGCATCCTTGCTTGATCGTCGTGGGCCGAAATGATAGTGGTTTTGGGAGCTATGGTTGTCCGCTAGTTGCAATGAGACGGCCGTCACCTATTTGCCACCTTAAACCTTTCTTCAAAAGATCTCGCCCCATAAGGAGACTACACCATCCCAATGATACTCCACGATTGCAAGTAATGCGTAAGGGCCTTAAGGCATCGATGAATGAGTGAGGTGGGGGATGTCATTAATCGCCAGAACTGCTTAGCCAGGAGTGCTATGTTCATGCATTCTAAGTCACGAACCAATTCCACCCGCCCCTTTTTAGCGTGCAAGTGTGCCCCAGGAGCACTAGTTTTTCTCGTCCCCTTCTAATTAGATTGCCACCAAAATTGGGTTAGAGCTCGATGGATCAGCGTACAAAAGGTTTTATTGATTTTGAAGCATGACATTTCGTAAAATGGGGGCTGACAATGCCACCGAGTTGATGAGAACTACCTTCCTAACTAGCGATAGCAATCGTTCCGCTCAACTCGCAGTTTTGCCCCTTAAAGCGTCTTCCATAGCATCGTTAACGTTTAAGCCTTTTTTTAGGCTCCAAAGTCTATCATAGAGCCTAAATATTTCCCAAAGGCTTCTGATTCTTGTAATTGGAGAGTGGAGCATACCTTAGTCTTTATCTACACACTCACTCACTTTCCAAACATAACCCTGCTTTTGGTGTAGTTTATGCGCTGTTCGGAGGAGTGAAAATACCTGAGCAGTATAGCTTTCAGTGTGTCTATCTTTTGGAATGTAGCTTGAGCAAAAAGAATAACATCATCTGCAAAAAAAAAGATGAGAGAGAGGAGAGGAAGCCGAAAAACGAAGACCTTTCAGCAGTCCCCTGTGCAAATGGTTATGCAAAAGTGATGAGAGCCCTTCAGAGACAATGAAGAACAATAATGGGGATAGGGGATCCCCTTAGCGAAGACCTCGTGACGGCTTGATTGTCCGAGAAAGGCTTCCATTTACCCAAAATATTGTAAGAAACTGTAGATAGACGAGTATGTATCCATTTGCAACATATAGGGGGAAACCTCATGCACTCCATGATGCTAATAAAAAAATCCCATTCCACTCTATTGTAAGCCTTACTCATGTCAATTTTAATGGCTATGGAGTTGCCATTAAAATGGTCTTTCTTAATTGAGTGTAGCGCCTCATGAGTAAGCAAAATGTTATCTATGATTTGTCTACCTGAAATAGATGCGCTCTGATTTTCGCTAATGGGCCGATGCATGATCATGTTTAGCCTCTTAACTATGATCTTGGAGAGTATTTTGTATGATACATTGCATAGACTGATGGGTCGTAGTTCATGTATGGTTTGGGGGTTAGGACATTTGGGTATTAAGGATATGAGGGTGTGGTTAATGGAAGGGTTAAGCCTATGCAAGGTGAAGAAATCATGGACAGTTTGGGTTATGGACGGTTTAACTTGTTCACAAAAGGTGTGATAAAAGTTGGCTGAAAAGCCATCCAGCCCCGGGCACTTTGATGGGTGAATCGAGAACACAACCTCTTTGATATCTTCTTCCGATATGGGGTGGCACATATAATCGGCCTCCTCCATGGTTATTAGTCTTGGACTGAAAGTGAGAATATCACCCGTTGGACGCCTAATGATTCAAAGTATCTTTCCACCAACTAGCAAAGCTCTTATTGCTTTGAAACCCATACGCCCTGATCATTACACATCTGATTGATTTTGTTCATTCTTCTACGCTGCTTGGCCTTAGCATGAAAGTACCTTGTATTTTTGTCTCCTCCCTTCAGCCAATCTACTCGAGATCTTACTCTCCAGTACTCCTCTTCCGATTTGATTGCTTGTGCTAGTTGGAATTCAATGTGGCGTATTGAGTTCCCGTCAGGTGCAGAGGAATCACAGGCTTTGTTGAATTGGTCCTTTAAAGACATTATCATCTGTTTTGAGTTTGTCAGAGGCTGTTTGATTCTCCATCAAAGTAATGTATTTTTGATTTTTACTAGGAGTTTTGGTAGCTGGTTGTGGTGGCTCCTTACGTTGTTGTGATCCTACAATTCCTTAATCCGCTGTTTACATTCCTCGAAGGACGCCCATCTATGATCATAGCGAAAGATTGGCTTTGGCCTAGCTCCGTTCCTGAATAGGTTCAGTTGCAATGCTAGGTGGTCAGATCCCCCTATAGGTTGACGGACTATGTTAGCTTTAGGGAATCACTGCAACCACTCATGCGAGCGCAAAGCTCTATCCAATCTTTCGGCCACATATGCTCTCCCTGTTCTCCTATTGGACCAAGTGTACTTCGGCCCAGTAAAGCCCAAATCAATGAGAGAAGTCCTATTAATAAAATCAATGAATGCCTTATTGTGTGCATAGGTCCACTGTAACCCATCCTTTTTTTCGGCCTTTTTGCTTGATTAGTACAATTAGGGGTAACTCAACACACCCACCAAAATATTTCCATAACTAACACATTTCGTACCACGTCACTGCCACATCACGCGCCAGGTGGAAATCACGTTTTCTGTAAAGGTGGAAGTCGTGACTGGACTTGCAGTCACGACTTCCCTTCACAGGAAATCGTGACTGCAAGTCACGATTCCCATTCCAAAAAAAAAAAAAAAAAAAAGTTCCAACTTATGTGATCCCATTCCAGCAGAAAAAAAAAAGTTGCAACTTATGATCTAACAACTTGACATAAAATTAAGAGGATCACAACTAGTAAATCAATGCTCGTACCCTAATGCTCGGGGTTTCCTAGATGCTTAAATCCCAAATTATGTGATAGAAGTGGTAGCACTAAACCAAAGTTAAAAATGATGGCTTGCTCCTAGTCCCAAATCGTATTATACACATAATTCCCTCGTATGTATCTTACTGTCACAAGGGCAAAAGAAGAGGGGTTTTTCTCTAGGAAATTTTTCTCTTTCTCAACCGAACCTGTGGTGCCTAAGGGCCACCTTAGTACAACACACCAATACTCAACTAAAGGGACAGCAAGCAATAGGCAACAATGAAACGTTTTACTAGCTCACGAATTGGGAATACAACTGTGGAACTCTGTGCTTCCCCAAGCTCAGAGCCCTTGGCTTTATAGACCAACCATTAGGTAGTTACACAACCAACTAGTACACATGTCCAGCATACATTAAGCCATAGACCTGGTAAAACGCCACTCCTTGGTGGTGGAGGCGGTTACCCAACCGCCTTGATCTCCTTGTTGCCACAACGTTCCATAACTGCCTCCATCACTGGGTCAACACAACATGCTCCTGGTAATCGGCCATCTCGGGACGTGCCTTGGTCATGGCTCCAGCCCATGACCAAGGTAGTTATCTAACCGCTTGGGAATTGCCTTGGCCGGGTCTAGCCACGCCACGAGGGTCGTGGCCACGTTCTCTACGGGACGGGGACTCGTCTGAGACGTGCTGTCCGTGCCCAGCGCGTCGCCGTGCTAGCGGGGCTCCGTTGAGTCCCAGCCGGCTCGAAGGGTGGCCGACGCCATGGTCCGTCCATGGGTCGTGCCTTGGCATTGCGCCCAGGCATGCTCGAGGGTCCCCGCTAGTCCGCCCATGCCACCCTGGGAGAGAGCACACCTCTCCTTATAGTAGATGTTAAGCCGTTTGCTCGGCTCCATAGGAAACATCAATTTTTCGACCAGCGTACTTTGACTTGGGTCAACGCCCAAGTCAAGATTTGTCAACCTTTGTCTCGTGCCAAGCTCGTGCCAAAGAATCCACTTAAGTCTGGCCCGTGCCGCGCTCGTGCCAAGACTTTGCCAAGATGTGCCAAGGTTTGCCGTGCTCGTGCCAAGGTGTAGTGCCAAGGCGTTGTGCCAAGGAAAATACCCGCGCTTGTCCCGCGCGCTCGTCCGTGCGCGCTCGCCTACGCGACTCGCCCATACGCGCTCGACCATGCGCGCGCCTGTCCGCATGCGTCCATGCGCGCGCTCGCCCAGGGTCCTTGCCTCGCGCCAAGGCGCATGCCCAATCGTGCCACGGTGTGCCAAGGCGCTGTGCCAAGGCGTGCCAAGGCATTGTGCCAAGGCGTGCCAAGGCCTAACCCCTTTTCACCAACGCACCATTTTACATGTTCACCCATGACTGAACCTGATGGAACCAACCAAGCCCTCCTGAACTCGGTCATTGCTAGGTTACCGGCTGCCCAGCCCAGCCTTGCTCGGGTCTCGCTTTTAGGGGGCTGACACTTACCATCTTTCTCCTTATTGATGGTCCTTGTACAAGCAAGAAGTTGAATCAGCAAATCATCTATTTTCTAGTCCCAAATCGTATTATACAACCGGCTATAAATAAATATTAACATGCCCGGAAAAAATTAAATTAACAACCAACATTACATGAACCACGAGAAGCCCAAACAAACAAAATCCCCAAACAAATAAAATCCCCAAACAAGTTGATCTTACAGTGTATTGATATGGTTCCTCCAACACAACAGTGGAGCCGATCTGGGGTTGAAGATGGAGGGAGAAGATGGAGTAGCACCAATGGAGCCGATCTGTAGCGCGTGCGGTCCGGTGGAGTTGAAGGAAGGAGTTCGTTCGGTTGAAGAAGAGAGTGTTCGTTCTGTTCTGTGTGAGCTCGATCTAGGGAGTCGTGACTTTGGGTCACGATTTCACTTTAATTGTCAATTAAAGTGAAATCGTGACCCAAAGTCACGTTTTGACGTGGCGATAAGTGTGTTAGTTTTGAAATTATTTTGGTGACTATAGTGGGTTGGTAAATTTTACCCCTAAATGTACTAATCAAGGAAAAAATCCCCTCTTTTTCACTTTTGATGTGCAGTGAAGTTTAAATCCCCAATCAGTATATAGGGTTCTTGAATCTGATACAGGTGATCTTCTAGTAATGGAAGTTAGGTCAGCCTAATTATTGGCCTAAAGTGTAGATATATACCTAGTAGTCTCCATACAAATTTTTGATTCTCGTCCCGGATGCGTAGTTCGATGAAGAATTGCCTATAAAGTGCTATCTCTACTTTTATCGAGTTGTTCCAAAACATCCCCTTGCACGACTTATTGGATCAACCGCTAGTGTACACTGGTAGCCCATCTTTGCTTTAATGGCTTCTATTTTCTTACTATAATTCTTTGTTTCAGTGAGGAGGACCACTTAATGAAGTTTAATTAAATTCTTGAGTATTCGGAATGTCAAGGGATTCCCTACTCCCTAATAGTCCATGATAGCATTATGGGACCCGGTGGCGCTTGTTGAGGTCAGCTGCCACCACCTTGTTCTTTGTAGCTTCATGTTCCGTCTTGGCTCTCTTTCGTGTAAGGCATAAATGAAGGTCAATCAGCGATGCTTCTAGGTAAGGGTTTATTGTCTCCTTAGTGTTGGGTGAGGCTGAAGGCCAGGTTTGGATACAGAGAGGAATGGGGAAGGGTACAGTGGGGTGTAAATAAGGGAGTGGGTTGTTTCCTTTTTGTAGACCAAGGTTAAAGATTTAAGGAAAACGTGTGGGTTCGATTTTTTTGTCATTAAGGTTTTGGGTAGGGGTGGCAAAAAATCGGGTATGGACGGGTACGAGACCGGACACCCCTTTTAACAATGACTAAAAATAGTGTCCGGACCCGTACCCGTTTTTTAAACGGACACTTTTTTTTGTCCGGATCCATATGTTTTTAAAATATACAAGTCCCGTTTATTGTCTCGTCTCGTTTTTTAATAAAATAAAATAATTTTTTTCACTTAATTATTAACAAAAATACATGATTTTATGTTGTCATGTCCAAATTCGCGTACCCATTTTTTAAAAATTAGGTCCGGACCCGAATCCGGACCCGTTTTTTAAAACGGACAAGAAAACATGTCTGGACCCATATTAATTTTCAAAAAATTATGTCCGGACTCGTCTAAAACGGATCTAGACAAATACGAACAAATGAGACTGGGCACATTTTGCCGCCCTTAGTTTTGGGTCTGGATGGGGTTGTTTTGGACTTCTTATTATGTTTGGATAGTTTGTTGATTATTGGGCCAAGGTGGAAAGGGTCTTGGGTACTTGGACCCGCATCATTCTTGAATGGATCCTGCACCTACGGGGCTTTTGTCTTAGGTAGGGTGGTTTCCTAAATTCGGGCGGGGTAAGGCTCGATGTGGTTGTACGAAATCCCTAAGTGTGCTGCTACAGAGGGGAAATTTCTTGGGCAACCCGAATAGTTATATCATAGAGCATCTTTAGATTTGGTTGGTGCTGATCATGCGCCGAAATCGAATAATCCACCGTCATTGTTTCTTACATAGCCACGCGGGTAGTTGTCTCCCTATCCGTCGAATTCGAATGGTCTGCTTGTGCTTCCACTGGAACAAGTTGGAGGTCCGTCGATGCCCATTCCAACGACGTGTGGTCTCTTTGCTCTTCCGAGACCAACTCAGGGAATTGTACATCAAATTTGCAAAGCAGCATGCCGGCGTTTAACTATGTACCATAGCTATATGGTTTTTTAATCCCTTCCTTACGGTCGTTAGCCTTGTTGATACATCTCACCTCTTCATGGTCCAGATGACCATAATAATAACAAAAGAGGGAAACCTTTCATACTTAAATGGAATATATTAGTTTTATGTTCGATCTCCAAGCACAACCCTCGCATGAGAGGGGAGCGTATATGTATCTTGACTTTAACTTGCATATACTTCCTTTTCTCTATTCCTTTCGTGTTGAAGCCAGAGTCGGATTCAACGACAATTCCTATACGCTCACCTATTTGTTCGACTACTTCGGATCTCTGTAATGCAAGGGGAGCTTGTGGATTTGAATCTAAAATGCCGTTGTAGTGAATGTTTCTGGTGCTAATTCCACTTTGTCATGCCATTGGGTTATAGAAAACAGGCTCTTCTCGAATAGCCACGGCCCATGGTTCAGGACATGAGCTCTTTGGGACTCTTCAGGGATGATTGGTTCAACTTTTAGGAATTGTGTGTCTGTGGTCTGGTTCCAAGCTTTGAGGAGGATCTCCTTCAGTCCTTTTTTTTTGAACTTTTTGGGGAGATAAGATGACCAAGGAGACTCGGGCTGCATTTTCTGAGCGTTGGGGATTGTTGGGTGAGTTGGATTTTCAGGGGTTTAGCCTCTTTCTCTGTAAGTTTGAACTTGGCCAAATCTCGAATTAGCTTGTTTGCCATGCTGGGTTGATTTGGGGGAAGTTTTGGGGTCGGGCTTATTAGAGGGGTATAGAGGCCAGAGGAGGCATCAGGGAAAGGTTGGATGGCTGTAGTATTACTAGGCGGGGGTTAAGGGAGGTAAAGGATATTGGCTATGGTGTAGGAGTTATTGGCTCTAATGTGGTCGGATGTGGTCCAGACAAGGTAATAAATGTTGGGGTAGTAGTGGTGACGGGAAAGTTAGTTCGTGTAGATGTTGGACGAGGCTAAACAAGAGCACACACCGTCTCACAAGGAAAACCAGAAGGTAGACTATGGTATGAGAAGTGGTGAGGACGGTAAGAAGTGGTAAAGACAGTAGGAGCGAGTGATGGTGGTTTAGGGAGATGAATAGCAGGATGCAACCACTCTAGGAGGACAATGATCTCTCTAGGAGGATAACTTTTGTAGTGAGAACCAATTGTTGGTTCGCCCGAGTTCCCACAGGTCTACTGATGGCTACCATGAAATTAGTATTGATCTATTTAGTAAAATAACATTAGTTCATGGAATTGAAGGTCCAACCTCAAAGTTTCTCTAATGTTCTTAATTAAAAAAATATATAAAACATTTGATATGTCAATTAGATGTCCTCCTTATGCTCCAATGGCCAAGCTGATATTAGCTGCTCAACTCAGATGCATAGTGATTTGAATGAGTGGTGTGGAAAAAAGCAACCAGTACATCAAATAATCAAAGAGTTAAAATTAACTTAATCAATGGCTATTCAAAATTGTGGAAAAATGAAACAGAGACTAGACATCAAACTACATGACCTTAAAATTGGTATTTTGGTAATCACATATGATCATGATAATGTATGACATATCGTTGTCATTCTAACACTTCTCTAAGGTTATGTAGCTTGATGTTTAGGCTCCCTTTCATTGAAGGTCATGTCAAGATCATATGTGGTTACAAGTCTTTTTGGTTTAAAAAAAAAACCCAACCCAAATTAGTTGGGTTTGCCTAACAAGGCTCAAGCTTTTTTCGATAGCAAAAGACTTGATCTTAATTTCTCCTCTTTTGCTATTTGCTTTACTCCCTTTATGATTTGAACTAAAACTCCCTCCTCTTTAGAAGCTTATGGTGACTCGATCATATAAGAGTAAATCTATGATAACACTACTTATGACATTTAGTTCACTACCTAAGTGGCAGGTGACATGACGAAATTGGCTAAGTGATGTGGCGATGTGAGCTGGAATTATGGGTGTGTCAAATTGAGTGTCACTATAAGGGAAAATGTCAAAAGTACACTTTTGACAACTTTTCACACCATGTGCTTGATGTGGTTGTTGTGAGTTGGTGAAAAGTACTTTGTCACATCATCTAATCAACTAGCAAAAATAAAAAAAAAAAAAATCTAAAGATGAAGAGCAAAAATCTCAAAACATCATCTTTGTCTCGAATTTCCTAGGAAAATGGTGAGCTTAAAGTTCCAACAAAGTCAACAAAGGAGTCTTGGCAATTGTTGTTACTTTCTAGAGATTCAATTCATCTATAGACGCTTTCATTGACATCGAGGTATGTGTTTTTGTACTCGAAGAATGGAATATCATGTTTGTACGTTGGTCTGCACATCTTTGGTTGCAGAAAACTTCATCATCTATGGATGATTTGATTTCGATGTTTATTTTTTTGTGCCATGTTGTATATGTTGGGTTCCTAGTATGTTAGTTTGTAATTCTCCGCATTTTGTCGAAATTTTGTTATAGTTGCAATGTGATTTACAACATCGAAAGACCTTTACATATGTGTGGGATGCGATTTTTGCCAATGAGGGCATCATCGACATTTGATTTTGTTGTACACCTTGTTGTTCCCTTCATTGAATAGTTGTTAACCGTACATATTTTGATTATGTCGTTGTCTTTGTAGTCATATGAATTTGATCGGGATGAGGTGGAGGTTTTGTCTAGCATGGACGAACCTATGACATTTTCAGGCGTGAAAGAAGTGTTAATCTCAAGTGATACTTCATCATGCAGTGAGAAGGTTGGGTCCGTGGTGGATGTTGAAGTACTTGAGCTCAAAACTGAAGATGAACACACTCCTTCTAGTAAAGTTCTAGAAGAAGCAGAAGGTTCAGTCTGTTGTGTCATGTACCTTAGGTCATTTTGCGAACATTGTTTATTTTATAATCTTAGTTAATAAAATAGAGGATTTTTGTTTGTCGGTTTGTCATAAGTAATTGCATGTTTACCTTATAATAAGATCCATAGGTATTTGTTGAAATATCCTAAATGTCCTTAGTCAGTCATTATACTGGGAATTATAATGAATTAAACTAGTGTGAATCTTGATTGATGGTCAAGTTATGATTATACGTATATGGATATGAGTCGAGATCATGAATACTTGTTAGGGAACAAAGTACTAGACCAAACCGCTATGAGAAACACAACATGGATTAAGTCATAGGTGTTACTCATGATGGGTATATCATTTAGTCCTTCGACTTGAGATTACCATAGACTTCAATATTATGAGTATGGTAATTTGACACGATCAAACGTTGTCTTTAATCGGATGATTATAAAGATCATGATTGGTTACCATGTGAATAATATGTGAAGGTGTGCAATCAAGATATAATTTGTAACTCTCATATAGAGAGGTATCAGTGGATCCCTCAATATGATAGACTGATAATGGCCAAGTCCATGTGAATGGATAGGTTCAATGTCACTTGGATATTTTCAGTTTACCTAAAGATCGAGACTAGTACGATTGAACATTAATGGTGACTTTCTATTCCTTATGTTTAATTAATTTTGATATTCAAATCATAATTAACCTGAGTTAGACTCGTGTTAAGTTTGGTGCACCTCGATTAGTGTTTGCGTGGGCTTGTATGATGATTGGTGTTTGTTTGAAATGCTAAATGAATTTTATAGGCTGTGGGATTAATGAAAAATTAATACAAGCCTATAAACGGAAAATAAGTAATTAAACAATAAGTTGCCGATACACTAAGTGCGACGATGGGATCGTGGAATGAATTTGCACACTCAAAAACACTTGTAGACATGTCCGGTGAATAAATTGGCGAGAAAACACACGAAGTGAATATGTATATATTTATGTATAGTTGATATATATATATATATATGTATTAAAAACAATAAATTGGTTTAAATTATATGGATCGTTTGATTAGCCTCGAGATGAACGTAAGTATTTGATGGTCTCAAAATATGTCACTTTAAAGAGTGTCATTTTAACACATCGATCACTAGACCGATCTCGAGATAGCGCGATGTGTATCTCGAGAAAAATCCATATATATAAATTAAAACCTTTACCGTTATTTTTATTGAAATTCGTCAGCGGGACTGCCGTCTAACTAATCCTAATGCACGGAAATTCTTTTATTAGTGAACAGTATAAAAATCTCCAAATTGTTTAGTGATTTAACAAATCAATAAAAATATATGATATTTCATTGTTTACATAAAATCACTAAAACTGAATAAAATCCCTCTATTAAATTTTAAGTCTCATGCCATCCATTTTAAACACTTGTTAAGGCCTCGATCACACTAATACGGTTTCAGCCATAGCTGGGTGTATTGTGTTATCTTGGTGAGACAAGTTGGATAAGAGTTACCTAAATGTTTAAAATGGTCCGATTTAATAAAGCTATCAAAATAGTTTTGAGCTTTAGGCACGTGATGAGATAAAAACATGATAAGACATAAGATGTCCCGTATCTCATAAAAGTATCTAAAAATTACATAAGATGTAATCGGTAAGTGTTACCTACCTAAATAATCTAGTTATTTGTTTCATGCCATAGCTGTCATAGAATTATGTGAAATATGGATTTTAGTCCCCTAAATAAACAATGTGTTTTAGGAGGGTTGTTAATTTAGTGGGAGTATATTCCTCTATACTAAAATAAACTTTGCATAATATTTATTGTAGATCAATGGCCTCTTCAAGTAACAATAATCCCCTGTCACTGCGATCCATCCTTGAGAAGGATAAGCTATATGGGACTAACTTTCTTGACTGGTTCAGAAACTTGAGAATTGTTCTTAAGCATGAACGCAAGTTGTATGTCCTGTATGCTCCAATTCCAGAGGATCCACCAGCCAATGCTACGAAAGCTGTGAAGGATGCGCATAATATGCATGTTAACGATTCCACGATGTTGCATGTATTATGCTTTGCAACTATGGTTCTGAACTTCGAAGGACATGGAACTAATGGAAGCCTACGACATGGCTATGACGCTGAAGGAAATGTTCCAACAACAAGCTAGGCAAGAAAGGTTCGAGACAAGAAAAAACCTACATTCTTGCAAGATGACCGAGGGTGCGTCGGTTAGTCCTCATGTTTTGAAGATGAAGGGCTATGTTGACCGACTTGATAGACTCGGATTTCCCATAAGCCAAAAGTTGGCTACGGATTTGATCCTGAATTCATTACCAGAGAGTTACTCACAATTTGTGATGAACTACAATATGAATAATATGGAGAAATCAATTTCAGAGTTTCATTTGATGCTCAAAACTGCTAAACAAAATATCAAGAAACCCTCTAGTAATGTGTTGATGGTCCAAAAGGGAAAGGGAATGAAGAAGAAAGGTAAAGGCAAGGTTAGAGTTGCTAAGGGTGTTGCTTCACCTGTCGCAAAGCCTGTAGAACAAGTCAAGCCCCAGCCTGTTCCTACTTCAAAACACCCAAAAGAAAAGGAAGAAAATTGTCATTTTTGTCATGCACCTGGACATTGGTTCGAAAATTACAAACTCTATCTTGAAGATCTAAAGAAGAAAAAGGGTAGTGCGACTACCACTACATGTATTTATGTTATTGAAATTAATTTATCTATTAGTGATTCCTGGGTATTAGATACCAGATGTGGATCTCACATTTGTATAAATGTGTAGGGACTCACCAGAAGTAGAAAATTGAAGAAAGGAGAAGTCATCCTCCGCGTAGGGAATTGAGCAAAAGTTGCTGCCCAAGCCGTTGGATCATATGACTTAGTCTTACCTAGTGGACTTATTTTAACTTTAAATGATTGTTATTTTGTGTCTGCCTTGAGCAGAAATATCATTTTTATTTCATGTTTGGATATGGATGGTTTTGATTTTATTATTGCGAATAATAGATGTTCCATTTCTCGTAAAGGAATATTTTATGCAAATGCTGATTTGTGTGATGGTCTTTATATTCTAAGCATGAAAAGGTCCACTGATACTCTAGTCTTTAACATAAATACAAAGAGATTTAAGTCAAATGATTTGAATTAAACCTATCTTTGGCATTGTCGTCTCGGGCACATAAATGAGAAACGCATAACGAAGCTCCATAAAGATGGACTTCTAGATTCATTTGATTTAGAAACATATGAAACGAACGTATCTTGTTTATGAGGTGAGATGACTAAAAGTCCCTTTACTGGACACAATGAAAGGGCAAGTGATTTATTGGGTCTAATACATATTGATGTTTGCGGTCCTATAAACATAATGGCTAGAGGAGGTTATCAGTACTTCATTACATTTACTCATGATTTCAACATATATGGTTATGTATATCTTATGAAACATAAAGCTGAATCATTTGAGTCGTTTCGAACGTTTCAAAATGAAGTGCATAATCAACTTGGTAAAACTATCAAAACACTTCGGTCAGATCGAGGTGGTGAATATTTGAGCCAAGAATTTGATGATCATCTTAGAAATTGTGGGATTGTCTCCCAATTGACTCCACCAACAACTCCACAATGGAATGGAGTTTATGAAAGAAGAAATCGAACCTTATTAGATATGGTTCGATCTATGATGAGTCATGCAGATCTTCCATTATCCTTTTGGGGTTATGCATTACAAACTACAGCTTTCACTCCAAATCGAGTTCCTTCTAAAGCGGTTGATAAAACATCATACGAGATATGGTACGGGAAGAGACCTAGTTTGTCTTTCCTTAAGATTTAGGGTTGTGAGGCTTACGTAAAAAGACAAGTCTCAGAAAAACTAGGACCTAAATCTGATAAGTGTTTGTTTGTAGGGTATTCTAAGGAAACAAAAGGATATTACTTTTATAATCCCGCTGAGAACAAAGTGTTTGTTGCTCGGTATGGTGCCTTTATGAAAAATAGTTTATTTCAAAAGACACTAGTGGGAGAGAAATAAATCTTGAAGAAGTTCAAGAATCACATATAAACCCCGAACCGCTCTTGGGAAGTTCAACAACGTTCAGAACCAATTGAACCTCCACAAGTGACACTAGGCCCACGTAAATCTGGTAGGGTAAGACATGAGCCAGATAGATTCGGATTTCTCATTACTGATAGTCGTGATGTGTTGCTTATGGGTCAAAATGAGCCTACCACTTATCAGGAGGCTATGTCTGGACCAGACTCAGATAAATGGATAAGTGCCATGAATTCTGAGATGCAATCCATGTATGATAACGAAGTTTGGAACTTGGTTGATTTACCTGAAGGTGGTAAGACCATTGGATGTAAATGGGCTTTTAAGAAGAAAACTGACATGGATGACAAAGTGCATACTTTTAAAACAAGACTTGTAGCAAAAGGTTTCAGGCAGACTCAAGGTGTTGATTATGATGAAACTTTTTCGCCAGTAGCCATGCTTAAATCCATAAGAATTTTAATTGCCATTGCTGCATATTATGTCTACGAGATATGGCAAATGGATGTAAAAACAACATTTCTTAACGGAAAGCTACTTGAGGACGTGTATATGAAACAACCTGAAGGTTTTGTACATCCTGAGAATTCTAGGAAGGTATGCAAGCTTCAAAGATCCATTTATAGATTAAAGCAAGCTTCTCGGAGTTGGAATCTTCGTTTTGATGAAGCAATCAAGGATTTTGATTTTATTAAGAATGAAGATGAGCCTTGTGTATACAAAAAGGTCAGTGGGAGTGTAGTTGTTTTTAAGTGCACAGTATGTTGATGATATATTACTCATTGGAAATGACATCCCAACATTGAAGAATGTCAAGTCTTGGTTAGGGAAGTGTTTCTCAATGAAAGACTTAGGAGATGCAGCCTATATCCTAGGGATAAGGATCTATAGGGATAGATCTAAGAGGCTAATCGGTCTAAGTCAGAGTACTTACATAGACAATGTGCTGAATATGTTCAGTTTGCAAGACTCTAAAAGAGGATTGTTACCAATGTTCCATGGCATAATTCTCAGCAAGATTCAATGTCCTAAAACAAATGATGAGCGAGACCGTATGAATAAGATTCCATATGCATCAGCTATTGGATCTATCATGTATGTCATGCTATGCACTCGACCCGATGTATCATATGCTTTAAGCACTACTAGCAGATATCAGTCAGATCCTGGTGAGAGTCACTAGATAGCAGTAAAGAACATTCTTAAATACTTAAGAAGGACAAAGGAAGTGTTCTTGGTTTATGGAGGTTTTGAAAATGATCTAGTTGTAAATGGTTACACGGATGCAAGTTTTCAAAATGATATAGATGTTTTTAGATCGCAATCTGGATATGTGTTTACTTTGAATGGGGATGCGAAAAATGGAAAAGTTCGAAGCAAGAAACGTGGCGGATTCTACAACGAAGCTTAGTATATTGCAACGTCCGATGCAGCAAAGGAGGCAGTTTGGATCAAAAAGTTCATTTCTAAACTAGGTGTGGTTCCAAGTATTGCTAACCCTATTTGTTTGTATTGTGACAATAACGGGGCAATAACACAAGCCAAGGAACCTAGATCAAACATATACTCAGGCGTTTTCATCTCATCAAGAGAAATTATTGAGAGGGAGACGTGAAGATTTGCAGAGTACCTACTGAAGACAACGTTGTGGATCCATTGACAAAAGCTCTTCCACAAGCAAAACATGATGGTCATGTTAGATCATTAGGCATTAGATGCATGTATGATTGGCCCTAATACAAGTGGGAGATGTTGGGGCATGTGCCCTAGATCAATCCATTAATTGCCTTTATGAATACTTTTAGTTAATAAAATAGAGGATTTCATTTGCTGTTTATTATAATTAACTTGCATGTTTACATTATAATAAGATCCATAAGTATTTGCAGAAATATCCTAAATGTCCCTAGTCGATCATTATACTGGGAACTATAATGAATTAAGACTATTGTGAGTCTTGATTGATGATCATTTGATGATTATACGTATAGGGATACGAATCAAGATCACGAATACTTGTAAGGGAACAAAGTACTGGACCGACCCGCTATGAGAACATCACATGGATTATGTCATAGTTGTTTCTCATGATATGTATATTTTTCAGTCCTCTGACTTGAGATTACCAGAGACTTCAACATTAGGAACATAGTGATTTGAAACTATCAAACATTGTCTTTAACCGGACGATTATAAAGGTTGTGATTGGTTACTGCGCGAGCAATTTGATGAAGTTGTGTAATCAAGATAGAATTTGTCCCTCTCATGTAAAGAAAGATATCTAGTGGATCCCTCGATGTGTTAGACTGTTAAAAGGCCTAGTCTAAGTGAATTGATATTGATCAATGTCACTTGGATGTTTTCAGTCTACTTAGAGATCGAGACTAGTACGATTGAACATGTTGGATGACAATTCCATGCCTTATGTTTGATCAAAAGGATATCGTGTGACAAAATGATGTTATATACACTATTGATTAGGTTGTATCGATTTGATATTCGTACAACTTAGGTAGTCATAATGTCTTGATAGAGGCCGCTTATGACTTGTATACCAAAATGTGTTTTGGTTCACTGTCAACGTTGTATGAGCCTATTGGGTCGCATACTAAGAATGGTTTTGCGAGATTTTAAGATGGTTTAGAAAAATGAATTTTATATGATAAAATTAATGACAGAAACGTCCTTGTAGTGTATTACACTTATACTTCTTTAAGTAGGGGTATATGTGTAATTTACTTAATCGTCGATATACAAGGTTTGTATAAATAGACGCTTTAAGTTAGAACATACGGACAAAAGATTAAAGGTCGAAACTCTATTTTCGTTTTAGAAACGACTTAGGGTTTTTGTATGCTCTGGATCATTTTGGAGAGAAACAAAAAGGTTTGGTATTCTATCGAAGCTAGCACTTTGAATCTCGGCCGCCGTTCGTGTGTGGACTACTGGTAGAGGACGTTCGTCATTGGCAGCGCCTTAGAGATCGATCAACCTTCAGAAAGGTATATTGCGACTGAGGTATGATTAAGTTTTCATGGTTTAAACGTTTTTAATGGAATTAGATTAGGAATCCTAATGGGGTTTTTGTCAAAATTGTTTTGTAATCTCCGTTGCGCATGAACCCCAAAACCCTACATCAAGATGGTTATGGAACCGGGTGGCGGCAAAGGAAGGGGGCAGTTAGGTGGTTGTTTTAAGCACTACATGGGTGTGGTGGTTTACTTAGTCTCGTGTAATGTACATAGGACATGTGTCCTCGGTAGTTATGTAACTAACTTGGTTGTTTTGCTATAATGCCAAGGCATATAAGCTTAAGAGAGTGTGCATGAGATGCTAGAGTTGTAATCTCATTGAACTATGTAATAAACTTCCTTTGCGCCATTGTTGCTGTTCAATCACGTTTTTGTTGGTGTGCTGAACTAAGGCAATCCTTAGGCACCACGGGTTGAGTTAAGCGAGAAAAACTTTTTTAGGGTAAACTTCTCACTTAATGGCCCCGTGACATTTAACACGATCCTACACATCTATTAGAGGGTCCTATTTTTTTTCTACAACTCCATTTTGTTGTGGTGTCCGAGGAGAAGATAGTTGGTGTGTGTATCATTTTTTAGCATAAAACTCCTCTAAGTTCCTCTTGACAAACTCATCACCTCGATCACTCCTAATGATGGCAGTTTTATACATTTTCTAATTCCCAATCAAAGCACAAAATTTCACAAACATATGAAACACTTCATGCTTATGAGCTAGAAAATAAACCCATGTATACCTAGTAAAATCATCTACAATGACAAAGCAATATGATTTACCCCAAGACTGTGTTTGGGTGGGTCCGAACAAATCCATTTGGATAAGTTTCAATGCTCTAGTCACATCACTTGTTACTTTAGTCTTAAATGATGATTTCGCTTGCTTACCAAGGATATAAGGTTCACATTCCTTGTCTTTCTTATAAGTGAATTTAGGTAGACCCTTGACAAGATCATGCTTTGTCAATTTGGACAAGTTTTCCATGCTAGAATGTCCTAGTCTACGGTGCCGTAACCATGGATCACATTCACTTTGAGCACTCAAACATGAAACATTTTGTATATGCATATCATCAAAGTTAATGACATAAATATTATTATCTTTATATGCAACAAATAGAGTTTCATGCTTCTCATTCCTAACAATGTATTTTGATGATTCAAACATGACATAAAATCCTTTGTCACACAATTGACTAATGCTAAACAAGTTATGTTTCAAACTATCAACACGATAAACATTAGAAATGGAAAGTAAATCGTTACCGATGGTTCCAAGGCGTATAACCTTTCCTTTGTTGTTGTACCCAAATGTGACAATTTCACCATCGTGCCGCTTTAACTCAATGAATTGATGTCCATATCCGGTCATGTGTCTTGAGCACCCGCTATCCAAGTACCATGAGGTGCTCTTCCTCGCATCCTACCACTACAAAAAAAAGCAGATCTGAAACGAAAATTTTCATATCTGATTAGCATAAATTTCATCTCTAATTCAATTCTGCAATGGAACAGAGACAAAATCTATTCCGTCTCTAAAATCGTCGTCGCTGATTTAGTCAGCAACGGAAATGCATTTCCATTTCTGATTAGAGATGGATTAGAGACGGAATTTATAACCGAAACAGAGACAAAATAGAAATGCAAATTCTTCTAAAGGGTACAATCGTAATTGCTTTCCTTCTCTGATCCGTTGTTAATCAAGAGACGGACCAAAGAAGAATTGCAAAATCCCGTCTCCGATCTGTCTCTAATTAACAACGGATCAGAAATGGAATTATTTATTCCGTCTTTGATCCATCTCTATTAGCAATGGATCAGAAACAAAATTATTGTATTCCGTCTCTAATCTGTCTTTGATTAGCAATGGATCATAGACGAAATTATTGTATTCCGTATTTGATCCGTCTGTTTTGCTCAATAGGGCGCGTCTATTCCTCGAAAATTAGAGACGGAATAGCAATGGAATTCAGAATAGCAACGAAATCTCTGAATTCCATTGCTAATCCGTCTCAATTCCACTTTGTTTAGTTTTCAAACCTAAGCTCAATCCAATTGGTTCTCCATAACCTCTAAACCTGAAAATACAACCATAGGACCTACTCCATCGCCTGCACCCCCTCCAACAACTCCTTAGGGGTGCTAACATCCCCAAAAAAAGCAGAGTTTGACATACATACATTGACAATATATATCAACAACAAATATTCAAATGAGAGAAAAAAATGTAGAATTCGACATTGAAAAAGATTTATATATCCACGAAAGCTTATCAATCTAAAAGTAACAATAACATAAACTACTCTGGTAATATGTTCCATAAAATTGAGAATTCGTCCAATAAACGTGAAATGTATGTCACATGGTTTCAAGAATTCTTTAGAACTCTTCATTGTATATGCACGGGCGCTGACCCAATAGAAAACATAAGAAAATGCTATCCATGACACAAACAAAAAGAATGGAAAAATTATCTCAAGACAACGCCATTTCTTTTTCGTGAATTGTTTTATCCAATGTCTTAGCTTACAGATTTACTTTTCCATTCCGCTTCATGAAACTGAAATCAAAGCCAAATTACAAGCTACATCAAAAAGGCCTTATACAATCTATAGCAATAGTGCCGGACAACACCTTTACATGAAATTCAACATCATATATAAGTAAATAGATCATGTACATAGCTACTCAGTTAACTCAAAAGGGATAGCAAAAGAGGGGGAACACAACCATATATCAAGTCGAGTGCAACTTTACAATGAGATATATGCGCTAATGGATTCGGGATTACCATTTCCACTCAGAGAATGAGATTGATCCCCAGAGCTTGATATAAAGATACCCTAAAGAAAAGAAAAGAATAAGAAAACCGAGATGGACATTATATGACAAGGTCAATACTCAATAGAAAATACTGCCACATCTACAAGAGGAAACAGTGTGGAATTCAATAAAGTTAAAAACCTGCTGCCTAGCTCGCTGAAGCTCTTGCTCAAGTTGGGTTAGTTTTACTCGGCTACTCTCAAGCTGTTGCACATATGCCTTTAAGATAAAAGAGTAAAATGAGTGAAGTATGTGTCAGAGAGCATGTAAACCGGTAAATTATGCATTAATATATTTGTATACATAGTCACTGCTTCCTATTATTCGTGCAACAAGTTTTAATTCATGGTTTGAAAAATTGACAAACTTCCCCAAATTATGTCAATTTTCAAAAGAGGGAAACAAAACTCATATGAATGGAAAAAATGTCAAACTTCCCTTAAAAAAACTTGACATAATTCGGAGAAGTTCAGCATAATTTCAGGGAAGTCCTCTAAATAGGGGCAAAAATTGCAAAACTTCTATGACTAAGTAGAAGTTTTCGGGGTGGAAGTTTATGGAATTTTCAAAGAAATTATGCATATGGTACTAAAACCAATCTAACATGAAAACTCACAAATAAATTTTACTAGTTGCCAAAACATTTAACTTACAAACAAATTTTACTACTTGGGTACATTTTTCTGTTTGAAAATTTATAATTTACAAAACTAAAAAACATATTATGTCCTTTACAGAGTATAAAAGTAAGATAAAGCATAATCTAGTTTCAAGACAAAGGTTCCTCTCCAAAGTCCAAACTCAAAAGGGATAACAAAAGAGGGGGAACACAACCATATATCAAGTCGGGTGTAGCTTTACAATGAGATATATGCACTAATGGATTCGGGATTATCACTTCCAATCCTCTAAATATGCACAAAAAAAGTATCAATCTAAAAGTCACGTGAACAACTGCAAAAGTTATCTACAAAAGTAAAAGTATAATCTCAAAAGTAAGACAAACAACAAGAAAAATACCTAAGTATCACCAAGCTCTCGTAAGCCAATCTTGCATCTCTCGCTCCATATTGTCCTGTTGTTCTGGTGGATCGGCGACATCTATTTGCGGCGGTTGTTGCTGGTCATCAGGTGGTGGTGGTGGTGGCTGTGGCTGAGATAGGCCTGCTCCGTCCATGGTCATCCCGAATTGCTGATGCATAAACACCATAACCTTTCTTAATTGCTAGGCAACGATATCGAACTCTGCACGTGGCACCATCTCCGGCATCTGGGATGTGCTAGCACCAGGATCTGCATATCTCCTTTTCTTTCTCCTTAAAGACCCGAGACCGTAGACACGTCCTTTGGGATACTCACCCGCCACATTGAGGTACACCGCCTCATCATCCACCGGCTGGTCCGGTGTAGCCTTGGTCAGCTCCAGATGTCTCCTCTGGAGCTTAGCCTGTATGGATCAACAATAAACAACTTACATGATATGCTTTAAAGTAAACTTAATATTATTTAACATTTCACTTCTATACTTACATAGAACCGCTCTGATCTAGTATTGATGAATGTCACCCCCTCGTGATTTACGGTGTGGAGATGCAAATACAATTCATTCACGGTAGGTGGCGTCTCGGATGTATTAGTCTGCATACAGGACCGATTATAAAAATGTTAAATATGTCAATTAGTAGTAGGTTGGCGAACTCATATTCGCCAAATACAAATCAATTGAATAGTGAACAAGTGTATAAATGTAAAAACAAACTAGAGTGTAAAAAACACTTACCAATCTTTCATTGGTAGTCACAAAAGACACCGAACCACCAACGTGCTTCGAGGGTCCAGTCTCCAGGAGGTCCTTCGACCTCAGTGTTCCTATTCGTTGACGCTTGCCTAGACCTAGCAAGAAAGTCCTCGCTCTCCCAGTACTCCAAGTATCTTCTCCATGCCTCATCTGTAACAAAGTTTGGCTGAACACGATTCTTCTTTAACTTGTGCATCAATGTTGTATACCTTGTGCCTGTATGCGTGTCGTACGCTGCACGAATGAGATCCTTGTGAATCGTGTCATCCCATCTAAAATATACCTATAAAATGGCGATTGCAATTGTTACGAGACATTGAAAAACTATTATAAATCCTAAGACATTTATTAGTCCTGCGTACCTTCAATTGGCGCCAGTAGTGCTCTTTATGATGATTCGGTACCGACTTCCAACAATACCCTTCTAGAATCATCAATCTTTTGAAAACTTTTATCATCCTCCGTGCACAAAAATGAGAAGGATGCAACTCCCTGTATTTCATGAAAATGCATAACATCTTAAAAACTTTTTTAATAATTTACCTCGATAATTAGAAGTACATAAATGAATCAAATACAAACTTACGTATTATTGGCAATCAGTGTGATCGGGATCCGCTACACGTGAGGGGCTCGGTCCCTTTCCTTTGAGGTGCCCGCGGAGGGCCTATCACCTGCAAGCCTGCTCTGCCGTCATAAAATAGGGATGCTGCTGGTGATGCGGTGGCTGGAGGCGCAGGCCTCGTTGGTACAGGAGTGTCATGTCTCGATATCGATGATGGTGATTGCAACGGGCAATTTGGTATAGTTCTAGATGACGATGTTGATGGTACAGGCGACGCGGACGGTATGGAAGGCGAAGGTGACACCGAATGTAACTCATGCTCGAGTGAACGAGAAGTCGGAATCGATAATACAGGAATCGATCCATGACCTCGACTGCCACGACCTCTTTGACCTCCTCGTGTGGCCTGACCATGAGGCCCAGTCTGTATTTCGGTTCCAGAGGTCTGTGCTGCACCTCTTACGACTGGACGATGTCCCCCTAAAGGTATCCTTCGACTGCCCTGAGGTTATGTGCGCCCTCAAAGTGGGGGTGATCACTGCCCGCCATGAAACCTAACAAAATACCAATAAAAGTTTAGAGACCAAATGCATACCAACAAAAGTAATGAACCGTTTATTCAATGTCCAATAGCCTGAAATTAAGAACAAAAAACCATCAAACATAACATTTGATCTTGAATGGGAAACTTGCAGTTCGCCATACAACCACATAAAACTTCATAGTTTGACAAGTGAATCTCAACATGACAATATCAAGCTTGTCGTTCGCGATAAGCAAAAGCATAAACTAAAAACCAACACACTTCCCCCAATAATTATGACTTATAACAAATTAATTAGAACTTACAACCAAAGAAAGCACATGTCAAAAGTTTCCAACCATCTTAAAGAAGGGTATATAATTGAAACCATGTACATCAATAAACATGTAAGACGAACACATCGGTTCACTATGGAGAATTAGTACTTATTCTTGCTTCATAATAATTATATATGTATCATCATACATACAAGAATCATGTACATCAGCAAATCTTTAGAGAACCAACTCAAGAATCATTTGGTTGTTTGAAAATGCATGAACAATAAACTAGTATAAAATTAATTGCATGAACAAGGGTCTTACTAAGAGCATGAAACCCATTATGTTTCATAACTTTATAAAGAAAACAACAGAAATCAGATCATACAATGATATAAACAACTTATGAAGAACTGACAAAGACATAAGATTCAAAAGGGCAGTTGTAAGCGAGTGATCAACAATTAGACTTTCAAAATTAAACACTATTATGAATGGGAAACTTGCAGTTCGCCATACAACTACATAAAGCAAGTCAAGAACTGGAAAATGCAGAAGAGGTGGCCATGCATACAAGTCTGATGTCACTAACTTCCTCAATCATAAGCCAACAAATATGAACCAGTTTTTCTTTACTTTCATGTTTCTTGACAACTTTTCTTTTTGGTGGTCTGTGCTCAGTATTTCAAGCCAACAACCTTGAGTAGTTTGAACTACCACATAGGTTTTCTCCATACCCAGGTTTTCTCCATACCCAGTGCTCGAACATGAGGTTTATCAACTTCACCTCTATAGTAAAGCTTCAAATTTTTGACATAGATTAAGATAGTCTAGAATAAAACAAAAGAAAAAAGATTAGGGACTTTGACAATGTAGGACAAAATTCTTTACTGGTCTTTTGTTCATTCAAAATACCAATAGTCTTAAAAATATGGAAATCTAGGTGGCTAGGAACCTAACTTAATAGAAAATAGTGGGGGAAATCATGCTTTTGGTGATCAGCCTAGAAACCAAAACCAACATACTCAATAAATTCAACATCAGTGAACTAAGCACAAGACTAGTGAAAAAATGATGCAGCAGAGAGTAACATAAATTGTTTAGGGGCACCAATTCATGTACACCAACATTTGAATTTTTCAAACTGGTTAATGGCTATAATCTATAAGAGTTCTATAAGAGTTACAACTCCAAAAATTGAAAACTAGAATCTATAAGAGTTCTCATTTTATTCATACAGTCCTATGAAGATTCGAGAGCAATAGGACCTTTAAGTATTCAAACGAAATCAAACACGAGCTCTTCTACATTAACAGGAAGTTCTAGTATTCCCACTTGAATGGAATCAGACTTCTCAAAAGAATATCATAAGATGAATAGCAGAACACAAAAATTCAGTGGAACATTCAGAAACATAATTGTAACATGAAATTGGAATAGTAATTCATCATAATATCCACATATATTAATATTAAAGCCATATTAATAATAAAATTCTAGGGGATTAATATCTTGTTTTAGATTTCAGTTTCCCTCTTGGTGGTTTTCCATCAGCTTGATATAAAGGATCAAACTAGTATCGCTTCTGTGGCGGAATTTATATCAACCCAGTTCAAGAAACTTGATATCTTGGTGAGAAAAGTGTCTAGTTAACCTATACATTAGTGTCCGCTAATGTTTAACTAGATCATTTGGCCTAGGAACAACTCTGAAAATGCAATCTTTTGAAAACATGTATGACGGATTTTTGTAAGTAAACAATGTCGCCGATGGTGGAGTTAAGATCGAACGAGAGGCATATAGGGAGTTCTTATCAAGTTGCGTGCCTAATGTAAGTCTAAACTATGCATCTTAACACTTGTTGTATTATTTTTCTGTAAGTTTGTTTTGTCAATTGGTTCATCTAAAACTATTAAGCTAATACCTGACATAAAGTTTGACATGCTTTAATTATTTTCAGATGACGGATGAGAATGCTGAATTGTTGAATGGATTCTTCTTGCAATCTAATGAGAGGACAGAATAATGTCTGAAAACCAACTATTATGGAACCAAAGCAGTGACTAAAGCCCTTCTTCCCCTCCTTCAACTTTCCGATTCTGCAAAAATAGTGAATGTTTCCTCCTTTTTTGGACAGTTTAGTGTAAGGACCCTGTTCTCATTTCGATTTATCTAGTAGCTCTCGACATAGTACCTACCGAACATAAATTACGATTTGGTAATATAACAAAGCATTGATTAGACCATGTAATTCCACCTATCGAATGTGCTTTGCATATTTGAAATTCATTCAAGTTTAATTGATTGAAACTTTAGTCCTTATACATGATGTGAATTAATTCGGTGCAAGCTAGTCATGTTTCAGGTGATCTCCTATGAGAAGGTCAAGGAAGAACTTAACAACATCGAAAGGTTAATCGAAGAGTGAATTGGCGAGATGTTGGTACAGTTTGTGAAGGATTACAATGAAAATAAGGTGAAAGAAAATGGCTAGCCTCTTAATGTGTCTGGTTACAAAATTTCTTAAGCCGCGTTAAACGCCTACACTCAGATTCTAGCCCAGACAGACATGACAGACCATATGGGAATCGTAACTGCTGAAGAAAGTGCAAGAAGTCCTGTAATGTTGGCCTCGCTAGATGGCCTTTCCGGCTGCTTCTTAGATAAGAAGGAACTCTCAACATTTTGATTAATTTAATGTTTCTCTATGTGATTCCGTTGGGGATTTGAAGATGGTCTAACTGGCCTTTTACATATAAAGGTGGTCTTTTGTTTTATGAAATTTGTTTTTTTGGTGAAAATGAAGATGGTTTCACTAATGCACTCATTTTGGCTGAAATTGCATTTACACAATACATGTCGAATTAATACCTAAATCAATACTATATATGTTGGAAAAAACCCTCACAAGTGTTTATTCCATTCATCAAACTTCTCAAAATTTATATGTATAGAAACTAATCTATGAGTCCTTATATACACACCAAACTTACTAATTTAATTGAAACACATGAATAGACATCGTCCAAAAAACAAACACAAAATAAAATAGAAACTTTATAAACCCAATAAATAATTGGAAACTTAACTACATACTAAACTTTTTAAATAACATTTCAATCAATACTATATATATATACGTTGAAAAAAACCTCATGCACAACATAAGCAAAAAATCTAACAAAAATTTATTCCATTTATCAGAACTTCTCAAAATTTGTATGTATAGAAATTAATCTATGAGTCTTTATATACACACCGAACTTACTTATTTAACTGAAGCACATAAATAGGCATTGTCCCAAAAACAAACACAAAACAAAAGAGGAACTTTCTAAACCCAATAAATAATTAGAAACTTAACCACATACTAAACTTTCTAATTAACTAACACATTAAAATAGACACTAGGAGTTTTGAGCCAAAAAAACCCAACAATCTCTAACTTGGCAAAAAAACATTGTTGGGTGGGTAGCTCATAATAACATTAAAGCACTTTAAACAATGATATGTTTCATATAAACGAGGTTACTATTGATATCTTCCAATCTTAAACAACTGTAAGAAAGGTATAGAAAATCCACGTAACATCTATCAAACGTTGACATAACATAAACATACATTACTCGCTATCATCCATTTCAAATTCACTTTCATGACTAGAAGTTGATGATTCTTCTTCTGAATCATCTCCACTATCGACAATGAAGTCATTGTCTTCTTCACTTGGACCCGCTTCAACAATGACTCGAGTCCCATTTGGATCATCCAGATTGTTGAAATCTTGAATTGCATCATTGACAACGCACGTGGTGGGTAGGCCATTTGGAATGCAATCTCTGCCGAGCCTTGGTCATTATCGTCTTTGCTCGTTTCCTCGTCAGCGAATTTTGGTTGACAACAACAAACTGCTAGCCATTCTTGTCATTCGTTCCTCAAAGAAGGGTGCGAAAGGTAGTACACTTGAGTGGCTTGCATTGCAAGGACAAATGGCTCGTAGTTGTTATATCGTCAACTTCGATGAAGCTCTACCAATTGAAGTGTTGGGTGAGTCCTCACACCATGATTCGGTGTAGGGTCATACCATTCACACTTAAATAAGACTACACACTTGAGGCCGGTATATTCAATCTCTAAAACCTCTTGCCGTACCCCATAATAGTTATGGGAAACATCGGCGTAGTTAGAACCCTTTACCAAAACACTTCTACTCTGCGTCGATGTATTAACGTCATATGTTGCGGAGTGAAACTTATACCCATTCACTAGGTAACCAGGGTAGACGGTAAAAGATCGAATATGACCAATCGAAAGATCAACGAGCGTCTCGTCTATGATAGAATTCCGAGCCTATTTACAAAAAATTAGAAATGTAAGACACATTACTTATGAAAGAAATTTATGAAGCGATAACCTACAATAGTAATAACTTTACATATGTTTGAAACCATATGGGAAAGTTGTGCTCTAGACTAGAATCGACTTCCGACTCCCCCATTGCTTGAGTGATTTCATCGACGAAGATCCTAGAAGAAACGAACATGTAAATATCATGTCTTAGTAAAAGATGAATAATGAATGTACAACATTATTGAATGAAAGTGACGGACATATTGGATGTAAGGAGCGATCTCTAGACAATTGAGTAGTATGTACGAATGAGCGGCATTATACTCCTGCTCTATTAAGTACCGCTCCTTTGACTTGCCCATGGGTCGACCAGGATAAGTGAAAATTGAGAAATTATCCACAAAATGCGGTGTGGACCCGACACCGCCGTCGTTGTTTCATTGCACTTTTTCATGCAACGTAAAGACATGATCTTCGAAGTAGTAAGAACAAACGATGTGACTTCTTCACCAAATAAGCATTACACATCGAGCCCTCTACCTTCGCTTTGTTCCGAACATTGTTTTTCAAATGTTTAAGGTACCTATCGAAGTATAGGAAATGTTGATTAAAAACTTATTGAATGGGAAAAAGATTTCAAGGATCAAGATATTACCTCTCAAATGGATACATCCATCGAAATTGAATAGGACCAGCTAGACGGGCCTTGTGGGCTAAGTGGATTGGTAGGTGTTCCATAGAGTCGAAAAAGCTTGGAGGGAATATCTTCTCCGACTTGCAAATGATTTTTGGTATTTCAAACTCTAAGACATCCATATCTTTGAGACTGACACTTTTCGTAGTTAGGGGTAAAAAAAGGCTTAGTTTGCTAATTGCAACCCAAACTGGGTTTGGGAGGAGTTCTTTAAATGCAATTGGTATCAACCATTGCATGAAAATATGACAATCATGACTCTTCATACCGAACATTCGCAATCTCTTTGGATCCACACATCGACCAAGATTTGAAGCATAACCATCAGGAAAACACAACTTTTCAACCCACTCGCACAATTTTTTTTTTGATGTATCGAGAGCATAGCATCCAAGGATGTAAGTATTTGTTGTCGAATCAATATGTAGAGAAGGTCGATGATAATATTCACGAATATCTTGTCTCGCTTTTGCATTGTCCTTACTCTTGCCTGGTACACACATAATAGTGTTGAATATGTTGTCAAAAATATTTTTCTCGATGTGCATGACATTTAAGTTATGGCGGATCAAGTTTGTCTTCCAATACGGCAAGTCCTAGAAAATGTTTTTTTTTCTCCATCCCGAATTCTTAGCTATCCGCCCATTCACAAAATCAGCTCCGATTTCCGTCACCTTCATCAAGCCTAATGATTCAATTTTTGCCAAAATTTCTTCACCAGAACGCAAAGCGGGCGGTTCGTCATTTAAGACCATTATGCCTCTAAGAAAATTTTTTGTCTTTCCTGAATTGTGATGCCTTGGGTAAGAAACAACGGTGACAGTCGAACCACGATGTCTTCCCACCAGGACGCAATTGAAATGCATTTGTATCCTCTATACAATATGGACAAGCCATCTTACCGTGTGTGCTCCAATCGGACAACATGCTATACACAGGGAAATCACTAATAGTCCATAAAAGGGCTACTCGCAAAATAAAATTCATCTTCTTTGTGGACAAGTCGTTAGTAATCACCCCATTGTTCCATAAATCTCGCAACTCTTTCACAAGCGGTTGAAGGAACACGTCGATTTTCTATTTTGGGTTGGTCGGTCCAGGAACGATAACCGTTAAGAACATAAACTCAGATTTCATGCACATCGATGGTGGTAGATTGTATGGAGTCCAAATTACGGGCCATGAAAAGTACGATTTTCCTGAAATCCCAAATACTTGAAAACCATAAGTGCACAATCCTAAATGAACATTCCGAACCTCGGCGACAAAGTCTCTGTTGACATCATTAAAATGTCTCCAAGCTATTGAATCAGAACGGTGTTGCATAACATCTTCTGGCGAGGAATGTCCTCCATGCCGTCGCATATGTTTTGCCATTGACTCAGACGCATACAATCGTTGCAATCGAGGGCCCAAAGGGAAGTAGTATATTTTTTCGCAAGGGCATTTTTTGGTGTTCCGGCCACGACCTCGTCACTGTGTAATGTAGCGTGATTTCCCACACAATTTACATGATGTCAACTCAGAGTCCACTCCCCAATAAATCATACATTGGTCCTTACAACAATCTATTTTCTCAACAGGTAGATCTAGACCTCTCATTATTTTTTTAGTGGCATAAAAATTTTCAACCAATGAATTGTCATTTGGCAAACAATCATTCATGAGTTTTGTGATTTCATTATACCCTCGTTCAGATATATGATGTTCTGACTTGATCGCAAGTAATCTTGCCATTGCGGACAACGTTGTCATGGTTTCGCAACCCGGCCACAATTGTTCGCTACTAGCCTTTATCATGTCATATAGTTGGCGTGCTTAGGGGGTTTGGTGATTCTTCCACATGATTCCAATTAAAACTTAGACCTTCCACATTGTGTAGCATCTCGCGGTAAGTTGTCGATCAAAACCTCCCACATCAGCATCATCAATATGGTTATCCATTTGGTAGAAGTTTTGTGGGCCTTCATATCCGTTCTCACCATGTTTGTATCCAACAGTGATATCCCGAAACAAATCCATACCTACATATGTGGTACTCAACCGTTTCGACGTCCAGGTACGGTACAAGTCGACATTTATTACAATTACACGGACATCTAATCTTCCTTTCACTTTGGTTTGTAGGACAATGTTGTTTAGCAAATGCTATGAATTCTTTAACCTTCGCCGCGAATTCAATTCGAACGAAGCCGTTGTCGAGACGGTTGTACATCCAGTCTCGACTTGTAGACGACATTCCTATTGTAATTGTGCAATTAAATTAGTCAACTAGTTTCATAATTTTCGACGGTACGTGGCTACTTGTGTTTCCAACTAACACAATTTATTAGAAGGGGACTCTGAGAACCTACCTAACTACAAGAACAAAAAACTTTGCTTTTATGCATTGAATAAATGTGGTTTGAAACAACTTTCTTAAGACCTAGCTCGGTACATGACTGATACCAAATAGAGTATGATACTTGGTAGTAAAAATAAAACCAACAAGGAGTTAAAAAAATCATAAATCATAAGTTATAAGCGGCATACAAATACCACATAGTATCAAAGCTCCTAGTACTTGTTCACTCGTACCTCCTTAAGGTTAGAAGTTTATTCAATTCTCTTGACATTTTATGTGAAATAGCAACATTTACTCAAAGAGTAATCATAGTTATCAGAACCCTACCTAGTAGTAGAAAATATATAATTATAGGTACTATTCATCTATACCTACTCTATTGGTAGCTTTATCTACACACATGCATATACACACAAGTGAATCAAATATAGTAGGAAATACATGAAAAAATGTGGCATAACAATTTCAAAGAATGTAAATTAAAAATAAAATATAGCAGAAAACCTTACCTCTCCAGAGAAATAAGAGCAGTATAACGCAATCCAGACAAAGCACGTTGCACTTCGACTACGAAGGATTTCTCGCTTCTGTATAGCTCAGTCACTTCCCTAACGCTTCTCTGCATCAAAACCAAAACCCAAAACCAAAACAATTCAACGTCCTTGCGCAACAGAAATAGCATGCTATGTGCCCATTGTTGCACTAAAATTTAATTTCAAAAATACACAGCCAGAAAAAAAAATATATGCATTTCAGGAAACATATAACCTCATAAGCATAGAATAAATGCTCAATCAGATCATATGTTCCAATATATACAAATACTTATTTCTGAAGTCGATTTTTTAACGCATGTTGATGCGTCCGCGTATATCTTAATTCCTAGCCGAAGGGCTCTAACAATTGTGTAGCGAATGCATATATCAAAAAGTATGTCAGCCTATCACTACCATCCATGTGATTCAAATATAGTTAAACAACATAAACGTAGATAAACTGAGAAAATTTAGGTACTTCAAGAAATTGAAATGTAGAATATATGATTTCTTGATGGACAAATAATGGCATCGACAACTCAGAGATTGAAATTGAGGACCACCAACACATAAAAAGCAAGTGAAATTGAAAGTTCTACTCATGAATGATAAACCAAACAGATTCTAGGATACCAGTGGCATCAAGTGTATTTATTATAAAAGTTTCAAGACAAAGCAATCGGTCAGAGACTCACAAATGAGTTATCCTAATCAAAAGGGGAAACAAAAACTTTATCTTCTCTTCAAGCTGAGATACAAAAAATTGAGAATTGAAAGGCACAAGAGCAACCCCTTTTCAATCATATTTCCCTATCATGCATTTTTATATTTTCGTTTCATTCTTTTTTACTCTATTTTGCTTTTAATTTTTTTTTTTCGTTGAGTTCTCAATTTTTTCAACTATCCACACAATCGACACACAAATTACATAGAGGAAACAATTATAGTCAGATTATCAGCAAATCATAGATTATCATAATAGTGCATGGCATGCATACAAGTGATGAATGAAACATAATTGTAAGACATTTATACGTTAATGAAACTCCTTCGAACTCATATGGTTGTGCAAATCGCTCCCACAGTCATCACCTCCGAAACGTGCCTCCAATCTCCTTTCTCCCATCAGTGTAAAACCCATTCAAAAATAAGAAACAAAAAAAAGACTAACAACTTAGGGTGTTACCTTGACTAGTTCGACGACGGTTTAGGGTGGGGCGTAGGTCGGCGACGGCTTAGGGCTTCGGAGGTTCCAATCTTCGGCAGCCGGCGACGGTAGAGCCGACGGCCTCGTCGCTGCCGCAATCGCAGCGACGACAAAGATTTAGGGTTTGGGAGAGAGATTTCGGTAAGAGAGAGCGGTGAGAGAGAGAGAAAGCTCGGAAAGTCGAGATGACTGATGAGAGAGCAGAGCGGTGACAGAGAGAGAGCAGAGAGCGGTGAGCGGAGAGAGAGAGAGAGAGAGAGAGAGAGCAGAGAGCGGTGAGCGAAGATGAACGATGAGAGAGCGGTGAGAGCAAAGAACGGTGAGCAAGCGGTTACGGTGAGAGAGAGAGAGCATAGCGCCAGCAGAGAGAAAGAGAGTTGATAGAAAGAGATTTGGGAGTTGTTTTGGTTGATCGACTTTTTGGGGGCCTAGAACGAAGCACGCTCGAATATCGAGAATTGATGACCGGTTATAAAAATGAAAGTTTTGGTGGGAATGTTGGCGCCATTATTTAGAGATGGAATTTAATTCCGTCTCTATTTCCGTCTCTGATCTCTCTCTATTCCGTCTCTGAATTATTCCGTCTCAATTCTGTCTCAAACCATTTTTTCATAGCAACAGAACTAAATTTCGTTGCTAATTCCATTTCTAAATATCCATATTTTTGTAGTGTACACAATAAGGAAAACACTAGATTTTGGTACCTAAACACTTTGGGTCCGAGAAGTTAGTACCATAAATATTTTTAACTACCCATGCTAGTTTATCCATTTTAGCCTTTTGTAAGGCACATTTCCCAATCACACGAGACCTATTGCATTTTGAGCATTCTACGAGCATCATCTAGCAGTTTTTTGTAACTCAACAAGTTCGTTCCATATCCTATGCCTCTCTTGTTGAGTGCACGTCATTGTGCTCCCAACATCATGTCAAACATCTCTCTACTATTGGTGAACTTTTGCACTGTGCTAGTCGAGTCCTCTACTTCATTAACTAAAGCTTCTCTTTCTTTTAGGACTTCATTCAAGTCACTTTAGAGATCATTAATGGTCTTATTTTATGACTCAATCTCACTAATTACTACGGTCAAGCTCTTTTTGATTTGTTTGGTCTTTTGACCTCCTTTTCCAACTCTTTCTTAAGCTCATCAACATTAGGAACACCATCCAAATCATCAACATCATCAAAATTGAAATCGTTAGAATTTACCTCATTTTATGCCATGAGACAAAGTATTGTTTTCTCATTTTTCGATTCAAATTCGGAACTTGATGAAGATGAATCATCTCATGTTGCCTTAAAGCTATTCCTGCCTTTTTTTTGTCCAACACCTTCTTGGACTTCCATTCCACCTTGATGTGTTTCGGTTTGCCACACCTTAAGCATATGGTCTCACTTGACTCTCCTTCCTTGCTTCGACTCTTGAACTTCTTCTTGTACTTGTCTTACTAGTACAAAGCCTTGTTGAGGTTTCTTGAGAGCACGACTACTTCCTCCTCAATATCATTGCCATCACTAGATTTCTCATATTCCATGATCTCAGCCAATGGAGTCGGTGGGGTATTTTCCTTTAAAGTAATCTATTTTCTTGAACTTATAGTACCCCCACTCAATGCTTCCAATCTAGCTCTGTAATTTAGTTCAAATTCATGGACTGTTAGCTCACCACACAAGGCATCAAAAGTGTACTCTCTAAGGTTTTGCGCCGATTAGATAACATACTTCTTGGCATCCCATTCCTTAGGCAAACCTCTAAGGAATTTGTACACTGAAGTCTCTTGATCATAGTTTTTTTCAAGATTCTTGATCTCATTTAAGAGCTTTGTGAATCGAGTGATGGAAGTGGCTATGTCTTCATCGGAGCCAACTCAAAATGTCTCATTGTGTTCCTCAAGGATTCTTAACTTTGTCTTCTCAACTTGAAGTGTACCTTCATAGTGTACCCCTAGCTTCTCCTACACTTCCTTGGCCGTTTGACAAGCACTAACACGGTTGAATTCATTCTCACTTAGCGCGAAAACAAATGATTCATGACTTGATCATTCGAGAGCTCAAGGTTTGTCTCCTCGATAATGTATTCTCTCACGGGCATGTCCGGTGGAGTGTACCCATTCTCAATTGAGTAACACAAAAGTCTACTTTGCACCCTAATGTATAACTTCATCCTTACTTTCCAATGAGCATAGTTGGTTCCATCAAAATACGGAGGCATACTTGAGGAGTTGCCTTCCCTAAGGCGAGCTGAATCTTAAGTTTGCATCCTTGCATATAAACATTCAAAGATACGTTAGCAACACTTTGAACAATAACCCTCTCTAATGCCAATTGAAACCACACCCAATGAATTGGGTGTATCGAGAAGTTATCCCATTTTTAAAATAATTCAACAATAAAAATGTTATATGCTCACTCAAACGCAAGTATGAATGCAATGCCAGATGAAGGGGATAAAAGAGATGGAAAGCGACACGTGATTTATAGTGGTTCGATCCAATGATCTACATCCACTACCTAACCTCCTCGGTTAGGATTTTCAAACCCCCACTTATATTGCCAATAAGTGTTATAAATTAAGTGTACAAGCCTAAAATAACTAATCAAAAATTAAGAATTCCTACCTAGCCGCAACTAGGGTTATGCCTAGCCTCAACTATATATTCCCTTCAACTTAGATCCCACAAAGTCTTACAATCAGCCACTTACAAAGAATATATGAAAATAATCAAATTCATTTTACAAAGTAAAACGATACTAGATTCAAATACAACAAGCCTCATAGAGCCTAACCACTCTAATGCATGCAAGTATGAGAACAAATGAGAAATACAAGTACATCACTAATTTTGCAAAATCTCAAATATGAAACCGTTTCAAATGAATCAATTAAAACAAATCCGGTTTCAAATCCAAAGAATAAGAAGTTTGATAAAAATCAAGTTTAAGTGCAAACTCTTGTTAGTAAATCAAGTTTAAGTGTAAAACTCAAGACAAATGTGTTCAAGAACATTAATGATTTCCACAAGTCAAGCACACAAAATATGAGATTTAAGCATAAGAGAAGCTAGGAAATTGGACTTTCTTACAACTCGGAGAGATTGATTTGAAAATTTTTTTTCTGGAGTGGTTGTTGTAAGCTTTAGAACGCCTTGATAACGCTGGGTTTAAGAGTGATTCAGTAACCTTGAAAGATTACAAGTGATAGCACATAAAAATCCAAGCTTCTTTGAAAACAATAAGCACGATAGGGTTTTCTTGCTCAACATGACAATAGAATGTTATGGGTGGTTTGAGAATATTTTACATTCCTTTTAAATAGTTTTTGACCATTTTAAAGATCCAAGGGCTCAGATTTGATCATTTATTCAAATTAAAGTGTGATTTTCAACTTCATAAAAAAGCTGTCAAAAAACCAATTAGCGCACTAATATTGGGACCTAGCACGCTAATGCTGAACATTAGCATGTTAATATGCAATTAGCATGCTAATATCACTATTAGCGCGCTAACTATCAGGGTCCTCAAAATAAATATTTTTGGCCCTAGAGTTAGCAACCCCATATCGCATCTAGGACCCTACCAAACCTCTTATAACATGTTATACATGTTTGTTAAGGTTTATATAACCTGTTCATGTGGTCTAGATGTTTTCACAAACCCCGAAAATGGAAAATTCGGGTTTCATTACTTACATAGGGGCTTTTATGCAAATACACACTTTTTCTTTTCAAAAACCTTTCAAAACAAGTTTTTCATTTTCGAAAACTTCCACATTGGTTTTCAAAGTACGATGTGAATATAAAAACATGGTTTTACATAGTTTGAACTTATACGATCGATTTAAGTGGCGAGTTTCATTTAAAACTCCAAATGATCACTTGAAATTTGAAAAGAGATTTGAAAAACATGATATGCATGAACTATTGCATTAGGCTTGCGTAAATGAACCTGTGTACCTTACATCGTTGTTACAAAATGTAATATGATCTTTCATTTTCGTTTCCTCATATGGACCGAATCTTGAACTTGTATGGCTTGAACACTTGAGATGTGATATTCTACAAACTTTGACTAACTGAAACACACTTGATAAACTTATTAGTATACTTTCACTTTGTTTGTTTCCATCAAAATCTTGGGTGGAATAAAAGTGACTAATCATAGTTTAACATTGTGTAAGTTTAGCTTACACATCATCGACTAAGATAGCAAATTTTAGAGCTACTAATCTGATCTTCTGTATTCAAATTCAGACTGAATTGGAGATGATTCAGTGGTGGTTGGTTGTCAAAAAACTAATCAAGATTATATAGTGTGTTAGAGATTAGTGGCTAGTGTAGATCATCCTGATTGGTCGTTTTTTTATGGTAGTGCGTTATGATTTTGAGATAGATTGTGAAATCCAGCTTAGGATCGGTTGAGGCAGGAGTTGTTACAAAAATCTCACGGATATCTTTACTTTATTCATTGAAGCAACAATAAAATGTATCCTTAAATGAGGCATGTTTATTGGTGGCTTGGGATGAAGCTAAATATTGTTGAGTTCGTAAAGAGATGGGAGATATGTCGGTAAGTTAAGGCTGAGCATAGGAAACATAGAGGGTTATTACATTCATTTCCTATTCCTGAATGGAAATGGGAACATATATTGATGAATTTTATTTCTAGTCTACATATGAGTCAGCGTAAACATGATGCAGTATGGGTTGTAGTTGACAGGTTGACAAAGTGTGTGCATTTCTTGGTAGTTTTCATGTGAAACCATCTTGACTGATTATATGAGGTATACATATATGAGGTGTTTAGATATCATGGAGTTCCAGTGTCGATTTCAATTAGAGATATGAGATTCACATCCAGACTATGGAGTGAATTGAAGAGACAACTGGGAATTGTTCTTAACCTCAGTACGGTACACTACAAGCAAACTGATGAGCTGCACGAGCGATCGATTTTGGTGCTAGAGGATATATTTTGAGCTTGTCTCTTAGAGTTTGATGCTAACTAGAAGAAATACATTTTGCTATGCAAGTTAATTCATAACTACACAGAGAGAATGTAGTAGATTCTCTAGAATTGGACTACACCATAGCTAAGACAGAAGAAATAAGCTGATAAACCTCATACGTTGTTAGAGTTTTCAAAGGAAAATTATGTTTGTTGAAAGTTCAACCTATAAAATGAATGGTATAGGACTCAATCGCGAACTAAGCTAGCTTGAAAGTACATCGGGTCGTTCAATGTACAGAAAAAGATTGGTCATGTTGCTTTCGGGTCAGAGTTGCCTCCTCAGCTACCGAAGTTCATAATGTTTTCCACGCGTCTATGCTTTGCAAAACGAAGACTTAATTCACTCCAAGGATTGATTGGAATGAGTTTGATCTTTGGAAGACTTATCTTATGATGAGCAGCCAATTCATATATTTGATCGTAAGATTCAGAGGCTAAGAACCAAAGAGATTCTTTTAATTAAAGTGAAATGACAATTTCATAGAGATGAGGAACTAACTTGGAAGTGGGAATCCTATATAAAGGAGCAATTTCCATTTCTCTTCAAAACTATAGATAATTTTACATTTACTTTAATTTCGAAGATGAAATTGCTTTAAATTGGGGTGACTATAATGACCTATTACCTTAAGGTGGCGATTAGTGTTAATCTAAATCCTAATTAACTTGAATTAGGCTTGTTGCTAAGTTCGACGTACCTCGATTTGCATATGCGTGTGCTTGTGTGATGATTGGTGTTTGTTTGGAATGCTAAATGAATTTTATGGGTTATAGGATTAAAAAAAACTAATACAAGCCTATAAACAGAAAAAAATAATAATTAAACAATAAGTTGCCGATACACTAAGTGCGACGAGGGGATCGTGGAATGAATGTGCATACTCGAAAACTCTTAGGCATGTCCGATGAATTTAGTACGAAAATACATGAAGTAAATATATATACTTATGTATAGTTAATATATAAATATATATCTATTATAAAAAATAAACTGGTTTAAATTATATGGATCGTTTGCTTAGCTTCGAGATGAGTGTAAGTGTTTGATGGTGTCAAAATGTGTGTCACTTTAAAGAGTGTCATTTTAATACATCAATCACTAGATCAGTGTCGAGATAGCGCGATGCATATCTCGAGAAAAATCCATATATATATATATATATATATATAAATCAAAAACCTTCATCGTTATCTCATTCGATCCTTCGAGAAATTGAGAGAGAGGGGAAAACTAAGAGTTTAAGAGATTATGGAATGGATCAAAAGAGATTTCGAGACAAAATTGAGGAGATTAAACTATAGTAGATCAGAGATCATCATCTTGGTGAGTTTAGTTTTTTTCAATATCAAGTTTAGTATGATAGTTGAAGATGATGTTTTTGTTAATTGTTAATGTTTATGAATGGAAATAGTTTGACACCTCACTAGAGTCCTCCCTGATGGTTTGGGAGAGTTTTTGAGGTTGTGGTAGAGATTTGGTAATAGAATAGTGGTTGCTACCCTATTCACTATCCAGATAGTGCAAGGAGGAGCGCGGTCCATCGGGTAGAGGAGCACGCTCCCTTCATCAATTGGGATGAACCTAGTTGGTGGAGCGTGCCCAGCCATGTGAGGGAAGGCGCTCCCACCGCTATAAGACAACTGTGTCGTAATTTACTTAAAATTTTTTGAGGTCTTAGAGATTGACTCAAGGGTTTTAAACATAAGGAAACAATACCTATAATGATCACAAATAGTGTATGATAAGTTGAGGAACACAGGAAAAGCGTAAGATAACCAAAAAGTTAAGAAATTTGGTAACGGAGACCTGCAGCGAGGTAAATATGGATTCGCTTATTTATCAATGTTGTCTAGCTATTTTAGTATATATAGTTATATAGTTTATGGACAAAAATGGAAGACTATGTATACTGTGATGGTTTTAATTAAATGAAAAATGGTGTCTAATGTGATTCACGAATGTAACTCTTTAGGACTGAGACCACGTTGTATAGGATGCGAGGCTTATCTCCTGGTATATATGTAACTCCTACTCATATAGGTTGCATTGGTTACATATTCACTATAGGGTTTTGATAGAACCATTACGCATTATGTGTTGGTCTAGCAATTGCATTAATGGCGTCAATGGATAATCAACCCTAGTTTTATAAATAAAATGGGAATCACAGTGTAATAACAATTGATAGTTGAATTGCATCTGTTATTTATTGAATTATATGTTTTTCATATTCTTGTTAGTTAACATTGGTGTATATTATTACTGCATAATGTTCTTGATTATTAAATGGAATGTATGGCTTTGTGAATCCCTACTTACTTAGTAAGTTGGAGCGCTCACCCTAATTAACATTACAAGAAAATAGACTAGCGCTACGACTTCAAGATAGAGAATATATATGAGTCTTGATTTTCTCTTCGATGTAATGAGTCTTCTCTTGTCCTATATATTTCCAATGAATTACGGTTTTGTAATATCATAAGGGATGAAAGATTTGCATAAACGAGGTTTATTCCAGTTTGATTTGGTATTATATATCATATTTAATTATCAAAAAAGACTTTAAATCTCTGCTGCATTTATTATTTGTTTTATTTTGATAGTTGATATACAATGGTGTTTATCAGGTGTAAAAAGATAGGTGCTGGCTCCATTTAAGTCTGGCTAGGTAATCTAGGCTTAATTAGGTTTCAGTCCGGGTATCGCCTTAATCAGATTAGGAGATGCTACAGCTTGGTATGAAAGCCTAGGTTTAAGGGCTTTGTTACATTTAATAACTCTGATATAGTTTGGTATCGAGAGATTTGTCAGAGCCTACTCCAAAGTGTAAGGTGATAAATTCTAATACAGTATGCTATTAGAGTTTACTTCAAAATATAACTTTGTAATTTGGAAACAAGGGGTAACTTGGATATAGTGGGGTATCGAAGTTAAAAGTTATTAACTCTGATATAGCTTAGTACCGGAACCTGATTTTATTAACTCAGATAGTTGTCTCAAGTTACGAATAAGCTAAGGGTATGATAAATTGTTTTTATCGTGATTTTGGGGGATAACTAAAAGACAAAAGATTGAGATATGTTATTTGTTATGTTATACTATATCTACGTGGTAGATTTAAGAGTTATACCTTTCCTGAACGATAGCAAGATGGTTGAGGTACATCAATTTCTCATGATATGGGAAGTTTTGGAGGTAAGAGTTGAGAAGAGTCTGAAAAGGAAAGACATAAGGAAAACTTATAAATATGAAATTAAACTATTCTCCTATCAACCGTTGTCCCAAGTCTTGATTCTTACTAATATTATTAGACAAATAATAGTCAGTGAAGAAGTATATGTTGGATCAAGACCTTGAAATGTGTTTTAGGAGAATGAAAATTATGAAATAATGGAATACTAAATGACTTTGGGTGAAACTCAAAGATGGTGGACCACTTTGACAAGATGATTTAACACTAGTATTAAGACTAGTAGGGAACTAATGAAAGTTATTTAGTAAATAAATTAGTAGTTAATGATAAAAGCCTATTTAAGTTTAAGATACCACTAACGTAATTATACCTTATAAGTTGTTGTGAAGTAGAAAAATCCTAGTTATGTTGTGAATCAAACTAGAATAACAAGTGATTTCTCAGATAATGTGAGGTGAAATTGATGATTTAAACTAGTGAAACTAACATATGGCTTAATCCAAAATATAGCAGTGAGTTGGTAAGTTATCCTAATCTGATCTATTAGACTAGTATATGTTAAATTGGGGAGAATAAGTGGTCAATGAATTTGAGGATTTGAGGAACCCAAAGAATAATGTATGGTACTAAGAATGAGTATTCATTGCCCAGGATTGACAACTCATTCTAATAATGAGGTGAAATCAGTTGTTCTTAATAGTTAGTTGAGATCTCTTTGCCAGAGTTATATGATTAGAGTTAAGGATATAATTAAAGATGATTTTAGGTGATCGCTTGAATCTTTTTTAATGGATGGTGGAAACCATTTGAACTTACTAGAACTCATGTTATGTTCATAAATGGAGAGTGTTAGGTTTTAAAACCTTATTTTAATTAAGTTATTATTGTGTTATCAATAATAACATGAAATCTTTGAAGACTTAGAAAATGCACGAGCAATTACCGTACAAAATCATAAATTATAATGGTAAATTGGTTTAGATCAGATTTTGCAAGTACTAATAGTAAGTCTCAAAGATAAATTGGTGGTATTAAGTGTTGAATATTAACAACAAATAAGGGGATTTGACTGTGTTTGGGACAATTTGGAATTGTCATATATTCAACACAAGGGTAAAGGAGGAAAGTAAGCTTGAAACAATTGAATATTACAAATGATTAATCCATGGATCTTTGATATCATTGTGTAATTTATTTAGTTAACTCATGTATGAGACTGTTGTAAATTGAAATCAAACACAAGGATGCCTTGGAGGAAAGTTGAAGTATAATTTGACTATAATATTTGCTTAGAAATAACTGAATTGTAGAAGAAGTTAGAAGTTCGTCCTAAGACTTCTTATTTAAGTAGGAATGTGTGTTGATACAATAAAACAAAATTGTAGCTTATACTTCTATATATATAGTTCCAAATGTATGAGGGGAACTATTGGAGATTGATAATCTCGAGATAGCTATTTTGGTAACTGTACCATATATAGAAATGCATCACTCGTGTACCAAAATGGCTTTGTTTCACTACCAACGTCGCATGGATCTATTAGGTTGCACACAAAGAATTTCTTTACAAAATTTCAATTGGTCTAGAGTAATGAATTTTATATGATAAAACTCATGACATAAAAACTCTTACAATATGTTATATGATAACTTATTAATAGGGACATATTTGTAATTTTCTTAAATTGCATAAATACAATAGTTGTATTATGAATACAGTTTTAACTGAGGGCTTATTTACATATATAAATAGAAGTTGAAAGCCTAAAATGAAATAAGATTTTCATTTTTGCTATTTTCGAGTTCTTTGGTTTTGGGAGAGAAAGATAAAATGTTTTCAATCTCTCTTGGGGCTAGCACTCCAAATTGTGGTCATCGTTCGTGTATGGATTTCTGATAGAGGACGTGCACTTGAATGTCTTGGAAATCTAATACTCAAAAAAGAAAATCATGGATTATGGTATGGTTTACTTTTGTAGATCTAGTTTAATAGAGCTTATTTATAATCTTGTTGGTGTTTTCTCAAAACTTGTTTTAAATTTTTCACCCCCTAACCCATTAGTAGTATCAAAGCCTTAGGCTTGGTTCTATTAAACATTTGCATATTTTCTCTGATGTATATATGATATATAAGTGAAACATGATCTCATTAATGTATATATATGATGTACATATAAGTTCTGTGATAATTGTTATCAAGAATTGGTTTTAAAGCATGTTGTTAATTCATGTATTTGAAACATAAACATGATTTAATTCAATGATGGAATTCATTTTTAGAATATTTCAATTAATATATGTTTTAATATTGAACGATGTGAATTTTGCATGTTCATGGTAAAAGTCATCTTTAAGTTAATATGATTCGGGTGTTGAATACATAGTTTGTTTTTGTTCAATAATTATGTATGTCTCCATGATAGAAATCATAATTAAGTTAATATGACTAATTTAATATGATTTCGGTGTTAAATGCATGATTAATATTTCATTTCTTGATTCAATTGCTTATTTTGTATGGATAAGAATAGAAATTGGTCTCTGATCGTATATCTCAGTGTGGTTATCTGTTAGTATATTCCTATGATATAGGAGATAAACTTCTAATTGGATAAAAATTTCAAATCCTTTAAGATAGGTGAATTATATAACAAATTTGTAATGGATAAGGATTTAAAGTGTTTTAAATTCTAATTGGATTATGATAAGATATTAAGTTAGAGGTGGACCTGAGTTAACTAAAAACATTTTAATTAGTATAATAACCAATATTAGAAAAACATCCTAACTTGTTTAGTGATTGTACATGCATTATAATATATGATATTTACCTTGTTTAAATTATGATCACTAAAACAAATAAAAATCTCTCTTCCAAATTTTAATTCAAGTGCCATCCATTCTCAAACACTTATCAAGACTTCGATCACATCATTATGGGTCAGCCTCCGCATAGTGTATTGTGTTGTCTTGGTGAGGCAAGTTGAGTAACATTTACTCCATTATTTGAAATGATTAGACTTGATAAAGCTATTAAAATGGTTTTGAACTTTAGGCACTAGATGAGATAAACCATGCTAAGACATAAGATGTCATAATCTAATAAAAATAACTAAAAGTTACATATGATGTAATTTGTAAATGGTACCTACCTAAATAATCTAATTCAAAGTGTCATGCCTTGCCTGTCTTGGAATTAGGTTAAACATGGATTTTCGATCCTTAAATTAATATAACATTTTTGGGAGGGTTGTTAATTTAGTGGGAGTCTATTCCTCTATAGTAAAATGAAATTTTGCATAATCTTTGTTGTAGATGGCCTTTTCAAATCAAACTAATCTCTTGTCACTGTGATCCATCCTTGAGAAAAACAAGTTGTCTGGGACAAGCTTTCTTGACTGGTTCAAAAACTTGAGAGCTGTTCTTAAGCATGTGCACAAGGTATATGTTATGGATGATCTTATTCCTGAAGAACCACCAACTAATGCTTTAAGAGTCGTGAGGGATGCACAGACTAAGCATGTCAACGACTTAACTGATGTTGCATGCATTATATTGGCAACCATAATTCTTGAACTTTGAAGAACATGGAACACATGAAAGCTTAGTATATGGCTACGATGCTGAAGGAAATGTTCCAACAACAGACTAGACAAGAAAGGTTTGAGACAGTCAAGAACCTTCATTCTTGGAAAATGGATGAGGGTGCATCAGCTAGCCCTCATGTTTTGAAAATGAATGGCTATATTGATCATCTTGACAGATTTGTGTTTCTCAGAAGCCAAGAGTTGGCTACGGATTTGATCTTGGACTCATTGCTTGATAGTTATTCACAATTTGTAATGAACTATAGCATGAATAACCTAGAGAAGTCTATCTTAGAGTTGCATTTGATGCTTAAAACTACTGAGCATAATGTCGAGAAACTCATTGCTAATGTGTTGATGGTTCAAAAAGGAAAGGCTCTAAAGAAAAAGGGCAAAAGCATGGCTAAAGTTGCCAAGGCTATTGTGACTATCATAAAGACTGTGGAACAAGTCAAGCCTAAGGCTTCTTTTACTTCATAGCCCCAGAAGGAAAAAAAGGAAGGAAATTGTCATTTTTGAGATAAACCTATACATTGGTTCAAAAATTAGTATGACTATTACTTCAGGTATTAACGTTATTGAACTTAACTTGTCTACTAGTGATTCCTGGGTATTAGATATCGGATATGGATCTCACATTTGTATCAAGGTGCAGGGTCTCACTAAAAATAGAAAACTAAAGAAATGAGAAGTTATCCTACGAGTTGGAAATAAAGCAAAGGCTGCTGCATTGGCATTAGGATGTTATGAGTTAAATTTACCTAATAGACTTGTTTTAGTTTTAAATAATTATTATTATTTCCTTGCCTTGAGCAGAAACATCATTTTCAATTTCATGTTTGGATTCGGATGGTTTATTTCATTATTGCAAAGAATAAATGATCTATTTATCGTAAAGACATTTTCTATGCGAATGCTAATTTGTGTGATGGTCTTTATATTTTAAACATGAAAGGTCCATAAATACTATTATTCTTCACGTAAACATGAAGATTCAAGTCAAATAATTTGAGTCAAACCTATTTTTGATATCGTCGTCTTGGCCATATAAATGAGAAATGAATTTCAAACTCCAAAAAGATGGACTTTTAGATTCATTCTATTTTGAATCATATGAAACATGTGCATCTTGTTTACTATGCAAGATGACAAATAGTCCCTTTACTGGACACAGTGAAAGAGAAAATGATTTCTTAGATTTAATACATATCGATGTATATGGTCCTCTAAACACAATGGCTAGAGGTAGTTATCAATACTTCATTACTTTCACTGATGATTTCGGTAGATATGGTTACGTGTATCTCATGAAACATAAAGGTAAGTCTTTTGAGATGTTTCAAACATTTGAAAATGAGGTGCTAAATCAACTTGGAAAAACTATTAAAGCACTTCGATCAGATCGAGGTGGTGAATATTTGAGCCGAGAGTTTGATGATCATCTTAAAAACTATGGGATTGTCCTACAGTTAACTCCTCCAGCAACTCCACAGTGGAATGGTGCTTTTGAGAGGATTAATCAGACTTTATTGGATATGGTTCGATTTATGACGAGTCATGTAGATCTTCCTATTTCTTTTTGGGTTGTGCCTTAGAAAATATTACGTTTACAGTGAATCGCGTTCTTTCTAATACGGTTTATAAAACACCATATGAGTTGTGATTTGGGAAAAGACCAAGTTTGTCTTTCCATAAGATTTGAGGCTGTGAGGTTTTCGTTCAATGAGAAATCTTAAAAAAATTATCGGCTAAATCTACAAAGTGTGTATTTGTTGGTTATCTTAAAGAAACTAGAGAATACTACTTTTATAATCCTACTTAGAACAAAGTCTTTTTTTGCTCAGAATGGTTTCTTTATGGAAAAAAGTTTATTTCAAAAGATAAAAATAGGAATAAAGTAAGTCTTGAAGAAGTTCAAGAACCAGAAATAAACATTCAACCGCTAGTGGATGATCAACAAAGTCTTGAGCTAGTTGAACCTCCACGGGTATAATAAGGTCCACGTAGGTCTAATAGGTTAAGACATTAGACTGAGAGATTTAGATTTATTATTACTGATAGTAGTGAGGTATTGCTTATGGATCAAAATGAGTCTACTACTTATCAGGAAGCTGTGTCTAGCCCTGAAGCAGAGAAATGGCTTAGTGCCATGAATTCTGAGATGCAATCCATGTATGATAACCAAGTTTGGAAGTTGGCTAAGTTATTTAAAGGTGGTAAGACCATTGGATTGAAATGGGTTTTCTAGAAGAAAACTGACATAGATGGAAATGTGCATACTCATAAAGCACGACTAGTAGCAAAAGGTTTAAGACTGACTCAAGGTGTTGATTATGATGAGACTTTTTCTCCTGTAGCCATGCTTAAATCCATTAGAATTCTAATTGTTATAGCTGGATGTTATGACTATGATATATGACAAATGGATGTCAAAGTAGATTTTCTAAATGGAAAGTTACTTGATGATATTACTCATTAGAAATGACATCCCAACCTTAGAGAGTGTCAAGTCTTAGTTAGGGAAATGTTTCTCTATGAAGGACTTAGAAGATGCAGCTTACATCCCAGAGATTCAGATCTATAGGGATAAATCTAAAAGGCTGATCGGTTTAAGTAAGAGTGCTTATATTGAAAAGCTACTGAATAGGTTCAATATGCAAGACTCTAAAATAGGGTAATTGCCAATGTCTCATGGTATTAGTCTCAACAAGGTTTAATGTCCGAAGATTAATATGAGCGAGAGCGCATGAATACAATTCCATACGCATCAGCTATTGATCTCTCATATATGCCATGTTATGCACTCGACCTGATGTATTATATTCATTGAGCACAAAAAATAGGTATAAGTCAAATCCTGGTGAAAGTCACTGGATAGCAGTAAAGAACATTCTTAAGTTCTTGAGAATGACTAAAGAAGTGTTCTTAGTCTATGAAAGATTGGAAGATGAGCTAATTGTAAATGGTTGCACAGATGCAAGTTTTCAAACTAATATAGATCACTTCGGATCACAGTCTGGATATGTGTTTCTTTGAATGGGGTCGAAGTAAGCTAGAAAATCTTGAAGCAAGAAACTGTGGCAGATTCTACAACAGAAGCTGAGTATATCGTAGCATGCAATGCAGGTAAGGAGGTAGTTTGGATCAGAAAGTTAATCTCTAAACTTTGTGCGATTCTAAGTATAACTAACCACTTTTGTTTATATTGTGACAACAACGTGGCCATAGCGCAAGCCTAGGAACCAAGATCACACCATCGATCTAAACATTTACTTAGGTTTTTTCATCTTATTGGAGTAATCATTGAGAGGGAGACGTTAAAATTTGTAGAGTTCCTACAGAAGTCAATGTTATAGATAATTTGACAAAGGTTCTCCCATAAGTGAGACATGATGGTCATGTTAGGTTATTTAGGTATTAGATACATGAATGATTGGCCCTAGTGCAAGTGGGAGATGTTGGGGCATGTGCCTAGGTCGATCTACAAACATTGTTTATCTTATCATTTTAGTTAATAAAATAGAGGTTTTCGTTTGTTGTTTTATAATAAGTGATTGGATGTTTACCTTATTATAAGATGCATAGGTATTTTTCGAAATACCTTAAATGTTAATTGTTGGTCATTATACTGGAACTATAATGAATTAAGACCAATATGAATCTTGATTGATGGGAATGTGATGATCATGCATATAGGGATACAATTCGAGATCATGAGTACTTGTTAGGGAACAAGGTATTGAACCGACCCACTATGAGAACACCACCTGGATTAAGTCATAGGTGTTGCTAATGATAGGTATATCATTGATGCACGTGCCGAACGCTTCAATAAAGTAAATTACCTAAACCAACTATTTTGTAGAATAATGACGAAGGGTTGATCCCACAGAGATTGATATTCTTTCAAAGGTCAAAAACAACAAAAAAGGAAAATATGATGGTTTAAAATAAATTGTTTTAATTAACTAATCTAAATTAATTAAATAAATAAAGTAATGAAAATAATTTCAAAAACAATTAATGGAAATATCTAGGTAATACCTAGGTCTACGATTCCACAAATTATAATCAAGATTCAATGGCATATCATGGTCTTCAATCTTTCCCAAAAAAATTATTGATTTAAATCCTCCTAGATTGGCTATGAAAAATCGACATCTGCTAGAAATTCATAATTCTCGTAATTTCGATAGCCGGGACATCCACCACTAACTACTTCCCTAATTAATGCATAACCCTACACACTCGTCAATAGGTTTTAACACACTAAAAATAATAATAAGGATCCGTGGGAATACTAATCCTAAATAACTAAATCACGTTCGCTCCCGATTTAACCTAGATTCAATTGTTGCACACTCAAGAACCAAAAGGTTTTGACGGCAATCGTGCGAGTGTTTGTCACTTTTATAGGTCCAAAAGTACAATTACGGATATAATTGGTCCAATTAACTGTAGATTGTCCACATAAAAGCATGGACTGGCCATATACATAACCTAGATTTAAACCATATTCATGAAAATCAACAACAATGAAATAGAAGAAGTAAAATAAAATAAAATAAAATAATAGTTATGCCATGAATCAAGAATCCCGACTTATTTTCCCTCCGACCTAGGCAAGGATTTGTTTAGTCGGACATGGTTTTGAGCGCCTCCGGTGTTCCCTAAAATAATAAAAAGTTCATATTTTATAATACCTCAAATTCCTAATATAAAAAAACTATTAAAAATTTGTCCTTAGAGGTAAGAGAAAGTAATTTTGGGGATTGGTCTCGTGACACATGCGCCGACGAGCAACTTGGGGTTGTTGGATGTTCATTGCATGGCCTGGGACACGTGTAAGCGATCGATTAGTTGTTTTTATGTTGCATCCTGACGTGACAACAACTTATTAGCGAACAAACTACTATATGATGTGGTGAATAAATGAGAATGTGCCATGTGGAGTGCATCTAGTGAGTGAGAGCACAAGCAAATTGCTCGTGCAAAAATGAGGGCATCCTTGCTAGCACGGATCTCGAGGAGATTGAACAACTGCTGTTGTAAGGAACTTGAAGTTATTGTAACGTGTTGGTGATGCATGGCAACATCTAGGAGGAAGATTGGTTGCACAAAGACACGCACGAAAACGTGGGCGAGTGCACTAACATGAATCCCAAGAAGCATTCGAGAGCAGCTGTTGTAAGCAAGTAGTTGTTGATGAGCTGGACGTGCTATCACCGATTCCTCCAATTACGCAGTACGTAACTCGAGGCAAATCTTTTGGCTTTTGATCATTGCATTTAAATACTCTATTTTGAGTATTTTCCACCCGAATTCAACCATGCACTCCATTTCACCTAAAAACGACAAATAAATATAATTAAATATATATTTTAGAGTCATTAAATATTATATGTATTAAAATATACTACTAAAACCCTATAAATACCTATTTATCAATCATTTAGTCATGCGACTAGAGATTACCATAGATTTCAATATTATGAGCATGATAATTTGACACAATCAAACGTTATTTTTAACCGGATCATTATAAAGATTGTGATTGGATACCATGTGAATAATATGTGGAGATGTGCAATCAAGACAAAATTTGTCACTCTCATACAGAGAGACATATCAGTGGATCCCTCGATATGATAGATTGATAATGGCTAAGTCCATGCGAATTGATGTGATCAATGTACTTAGGTATTTTAGTTTACCTAAAGATCGAGGCTAGTACAATTAAACATAAAGGTGACTTTCCATGCCTTATGTTTAGTCAAAGGATATCATACGACAAAAGGATATGATATATGTCATTCAACTGGTTCTATCGATTTTGGTATTCATACTACTCGGCTAGTCATAAGGCCTTGCTAGAGACCGCTGATGACTTATGTACCAAAATAGTTTTATTTCACTACCAACGTTGCATGAACCTTTTAGGTTGCACACAAAGAATGACTTTGCACAATTTCAATTGGTCCAGAGATATGAATTTTATATGATAAAATTCATGGCATAAAAGCCTTTAGGATTTGTTATATGATAACTTATTAATAGGGGCATATATGTAATTTACTTAAACTACCTAAATACAATAGTTATATTACAAATGTGATTTTAAGTGAGGGCTTATCGAAACATATAAATAGAGGCTAAAACCCTAAAACAAAATAAGATTTTCATTTTTCAAATTTCGAGCTCTTTCGATTTTAGGAGAGAAAAGAAAAATGTTTTTTTATCTCTTTCAGGGCTAGCACTCCATATTGTGGTCACTGTTCGTGTCTAGAATTATGATAGAGACGCGAACTTGAATGTCTTGGGAATCGAACAATCTTAGAAAGAAACCACAGATTAAGGTATGAGTTACTTTTGTAGATCTAGTTTAATGAGACTTATTTATGATTCTGTTAAGGTTTTGTCAAGATCGCTTTTGAATTTTTCGTTGCGTATGAACCCTATAACCCAACAATTGAATCGACTCCACCTCCAAAAGATAGGATGACCTTCAAGTTGTTGGAATGTGGCAAAGAGTATTACAACAAATACACATTTTAGTCTGGTTCGGGATGAAGTTGAGAGGAAGGTATAGGCGAGCCAGAGGACAAGTATGTAAGTGTATACTTGCCTACACTAAAGAGGGTGAAATAGTGCACCAAGAAAATAGGAAAAGAGTGACGAAATCGAGCACTCTTACTCACTATCGTGCTCGTGCAAAAGTGAAGCTTAAAGAAGACGAGCTTTTACATTTTATAAGTATGAACTTGGAGCACAACCGCCTATTTGTTCAAAGAGATCGAGGTTCTTTCAAAGTCATAGAAAGCTGAATGACTGAACAAAGCGCAAATTATTTGCGAACGATGAAGCATGGATTTCGGTTGCCAAATCAGTAGCGTCCATGGCGAATTAGATGGATGGAGGAATGTCTTTGCTTGGTTTCAACATGAAGGACGCTTGAAACTACTTTGATGAGTTGAGGCATCTGAGACTCGAGGATGGGGATGCCGAGGCCTTGTGGGCTCACTTTGCTAAGAAACAGAGTTATAACTTCAATTTTTTTCATCTTTTCAATACTAATAAAGACAATCAGCTCTTAAACATTTTTAGCATCTAAGATTCCACTTACTTGACTTATAGGTATCATATGCACTTTGCTCCATTTGTTATAGTGAATCATCATGGCTAAATTATGTTGCTTTGTTATGGTTGAATTTCTAGTGAATCGGTCGATGATTTCATTTGGTTGTTTGGATCGTGGCTTACTTATGTGAATGAGAAAGTGCCTGATGCAATCATTATGGCCTAATGTACCTCTATAATCGCAATTGTGGATGAGGGTTTTCCATTAAGTCGTCATCATTTTTGCTTGTGGCATATCATGCGAAAAGTGCTCAAGAAATCTGGTGGAAGAATAGAAAGATAATTAATTATAAAGGTTTTAAAATGACTGTGTATGAAAACTTGCTCCAGAAGGACTTTGAGCAAAGCTGGAAAGAGATGATGACTTAATTTTTGTTAGAGGATTATGTGTGGGTGAAATCATTGTATGTGATTACGGAGAAATGGATCCCAGCTTACGGGAATGATCATTTCTTGGTTGGTATGTCGACAACTCAAAGGTTTGAGAGTGTGAATGTTTTTTTCTGGCAAGTGTTTCAATTCAAGGACGTCTCTTCAACACTTCAACACTTCAAAATGAGCTCGACGCCGGTGTTAATATCACACTTGCTTTTCTTGGCCAGTAAGTTTGAAAAACTGAAAACTCAGGTACCACCACGTCGCCAGACACATCCCTAGTCATGCCACATCACCACACACTTGTCTTCGATAGCCCGCGACCTAGACCTTCGTTTGTATTTTATTCTCATTAACTTAGTATTTATTATGTGTATATGAATATTTAGAATAAGTTAACTTAGTTAAATTATTCACAACTTATTAAGTCATTATAATTTAAGTATTTTAGCGTAAGTCTTTAAAGCACACAACTATTATAAAAATGAAAAGTTTGCATTTTATAGTGGGAAACCCGACATGAGATACCATGTATAACAAAAATCGAAAAAAGTACAAACGATGGTCATACACATGTATTAGGTCTACAAGTATTTCCAAAGATCCCATAAAAATAGTAAATAAGTACATACAAGCCCTTATGAAAAATTTGATTGGGCTCTCTTAGTTCAGAGGCAGTCACCTAGTTACCTAATACCACCTTGCCCCGACTCGTTTTAGGATCATAAATTTGTTACAAAAAAATAATGAAAAACTCCAATCTGTAAATCCCAGAGAAAATGAGCTAATATTCACGAAATTCAATAAAACGACTACAATTCGTGCAATTTAAATAAGGAACAAAAAATAAGGTGATCGCATGAAAATAAGTCGCGAGAAGTCGAAACTTGACACGAAAGCAGTGTGACATAAATCCCGGTCAACATCCGAGAATTGACTTAGCTAAACAGAGAAGAACCCACGACGATCATCTCGCCAAACATCTCAAGGTTAAATGAGAGGAACCCATGAATGGTAGAACCCCGTCTAAACATCTCTCAAGAGGAACCCATGATGGAGACTTAAGTCCCCGTCAAACATCTCTTAACTTAACATGTCTCGTGAGAAATGGTCACCGCGTAGCCTCGACATGGACAACCACTTTAACAATGCGGGGTAGCTAGCCTCGGGGTGTGAGTCTATGCCATGCCCGACCCTGTCAACAAACGAACATACACACGTAGAGTGGATGAGCAATAATTGGATAACACCATAGAATAACTAAAATTTAAAGTAAATTGAGTAATATAAATAAATTCTAAATAATTTTTTTGTGGGTTTACTTACCTTAAGCAATTGCAAATAGACCTCAAAACGTCCTGAACGCATCTCGAGATTTGCACCACCGACTTTAGTCTCCTAAGACCATGTGTCTAATTATACCATCTTAATCATTTTAGGGTCACATTAAGTCTGTTTATAATGTGAGACCAAAAAATTACAATTTTATTCCAAAAACTTGATTTTGCCACATGTTTCAAGTTATTTCGGGGTGCAAACTCCAGAAAAAGCCTCAAAATTAATTTTCCTAACTTTTCTAATTTTTTTAATTTTTCTAAAATTTTCATGATTCCTATCTATTTTTACGTAATTTATTTTATTTAAAAATCATTTTTATTTTTATTTTAAATTAAAATTTTAATTTATCTAATGGGTTGGGCATGAATCGGGCCAGGTTTGGCTTGACCACATGGACCATGGTCAGTCTGACCCAGTTCAATGGGATCCAAGCCGGTCCTACCCAGTCCAGCCAAGTCAGGGCTAGCTCGGCTCGTTCGGGCTTGGGCTGAGTCGACCCGGCCCACGACCCACATGGGGGTAGCTAAGCCCACCACACCTAGCAACCCCCTTTCTTCCTTTATTTTGTCTCTAGAGGGATTTCTCTCTAGAGACGATTTAGAATTTTATTTTTTTCTTTTCTTTTGCACTACTTTTCCACTTTAACAACTATACGACTAAAACAACCACCATTAAAGAACGACACTAACACCACCACCCATAACCCATTTTCATGAAAACTCATAAGAAAAACAAAATTGGAAAAACCTTACCTATGTTGGACTCCATGATGGTTTGTTAACTTGAAGGCTTGCAAGCCTTTTTCCAATTCCTCTTGTTTTTCTTTCAACGCTGCAACCTCTCCTCTTGCTCTCAACTCTCCAAACTACACATTTTTTTATAATTTGTTAGAGAAAGAGAGAAGAGAAGAGAAAACACGAGGGAAAGGGGAAAGTGGGAGTGAGTGTGTGAGATGAGATGAATGGTTATCCTCATTTTAAGGGAGTTAGGTGGGTGAGGTGTCAAGCCACCATGAAGATAGAGAAAAGTAGGGTATGTGTTCTCTAAACCATTGTCTACCCCAAATACCTGCGTTTCACGCACCCCGCGATGTCTTACACTCAAGTCAATTTACACAAAAAATGCGACCAATGAAAATTTTAGTGCAATGCGAATTATTGAATGATAATAAAATAATTTAAAACGCATAACACAAAAATAACTATTTATACCTTAGTTGGCATTTCATAGACTTATCGGCAGTGTCCACGTGGGTCAAAGCTACGGGCTTTAATCTGTAATTAGTAATTTAATTAAGATTAATTAGATCGGGACGTTATAATTTTCCTAACTAAAAGAATTTCGTCTTGAAATTCAAACTTAAGTAAAAACTTTACGTTGAAACAATGGGGTTATCGCTCCTGCATGGAAGACTCTCACTTCTTAATAAGTCATTTGTTCTTATGATATAGCCACAAAACTAGTACAAATGATATTTTCTTTCTCCTACGAGTTTGTACCTTGCGATCCACTATCTCAATGGGGTGTTCCTCATACGTCACATCTAGTCGAACATCGATCCTAGTCATATCAACCATCAGCCTCAGTCCTGATCTAGCTAGCGATAACATTGAAATATAAAATATAATATGAACCATTGCCAGACGGCTGAACAACCTCAATTGATAGGCGACCTCTCTAACTCGTTTCTCTATCTAAAATGACCCAATAAATCTTGGTGTTAGCTTACCTTTGATCCCAAATCTCTCATGACCCTTCATCGGGAAAAATTTTAAATAGACCCAATCATCTACCTTGTAGCTCAGCTTTGCGATACTTATCTGCATATTTTCTCTCTCTATGTTGGGCAACTTGCAACCATTGAAGAATTAGTTTCACCTTCTCTTTATGGTTCACAACAATCTCGGGCCCCAATAAGACTGCGATCTACACGGTCTACTGTACAATGCATATAACGGTGGCATCCTAATATGGACCTGATAACTGTTGTTGTAGGCAAACTCAAAGAGTAGAAAATATTCCTCCTCGAGACCCACCAAACTGTAACACACAGGCTTTTAGCTTATCCTTGAGTATCTGAATCAGTCTCTCTGACTGTCTGTCTGTTTGAGGATGGAATGTAGTGCAAAACTATAACCTAGTACCAAACTGCTCCTGCATAACATGCCACAACAATGATGTAAATCAATTATCCTGGTCTGAATCTATCGAGATTTTTACTCCATGCAGCCATACAATCTCTCTATCGAATAATGTGCTCAAATGTGTTAAGGTGTTTTTCATAGAAATTGGAAGAAAATGGGTTGATTTCATCAACCTATCCACAATCACCCATATCACATCATGTTTTCGGGAGTTCTACGGTAGTCCACAAACAAAATCCATCGTAATGTGCTCCCACAACCACTAAAGGATGGGCGGTGGCTGCAATAACCTTCCAACTCCCCTATGTTTAGCCTTAACCTGCTGATACACCTCATAACCCAATACAGGCGCTAACATCCGTCGTCATCCCTGGCCACCAAAATAACCCTCGCATATCATGATACATCTTGGTCTTGCCAAAATGCACTGTATACCAAAGTTGGGAGCCTCTTGGATTATCCCGTTGCACATCTCTGCCACTGGCGGGACCGATAACCTCCTTTGGTGCCTCAAACACTGATCCACAGACTCTCTCTAATATGAAAGATCGAGACTATGTGCCATCTCACTAAACCTTGAGTACATTTAGTCAGCCCGCTGACGCTCTAACACTTGCGGAATGTAAATAGACAATGCCCCATTTTGTCTACAAATATGTGTTTCCACTATAGCGAGAACCTCTATCAAACTTTATACTGCCACTGCCTCAAGTAAACCATACTCGTGCATCGTATGACAACTGTCTCAGAACCCAGTCCTCTCTTGCTCAATGTATCTGCTACGACATTTGCTTTCCTAGGATGATATTCAATGGAGAAGTCATAAATCTTCAACAACTCTAACCAACATTGTTGTCTCATGATCAGATCCTTCTAAGTGAATAAGTATTTTCAACTCTTATGATATGTAAATAATGTGAACCTCTTACTGTAGAGGTAATGTCAACATACCTTCAATGGAAATATGGCTACTTCAAGCTCCAAGTCGTGCACTGGATAATTCCTCTTATAGGTCCTCGACTATCAGGATAGGTAGGGGATAACATTGTCTCCCTGCATTAATACACAACCTAGCCTTGTGCCACAAGTATCAGTATGAACTATCAATCATTTGCCTAGTTTTAGCAATACTAGCAATGGTGCCGTAGTCAGCCTCATCTTCAATTGTGCAAAGGCGTCCTCACACTCCCTTGACCAATCAAAGGTGCATCCTTCTTGGCCAATCTGGTTTCGGTGCGCTAATCTTCAAGAAGTCCTTTACAAATCGTCGTTAGTATCCGGCTAACCCTTGAAAATCCCTGATATCTAAGACTGTATTTGTTGTTGGCCAATAGATGACTGCATGAATCTTACTTTGGTCAACTGAAATACCTATATCACTAATCACGTGTTGTAAAAACTTGATCTCGAATAGCCAAAATTCACACTTGTTGTACTTAGCATACAATTTGTGCTCTCTCAATGTCACCAATATCTGCTTGAGATGTTGCTCGTGATCCTCACGAGTTTTGTTGTAGATCAATATGTCATCATGAACACTATGACAAATCTATCTAAGTACGGCGTCAATACGATGTGCATCAAGTCCATGAACATGGCCGACGCATTTGTCAATTCGAATGACATCACTGTAAACTCAAATAACCCAAATCGGATGCTAAATACAGTCTTGGGTATGTCCCCATCTTGAATCATGAGCTAATGATAACCCGATCTTGAGTAAATCTTTAAGAATAAACGGCCTCCGGTCAATTGGTTAAACAAATCATGAATCCTAGGCAAAGGACAACGATTCCATACATTCACCTAGTTCAACTTGTTATAGTCAATGCACATCCTCAAGCTACCATCCTTTTTCTTAACAAACATGATCGATGCTCCTTATAGTGACGTGCTCGGGGTGTATAAACCTATTCTTTTTCAAGTCTTCAAGTTGAGTCTTCAACTCATCCTGCTCCTTCCATGCCATCCGGTATGGTTTACTAACTATTATCTATATACATGACACTAACTCAATCTCTTCGTTTGGGGATAATACTGGTAAACCTTTAAAAAAACATTACAAAACTCAATGACAAGTGAAACATCCTTAAATCTAACCTCTGGTTTCTAGGCCAAATCTACTATCCTTCCAAACACCTCCATCTCTAGGGTCGTAACCATTCCACCCCTAGTGGTCAATAGTGCACTCGCATCACCAGTGAAATTGAACTATGATATGTGAGGATTTTAAAATCCATTGTCTTACGAAAATAATCAACATTGGAATGATACGTCGCTAGCTAATTTATGCCCAAAAATGCATCGAACTCTAAGAACTCGAGAACGAGCATGTCAATAGGGAACTTGTGTCCGCATAACTCTATCGTGCAACCCTCATAAAACTTGTTAGGGTAAACCTTTCCTTAACTATCATGGTGTGAGTCATGAGTGTACTAACTCTAATCGATGTTAACCATGTGTCTATAAATAAATGATATAGTAGAACCAAAATCGATAGTTTTATGCATAAAAGGACCACAAATTGAAATCATATCCTCGATGAGCTGTTTGGTAGCTTCGCGGTTTGGTTGTGATACCGCGTGTGCCCGCTCCCTAGCTTGAACTAGTGATGCTGCAATCGATGCTACTGAAGCTCTCGAAAAATCTTTCTTAATGTTTGCAAGTACTTTGCATTTGAAACAAGTAACATGCCTTTGTTCTAACCCCTAACCCCGACCATACTGTCCTCGGTTCATGCCTCCCTAGTCCTGAGTTGGTTTATGTCCCTATTGTCGTGTATAACCACCACTTGATGTCTGTACTGGCTGTGCGAGTACTATATCATGGGCACTTACTGCCTAATGGTCATATTGTCTAGTCTTTTGTCCCCGTCTATCTTTGTGATCTATAATCCTTTCCCCTTCCTGTCATACATGGTGTCACGCTCGAATGACCCTATTGCCGGCCGTGGAATGGGCATCGCGACGCGATAGAGAAGATATGTCTCTAAGGCTAAGGCCTTCTCATAGATCACTTGAAGTGTACGAGCTCCACCTAATACTACTACACTTGATATTTCATCTTTAAGCCCCACTTCAAAATAGTGAATTGATCACGGTCCATAGTAGCAACACCTCTCTATATACTGAACAATTATGCACGTACCCAATCTAAAAATAAAAAGTCATGTTTCTGACGTAGTTGTATCTCCCTCGATACATACTGATCATAGAAGATCTATTTAAAACATGCCCAGGTAGCCGACTCTCCGTAGGTCTTGGTATGGGCGGTTAACCATTGGCCTTTCCTTAAAGCATATATCCAGATATCCTAGCTCGGATGTTGTCGTTAATCCTTAGAAGCTTATGAAGCTTCTCATATGCAAGAACCCATCTCGCGGCTGCCTCCGAGTCTTCGCTCTTATAAAACATCCAAACTGGAATCTCACAAACTACTTTGTCATTTAGCTTCAGCTGAGAAGGAGGTCTCAAATGTGATCTCACGATGTGGAGCCTGTGCCGGTGTCACTGCGAGTGTAGATGTCGGTGTGGTAACGTTAGTATGGGCCTCTAAAATTGTAGTCGACATGATAGTCTAGACCATGACTGTGGCATCCTGTCACCGACCAGATTGGACTCAGCCTAATCCGACCAGATAGGAGGCCCGAACTCAATTCAAGTGGGTGATGCGACCATGCTTGGTAGTAGTGTACCATAAGAAATAATTTTTTTTTGTGTGCATGTAATATTTAATATATAATTAAATAATTATAAATACACCCGTGACACAAGATAAGGCGAGGCATGGGCTTTGCTTCGGGATACACATTGAGCGTGAAATACATAACTTATACTAAGATCATGATCTACTATTAAATTGATTTAATTTGGCAAAAATGGTATATTAAACAGGATCGGAGAACCTCATTCCTTTCACTTTACCGAAATCTCCCACAAACTCACGTCTTAATCACTTGCTGTTCTCCAACTTCTCTTATTACCTGGATAGGGACAATTATCCTTAACTTGAGTAGACATACTTTTCTAAATAGAGATATCAACATATTCAATGATTATACTCTTATAGTATAACTTTTAACTAGTATCCCATACAAGTTTATAAATATGTTATCTCTTATTCATTTATGTTCAATTACGATTTGAGAATATTTAATTCTTCAAACATATCAAGTTAGATACACTCTACTCTATTCAATATTTCCAACCTAACATAGATAAAGCTTACAACCTAAGGTGTAAATCATGCATTTCTCTTCATTTCATTTATATCTTCATCAACATACAAACATCATACATCGTCTCCAATTTACAATAACTAGTGATTTAAAATTCACTACTAACTAATCAGGTTATGTAGCACTACCATTGAACCAATATACAATATATTCACTAATATTAGTTGTATATTACTTTGGTTCAAAACTTTCAGCACTCGGAGATTAAATCCTCGTAAAATCCTGTAAATATATATTAAGTTCCATTAAACCTATAGTTTAATATTATAATTTGATCGGGACTCGTTAATATGAAATCTCCATTTTCATACCAAAGTGAGAATATATTGACCATTTAATTGCCTATACTTCAGCCTCTAGTTGACTCCGACAAAACTTCATCTTTTATTCCGGTTGTCACTAATTCATTCGATTATTCAAATATGGTTGGACGCGTCCCACTGATCTTCTACACTGTAAATGAATCGTGGTTGCGAAATGGAGTTACTTAGACTTTTGGTCATGCACAAATACTCCAGTGCCTTATCTTTACTAAAGGAGTCCGTCTGTGTCACTTCCGATAGTCACCAAGTCATCTCAACATCTCATTTTATTTTATACATTGGGTCTATTTCGTTAAGCTTTTGTCAATATTAGCTATTCTCACATCGATGTTGCTTTAGCCCCTTTATAAACATACCACGACTTTCGCTCCTTAGTTTGATTTAGAAATGCAATTTATATCTCTTCTATTTTAAAAAATATAGTTAAGGACAGTGCGACTTCTTATTATCATTTAATGAATTAAAGTCTTTCTTATCTAATCTTAATTCGAAATAGAGAAACTTTAAAACTTAAATAGCTAAACTATTTGCTATTGCATAACGTTATTTCCATTGGTCTCAAATATCCCGACTTTTCTTTTTTCTCAAAAAGAAGTTCAATGCATTTCTAGAGATTATGTAAGATAACTTTGTATCTACTATTCATCAAATTACTTTTGATGAATTCACCTTTCCATTATTATTCAACTTAAGAGATATATTCATTTGAATTTCTAAACTCTGAGTAACTTAATCACTAATAAAATTCTTAAAGGATGCTACTTCAATCCTTTAAGTTCTACACATGAAAATTCTTGCAATATAAGAGCTCATACTGACGTCCTATACAACACACTTACTGATACTCAATAAGTACGTCTATCTCTTCATCGGTTATATTTTGGGTTGTACTGATAGACATATTACTTAATTTGATTAGAAGTGACTATTGGGTACTTTGAATCTTAAAACACAATCGCTTGTGTTTTTGTTTAATAGCTAACCCAAGCTATTATTAGACCATTTTCCTCAACACCTTAAATTCTAACACATTAATCTTATAACTACATTTTTTTTTCATTTCTAAGTTAGAGGTTTAACTGATCTTTGATTCATAACAACATCTAATCTGGTGTTAATAAAGATTACTTTTAACTTGTGTATTTCCATTCATTTTATCGGTATTTTATTTGACTAATAGAACTAATATACATAACATCACTTATGGATAAGTAACTTGAGTAATAAATAATAAAATCTTTCATTACTTATATATAGAAGTCATTTGATTGTTTTAAAATATGGTTCTATTCAAGTTTTCTTCACTTGACATTTTATTTCGAAAAGAAGACAATACTTGTTTCAAAGTCTTTTATTTTTTTAGAAATCGACTTAGACAACTTGACTAATTCAATCACAATCTCATTGTGATTTTCAAGTCAAGATTAAATTTATTTAATCACTTTTCATTTTACGTTTTCAATAGCCACATGTCTTTTTTTTCCTTGTTGAGACTGTTTTCAGAAACAAAACTCAATGGCACTAACAACAGCCTCAAATGCATCCAACAACAATCCAACAAAAACAAACACACAACTCACCTCCGGACTTAACTTCTCTCTATCCTCGGACCCAATCTCGATCTCAACCCTTTTTGCTTCAAATCGTAGAAATGGGTGGTGAGGGGTATGTGTGTTATGTTTTGTTTTGCAAATATATTAGATTTCTTCAGACTTGTATCATGCAATTCTTGAGACAAATCAAATGATTTCATATTTGAGAATCCTTGTCTCCTTTTTTTTCATTTGAGACTCGTTTGAAAGCAACTCTTAGTTGATTATGAATCGAACCAATATTTAATAGAATAAGTCTTTCCGAGTTAACCGTGCAACCAGTACTAACCTCATTCTAAAACCCAAGATAATCCATATTTAGTGCTTCAAATAAGTCCCAATTTCATATTAGATTTTTCAAACGATTCTCAATCACTTTAGACTTAATTTAAGTATATTTTAATGTTTTCCTAAGCGTTTAAAAATTGTAATAGTTCGATACTTTTGATTTCCAAGAAATCCATGCTTAGTTTTACATACATGAATCATTTGGACTTATTTTAAGTATATTTTAATGTTTTCCTGAGTGTTTAAAAATTGTAATAGTTTGATATTTTAATGTTTTCCCTTTCAAACCAATTTCCTATTGGTTTTATAACTGACGCTTTCATCAGTTATATCAATACCTAACTACTTACAACACCTTTGTGGATTCAAACTTCACAAGTCTATTTCACATCCAAACACACTCAGTTTCATTTCATAAGTTTATCCTCACATATAATTATCCATTTCTAGTCTTACTCGTCCTATCTTACGAGTTAAGTATCAAACAAACAAGGAAAATCAAGTTCCTATTGTATATCTAGCGATAATACACACATACAACACAAATATAACACAATAATAAAGTCTTCAAACCTTTTAACCCCATTCCATTGCGTTACTTCCCAACTAATTGGGCTCAATCACCCTTTGCTTCTCACCAAAATTTTATCCTCAATTGAGCCAAACCTAGGCTTTAATACCAACATTGTCAGACCCCACCTCATTAAGGCTTTTGTCTAACCTATATTACCTTAATCCCCTGATAATCTATCAACCATAACATCTCCATCAATAAACAACTCAAATTAAGATCTTGTACTCTTCAACTTTAAAACATTATCAACCACTAAGGATTCTAAACTGAATCTTAAACCTTAAAGTTCCCAAAAATTTAATTATATAATCCTCAAAGTTCATTTAGATTGAGTACATGATCCTTGAAATTTTGTAAAAAGTTTGCGACAACATCTCTTCTATTTCTAAACTTACATCGAAAATCTTGGCCTTCCATATTCTTCAATAAAACCTGCTCAACTTTGGTGGAAATGTTGAGGACTCACAATCCAGCGCATAACAATATATATTGCATTTACAAAAATTATTTATTCATTCTAATTTGATTTAAAGTATCAAATTCTTAAACTAGCATTACTTAAATCCCAAAATTATTTCAATTCATTTTAAAACCGTTTTAGCCATTCCAATGGAGATCCTAATCACACTCGAACTCATTAAACCCATTTATACAATATAATATATTAAAAAAAAGTCACATACAGTCGGGAAACTTTCCCTTTTCCTTATCGTCGCTAAAACCTGTCATTATCAAATTATAAAAACTCGATAATGTTAGATAAGTAAAACCCACATTATCCAGTACACCTACAATAATTAAATGCATAATAATCCAATAGTTTTAATGAAGAATATAATCCAAGGAATTTAAATACAATCGTGAATCCATCCATTTTTGTTAACCGACCACAATCAAATAACGTTCTCCAAAAGTGGTAAGCAAACAATAATAAGCACTCATACTCGGGGAGTATAATCAAACGAGTCTCATTCTCGAGTCTCTCAAAATATGATATGTTTCAGTGTTGTCTCATGATAATCACATGATGCAAAGTATCAGTGACTCTAGCCCCTCAAGCATAATATAGTTCTTCTCTATACATAGTCAGGTAGACACTATAAGTTCTACCTTGTAATACATAGTCACGTAGCTTAATATACCCTGAGCACATAGTCAGGTAGGCACTAAACAGTTCTACCCCGCAATATTGTCGGGTAGACCATATAAGGAGACTCAAAATGCCTCATCCTCCCAACCCGTATATTCATGTAAAATAAAAATGTAATATCAAGGATCAAAGCAATTTATACAAAACTATAATCATACAATGTAAAGGTTACTATGGGATTTACTTAACCTTACAAACAACCAACTTCAAGATTAATTTTTGAGGTTCCCGGAGTGTGCATACTCATTATATTATAGGTCAAGCTTCAAGTGAAACCATATCACGAAACCTAATGAAAACCGTGATTAAAGTATGATTGAGAACAGTTTCCAAAAATATTAATTTATATAACTATTTCAACTAGCCAATTTGGGGTAACTTTTTAACCTTGAAAACCTCAATACTTGTCATGATGACCCAAAGAAACTTGTAGTACTCTTGTCTTACTTTCCATGGACTCCAAGAACACTCAAATCGGATCACTGTCGGAGAAGTTATGAGTTTTCTCATATGGCCTATCAATTAGGCAAACTTTATTTATTTTAAGTTCAAAAGCTTATCCAAATTAAAACTTCCACAATTAAATCCTCAAAACTCAACAATAAAAACCACTCGATACCAAAGCCAAAATATCTCCACAGCCCGTGGAGTCAAATTAGATCAAAATCAATAATTAATTCATCTAAAAACCCAATATAAGTCAATATCAATAATTAAAACTTCTCCAAAATAGTTATCAACTGAATTGCATTAGTTCACCTCATCAAAACCCCAACCCTTGTCGGTGGAATTTATCTCAAATTGATGCAAATCAATCCAATATATTAATTAACAACAATTCCTACCAATTTCTATCGAAAACCTATGAAAGAGATTGAAAAATCGCGTGAATTCAAATTGAATTGTGGAAAAATGCTTGACATTGAGAATTTATCAAATTGCAGGTTGAATACGTATTTTCACCACAAAAACTTAACTCAAATTGATTATCTCACAATGCTCTACGATTGTATCGAAAGAAACCAGGTGAAAATCGGACGTAGGAAGCTTATGGAGTGTAAACCCGAGTTGAGAGGGTTTGGAAAATGAACTATTGTTCGTTCTGTTGAAAATGAATCGATTGATTTGTTTTGTTTTTTATATTTATGTATAAACTCTTAGCTGTTTGTCAACAGCTTAATTTTTTATATATTAATTCCATAAAATCCATATTTTGACGTATTTTGATTTTCGGCATCCGTTCTCAATACGAGTTTTCACCAAATTGAACCAAACTCTTGACGAAACAGTCCACCTTCATGAAACGTCCATAACACTGGATTTGGTCACACTAAAACTCTAAAAATCTTAACTTTGTCCATGACATATGCAACCCTTATTGAGCAATTTGTTGTCATACTTAGCCAAACTTTCACCAATTTAGACTCAATCTCAACCTCGACCACCACTAACTGATACGAAACTCGAAATAAGACCTTGCACAACTTTGTCTCATTTTACATTACTTCCAATCCTAACTTATATGCAAACTGAGGCAAATCCCCACATCCGTTCGTTTAGTACATTCAATGTTCGAAATTTGAATTTTCAACCTTACTTGCAATTATTTTTCGCAAAACTCAAAATAGCTTCTCGGGTCAACATTTAACCTTCAAGGGAACTTTTTTTGACATGTATCTCGAGACAAAACTCTGAAATTACCAAAATTAGAGAAAATTTTCTAGCGTGCTACGAAATTCACGGGCACCATATACACTATATCTGACCTTATTTTGCGTCGAAATAGTGTATAATACATCAAATATGCACACAACATATAAAAATAATATTAAATTTTATGATCTACGATCCGTAACATGCGGGTCCCACCTCTGATACCTAAATCTCAAATTATATTCAAAAATACTTAATTAGCTACCTAATCAAGTTTATAAAATTCTCAGATGTCACAAGGTTCATGGAAACCTCCTGTTCATACTAAAAAATGTTTGAATCGTGTTTAATTCATGCCATTTAGTTATATTATTCCTTGTGAAACTACACCCTGCCGTTCAATTATTGGGGGCTTTTTGGAACTCAGATCCATCCTCCAGTGATCGAGGGAAATGCAAGGCACACCTGTGAGACGATCACTTCAGATTGCCTTGATCTTCACTACAAGATTGATCTTTTTTGTATATATATTGTTTTATATAGTGAAATTACATTTTTGTTCATGTATGGATTATGAGATACTTTTAGACATGTTCCTAGACTTGGATTTACAGCACTGATGATATGATATATGTTTTTCCCATTTAGGTTCCCGTTAACTTTTCAATATTTTATTATATATTCATCAAATTTCGCATACAATTGAATTTAACTTAATGGTATAAAAAATGGATGAGTTGGTCTGAAATGTCTTTTAGGGTCGATGGTGGGACCAGATGCCTCAGACGTAGTTCGGGCTAATCAGACCCCCGGTTCATGGTACGGGTTCTAACAATTTTGGTATCAGAGCCTAGGTTATTGAAAAGCCTAGACTTAAAGGAAAACTAGAAAACTCAAATAATTTGATTCACGAGAACTTATAATAGTGGGAAACACAAGTCGAGGAATAAGTTAAGAAGAACTGGGGAACTGTAATCAATTGATTATATTGACGTACTATATTAATTTTGAACGTATATTATATATAAAGAAAAAATATAAAGTGCTAACACTCGGGTCGTTATCTACATACAGTTATGATAGATTTTGTATCTTAGATCCAAGGGGGCGAGATTCATTAGCTCGAGAGACGGTGTCTTCTTCCTTTTCTACTGTCACTTACAATATCATGTGCGAGATGCGTGAGGTGATCACATGTTAGCAGATTTAGTTGAAGGCATTCGGGTAATGCTTTAAGACTCTCGAGTGTCTGAGATAGCCCGACACTGTCCATATAAGAGGATTGATTGTAGTGGGAGAAAATCTTGTAGACCAGTTGGCGACATGACCAAGGATAACAATTCATACACTAGCACAAGTTCTAGTGGTGCCAACATTGATAGTGACAGAAATGGTCCCACTCGAGTCCCTAGTAGGAGTACCAATTCTACCCACGCCAGTAGAGACTCCAGTAACATAACGACTACGATTGAGAGCAAGTTGGTCAGACTTAATCATTTTAGGAAGAGTTTCGGTAGATGTAAGCCTCTAAAGTTCTACGTAGATAAAGATGGGGAGAAGGCAAAGCAGTGGGTTTGCAATTAGGAGAAGATTCATCGTTCGATCTATGTAGATGAGAATTATCGCATTGAGTTATCGACCATGCACTTAGAGGGAGTTACCGACAAGTGGTGGTAGGCTATATATGCTAGAGAGGGCGTAGTTGAGGATTGGGCAAGTTTTTGATGATTATTCTTTTGTAACTTTTACTCCGACAATGAGGAGTAGGAAGAAAGGAGTTTCTCGCACTAATCTATGAGACATGCCCGTATCTGAGTTCGTCGATTGATACTTTCGACTATTGTCCATGGTAAGAGATCCGTTGACACCAAATGACCACTTGCAGCAATGTTTTATGTTTTTAAGGCATGAAATTAGCCAGAGTGTGAGTGCATTGGGCTTGACTATGTTCAAGGATCTCAAAGATCGAGTTATTGCTTTTGAGTTGACAGAGGAGTTCTATGATGTGGACTTTAGGGTGACACACCAATGAGGAGGACCATTGGGTATAGACTCGAAGAAGAGGTCTAGTGGTCAAGGAGACAAGAAACTAGAATACCTCAAGAGGTTCCGCGATGAGATGCTAGGATTGAGCACTCTGATACAGACAATTTTAGTTATGTAGTCGTTTGCACAAGGCAGAGTAGACCATCAGTCTCGAGGTCGACCAGGGGCAGAGGCAGTCAGATAGGGCCCATAATAAAGGGCTAAAGAAGACTAAAACTCAGACACAAGCACCCGCACAGTCCAAGAGTAGAGGTTCTCAGGGCAGATCGAACATTTTTTGTTGGTGTTGTGGTCAGGCAGGACATTTCCATAACGAATGCTTGACATGGATGTATGCAGTGCAGCAAGCAAGTTAGACTAGCAGCTACTTGTCATGGCGACGCCAGACACTCAGGCTACCAAAACTTTTATCACGAATGTTATTTATATTTTTTCATAAAGCATGCACACACTCATAGATTCATGGTCCACGATCTCATTCATATCAGGAGGCATGGTATACATATTATGGTTATCACTAATGAGAGTGGCTAAGTACCTCATACTTAGTATAGTCGCAGAAAAGAGATTTTACCCTAACGTTATTTGTGAGAGGTGCATGGAGATAGTTAATGGTTTCGATTTACCTATTGACCTTCAGGTACTCGAGTTCTTCGGGTTTGACGCACTCTTAGTTATAGATTGGTTGGTAGCATACCACGTCGTCATGGACTGCCACAGGAAGGTAGCAACCTTCTGTATTCCAAACTTGTAGAGTTCAAGTTTCGAGGCGGATCGACAGTCGAGAGCAGTACCAGAGGCCGGTTCGCACGTATAGAGAGATCGAAGGTAATGCAAGACTTTAAGAAGCTTTGGAATCCAAAATGAGGATTGAGGACATCTTGGACATAAAAGACTTTTATGACGTGTTTCCAGATGACCTCCTTGGGTTACCTCCACGCCGCAAGATCGACTTCATTATAGAAGTGAAGGAGGGAACGAAGCCAATTTCGAAGGCTCCCTACAGGATGGCTAGATTGGAGTTGATTGAGATGAATAAGCAACTCGAGGAGTTATCCGACATCAAGTTTATATAGCTAAGTATTTTGCCATGGGCGCACTACTTTTATTTGTCAAGAAGAAGGATGGATCGTTAAGGCTTTGCATTGAATACAGGGAACTGAACAAGGTCATGATTTAGAACAAGTACCCGCTACCTCAAATTGATGAATTATTTGACCAATTGAGTAGTGCCTATTACTTCTTGAAAATTGACTCGATATTAGGCTTCAATCAGTTACGTGTTAAAGATAAGGACATTGAGAAGATCGGGTTTTGTACGAGATACAAGTCTTTCCATTTTACAATGATGTCATTCGGGGTCACGAACGCACCGGTTGCGTTTATGGACTTGATGCACCGAGTGTTCAGAGATTACTTAAATACGTTCAAGATAATGTTCATCGATGACATATTCATCAACTCACGAATAGTTTAGGACACGAGCGTCACTTAGGATTTACCTTGCAAACTTTGCGTGATTATAGACTATATGAAAAGTTTAGCAAGTGTAAGTTTTTTATGGATCGAGTCTAATTCTTAGGGCATATAGCTAGAGTAGGCTGGATTTTAGTAGATCGGAGAAGATCAGAGTGATTGTTGACTGGCTTGCGACTACTACACCGACAGAGGTCTAGAGTTTCATTAAATTGGTGGGCTACTACAAGAGGTTCGTTTAGAATATCTCTAAGATAACTGTGCCCATGACTGCTTCGACTAGGAAGAATGTCGGTTTGATTGAATCAAATAATGTGAGGATGACTTCAAAAAGCTGAATGAGAGACTCACTATGACACTAGTGTTGGTATTAGTAGAAAATGGCAAGAAGTTGATAGTTTATACAGATGCTTCAAAAACGGGCCTGGGAGCAGTGTTGATATAGGATGGCAAGATGGTGGCCTATCCTTCTTGCCAGCTAAAGGTGCACGAGAAGAACTACCCTATCCACAACCTCGAGGTGGCGGCGATAGTCTTTATAGTGAAGTTGTAGCAACACTATGTTTACAGAGAGAAATTTACATTGTTCACGGATCACCAGAGTCTCAAGTATTTATTCGCTCAGACTCAGTTAAATATGAGACGATGGAGGTGGCTCGAGTTGTTGAAAGACTACGACTTCACGATTGAGTACCACCCTGGAAAGGCGAACGTTGTTGCAGATGAGCTAAAGACAGTTAACGCCACATATTCGACCAGAGCTTGGGTTGTTAGAGGCCATACTTGTTACGTGTATTTCATAGATTTCAAAAACACGGGAATTTGTGCACAATTAGGGTTACAACCAATGCTTGTCAAGGTAATTGTTATCTAACAAATGGTAGATTTGAGCTACAACCGATACTACAGTTTGGTCGACAGTCCAGGTTTTAAAGATTGGATAGTAGCAGGGGATTAGAGTTTGAGATTTCGAGGAAGAGTATAAATTCCAACAATACCAGAGTTTAGAGAGGACATTCTCAGGGAGTTACACTTATCGCGCTATATCATTCACCCAGGTGTCACCAAGACGTAAAACGATTTAACTAGTGGTCGGGCATGAATGAAGATATAGCCAGGTATATCAAGAGATGCGAGATATGTTAGCAAGTTAAGGCTGAATATCAAAGACCAAATGAACTACTCTAGCAATTACTCATTCTTTAGTGGAAACGTGAGCACATTACAATGGACATGGTGATAGGATTAGCGACTACCCGAGAGCCATAATACAATATGGGTTATCATCAATAGATTGACGAAGGCAACACATTTCCTACCGATTAGACTCTCCAACTCGCTCATTAGCTGGAGCTCGATTTATGAGTAGGAGATAGTCAGGTTGCATAGGGTGCCAATGAGCATATGTGTCAGATATGGATCCTCAATATACATCAGGGTTATGGCAGGGTATGCATGATCAGCTATGCACTCAAATTCATTTCAGTATGACCTATAACCCGCAGATAGATGGACAATTAGAAAGGGTGATCCAGTATTTAGAAGACATGCTACGCGCTTGTGTACTCAAGTTTGAGGGTCATCGGGAGAAGTATTTACACCTGTGTAAATTTTCTTACAATAATAGTTATAAGTTGAGCATTTAGATGACACTGTTTAAGGCTTTATACGACAGGCTGTGTAGGACACCGTAATATTAGGCATAGGTGTATGATAGAGAAAATGAGGTTGATTCTTCAGAGATTACAGGCAGCACATGATCGAAAAGAGAAATACACAAATACGAAACATCGAGCGGTTGAGTTCGAGAATAGAGACTTTGCATACTGAAGGTGTCGCCTATGAAGGGACACAAAAGATTTGGATTCAAGGGCAAGCTTGCACCGCGTTATACGGGACCATTTAAGATCACAAAGAGACTTGGGAAGGTTTCCTATTGGTTAGCACAAGCACTGCAGATGTCAGGGGAGTATTTCACGTTTTATGTTGAAGAGATGTGAAAGTACAACATGGGATATAGTGGTATGGGATAGATTAGTGGTCTAACTAGACACGACTTACAAGGAGCAGTCGATTAAGATTATTGACCAGAAGGTGCAGACCCTAAGACATGGAAAGATTCCCCTTGAGAAAGTCAAGTGGCGATTCTACGGCGACTAGAAGTTCACATGGGAGCGCAAGATCTACTTGCAAGAGCACTTTCTCGAGTTGTTTGGTTCAAGGATAATTTAAATTTTGAGGACAAAATCCCCAAATTTGGGAAAATTATGACATCCCGTCACCAACCAGATTAGACTTAGCTCGATCCGATCAGATCAGAAGCCCAAACTCGATTTGATCGGGCGACGCAGCCATGCTCGAAAGTAGTGTACCAAAAAAAATAAAATAATATGTTTGGTGTGCGTGTAATATTTAATATATAATTAAATAATTACAAATACACGATTGACATAAAACGAGGTGAGGCATGGGTTTCACCTCGGGATACACATTAGGGGAAATACGTAAGTTAGACTAGTATAATGATCAACTATTAACTTGATTTAATTTGGCAAAAGTGGTGCATTAAATCCGATTAGTATGCCTATTGTTTGATTGTAAATAAAATGATATTAAAGGGAAAGTTTTAAATTTGTAGAATTAAAATTGCATGTAATTAATTTAAAAGGCTATGGGCAAAATGGTAAATGTCTTATGACATATGTAAGTGGACCAATAAAAATAAGGTGCATGTTATGTGTCATGCAAAAATGGACAAGTGGTTGTTTGATTTTGACTAATGAAATGTGATGGCTTAAATGTGAGCTTTTGATTCACCTAAGGATCAACATGCAAAATAAACTCCAACACCATTAGAGAGTTCACGAGAAAACTTGGAGATCAAAGAAGATGTAGAAAAATCTTGAATTTATTGTTTGGATTTTTGAAGATCCAAAAAGGTTGGTGCTAGAGAGTATGAATCTAACTTAGTGGAGCTCATAGAATGAAATGAGACAACTCCATTAAAGCTCTTGGTATGTTTCTTCATCAAATCTCCACAAAAATTATGTTCTAAGTCATTTTTATTGATGAGTTTTTGTACATATGGGTCCATAAGAGTATATCAACCCTTAATTAGTGAAAATCCCTTGATGGGATCGTTGTGAAGATTTTTATGATTGATAAGTTATATTATGTGAATAAAATGATGAATAGTAACTTTACTTAATGGTAATTGGATATTTATTACATGAAAATTGAGTATAAATCATTGCATGATGATGTTGGAACCCAATGAAGTTGTTATCAAGCCAATGGATCGAGTTTGAGGTAATTTGAATGTTTTTAAACTCAAGAATCGAAAGCTTTAGAGATGTATAAAATTCATTATGTACAGTTTTGAGCATACTAAAAAAATGGATAAGTTTCTAATATGCTTAATGATATTAAAACTATTATAAGATTTGAGCTTGCTCAATAGAAATATAACTATTTTGTATTTCAAGCTTGCTTATTTGGATTAAGATTTTTTGAATTAGTTTGAATTTGCTCAAAGTTCAAATGCTAGTATTTTAAAGCATACTTAACGTTATTATTTAGAGAATACTAAATATTAGAATTGAGCAGACTCAAAGATAGCTTGAAGCAACCTCAATAAAAGCGGTTAGCTATACTATAATTACTCATAAGTATTCAAATAAGATCTTAACACACATAAACTAATAAAAAGCGATACTAGGAGTCGAGAGAACTAGTGTCAGGTATCAAACGCGCAGTTTAAGGTGAGTGGTGGCCTGAACGCACAACGTTGTAATAGTAAATCTTAAAAACTTAATAAAGTTTTAGGGGTTTTATCAAGGCACGTGCATGGGATTCCGAGGTTTTGGGATCTCGATTTATGCAATAACAATAACGTACAAGGCTAGGTTCGACGACGACATGGCGAGGATATCAGCATGCACCACGAGGTGAGAGATGCACGGTCAGGCTTCAGCGCGCCACATGTGAGGTTTGTGAACACTGGGCATTTATAAACTTTATCATGCATCGTATTATGATTAGATAAGTTAAGTTTGTTAGGTTTTGGGGTTCATGCGCAATGGAGATTACAAAACAATTTTGACAAAAACCCCAACAAGATCCGAATCTAATTCCATTAAAAATGTTTAAACCATGAAAAACTTAATCATACCTCAGTCGCAATATACCTTTCTGAAGGTTGATCGATCTCTAAGGCGCATCCAACGACGAACGCCCTCTACTAGTAGTCCACAAATGAACGACGGCCGAGATTCGAAGTGCTCGCTTCAAGAGAATACCAAACCTTTTGTTTCTCTCCAAAATGATCCAGAGCATACCAAAAACCCTAAGTCGTTTCTTAAACGAAAATAGAGTTTCGGCCTTTTAATCTTTCGTACGTGTATTCTAACTGAAAGCGTCTATTTATACAACCTTTGTATATAGACGGTTCAAGTAAATTACACATATACCCCTACTTAAAGAAGTATAAGTGTAATACACCACAAGGATGTTTCTGTCATTAATTTTATCATATAAAATTCATTTTTCTGAACCATCTTAAAATCTCGCAAAACCATTCTTAGTGTGCGACCCAATAGGCTCATACAACGTTGGCAGTGTACCAAAACATATTTTGGTATACAAGTCATAAGCGGCCTCTAGCAAGACATTATGACTACCCAAGTTATACGAATATCAAATCGATACAACCTAATCAATAGTGTATATAACATCCTTTTGTCACACGATATCCTTTTGATCAAACATAAGGCATGGAATTGTCATCCAACATGTTCAATCGTACTAGTCTTGATCTCTAGGTAGACCGAAAATATCCAAGTGACATTGATCAATATCGATTAACTTAGACTAGTCCTTTTAACAGTCTAACACATCGAGGGATCCACTAGATATCTCTCTTTATATAAGAGGGACAAATTGTATCTCGATTACACAACTCATCACATTGCTCACACAGTAACCAATCACAACCTTTATAATCGTCCGGTTAAAGACAACGTTTGATAATGTCAAATCACTATGTTCCCAATGTTGAAGTCTTTTAATCTTAAGTTAGAGGACTGAAAAATATACCTATCATGAGAAACAACTATGACTTAATCCATGTGATGTTCTCATAGCGGGTCGGTCCAGTAATTTGTTCCCTAACAAGTACTTGTGATCTTGATTCGTATCCCTATACGTATAATCATCGTATGATCATCAATCAAGACTCACACTAGTCTTAATTCATTATAGTTCCTAGTATAATGATCGACTAGGGACATTTAGGATATTTTTGTAAATGCCCATGGATCTTATTATAATGTAAACATGCAAATTAATTATAATAAACAGCAAATGAAATCCTCTATTTTATTAACTAAAAGTATTCATAAAGACAATTGATGGATTGACCTAGGGCACATGCCTCAACAAGGTTTACATCGCATCATTATCTATGGCCATGCATATAGACATAAGGACCTATAGAAGCCGTCTCTGGGAATTGGATGGGGCAGCTTCAACGGCGAAGTGTTTCCCCATCTGGCTAATTAGGTAGCTTCGAATAATGACTATATGACAATTTTCTACCCTCCAACAAGTGTGGTAGTTAGAGGAGGTTTCCCCCCTCCAGCCTTCCTACAATGGAGTTAGAGTATGTCGATTTCGCTCGGGTTAAGGAATTCGCGTGACGTGACCTCACCTAATCATCGATGTTGAATGTCACTGGCCAACTGGATCCAGGCTAAGTCTACAAACATATGGGGTTCATGGGAACTGGATGTTCATACTAAAAAAACCTTGAATCATGTTTAATTCCCATCATTTAATTATATTATTCCTTGTCAAATTACATTATGTTGTAACTTTTAATTAACCCTAATGTTCTTTTATCGAGGGCCTTTTGGAACCAAGATCCATCCTCCAGTCATCGAGGGAAAGGCAAGGTGCAATAATGAGAGGACGACTTCAGACTGCCCTGATCTTTATTGTACGATTGATCTTTTTGTATATATATTTTGTTTTAAATATCAAACTTACATTATTGTTCATGTATAGATTCTGGGATACTTTTGGGCATGTTCCTCGCCTTGGATTTACAATATTGATGATATGACAGGTTTTTTCTCCACTTAGGTTCCTGTTAACATTCCAGTATTTTATTATATGTTCGCCAAATTTCGCACACGCTTGAATTTGACTTAATGGTATAAAAAATAGATGAGCAGGTTTGAAACGTCTTTCGGGGTCAATGTTGTGACTAGATGCCTCAGGAGATGATTCGGGCCAGTCAGACATCGTCAGTTCACAGTATAGTTGTTAACAATAAATGTAGTCACTAGCGTACCTTGGACAATTAGAATGGTTGGTGTTTCAGTGACGCTCGGTGTAACAGCGACGCTAAGCGTCGTGATAGCCGCAGTTTTGGAACGGACCAACGCCATCATCTACTTAAACTAGCAGTGGTGTGCCAAAATTCGATGGAGTACACTCTAATTGGTTGCAACATGCCGATGGAGTCAGTTGTCCGCTCATGCCATTTCTGTAATAGCGAATATGTGTCGTATCAGCCTTAAATACGGTATATACTATTACAATCAAAATATATAAGGTATAACCTTGGTACTACCCGCCTCATGTTAACTTTCCAACTAAGGTTTTAAGTTAGGATCTTTTTGTTTCCACATCTAAGTCTTTTTTTTTTAAGTTTTATTTGTTCTCTTAAACTTTTCCATTAGGTTTGCTTAAACCTAGGCATTGATACCAACTGTAATGAACCAAAACTTCGAGGCAAATTGGGTATCGCCACGCCGCCAGACACGTCACTAAACATGCCACATCACTGCACACTTTTCCTTGATGGCCCCTAACCTAAACCTTCGTTTGTATTTTATTCTTATTAACTTAATATTTACCATGCATTTATGAATATTTAGAATAAGTTAACTAATTTGAATTGTTCACGAATTATAAAATCATTATAAGTTATGTATCTAAGCCCAAGTATTTAAAGCATGCAACTATTGTAAAAATGAAAAGTTTGCATTTTATAAACAACCCTATGGTGTGGAACCCCGACATGAGATACCATGTCTATCAAAAAGCAAAAAAGTTTAAAAGATGGTGATATACATATATCATGTATAAAATTCCTCCCAAAGATCCAATAAAAGCAGTAAATAAGTACACACAAACACCTACGCAAAGCAAATATGGTTCTCTTAGCTGAGAGGTAGTTGCCTGACCCCTTACCCGCTTGTCATTGGATTTACAATTTGTCACAAAAATAATGAAAAATCCCAATGGGTAAATCCCAGAGAAAGTTTGCTAATATTCATGAAATTCAATAAAAATGACTACAATTCATGCAAATTAAATGAAGAACATAAAATAAGGTGATCGCACAAAAATAAGTCGCAGAAAAGTCGAAACCAGATAAGAGTGCGGTGAGACAAAAATCTTTGTCAACATTCGACTATTGACTTAGCTAAACTGAGAAGAACCCATGAGGATCATCTCGCCAAACATCAAATGGTCGAATGAGAGGAACCAATGAATGTTACAACCCCATCTAAATATCTCTCGAAAGGAACTCATGACAAAAACTTAGGTCCCCGTCAAACATCACTTAACCTAACGGGTCTCACGAGAAATAGTAACCGTGTATCTCCGACAAATGCACCTACTCAAGCAACATGGGGTAGCTAGCCCCGGGGTGTGAGTTTGTGCCATGTCCAACTCCCTATCGAGAAACAAACATACACACGTAGGAGTGGATTAGCAATAAGTGGATAACAATAAATAGCACGATAGAATAATTTAAGATTTTAAGTAAATCAAGTGCTATAAATGAATTCTAACTAATCTTCTCGTGTATTTACTTACCTCAAGCAATCACAAATCGCCTTCAAAATGTCTCGCTCATGTAGTATAGTCTCATAAGTCCATAGTGTCCAACTATACCATTTTAACTAGATTAGGGTCACCTTAAGTGAGTTTATAATGTGAGATAAGAAATTTACAATTTTATTCCAAAAACGTTTAGTTTTAGCATACTTTTCGAGCTATACCTAGGGTGTCAAATGCATGAAAAATCCTCAAAATTCATTTGCCTAGCTTTTTCTAATTTTTCATGTTTTTTCTAGAATTTTCCATATTTTCCATCTATTTTTATGTAATGTATTTTATTTAAAAATCTTTTTTTATAATTTTAAATTATAATTTTAATTTTTTAATGGGTTAGGCTTGGCCCGGCCTAAGTTCGGCCTAACCACATGGACCAGGCTCGGTCTGACCTGATCCAACTAGACCCGGGTCGATCCTACCTGGTCCATCCAAGTCAGGCTTGGGTTGAGTCGACCTGGCCCACGACCCGCATGGGGGTAGCCAGGCCCACCCCACCCGGCTACCCTCTTCCCTCCTTCATTTCGTCTTTGGAGAGACTTCTCCTAGAGATGATTTGAAATTTTTTTTTCCACTTCAAAAACTATACAACTAAAAACACAACACTAACACCACCACCACTAACCCATTTTCATGAAAACTCATAAGAAAAATAAAACAAGAAAAACCTTACCTATGTCGGACTCTGTGATGATTTGCTCCAACTAACTTGAAGGCTTGCAAGCCATTCTCCAATACCTCTTGTTTTTCTTTCAACTCTTCAACCGCTTCTCTTGCTCTCAACTCTCCAAACTACATAATTTTTTCTTTGTTATAGAAAGAGAGAAAGAAGAGAAAATGTGAGGGAGAAGAGGAAAGAGGGAGTGAGTGTGTGTGAGATGAGATGAGTGGTTATCCTCATTTCAAATGAGTTAAGTGGGTCAGGTGTCAAACCACCATGAAGAGAGAGAAAGGTGGGGTGTGTGTGTTCTTTAAATCATTGCCTACCCAAAACACCTACGCTTTGTGCACCACGCGATGTCTTACACTCACAATAGTACACATACACAAAGCGACCAATGAAAAAACTTAACTAGTGCGATGCTAATTATTGAATAATAATACAATAAATTAACACGCATTACACAAAAATAATTATTGATACCTTGATTGGCATGCCCTAGACTTGTCGACGGTGTCCAGTGGGCAAAGCTATGAATCCTAATCCGTAATTAATAAGTTAATTAAGATTTATTAGAGTGGGTTGTTACCAAATATGAAGTTTGTACATGAATGCCATGTACACTAACTTTCAAAATGAAATGACGAAAAGACTAAATTGTTGGACGAGGGTGGTGCGTACCCTGACAGGTAATGGATATTTCTATTTCGAAAGGGCTAGAATGTCCATATATGCGCATGTATGATGTAACATACTGGGCTGATAGAAGCCACTCTGTTTATTGCGTTTGCAGGTAGACTGATCTTGCTCAAACCAAGTTTTTTATATATGTTATAAATTAGTATTTTGTCACTTTATTAACCATTATATCGCTTATAGTTTTTTCAAATTTTAGGGTTTTTTGTTGTCATGCGTTAAGCGTTTTGGACTATTTTGGGGTAGACAGGATCCTAGATAGGTATATTCCCAATCGATGGAGGAAGGATTGCATCGATTTCATGTGCTCGAAACTACAACAATAGATTCTAAGGCTAAAACAATACAAACTAAGGATGATCATTTTGACTTCATCAACCGCAGTTGTGCTAAGTTAGCTAACATTGATTACACATCGAGAAAAAAGTAAAAAAAATGATTAAGGTTATTTGAAGGCTGCAAAAATATCTCACGTGCACTAATGATGAAAAGGAGGAGGCATATGGAAGTAAAATCCAAAACAATCCTATTTTAAGATATCCATACAGGGTGTTTCACATTGGGAGGCTGCGTTTTAAGAATATTAAGTGAAAGCGACAGTTCAGTCTAGGCAGAATGGAAATGGCAATAACGTTGTTAAACCTGCTCTGAAACATAAAAAAAGGGTCGGAAAGCTAGATCATTTGCCCGTGGCGAAGCAGTTGCTGCTCCAAACTGTGTTATTGTTGTTGTTGCTGCTACGCCACCGCCACAAACTCCACAGCTAACTATAGGACATGTCCAATCGTTATCGGTGATCCAATGGTAGATATATAGTGTGACAACCCCTTCTAACAATGTAGCTCCGCCTGACCTAATCCCGTCATTAAGCCCTAATATCTCCACGTAAGACTTTACAACGTAAAAGTCTTTCCTACACATTTCTCCTCACCAATTAATTGTTCAAATAAGTATTTTCTTATCTTATGTCAATTAATAAATCAGAGTTAATTAAAAGTAATACAATTCAAAGTTTATTCAGCAGAAGTCTTAGCAAATTAGCGAAACCTTATAACATAATTCATATGCATGTGGAAAAATAAGAAATAAATATCACATGCATGCATATATAAAAAATAGTGATGATAATATATCAATATATATCTGGTCAGGATACTATCTCTTAACCCACATATACAACCATAAAAGGATATAAAGACATATATAGGTCATCAAATAAAACTAAAAACCTATAAAACCAGACATAGCAATGCTCCGCTAGCTCTGAGGTAGTCGTCAATCTTTTCCTTTCCTTGTATGCTACTCGATGGATCTGCACCCACCTTCATAAAAAGGATGGTGAGTACAGGAAAATAGAAAGTAACACTGAAAGACATTTGTTCACATTACTTAATATACGACAATTGTCTAAAAGCATAATAATAGCAACTATGCTGAAAAAGAGTCATGCTACGAGATACTCCAGTTAAACAATATGAAACTGAAAAATGCTAAACGGTAGTGATTTAGGGCCAATCAGCCATGAGTTACATCAAATCAACATCATTCCACTATTTTAGGTGTAAATAATACCATGAATCCTTCACATCCTCACAAGGCCCATCTCGAATACAAATACTCACACACTGATGTACACTTGTCAACAACCCCGGTCTATACCCCATGTGCTGCACAAGTTAGTTGTGAGATCTCGAAAATGGTAAAATCTGGTGGCCTCGTATGTCCCATACATCTCTATCATATCATGGACCCAGATACATGAACTACTTACATAACCAAAGAAACAACATGGTTTGGGAATCCAACTATTTAATAGCATATCCAATGTTCGAATGAAAATTTTGATTTACAATAACATCAAACATCTACCTAATAGCATGTTATTTCATTTGACTAAGTGTCTTAACAATCAAAAATGACATAGCATATGATTTGACGTCAATGAAACTATTAAATCAACAATAAATGTCATGATAACAAACTTAAATAATGAGAGAAAATACATGTCATAACATTTAGAATACAATAGCTAACTCAATCTGACTTACTGTAAATGAACATCAAAATAGGAATGAAATGTAAATAAATATATCAATCGGTTTACATACAATCCATGCAAATATCATAGCTAATATGGCATCCCGACACCTTAAAACATATACTCGAACCAACAAGACTCTTCTCTAGGTTCCTGATTTCATTTCATATGTTTTAGAATGTTTTTAAACCTTAATTAGGATATTGGAGTTATTTAAAGCATTAAGATCTAATTAGGAAATGTAGAATTTATTCTACCATAGCACCTAGCACGCTAGTGACTTCATTAGCGCGCTAGTCAGCCTTATTAGCATGGTACACGCAGATAACACGCTAGCTAGCACATCTAGCATGCTATGTGCAGGAAAAAACCCATAATTTTCCATTTTGAGTTCTGAGTTTTTCTCTACACATGGCCAACTCCAAAATCTTAGGATCCTTATTCTAACCTTCCAGAGACCCCAAAACACCTATCATGACCATTACAATAGTGACATATCTATTATATTATAGAGTCATCAATTAAACTAAATTACTAATGTAAGTAGAATTACCTAGTTGATGAACATTTGTAGCTTGACCAATCCTCTCCAACTTCCACGAATCTTCCTTATAATTCCCTTGTTGATTTCTCTAATCTTCTTCTCCAACTTACTTAACTTCTAAGTTTTCAAATGAAATGGTTTGCATGTTCCTCTCATGCTTTATATATATAGGACAAGGTTGATAAATACTCATTGATCTTAATGTACACGTGCATCTTGAGGCTAATTTAATGGCCTACATCTTGACACAATTTCACTAACTCCATCTAACTAACACCAATTAAAACTCAATTGGTTTCTTGATGTATCAACACGTAACTCGAGGAATATTGATGGCTAATGTTTTAACTTGCTAACTTAGGTCACATTAAATATAAATAAACTATAGCCATATGAAATTCAACTAATTAAGCTACATTTACATAAGTTAGCTTACCACATCACCATGCATCTCAAGGTGTATCGCACTCATATCTTGATATCTAAAAACCAGTATGAGTGACTTAGTAATACACACATATACAATACATTAGGCATACACTATAATAAATCTAACCTATACATCGGCTACATTGCCTCGGTCAGTGCACGTATCTTTATGCAGGTCTCATAACACGGGTTAAAGATCCTGATTAAGGAATTAAACTAGGATTAGGAATTTAGTCCGTGACAAATCTTCCTAACTAATGAAAGTTTTGTCCTTGAAATTAAACTTAAGTTATAGTTATACCAGACTAGAAAATGTATGAAAACCTATCGCGCATATAGTCTTCCCACTCCCAAATTAGTTTTGAGTCACCTGGAACTACCACTTAACTAACACCTTCAAAATAGACTTGCCTCTCAACTGTTGTACTTTTCATTTTAGGATTTGTACTGGTGTTTCCTTATAAGACACATCTTCACACAGGTTAATCTGGCCCAAGTATACCATCAATCGTACGCTTGCTTTCGACTTAGCTATTCAAAGCATAGAAATATGGAAGACTAGATGAATCCATGACATTTGTGGAGGAAAATGTATCTCATACGCAACCTTCTAGCCCATCTCTTGATTTTCAAAGGTGCAATGAATCTCTGTTCTAATTTGCTTTCAAATAAAATCAGTGAAGACCCTTTCGAGGAGAAACCTACATATACACAAAGGCTCTCTCAATATATATGAGATCGATGTGATACGTGTATGCATACCTCTTTTGCCTCTCTTGGGCCCGTATAAGCCTCTGGTGAATTGTCGTACCTCCTCTTTGTGATCAACAACAATTTTCGGCCTTACCAACTCTCGATCCTCTAGTCCAACCCAATAAGATGGCAAACGACATGGTCTGCCATATAAAGCCTCAAATGGCACCATCTCAATGCTAGCCTGATAACTATTGTTGTATGCAAACTTATATAACGGTAGGTACTCCTCCTAAAACCTACCAAACTCAAGTACACAAGCCTTAAGTGTAGCATCCCCTATCCCGATTAGGGCGATATTCAGCTTGAAACCCTAATTAAACCCCAATAACCAACCCAGACTTAACTAGAGCCAGTAGCCTCTTCGTTTGTACCTGATAAACTCAACCTATATATCAATATAGAATAAATAATGCAAAATATACGCAACAAAAAATTAACTTTTTTTGACAATTAAACGATATACATAATTGTAGGGTTTATCAAAACCCAAAACCTCATTTATAAACCTCGTAACCCTGTTTATATACAACAAAATAACTCAAACTATGTATATATAAACATGAAGGCTCATTAAATTGTAGAGAAGATATTAACACTCATAAATCTTCTCTTTTCCCTTCGCTGAAGCACTAGGATTCGAACCTAAAATGTTAAATTTAGGGTGAGTGCTCCAACTTGCTTGGTAAGGATTCATAAAGCCATTAACATTCTATATAATAATTAAGAACATTACGCAATAACAATATGCACTAATGTTAACTAACAAGATTATGAAAAGTATATATTTTAGTAAACAATAGATGCAAGTTTGTCTGTCAATACACTGTGATTCCAATTTTATTTGTAAAACTAGGGTCGATTACCTACGACACCACTAATGTGATTGCTAGACCAACACATCGGCCGATGTGCTGTCTAATTAATCCATCTATGTTTAACGGTTCTATACTAAACCCTCTAGTAAGCATGTAATCTACACAACCTATCTAAATAAGTTAGAAGTTACATATAAGCCAGAAAGGTAACCCATCTCCTATATAACCTGGTCTTAATTCCAGGAACTTACTCTTGTGAATCACATAAAACATCATTTTCCATTTATTAAAACCATCACAATGTACATAGTCCCCTCATTCAGCCTATAAACTACATGAACTACATATACTAAGATAGCCAAATAACATTGATAAATAAGAGAATCCATACTTATATCGATTTAGGTTTTCGTTAAGAAATCCCCCAACTCTCAGGGTCACTCATGCTTCTCCAGTGATTCACACCTATCACAAACCATTTGTGATCAATATAGGTCTAATACCCTATATTTAAAACCTCTGAGTCAGTCTATAAGACTTTAGGAAATTCTAAATAATCTACAATAAAGTTTTATTTTTGGGTAGGAGTACGCTCCTTCACTTGGTAAAGTGTGCTCCATCAGTTGAGTTTATCCCAACTGAAGAAATGAGAGCGATCCTTTACTAGGTGGGAGCGCATTCCACCTTGTACCGTCTTGACAATACACAGGCCAGCAGCCATTAGTCCATCCTCAAATCTTTACAACAATAACCTATCGGGGCATGTGCACTAGGGGCATGTGCACTAGGTCAATCCATTAACTGTCTTTATGAATACTTTTAGTTAATAAAATAGAGGATTTCATTTGCTATTTATTATAATTAATTTGCATGTTTACATTATAATAAGATCCATGCGTATTTACAAAAATATCATAAATGTCCCTAGTCGATCATTATACTAGGAACTATAATGAATAAAGACTAGTGTGAGTCTTGATTGGTGATCATATGATGATTATACGTATAAGGATACGAATCAAGATCACTGAGTTCTTGTTAGGGAACAAAGTACTGGACCGACCCGCTATGAGAACATCACATGGATTAAGTCATAGTTGTTTCTCATGATAGGTATATTTTCAGTCATCTGACTTGAGATTACCAGGTACTTCAACATTAGGAACACAGTGATTTGACACTATCAAATGTTGTCTTTAACCGGACGATTATAAAGGTTGTGATTGGTCACTGCGTGAGCAATGTCATGAAGTAGTGTAATTAAGATAGAATTTGTCCCTCTCATATAAAGAGAGATATCTAGTGGATCCCTTGATGTGTTAGACTGTTAAAAGGCCTAGTCTAAGTGAAGTGATATTGATCAATGTCACTTGGATGTTTTCAGTCTACCTAGAGATCGAGACTAGTACAATTGAACATGTTGGATGACAATTCCATGCCTTATGTTTGATCAAAAGGATATCGTGTGACAAAAGGATGTTATATACACTATTGATTAGGTTGTATCGATATTATATTCGTACAACTTAAGTAGTAATAATGTCTTGCTAGAGGCCGCGTATGACTTGTATACCAAAATGTGTTTTGGTTCACTGCCAATGTTGTATGAGCCCATTGGTCGCACACTAAGAATGGTTTTTGAGATTTTAAGATGGTTCAAAAAATAAATTTTATATGATAAAATTCATGAAAGAAACATCCTTGTGGTGTATTACACTTATACTTCTTTAAGTAGGGGTATATGTGTAATTTACTTAACCATCTATGTATAAGGAATGTATAAATTGACGCTTTAAGTTAGAACACACGCACGAAAGATTAAGGGACGAAACTCTATTTTCGTTTTAGAAACGACTTAGGGTTTTCTGGTACGCTTTGGATCATTTTGGAGAGAAACAAAAAGGTTTGGTATTCTCTTGAAGCTAGCACTTTGAATCTCGGCCGCCGTTCGTGTGTGGACTGCTAGTAGAGGGCGTTCATCATTGGCAGCACCTTAGAGATCAATAAACCTTCAAGAAAGGTATTTTGCGACCGAGGTATGATTAAGTTTTCTTGGTTTAAACGTTTTAATGGAAATAGATTCGGATCCTGTTGGGGTTTTTGTCAAAATTATTTTGTAATCTCTGCTGCGTATGAACCCTAAAACCCAACATAACCAACACTCCCAAAATATATAAAGGATGACCTCTAGTGAGGTATAAATCCATTTTGGGTAATTAAACATAACAACTCGTTGAGAAATCATCAATAATTATCAAATTCAACTTAAAAATCAAAACTAAATTCACTAACAGTGATGATCTCTGATTTCCAATTGTTTGATATCCTCAATTAACACTAAAATAGCTCCTCTAAATCAATTCCTCAAAATAAGAACACCAAACCTTCAGCAGCTCTCTCACACTTTCTCTCGATCAATTTGGGAGGATAAGTTTAGAGGTTTTAGTTTAAATATATGAGTTTTCCTCGAGATATGTCACGTTATCTCGAGGTTGATCGAATGATTGATGTGCCAATATGACACCCTAAAGTGACACATGTTGACACCATCAACACTTACACTCATCTCGAGGCGTTTCGACAATCCATATAGCCAATAAATTCAGTGGACGTGCTTGCAAATATTCTAGGGCATGCACTTTCATTTTATGACCCTCTCATCGCACTTAATGTACCTGCTATTTTCATTGAATTATGTATTTTCCAACTATAGGCTTGTATATAAATTCATTTTTACACTACAACCTGTAAAATTCATGAAACATTCCAAATAAACACAAACCATCACATAAACCCACATACATACTTGTCGAGGTACTTCAGACTTAACCATGAGCCTTAGGTAGGTCAATTAGGATTTGGATTAACATTAATCACTAGCTTAAGGTAATGTGTCATTACACTGATTATATCCTTAAGAACTTGAATCAACCTTTTAGTCTGCATATCAGTCTAAGGGTGAAAAGTTGTGCTGAACTATAAGCACATACCATAGTGCTCCTGCGTACTCTGCCACATCCTAGACTTGCAAATAGAATCTTTGTCTGACGTGATATTTAATGGTACCCCATGCGGTTTGATAATCTCCCTCTCAAATAGTATGATCAACTGGTCAAATGTGTAGTAAGCTACAACTGATAAGAAATGGATAAATTTTGTCAATTTGTCAATATTCCCAAATAGATTCATGTCAATGGGTGGTCTTCGATAATCCCTTAAGAAAGTCCATGGATATGTCTTCCCACTTCCATCGTGGAATGGGAAATGGTTGTAACAACCTTCCAAGTCTATGATGCTCAGCCTTCACCTGTTAATAAATCCCATAGTTCCTGATGAACTTCGACATGTCCGCCTTTATTTCATGCCACCAAGAATGTCTCCTTATGTCATGGTACATCTTGGTCCTGTTTAGATGAACAATGAACTGGGAACGATGTGAATCCTGAAGAATGTCATCTCTCGGCTCTATCACTGACGGTATCCACAATCTTCTTCTCTGAATCTTAGACATTGATTTATCGTCTATGTCTAGTCAATACAATTATTATTGTGGGCTAACTCACTTAATCTCGAGTACAAAATGTCGGCTCTCTCACCCTCTGACACTTTTTGTGTAAATATCGTCTGCAGCCTCATCTGTGCATAAATCATTACCCAGGGGTCGATAAGAATATCTAACTGACTCATCGTCATTGCTGCCTCGAGTAATCCATACTCATGCGCTATATGATATTTGACAACCTCGCATCTCCAGTAGGTATCCTACTCAGCGTATCAACAACTACGTTAGCTTTGTTGGTTTTTGGGGTTCATACGCGGCGGAAATTACAAAACAATTTTGACAAAAACCCCAACAGGATCCGAATCTAATTCCATTAAAAACGTTTAAACCATGAAAAACTTAATCATACCTCAGTCGCCATATACCTTTCTGAAGGTTGGTCGATCTCTAAGGCGCTGCCAACGACGAACGCCCTCTACCAGTAGTCCACATACGAACGACGGCCGAGATTCGAAGTGCTAGCTTCGAGAGAATACCAAATCTTTTTGTTTCTCTCCAAAACGATCCAGAGCATACCAAAAACCCTAAGTCGTTTCTAAAATGAAAATAGAGTTTCGGCCTATTAATCTTTCGTGTGTGTGTTCTAACTTAAAGCGTTTATTTATACAACCCTTGTATATGTACGGTTAATTAAAATTACACATATACCCTTACTTAAAGAAGTATAAGTGTAATACACCACAAGGACGTTTCTGTCATGAATTTTATCACATAAAATTCATTTTTCTGAATCATCTTAAAATCTCGCAAAACCATTCTTAGTGTGCGACCCAATAGGCTCATACAACGTTGGCAGTGTACCAAAACATATTTTGGTATACAAGTCATAAGCGGCCTCTAGCAAGACATTATGACTACCCAAGTCGTACGAATATCAAATCGATACAACCTAATCAATAGTGTATATAACATCCTTTTGTCACACGATATCCTTTTGATCAAACATAAGGCATGGAATTGTCATCCAACATGTTCAATCGTACTAGTCTCGATCTCTAGGTAGACTGAAAACATCCAAGTGACATTGATCGATATCAATTCACTCGAACTAGGCCTTTTAACAGTCTAGCACATCGAGGGATCCACTGGATATCCCTCTTTATATGAGAGGGACAAATTCTATCTTGATTACACAACTTCATCGCATTGCTCACACAGTAACCAATCACAACCTTTATAATCGTCCTGTTAAAGACAACGTTTGATTGTGTCAAATCACTGGTGTTCCTAATGTTGAAGTCTCTGGTAATCTCAAGTCAGAGGACTGGAATATATACCTATCATGAGAAACAACAATGACTTAATCCATGTGATGTTCTCATAGCGGGTCGGTCCAGTACTTTGTTCCCTAACAAGTACTCGTGATCTTGATTTGTATCCATATACGTATAATCATCATATGATCATCAATCAAGACTCGCACTAGTCTTAATTCATTATAGTTCTCAGTATAATGATCGACTAGGGACATTTAGGATATTTCGGTAAATACCCATGGATCTTATTATAATGTAAACATGCAAATTAATTATAATAAACAGCAAAAGAAATCCTCTATTTTATTAACTAAAAGTATTCATAAAGACAGTTAATGGATTGACCTAGGGCACATGCCCCATCATCTCCCACTTGCACTAGGGCCAATCATACATGCATCTAATGCCTAATGATCTAACATGACCATCATGTTTTGCTTGTGGAAGAGCTTTTGTCAATGGATCCGCAACGTTGTCTTCGATAGGTACTCTGCAAATCTTTACGTCTCCCTCTCGATAATTTCTCGATGAGACGAAACGCTGAGTATATGTTTGGATCTGTGTGGTGTGATCTAGGTTCCTTGGCTGTGCTATTGCCCCGTTATTGTCACAATATAAACAAACAGGGTTAGCAATACTTAGAACCACACCTAGTTCGAAAGGAACTTTTTGATCCAAACCGCCTTCTTTCTTTGCATCGGACGCCGCAATATACTCCGCTTCATTGTAGAATCTGCCACGATCTCTTGCTTCGAACTTTTCCATCTTCTGCGCCCCCATTCAAAATAAACACATATCCTGACTGCAATCTAAAATCATCTATATTAGTTTGAAAACTTGCATCTGTGTAACCATTTACAACTAGATCATTTTCAAAACCTCCGTAGACCAAGAACATTTCCTTAGTCATTCTTAAGTACTTAAGGATGTTCTTTCTTGCTATCCGAGTGACTCTCACTGGATCATACCGATATCTGCTTGTAGTGCTCAAAGCATATGATACATCGGTCGAGTGCATAACATGGCATACATGATAGATCCAATAGCCGATGCATATGGAATCTTATTCATACGATCTCGCTCATCATTTGTCTTAGGACATTGAGTCTTCTTGAGACTTATCCCATGAGACATTGCCAACAATCCTCTTTTAGAGTCTTGCAAATGAACCTATTCACATCTTGTCTATGTAAGCACTCGACTTAGACCGATTAGCCTCTTAGATATATCCCTATAGATCTTTATCCCTAGAATATAGGCTGCATCTCTTAAGTCTTTCATCGAGAAACACTTCCCTAACCAAGACTTGACATTCTGCAATGTTGGTATGTCATTTCCAATGAGTAATATATCATCAACATACACCGCACGAAAAAACAACTACACTCCCACTGACCTTCTTGTATACACAAGGCTCATCTTCGTTCTTAATAAAACCAAAATCGTTGATTGCTTCATCAAAACGAAGATTCCAACTCCGAGAAGCTTGCTTTAATCCATAAATGGATCTTTGAAGCTTGTATACCTTCCTAGATTTCTCGGGATGTACAAAACCTTCAAAGGTTGTGTCATATACACGTCCTCAAGCGACTTTCCATTAAGAAATGTTGTTTTTACATCCATTTGTCATATTTCATAGTCATAATATGCAAAAATGGCAATTAAAATTCTTATGGATTTAAGCATGGCTACTTGGCGAAAAAGTTTCATCATAATCAACACCTTGAGTCTGCTGAAACCTTTTGCTACAAGTCTTGCTTTAAAAGTATGCACTTTGCCATCCATGTCGCTTTCTTCTTGAAAACCCATTTACATCCAATGGTCTTACCACCTTCAGTAAATCAACCAAGTTCCAAACTTGGTTATCATACATGGATTGCATCTCAGAGTTCATGGCACTTAGCCATTTATCTGAGTCTGGTCCAGACATAGCCTCCTGATAAGTGGTGGGCTCATTTTGGTCTATAAGCAACACATCACGACTATCAGTAATGAGAAATCTGAATCTCTTTGGCTCATGTCTCACCCTACTAGATTTACGTGGGCCTTGTGTCACTTGTGGAGGTTCAACTGGTTCGGAACGTTGTCGAACTTCCAATAGCGGTTCAGTGTTTACCTGTGATTCTTGAACTTCTTCAAGATTTATTTCTCTCCCACTAGTGTCTTTTGAAATAAACTATTTTTCCATAAAGGCACCATACCGAGCAACAAACACTTTGTTCTCAGCGGGATTATAAAAGTAATATCCTTTTGTTTCCTTAGGATACCCCATAAATAAACACTTGTCAGATTTAGGTGCTAGTTTTTCTGAGACTTGTCGCTTTACGTAAGCCTCAGCACCCCAAATCTTAAGAAAAGAGAAACTAGGTCTCTTCCCATACCATATCTCATATGGTGTTTTATCAACCGCTTTAGAAGGAACTCGATTTAGAGTGAAAGCTGCAGTTTGTAATGCATAACCCCAAAAGGATAATGGAATATCTGCATGACTCATCATAGATCGAACCATATCTAATAAGGTTCGATTTCTCCTTTCGAAACTCCATTCCATTGTGGAGTTGCTTTGGTGGAGTCAATTGGGAGACAATCCCACAATTTCTAAGATGATCATCAAATTCTTGGCTTAAATACTCACCACCTCGATCTGATTGAAGTGTTTTGATAGTTTTACCAAGTTGATTCTGCACTTCATTTTGAAACGTTCGAAACATCTCAAATGATTCAGCTTTATGTTTCATAAGATATACATAACCATATCTGCTTTGAAATCATCGATAAATGTAATGAAGTATCGATAACCTCCTCTAGCCATTGTGTTTATAGGACCGCATACATCAGTATGTATTAGACCCAATAAATCACTTGCCCTTTCACTGTGTCCAGTAAAGGGACTTTTAGTCATCTAGCCCAATAAACAAGATACGCACGTTTCATATGTTTCTAAATCAAATGAATCTTGAAGTCCATCTTTATGGAGCTTCTTTATGCGTTTCTCATTTATGTGCCCGAGACGACAATGCCAAAGATAGGTTTGATTCGAATCATTTGACTTGAATCTCTTTGTATTTATGTTAAAGACTGGAGTATCAGTGGACTTTTTCATGCTTAGAATATAAAAACCATCGTACAAATCAGCATTTGCATAAAATATGCCTTTACGAGAAATGGAACATCTATTATTTGCAATAATAAAATCAAAACCATCCATATCCAAACATGAAACGAAATGATGTTTCTACGCTCAAGCAAAGAGACACAAAATAACAATTATTTAAAGTTAAAATAAGTCCACTAGATAAAACTAAGTCATATGATCCAACAATCGTCAGGCGAACTCTTGCTCCATTCCCTACGCGAGGATGACTTCTCCTTTCTTCAACTTTCTACTTCGGTGAGTCCCTGCACATTTATACAAATGTGAGATCCACATCCGGTATCTAATACCCAGGAATCACTAGTAGATAAATTAATCTCAATAACATAAATACTGTAGTGGCGGTCGCACTACCCTTTTTCTTCCTTAGATCTTCCAGATAGAGTTTGCAATTTCGAACCAATGTCCAGTGCATGACGAAAATGACAATTTCCTTCTTTTTCTTTTTCTTTTGGGTGTTTTGAAGCGAGAACAGTGGGGGGTTGACTTGTTCCACAGGCTTTGCGACAGGTGCAGCAACAGCCTTGGCAACTCTAGCCTTGCCTTTGCCTTTCTTCTTCATTCCCTTTCCTTTTTGGACCATCAACACATTACTAGAGGATTTCTTGATATTTTGTTCAGCGAGTTTGAGCATCAAATGCAACTCTGAAATTGATTTCTCCATATTATTCATATTGTAGTTCATCACAAATTATGAGTAACTCTCTGGTAATGAATTCAAGATCAAATCCGTAGCCAACTATTGGCTTATGGGGAATCTGAGTCTATCAAGCTCGTCAACATATCCCTTCATCTTCAGAACATGAGGACTAACTGACGCACCCTCAGTCATCTTGCAAGAATGTAGGTTTTTGACTGTCTCGAACCTTTCTTGCCTAGCTTGCTTTGTTGGAACATTTCCTTCAGCGTTATAGCCATGTCGTAGGCTTCCATTAGTTCCATGTCCTTCGAAGTTCGGAACCATAGTTGCCGCATAATACATGCAACATCGGTAGAATCGTTGACATGCTTACTATGCGCATCCTTCACAACTTTCGTAGCATTGGGTGGTGGGTCCTCGGGGATTGGAGCATCCGGGACATACAACTTGCGTTCATGCTTAAGAACAATTCTCAAGTTTCTGAACCAGTCAAGAAAGTTAGTCCTAGATAGCTTATCCTTCTCAAGGATGGATCGCAGTGACAAAGGATTATTGTTACTCGAAGAGGCCATTGATCTACAATAAAGATTATGCAAAGTTTATTTTAGTATAGAGGAATAGACTCCCACTAAATTAACAACCCTCCTAAAACATACTGTTTATTTAGGGGACTAAAATCCATATTTCACCTAATTCTATGACAGATATGGCATGAAACACAGAACTAGATTATTTAGGTAGGTAACAGTTACCAATTACATCTTATGTAATTTTTAGATCTTTTTATGAGATACGGGACATCTTATGGCTTAGCATGTTTTTATCTCATCATTTGCCTAAAGGTCAAAACTATTTCGATGGCTTTATTAAGTCGGACCATTTTAAACATTTAGGTAACTCTTACCCAACTTGTCTCACCAAGATAACACAATACACCCAACTATGGCTGAAACTATATTAGTGTGATCGAGGCCTTTGACAGGTGTTTAAAATGGATGACATGAGACTTAAAATTTAATAGAGGGATTTTATTCAGTTTTAGTGATTTTTATGTAAACAATGAAATATCATATATTCTATTGATTTGTTCAATCACTAAACAATTTGGAAATTTTATACTATTCACTAATTAAAGAATTTCCGTGCGCTAGGATTAGTTAGACGGCGGTCCCGCTGATTTTACTATACTAAACAATTTGGAAATTTTTTAGACGACGAATCTCAATTCCGAAAATTGAAATTCGCTATAGAAAATCGTATTTTTCTCTGATTTTACTATACTAAATTTACCCCTTAATTTATCCGAAATTAAGCAATTAAAACATTTTAATTAACCCGGGCCCACATCTAACTAATCATCTTATCCTAATCCAATTAGGACTTTAGATATTTGAATCCTAGCGTATCACCAATAACAAAATTCTTGATATTTATCTCCTATCCAATAGGGATAACGAAACTGATTTTGATTATATCTCATAGTCTAATTTGTTATCTATCTTTATCAAATAGAAAGTTCATAACAAAATAGATATAACGAGATAAATAAACAATTTCGAAAATTAATTATTTGCAATTTCGGTCCTCAGGCAGATAATCACAAATATGTCATTGAATCATGAACTACTATCCCAATCGAACCTAATCATATTAGTTTCGAATTAATATTCAGCCTTATACAATTCAAGAAACGTAAGACAATGTAACCTAAATATGCATACTGAATTACAGAGATTTCATTCATGCATCAATACAGGAAAAATAAAGATTATACCTAATGGTGTCATGGATCACAAAACACGAAATTCAATTCATTGAAATTATTTGAATTAACCTAATATGGTTACTAGCATGTAAGAAACTGATTTTAATTAAATCACGAATATATGTATCATATACACAAAACATGATAATAAATCTCACGGGAAACTTATGTATATCACATATACATCAACTATTAACATGCTTTCAATCATATATCATGTATATATCAGAAGAAAATATGCAATGAATTTCATGGAATCAAACTCGAAGGCTCTGATACCACTGTTGGTTTTTGGGGTTCATACGCAGCGGAAATTACAAAACAATTTTGACAAAAACCCCAACAGGATCCGAATCTAATTCCATTAAAAACGTTTAAACCATGAAAAACTTAATCATACCTCAGTCGCAATATACCTTTTTGAAGGTTGATCGATCTCTAAGGCGCTGCCAACGATGAACGCCTCTACCCGTAGTCCACACACGAACAATGGTAGATTCGAAGTGCTAGCTTCGAGAGAATACCAAATCTTTTTGTTTCTCTCCAAAACGATCCAAAGCATACCAAAAACCCTAAGTCGTTTCTAAAACGAAAATAGAGTTTCGGCCTATTAATCTTTCGTGTGTGTGTTCTAACTTAAAGCGTCTATTTATACAACCCTTGTAAATAGACGGTTAAGTAAATTACACATATACCCTTACTTAAAGAAGTATAAGTGTAATACACCACAATGACGTTTCTGTCATGAATTTTATCACATAAAATTCATTTTTCTTAATCATCTTAAAATCTCGCAAAACCATTCTTAGTGTGCGACCCAATAGGCTCATACAACGTTGCCAGTGTACCAAAACATATTTTGGTATACAAGTCATAAGCGGCCTCTAGCAAGACATTATTACTACCCAAGTCGTACGAATATCAAATCGATGCAACCTAATCAATAGTGTATATAACATCCTTTTGTCACACGATATCCTTTTGATCAAATGAAAGGCACGGAATTGTCATCCAACATGTTCAATCGTACTAGTCTCGATCTCTAGGTAGACTGAAAACATCCAAGTGACATTGATCGATATCAATTCACTCGAACTAGGCCTTTTAACAGTCTAGCACATCGAGGGATCCACTGGATATCTCTCTTTATATGAGAGGGACAAATTCTATCTTGATTACACAACTTCATCACATTGCTCACACTTGATAACCAATCACAACCTTTATAATCGTCCTGTTAAAGACAACGTTTGATTGTGTCAAATCACTGTGTTCCTAATGTTGAAGTCTCTGGTAATCTCAAGTCAGAGGACTGGAATATATACCTATCATGAGAAACAACAATGACTTAATCCATGTGATGTTCTCATAGCGGGTCGGTCCAAAGATTTTTGTTCCCTAACAAGTACTCGTGATCTTGATTTGTATCCATATACGTATAATCATCATATGATCATCAATCAAGACTCGCACTAGTCTTAATTCATTATAGTTCCCAGTATAATGATCGACTAGGGACATTTAGGATATTTCGGTAAATACCCATGGATCTTATTATAATGTAAACATGCAAATTAATTATAATAAACAGCAAAAGAAATCCTCTATTTTATTAACTAAAAGTATTCATAAAGACAGTTAATGGATTGACCTAGGGCACATGCCCCATCAAGCCTTTCCTGGATGATATTATTGAGAAAAGTCTTAGTCCTTCAAAAACTCCACCCATCTTATTTGTCTCATGTTCATATCTCTTTGTGTCAAGAGGTGTTTCAAACTCTAATGATCAGTGTAGAGTGTGAATCTCTCTCCATACAGATCATGTCTCCATATCTCTATAACATACACCACCGATGCCAACTCTAAATCATAAGTGGATAATTCTTCTCATATATCTTCAGATGTATGGATGCACAAGTCACCATGCCTCTATCATGCATTAACACACAACCTATACCTATATGAGAAGCATCATTATAAACTATAAATCCATTTCCAACTTCTGGCAATATCAACAATGATGCAGTGTTTAATAACCACTTTGGCTAGCAAATGCCTTTTTGCACTCCTTAGACCTATTAAATCTGACGTCATTCTAGGTCAATTTGATAATTGGTGAAGAGATCTTTCAGAAATCATTCACGAATATGCGATAATATCTTGCCAACCATAGAAAACTCATGATCTCAGTAACTAACGTTGGTGCCAGCCGATCCATAATAGCTTGGATCTTATCTAGATCGATAGCAATACCCACTGCTCTAACAATATGAACCAGAAACTTGACCTCTAATAGCCAAAATTCACACTAGTCAAACTTGGTGTATAGTTGGTGCTCCCTCAAAGTCTGCAATGTCTTCATGAGATGGTGCTCGTGATCCTTCCGAGTCTTCAAGTATATAAAAATTTCATTGATGAAAACATTCACGAAGTGGTCAAGAAACTATCTCACCACACAATGCATCAAATCCATAAATGTGGCGAGCGTTGGTCAAACCAAACAGCATGACTATAAACTAACAGTGTCCATATCTCATGTTGGACAGTGTCTTGGACCTATCCTCATCTCTGATCATAAGCTAATAATACCCTGATCTCATATCTATCTTTTAGAAAACTTAACACTCCTCTCAGATGATCAAATAAATCATCAATCCGTGGTAATGGATACTTGTTCCTGATTATGACCATGTTCAACTATCTGTAATTGATACATAACCTTAAAGTATCGTCCTTCTTTTTACAAACAGTACAGGTGTTCCCTATAACAATACGAAAGATGTTATAAATCTCTATAGTCCTAAATCCCATAACTAAACCCTTAACTCCTCCGATTCTCATAGAACCATGCACTATGGTGGTATAGAAATAAGTCTGGTGCTTAATACTAACTTAATAATGAAGTTTGTCTCTCTCAGTGGCGGTAATCTAGGTAAGTCCTCCGGAAATAGGTCTAGAAACTCGCACACAATTTAAGTCTTCTCAAGTTTGGGTCTTTGACTCTCTCCTACTGCATACAATGCTATAAGAGTCTCCATCTATCCACTAGTCATAAGTCCTCTAGTGCCCTCGGCTCTCGATGTACTACCACTTTATGTGAACTTCGACGCCTTTGACTCTCAAATATCACTATCTTATTAAAATAGTCAATATGAGCATATGATATGCTACTAGTCAATCCATCCTTAACAACGAGTTAAAATTTAAGAACTCGAGAACCCCGAAGTATGTAGGTAGCTCTAACCTACCCATCTTTATTGGAGACCCCATAACAAGACAATTAGGGTAAACTCTATCCCTGGCCACGGTACTAAAAATCAAATGTACACTAAATCTAATCGATGTTAACCTTAAGATGTCTATCATGCAACTAGAAATGAAAGATACTGTAGAACCCGAGTCAAACAAAAAATATAAATTTCTACCTAAAATAGAAACTATACCTTCAATGATTCATCGTGTGGCATCGGCATCAGGTTGTGCTACCATGTAACTTCCCTCTTGCCCATGTGATGGTAATATTGCTGCCGGTTATGGATAATCTCTATCTCTAATCATATGCCCCACCTTACCACACTTATAGCAAGCAATTGGCCTACACTAACTCTATGTCTGATCTTGGGCCTGTGCCGTCTCTATCCCTATCGGAGACCACCTCGACCTCTATATCTACTTCTACCTCGGCACCTACCACCTTGCTGCTGCTGACGTAGTATTGGTGACTGAAAAATTGGTAAAGTAGGAGCTTGTAACGCAGGTCTGACTGGTGGTGCCAATGGAGGTCTACTCACTATACGTTGCTATAGAGTATGGGAAGAAACATAGGGCTCAACTGAGGTAATTGTCCCTGATCCCAGAGAACCTCTCTCATGTCTCCACTGTCCCTTGCCCTTTTGTCTCCTCCTTTCAAACTTTACTAACTGATCAGGTGTCAACGCTAGTCCTAAATAGTGTCCCATTGACAACTTTACTCAAATAGTAGGTTTTTTGAGAAAGTGGATGCTCATAAATCTCACCCAAAATCCTGGGGCCTAAACTGATTACATAAAACCCTATATCTAGCATTAGTCCATCTCTAAAATGATATGAGTCCTCAAACTCATCTCTTACTAGATCCCCTGCAAACTGTCTCAGATAACCATATTTGTGTCTATAGCTATCACTGACTCATCAACTCCCTATCTCAGATTCATGAACTTCTTCCTCAACCTCTTCATCATCGCAGGTGGGAAGTACTACTATAGAACTTTTTCTTAAATGCATCCCAAGACTCGAAATCATCATCAGAAGCTATGTTGTACACCACCAAACATTAGTGTCTCCTACATTATATATGATGAAATCATAACCCGAAGTTTTGTCCTCAATCCTCAAGACTCTCTACAACTTCTCTTGAGACAATACCTACTTCTCAATCTTCTCAAATTCTTGTTGAACATCAAAGTAAACTGGCTTCAATATGATGAAATCCTTCATTAACCTAACCTCTACTATCAAGTTAGAAGATGAATGAGAAGAAGATGATGTGTCAATTGTTTCTAGAACTAGTACTATTACTACCGGTATGATCGGTACTACTGGAACGGTTGGTGTTGGTAATGTAGGAGGAGGAGGAGTAGTAGTAGTAATAGGGGTTGGTGTATGTGCTGGTGAAGCAACACGTGTTGTCATCATGGCTATGAAATCAACTAATCATTGTCCTCGAGAAGCTACTCGATTAGATAGCGTTTAAAATCATCAGTAGATGGAATAAGAGGATGGCTGTCACTAGCAACTGCATCCCCACTATCGCGTGGATCAGCCATCGATGTATGCAAGTTGATAGCGAATGCAAATCAACTACTACATAGATAAAGCATATACATATATACAAAAACTAACATGTACATATAAGATATCCCCATCTCCCTTTCACTAACTTTACAACTAATGGTTTATAGGCAATGATCATCTGGTTTTCCACAGCTAAGATTTATGTTTTGTTTAAATTTTATTGGTAGCTTATTAGAATAGCTGGCTCTAATACTAAATGTGACGACCCCTTCTAATAATAGGCCACCACGCGGCCTAATCCCATCATTAAGCATGAATATCTCCACATATGACTTAACAATGAACTAATCAGTTTTCCAAAACCTTTCTCATTACCAATTACTTTTTCAAATATGCATTTTCTTATCTTATGTCAATTTATAAATCATAGTTAATTAAAAGTTTTACAATTTAAAGTTTATTCAGCCGAGATCTTAACCAATTACCGAAAGCTTTTAACATAATTCCTAACTATATGAAAAAATAGGAAATAAAAATTACATGTATATGTATACAAAAATTGGCGATGATAATATATTAACATGTATCTGGTAAGGATACTATTTCTCAACCCATGTATTCAACCCCAAAATTATATAAAGACATATATAGGCCATACAATAAAACCAAAAACCTACAAAATAAGACATAGCAGTTCTCTGCAAGCTCAAAGGTAGTCATCGATCTTCTCGTTGTTGATATGTTACTCGATGGATCTGCACCCACTATCATAAAAAGGACGGTGAGTGTAGGAAAGTAGAAAGTAACATTAAGAAACATTTGTTCACATTTCTAAATATATAACAAGTATATGAAAGAATAATAATAGCAATTATATTGAAAAGAAACATGCTATGAAATACTCCAGTTAAACAATATGAAACCGACACAGGCTAAACAGAAATGATCTAGGGTAGGTCAGCCGTGAGTTACATCACATCAACCTTATTACTTTATTTAGGGGTAAATATTACCATGAATGCCTTCACATCCTCACAATGCCCATTTTAAATATAAACTACTCACACGTGCCCCTCATATGTAATGTATACTTATCAATAACCCCGAGTCCCATACCTCATATGTTGCATAAGTGGTGAGATACCCGATAATCCCAGAAGTCTGGTGACCCCATGCGCGCATCTCTATCATATCATGGTCCTAGATATAAGAACTACTTTCATAACCCAAAAAATGACATGGTTTGGGAAATAGCATATCTAATGCCTAAAGGACAGAAAATAGATTTACAATACCATCAAACATCTACCTAATAGCATGTTATTTCATTCGATTAAGTGTCTCAATAATAAAAAATGATATAGCACATGATTTGGAGTCAATGAAACTTTAAATAAACAATCAATGCCATGATGACAAACTCATATAATGAAAGAGGAAACAAGTCGTGGCATTTAGAGTTCAATAGCTAACTCAGTCCAACTTACTATATATAAATGAATAGGAAAACATGAATGCAATGTAAATAAATATCTCAATCGATTTATTTATAATCCATGTAAATATCCTTGCTAATCCGAGTTTTCCGACACCTCAAAATATGTACCTAAGAGCCCTTGAAACTCTACTTTTGGTTCCTAATATCATTTCATATGTTTTAGAGTGTGTTTAAACCTTTAATTAGGGTATTGGACTTGTTTGAAGTGTTTAAGTCATAATTAAGAAATGCAGAATTTGTTCTGCTAGAGCACCGAGCGAGCTGGGTGGCATGTCTAGTTCGCTAGTGACTTCGTTAGTGCGCTAGTCATCTTTATTAGCGTGTTGCACGCAGTAGAGTGCTATGTGCAAGATTACCCAAAGTTTCGCACTTTAAATTCTGAGTTTTTCTCCACACTTAGCCAACTCTAAAATCTTGGGATCCTTGTTCGAATCTAGTAGTGACCCTAAAACACCTAACATGACCATTACAACAGCCACATCTCAATTATGCCATAGATTCATCAAATTAAACTAAATTACTAATGAAAGTAGAATTACCTAGTTAATGAACATCTATAACTTGACCAATTCTCTCCAACTTTTACAAATTTTCTCTTTAATTCCCCTACTGATTTCTCTTATCATCTTCTCCAACTTACTTAACTTCTAAGTTTTCAAATGAAATGGTTTTTCATGTTCATCTCATGCTTGATATATAAAGGATAAGGTTGATTAATAGCTATTGATATTAATGTACACATGCATCTCAAGACTAATTTAATGGTCTACATCTTGACACATTTCCATTAACTCTCAACTAACTCCATCTAACTAGCACCAATTGAAACTTAATTGGTCTCTTGATGTGTCAACACATATCTTGAGGAATATCAATGACAAATGTTTTAACTAGCTAACTTAAGTTACATTTAATATAAATCAATTATAGCCATATGAAATTCAACTAATTAAGCTACATTAACTTAAGTTAGCTTACCATATCACTCTTTACCCTAGTCTCACATTGGCATGCATCTCGAGGTACATCTCCACTCACGTCTCGACATCTAAACACTAATAGGAGTGACTTAGTAATCAACACATACAATACACTAGATATACTCCAGAACAAATCTAACATATACCTTGACCATATTGCCTTAGTTAATATACGTATCTCGATGCGAGTCCCACATCATGAGTCAATGATCCTAATTAAAGAAATTAAACTAGGAATAGTAATTTGGGTCATGACACACAGACTCCTTGGACGTTCACAACTCAGCAATTTATAAACATTCCATTCTAGGCCTTGCTCAGGAGGCTCACAATAAGTTGATCAAACATGTTTTTTGGTTAAGCAATAGTTTATTCACCTTTTTTATTTTTTATAATTATTGGTGCGATGACAATTTGTAAAATCCCCATGAATGCATGCACATGATGAGTGTCACCACTCAATATTTTAGTCGAGGTTTATTGGTATTGGGTGGCGGTTCCATAAAATAATTTGTATTCACGGGGATTTTCGATTGACAGGTGAAATTTGCATGGATGCAAGCATGGACATGGTGTTTTTCCAATTCGTACTCTTGGGTGATACATTCTAAATATGTAATATGTTGATCCATCTTATTAAATCTATGCATTTTAAATAGTTACATTGATTATAATGGTAGTTGGCTATATTATTATGATTAAATTTCGAGTCTTATTAAATCTATGCATTTTTAAATAGTTACATTGATTATAATGGTAGTTGGCTATATTATTATGATTAAATTTCGAGTACATTAGGTGAACTGTGTTGCTTTGCTCAAGTTCAACCTTTGAGCCAACCCAATGCGTACATTAGGTGAACGGTGTTGGCTATATTTTTATGATTAGATTTTGAGTACATTAAGTGAATTGTGAATGATATTGTATTGATTCAAATCTCTTATTCTAATGTTATATCAACTTGTATTATTCACGTTTATGAAAAAAAGAAATCAGACATGGGGTTGACTTTCCAATGCGTACCCAATGCTGGTATATACATACCTTAAACTCTAAGATACATATTGGAAAGTCAACCCCATGTCCAATTTTTTTTACATACAAGTGACAAATACAAATTGATATAACATTAAAATAAGAGATTTGTAAAAAAAAGGGTTGCTCCACCTGAAGCCCTTAGTGTGCCAATATTGGTATATACATACATTAAACTCTAACGTACGTATTGGAAAGTCAACCTCATGTCCGGGTTTTTTTACCTACAAGTGACTAACAAAAGTTGATATAACATTAGAATAAGATATTTAAAAAAATGGTTGATCCACCCGAATCTCTTAGCATGCCAATGTGGGTATAGACATACGTTAAACTTTAAGTTACATATTGGAAAGTGAACCCCATGTACAATATTTTTACATACAAGTGACTAATAAAAGCTAATATAACATTAGAATAAGAGATTTGTTTAAAAAAATAGTTGATCCACCAGAAGCCCTTAATGTGCCAATATTGGTATATACATACCGTAAACTCTAAGGTACACATTGGAAAGTCAACCCCATGTCTGATTTTTTTACATACAAGTGACTAATACAATTTGATATAACATTAGAATAAGAGATTTGTAAAAAAAAAAACTAATCGTTGATCCACCCGAAGCCCATAGCATGCCAGTGCTAGTATATAAATACCTTAAACTCTAAGGTACGCATTGGAAAGTCAACTTATGTCCAGTTTTTTTACATATAAGTGACTAATACAAGTTGATATAGTATTAGAATAAGAGATTTGTAAAAAAAAAAATGGTTCATCCACCCGAAGCCTTTAGCGTGCCAATGTTGGTATATACATACCTTAAGTTCTAAGGTACATATTGGAAAGTCAACTACATGTCCAATTTATTTTTTACATACACATGTCTAATACAAGTTGATATAACATTAGAATAAGAGATTTGTAAAAAAAATGGTTGATCCATCCAAAGCCTTTAGTGTGCCAATGTTGCATACATACATTAAACTCTAAGGTAAGTATTAGAAAGTCAACCCCATGTTCGATTTTTGTTTTACATACAAGTAACTAATACAAGTTGATATAACCTTAAAATAAGAGATTTGTAACAAATTTTTTGATCCATCCGAAGCCCTTAGCTTGTTAGTGTTGGTATATACATACATTAAACTCTAAGGTACGTATTGGAAAGCCAACCTCATGTCCGATTTTTTTAAACATACAAGTGACTAATACAAGTTGATATAAAATTAAAATAAGAGGTTTGTAAAAAAAAATGGTTGATCCATCCAAGGCCCTTAGCGTGCCAATGTTAGTATATACATACATTAAACTCTAAGGTACGTGTTGGAAAGTCAACCCCATGTTCGATTTTTTTTTACATACAAGTGACTAATACAAGTTGATATAACATTAGAATAAGAGATTTGTAAAACAAAATGGTCGATCCACTCGAAGCCATTAGTGTGCCAATGCTGGTACATACATACATTAAACTCTAAGTTGTGTATTAGAAAGTCAACCACATGTTTGTTTTTTTTTAACATACAAGTGACTAATACAAGTTGATATAACATTAAAATAAGAGATTTGTAAAAAAAAAATGGTTGATCCACCCGAAGCCCTTAGCGTGTCAATGTAGGTATATATATACCTTAAACTCCAAAGTACCTATTGGAAAATCAACCCCATGTCCGATTTTTTTCATACATACAAGTGACTAATAAAAGTTTATATAACATTAGAATAAGAAAATTCTAAAAACAAAATGGTTGATCCACCCAAAGCCCTTAGCGTGCCAATATTGGTATATACATACCTTAAACTTTAAAGCACGTATTGGAAAGGCAACCCCAAGTCTGATTTTTTTTACATACAAGTGACTAATACAAGTTGATATAACATTAGAATAAGAGATTTATAAAAATAAATGGTTGATTCACTCGAAGCTGTAAGTGTCCCAATGTTGGTATATACATACTTTAAACTCTAAGGTATGTATTAGAAAGACAACCCCATGTTCGATTTTTTTTACATACAAGTGACTAATACAAGTTAGAAGAAGAAAGAAATCTGACATGGGGTTGACTTTCCAATGTGTACCTTAAGTTGAATTTCTAATGTGGAATATAATAATCATTTTGTCAACAAACGATTAATATTCAATGTAACGATTTATATATATATATATATATATATATAAATTCAGTGCCAACATAATACAGATAAAAAATGATCAAATTCTTATAAATTTTGAGCTTAGTCATATAATAGATTTGAGCACACCTCTTCAAAACCATTTTGACGAAGGTACCGATTCAGTAAAACACGAAGTAATTCGAGTAAGGTAACTCATATGATTGTACGTCGTCTAATAAGAAAGCGTATCACGATGCAACTAATTGAATGGTGGTAAAACTAGTGGGCTTGAGTCTTTTATGGATTATACTTTTTCAAATTGGCGTAAAAATGATATGTCTATAGTATTGGAATAATTCAATTGAAGGCCAAGCTATGCAACATATTTGAGAATACCTATTTAGATTCTAGTTCGCCCAAAAGGGAGTGATTTGCTAAAGCACGAAGTGAAGCCACTAGCTAACCTACATGATTAAGAACAGTCTGATGCGCATTCTTATCTTGATTCATCTTATCGAACGACGCGCAAGTGGTAAGCACGACACTATGATGGACTACACTAGTAATTTCCTATGGCAGTAAATGGGTGTATATTTAGTAGTAAAGAGATACTAATGGCAGTTGTTAACTTATCAAATTGAACGGTCACTAGCCTATCGAACATCACGTTTCCTTATGGAGTAAGCGGCTCATGGAGGCATGTGGTTTTGCAAAATGTTCGGATGCAACCCTATATATGTCGTTTGAATAGAGAACCCACCCGTTTCAACCCTATACAGTCAATCAAAGGTCTCTGCCACAAAAATATGCCTCCTCCAACGAATACAAGAAAAGAAAAGAGGATCTAAGATGCTCTAAAGAAAATGAAGGCGATGACTTCAAGCATAAGGAAAGGAAAAGAAGTCCTCACTGTGGAGAAATTCATGGATATTATGGGATGCAACATAAAGAAGGGAAAGGAAGTCCTTTCTATAGATATACTCGTGGATCTTATGGGGTGCAGAACCGAAGAGTCATTAGCAGCCTATCAAATGAAATTCGCAATAAGGTTAGTGTATTTCCTTCATCATATGTACTTCTCTTTATTTGATACTACAGAGTTTAATCTTCGTTATGTTTTCCATTGCATGAAATGGGTGAGTTTCTTGATTGACGACTTACCCATGTACCCACAACTTGTCTAAATGTTTTATGCCAACTATTACACCCCCAAACCTGAAAATCCATTGTTGTCCAAATGTGATATTCAAGGACATAAAGTATGAGTAACCCCTGACTCCTTTTGATTGCTATTCAAGTTGCCCAAGAACAGCTTTGAGTAATACAACACTCACTAGATCACCCTAGTCGAAGGGTTTCATCGTGAGGCTACTCTGAGGTAGATTTGTAAAGATCCTAAATTTGATGTCCCAAAACTAGAGAGCTTACTATTTTAGCCTTGATAATACATGTCGTGGTTAACCGAAACCTCACTCCCAGGGTGGTAGTCAATCTTTGATCCTACAATTTGATATTTTCTTAATGTGGTGCATACTGAATAGGAAAAAATGATTTGGCCTACCCAATATACCATCACATGAAGAATGTACATAAAAGTAATCGTGGTGCCTTGTGCACCTCAAATTCTTCTTCTGGATGATGAAGTCAGTCACCGATAGCGAGGTACATTCTGACAAAAGATATTGAAACCATGCGTGTTGGATGGGAGTAATCTAACTATGATGGGGTTAGTTTTTTATGAGGTGACTCATAGATGGGTTGAGAAGAAGCCTAAGAGGGATCATGGCAATGAGAGGACCAAAAGGACAGTGATATGAGGATAACGAAGAGGGTGAGGGTAAGGATCAGCCTTATATTTATATTCTTGAAAATGATAGTGAAGTTGATTCTACAGAAATGGGAGGGTATAAGCCTAGCGTTGATGGTGATAGGAATGGTGACGTAGGTAATGTTGCTATGGGAGGGGATTCTGATGATGATGGAATCACTCAGCTATGGGTGATTTAGAGTTTTTGTGAGCACACCACTAAGATTAGAGGAGGTCAAAAAAGAGGGAGTTATATTAGGGGCAGTGAGGAAATTGTCATGAGTTCACCAGTGAAGTGTGACCAGAAAATAGGGTCGGTCAAGGAGGACAAGTTTAAAGTGTCGAGCAATGAGCTAGTACTCAATGTTCAAAGCTGGAGCTAATACCTGACTTGAAGCACGATGGGTTCTCGATAGGAAATATGGTTGCTTTTTCAAGCCAGCAACAAAACGATGTCTTAGTTGAGCTCATTCAAGAAGTGAGGCTACATTGGAGTCTCACCTGGATCGCATTGAAGATTTTCTTGTTTCTCTTGATGGCAGGTTATACCATATGAGCGATGCATTTTCCAGAACTGGTGGAGATATCGATGCAGGCTTGGAGATGCTACACAAGGACATGGACAGCCTGATGAAAAGTGTTGAGTAATGTACCCTAGGTCAATCTATAAAATTGTTTATCTTATAATTTAGTTAATAAAATAGAGGTTTTCAATTTTTGTTTTATTATAAGTGATTGCATGTTTACCTTTTAGTAAGATCCATGGGAATTTGTTGAAATATCCTAAATGTTCCTAATCGTTCATTATACAGGGAACTATAATGAATTAAGACTAGTTTGAACCTTGATTTATGGTCATATCATGATCATGCATATAGGGAAATGAATCAAGATCATGATTACATGTTAGGGAATAAGGTACATAACCGACTTGCTATGAGAACACCACATGGATTACGTCATAGGTATTACTCATGACAGGTATATCATTTTGTCTTTTGACTTGAGATTACCATAGAATTCAATATTAGAAGCATGGTAATTTGACACAATCAAACATTTTCTTTAACCAGATGATTATAAAGATTGTTATTTGTTACCATATGAATAATATATGAAAGTGTGTAATCAATATAAAATTTTTCACTCTCGTATAGAGAGAGATATCAGTGGATCCCTCGATATGATAGATTAATAATGGCCAAATCCATATGAATTGATTTGATCAATGTCACTTGGTTGTTCTCAGTTAACCTAAAGAACAAAACTAGTACGATTGAACACTAAGGGCGACTTTTCATACCTTATGTTTAATTAAAGGATATCGCATGACAAAAAATATGATATATGTTATTCATTAGGTTGTATCAATTTTGATATTCATGCTACTTGGATAGTCATAAAGTCTTACTAGAGACCGCTTATGACTAGTTTACCAAAATAGTTTTGGTTCACTGCCAACGTTGCATAAACATATTGGGTCGCACGCAAAGAATGGCTTTGTTCAATTTTAATTGGTCTAGAGTAATGAATTTTATATGATAAAATTCATGATATAAAAGCCATTACAATTTGTTATATGAGAACTTATTAATAGGGGTGCATGTGTAATTTGCTTAAACTGCCTAAGTATAGTAGTTGTATTACGAATAGGATTTTAAATGAGAGCTTATCTACACATATAAATATAGGTTGAAACCCTAATTGGAATAAGATTTTTATTTTTGTTGTTTCTTCTATTTTCGAGTTCTCTGGGTTTTGGGAGAGAAACAAAAATGTTTTCTATCTCACTTGGGGCTAGCACTCTAAATTGTGGTCACCATTTATGTATTGATTTCTGATAGAGGATGGACACTTGAACATCTAGGAGATCGAACAATTAGGAAAAGAAATTAATCACAGATTCAGATATGGTTTACTTTTATAGATCTAGTTTAATGGAACTTGTTTTTTATTATTTCAGATTAATTATTGGAGACGAAAAAATTAGCATACTTAGCGCCTATGCACCACAAGTAGGATTAAGTGAGAGTATCAAACGCAAGTTTTGGGATGATATGGATGGATTTATGCAAAGTATACCATTATATAAAAAGTTTTTATTCGAGGAGATTTAAATGGGCATGTTGGGGCAAGTAACGATGGGTTTGAGAGAGTTCATGGAGGTTTTGGTTACGGTAATAGAAATGAAGAAGGAGAATCAATCTTAAAATTTGTTTCAGCATACGATCTTGTCTTAGCAAATACTAGTTTTATGAAGAGGAAGTCGCATATAATTACTTTTAGTAGTGTTCATAACAAAAGTCAAATAGATTTTCTTTTAACAAGAAAAATAAATAGAAAAATATGTAGAGACTATAAAGTAATACCTGGTGAAGTACTTACTACCCAACACAAGTTAGTAGTACTTGATATTAAGCTAACACGACGACATAATATGAATAAAAGAGTTAGCGACCCCAGAATAAAGTGGTGGAACCTAAAACATAGTAAACAAGTAGAGTTTAGAGAAGAACTACTAAAGGAAAATGTTTGGAATCTTGACTTAGATGCTAATACAATGTGTCTAGAAATGAGTAGTTGCATAAGGAGAGTGGGATCAAACGTATTAGGTATATCTAAAGGCTTAGGACCACTAAAGAAGAAAACATAGTGGTGGAACGAGGATGTCCAACGAGCTATTATGATTAAAAGAGATATGTATAGGAAAATACCTAAGTCATATAACATGCATTAAGGACGAAAATCAAAATGTTTTAACACGCGAAGATGATATTAAGGAGAGATGGAGAAGTTACTTCGATAATTTTTTAATGATGGCCAAGTTGATACTATAATAGATGAAAACCCACACCAAGAAAGAAATGTAAACTAAAAATGCAATATTAGAATTGTAGAAGTTAAAGAGGCATTGAAAATAATGAAAATAGAAAAATCATGTGGCCCATATGAAATACCCATAGAGGTTTGGAAATGCTTAGGAGAAATTGGGTTGACTTGGTTAACAAAACTTTTCAATAAAATCTTAAAATCAAAATGGATGTCAATCAATTGGAGAAGAAGCACGCTTCGTACCAATCTTCAAAAACAAATGAGACATTCAAAGTTGCTCAAACTACCGAGGAATTAAACTTATGAGTCACACTATGAAACTTTGGGAGAGGACTATGGCAATAGGCTAAGGAGAGAAACAACAATATCAGAGAACCAATTTGGTTTCATGCCTGGGAGGTAAACTATGGAGGAGATTTTCCTTGTAAGACAATTATTAGAAAAATATAGAGAAAAGAAAAAAAGATCTCCATATGGTATTCATAGATTTAGAAAAAGCATATGATAAGGTCCCTAAAAATGTTTTTTGGTAGGTTCTAGAAAGAAAAATAATGAATGCTAGATACATAGACATTATTAAGGATATGTATAACAAGTATAAAGACAATTGGAGGAGCTACAAAAGAATTTTCATTTACGATAGGACTACATCAAGGATCGGCTTTAAGCCATATCTATTTACTTTAGTTATGGATGAACTAACTAGACATATTCAATAGGATATACCATGGTGTATGCTATTTGCAGATGATATTGACTTAGTGGATGAAATAAAAGATGGAGTGAATAGAAAATTAGAACTCTGGAGGAATACATTAGAATCTAAAGGCTCTAAGTTGAGTAGGACGAAAACCGAATACATGCACTGTGAGTTTAGAAACACTAGACATCGAGACGACGGAATAGTAAAATTAGGTGAAGTAGAAATTCCTATGGTAAATCACTTTAGATACCTAGGATCAATCATACAAAATGATTATAACATTGAGAATGATGTCACACATAGAATTCAAGCTGGATGGAAGAAATAGAGGAGTGCAACAGGGGTGATTTGTGGTTGAAATGTTCCTACTAAGTTAAAAGAAAAATTTTATTGGACCGTAATTAGGCCAGCTATGCTTTATGGAAGTGAATGTTGGGCGGTAAAGCAACAACAATTACTTAAAATGAATGTAGCAGAAATGAGGATGCTTAGGTGGATATGTGGTAAAAATCGTAAAGATATAATAAGAAATATAAAATTCAAAGACAAGTAAGAGTAGCACCAATTGATACAAAGATTAGGGAAGGGTGGTTATGTTGGTTTGATCACCTTCTATGACGGCCTACAAATGCCCCAACTAGAAAACTTGACTCAATAGAAACTGTAGAAATTTGACAAGGTGGGGCATATCAAAGCTAACATGGGATGCATTAATTAGGTGGGATTTGAATAGTTTGAAAAGCTTACCATCAATTGCACTTAATCGAGCACAATGGAAAAGTTTGATCCATGTAGACAACCTCAGTTAATTTAGGACTAGGGCTATGTTTTGTTGTTGTTGTTGTTGTTGTTGTTGGGATTTTTAAAAAAAAATTTTGGATTTTTCGCTGCGTATAAACCCCAAAACCCAACAAAAAAGCCAATGATTTTGCAAGGAAAGTTGACTCATTAAGGAAGATCACCAAGTAGTTTGTTGAAATTTTTTTCAGGTAGTGCAGGAATGCGACAAGGTGTTGCATGATCGGATGGTGCGCAAGAACTAGAAGCGCACATAACACCCGACAAAGTGAGCCTCGATTAGTTATTTTCCTTTCCTTTTGGTTTTGGATCTCATCATCCCAGTTAAAGAATATTTTTCAAACTATTGGTTTGTAATATTTTGAATACATTTGGTTGGTATTGTATTTGTTCTGCTCAAGTTGTGACTAACTTTGAGTCAACTCAACAATTGGACAGACAGGTACAGGTAAACAAGAACTCATAGATGATCAAGGCATATAGTAACACCTTGATCTTCTTATGGTTATTTTGTTTTATTATCCAAGACATTCATTAGACATGCATCTGTGTTGCTTATCCTATGTTAAATAGTTTTCCATATCTTGGTATGTAATAATTTTGAGTAGATTTGGTAAAACTGTATTGGTCTGCTTAAGTTCATACTAACTTTGAGCCGAATCGACAAAAAAAGGACAGACATACAAATATCATGATTAGATGATAAGGCCTTAGTATTTTTTTGGTCAATTTGATGGTTTTACTATAATTTATTGCATGGTTTTTGCCTTATCCTATATGAAAGTTTTTTATGTATTGATATGTGTATCTTTGAGTACATTTGTGGAACTAAGATGGTATGCTCAAGTTCTCACTTTTAGTCGACCAAACATTTGGACAAAAAAGGGCGACAAAGAGACATTTGGACAAAAAAGGGAGACAAAGAGACGATCAAGGTCAGATGGTAAGGCATATTTTAAGGTTAATTTTGTGATTTTGCTTTAAATTGTGACATGTTTTTTTTAAATCTTGTTATGTATTATTTTTCAGTGTATTAGAGCTTATTGTGACGTTTCCTCGAGTTCATATACACTTTGAGGCAACTAACACAGAAAAAAGACTAAAACAGACATATAGATGATAAAGGCTAGATGGTAAGACCTTTATTTTTTCTGGGTGATTTTGTGGCTTATGCTATAAATTTTTTAGTAAAACTTTCTTTGCATCGTCCTAAAATGTTCTTTTCCTCTCGATTTTGCATGTTTTTTGTTATCTACTAGGTAATGTTTGTGGGAACGGTATTACGAAAATGGTATTACTAAAAACTACTCCATTAGAATGATTGGTGGTTGACTTTTTTGCTTGAAGTTTTGGAGTTAAGGGCTGATTGGGACGTGATTTTAACCCTTTTGTAACAGTAGTGCTATGATCACATTATGTTTGTCATTACTGACATTGTCTCCTTTGTAACCATATATGTAATAGATTTTAATTGAGTCAGTTACTTGTTAGTCAATCTTGCATTAAATGATTTTAATATAAATATGTGTAATATAAACATTGATTGTGTGTTCAATAGAGGAAGTTCGGACTCTCGTTTTTGAGCCTTTCGTTATTGTAATGGTTATATCTAAATTTTATTCTACAAATTACTTTCTCTCTTTTTTTTCAATATCTTAGACGTGTTGGTGTTTTATTCCATATTGATATAATCAATCTCCTAACAAGGAGTGTGCGCAACATAGATGTTTGATTCGATTATGTTGTAAGAAGAGTCAACTCAAATCTACGTATGTGTAATGTTTGATTCAATGATAACATCATGTTAGAAGGCCATAAGAACTAGTAGATTCTCATAATAACCACCAGAGTGTTTTCGTGGCATGGAAGAGCGAATACCAACTCGACGAAGGACACTCCGACACTTGGGATCCTATAAAATGACCTCCTCAACCTAGGGTCGAGTCGCCGGACCCAAACTGTTACCCAAGCTCGATATCTGAACCAGCCCAAATAACGTCTTGGCATGCCTAATTCAACATGCAGAATAACATAAAGACAATATGGATATAAATATGTAGAATAAAATTTATAACATTCTTATGTCTATCGAGAACTACAAATGAGTTTTCATTTTGTAGACCAAATAAGTAATCCAATGGCTCTCAAGTAAATCAATTAAAGGAAGGAAAGTTTCAACCTACCCAAAATAATATTTACATTACAACCGAAGTTTAATAGTTCTAAAAACTAATATATATAGATAATACATTACAAGGCTCATATTTAAGAGAGAATGTTTCAAGCTATCACCTATCCCTTATCCCGATCTAGCACTAACAAGTATGATCCTAAGTTGTAAGTGGGATGAGCTAAAAGAACCAATTGAGCCTAATAAGAGAAGAACATGCTCAAATATCAAATATGCAAGTATTACTTATAAAGTAAAATAAAACTAGCATGCATTTGAAATTAATATAAGCATTTATAATTCGTAGGATGGCATCAATTTCTATAGAGTAAGCATTTCATGTTTCCATAAAGCAATTGAGGGCCACTATGAGCACCCCACTAATTAATGAAGGCACCCATTTTTTGTCATTATCCCCTCTAAATTACACTTTGATGTAAATGACTATATTGCCCATTCATATAAACTCACTACATTGGTCTCCCATCTCTAACCTAAAGCTACGTATTTGTTTGTCAGGCGTGTATTGATTCTTGCGTCTTCACATCATCGGATATCGAGGTAACACTGTTTACAACTATATGAAGATTTGAATGAACTATTTTTTTGTTCAAAACAGTGAAATTAATGATTTGGTTTGTCAATGTAGGGTTTGGTAAATTCGACCATTTCGAACTTGTTTCCACTATAAAATGGACGAACGTACTACAATGGTGCAAGATGAGGTACAAGAAGAGGTATTTGTTGAAATTTATTGTGTTTTTTTTTGGTTTTTCATCTTTTCAGTCGAAGTTGCATGGGCGCGATTGTTTCGGCCTCGCGGTACCAAGATCTATAGATAAGTCTCGGTCAAAAGCCACCAAAAATTATGCATAGTTCATGGTCATGCTGTGACCGAAACAAATTGTATAGTCTCGATATAAAATAACCGAGACTATTTTGTAAGTCTTGGTTGCCATTGAATGAAAATTTGCTTATAGTGGCAGACCTGTACTACCGAAAACTAGTTTTTTAGGTTTTTTGGTGAATTTGTTGTACATTTTGGTTAAGTCCTAATGTTACAATATATGTATTGCGGGTAATTTCGGTTTCAACTTTATTTCCATACTACAAGGATGCATTTACTCCTTGTAGGCCATTCCCATCTAGAGAATCGGCTATTTCATGGCTTCAAATGATTGGTCGCGAGAACAAGTTTATGTTAGTAACGAAACACTCTAATACCGAGGGATTAAGCGTAGGGGAAGGGTCAAACTTGCATGTGAGAGTTCTGGCACGTATAGGGGAATGTCACAAAAGTAGGGAAAGGTAAAGCGGCAAAATTTTCTTTGACACCAAGAACTGAAGAAGAAGAGGAAAAGGGGAGGACTCAAAATGGTACAACAAAATGTGGATGCCCTTTCCTTATTAACATCAAGGAAAATGTTGATTCTTTGTGGTATGTCATTGTCATATGTGGGAGGCATAATCATGACCCTGCCAAAAACTTGGGCGGTCTCTCATTTGCAGGAAGATTGGATAAGGGTGAGCAGGTGGTTGTGGTGCAAATGACTAAGGGTAATGTGAAGCCAAGAGATATCCTCAATATGTTGAAGCAAAGAGATGTTAAAAACGTATCGACAATGCGGACAATATATAATGCACGATAAAAATCTCGAATTGAGGATGCGGGTGGGAGGACTCAAATGCAATAACTATTGCACATATTGGAGAAGAATAAGTTGATGTCGTGGCATAAGAAGCATCCCGATATGAGTATCGTCACTAATTTATTTTGGTCACATCCTGATTCAATCAAGTTGCTACGGTGTTTCTCATCAATTATTTTGATGGATTGAACTTACAAAACAAATAGGTATCGAATGTCGTTATTGGAGATTGTTGGCATTACTTCAACGTATTTGACATTCTCAGTTGGGTTTGCTTTCATATCATCGGAGACTCATGCAAATTATGTTTGGGCACTTGAGAACTTGAGATCCATATTGGATGGGTGGCCTAAACCTGACGTGTTTGTTACGGATCGGGAGTTAGGCCTTATTAGTGCCATCGAAGAAGTATTTCCATCATCGTCTCACCTTCTTTGCTCTTGGCACATCAAAAAGTAGTATTAGCCAAGACTAAGAAGATGTTTAGAGATAACGAATGTTTCGCTCGTTTCATGGATAGGTGGACGAGTGTGTTGTATGCTAAGTCCGAGGCCTTGTTAGAACTTAGGATGAATGACTTGCATTGTGTGTTCGGTCATGTGAAGGGTTTTACTGACAACCATAATTAACATAAGGGTCCCAGTGACCTAATCAAACATAGACAACCATAATTAGTAACCATAAACTAAAAGTAACATTTACGAACAAGATTGGCTAAGTAACTCACCTCACTTGGTCGCAACCTGTCCAACGTTCTCCTAATGGACTCAACCTTGTCAATATTCATCATGGTCTCATGCTTTTGAATCCATCTACAGACATGAGGTTGCACGTAGTCCATGTATTTTGCATTAGGTGTGGCGAGCCCAAGTTTGAAATGGTCGCACACCCATCCCTGCAAATACATACAATGTTAGTTAGTGGGAAAATGCAAAAAGTAATACTAATTATTCAGAAAACAATGTAAGTTGATTTAATAATAAACCTTAAGTAATGTGAGGTAGCCGACAATTTGAGATACTTGTACTCTGGTGGCAGACCCCAAGTGTCGGTACAAGTAGGCTAATGCAGCTGCACCCCATGCATACCTTCCCACATCGTCCAATTCTTCTAGAAGCTTCAACAATGCAATAGATACCCGAGATCCACTCTTATCCGCAAAAAGTGTGCAAGAAAGTAGGCACAATAAGTACGCCCGGGTTGTGCATTCTACGGGGGGATAAGTTGTGTTCCTCGAACTAGCTTTGGGGCACCATCGACTCTTCAACCAACATTTTTGCACTCTGAGCCCCTTGCTGATGTCCACTTCATCCTCAGCATCTTCAATGCTAACCCCAAGTAGTTTGGACACCAGCTTAATCGCATCCGAGCGAGATTCCTCGGTATACCTTGCAAAGTTCTCAACTGCAACAACTTTGCCCGTCATAGGAATCTTCAGGAGAATGCTCACATCCTCCAAGGAGATCGACATTTCGCATAATGGTAAGTGAAATATGTTCGTCTTCGGCTGGCACCGCTCCATAAAGGCAGATATAACCTCCTTGTTAGCCTTGCTGTATGAGCAGTCTATCAGCGTATTTAACCCAGACCGTTGAATATTCCTCTGAAGGCCCTCAGTGTTATGGTGGCATGACTGTAAGTCCCATTCTTGGATCTGAGCACCGTGATCGATACACTTGAGTATCGGACGATCCCGTAACAACAAAAAACATTTCATCAGCTATATGAAAACTCTAAGATTTTAAGTACTTCATTCAATGAGACTTTATATACCTCATTGTTCCAAATCGCTAATGCGACATGATCTTTAAAGCTCTTCAGCAACGATCCATCTAAGGACCACCGGGAAAGGAGCACATATTTCCAAATTCCCTTGTGACTCTCCTTCACTATGGCCACCCCAACACTAGTACTCTACCCACATTACAATCAGTACTTGTGGTGTATGTTGGTGTTGATGAGTCACTACTACTAAACTTTGATGCATGAGCTTCATCTTCGCCTCGGACAACTACAAGATCTTTTTGTCGACCCGTGTCAATGTTGGAACCCTCATCGTGCAATTGTGAATTCTTTGCACGATTTCTAACAATCTTTTCTTTCCCTTCACATCTACCTTCTCTTTCTCTTTCCGATAAGATGTTGTCGGGGTCTCCGGCCGCTTCGCCCATGGTTACCCCTCGACACCTCAACACCAACCTCCTCCCTAATCATCGGGGTTTTCGAACGAGCCATACCTGATAAGACTACAACATGTCAGCGCCTAGAGCAGAAACATAAGTACAATTCAAAAAAATAAGAAAAAAAGTCTTCCATTTCTATAATCTCGGTCAAGCAGGTTTGAGAAAACAATTAGAATTTCGGTGATGCATGACCGAAATAACACAATTAATCTCGATAATGGACAACCGAGAAAACTATTTCATTATTGGTTGTACATCACCGAAATGAAATCAACTATAAACTCGAATTATTCTCATGATGTGGTGATCGAGAGCAATCACAGCGTTACGCTATCTAAAATAATAACATATAAGAATAATCTCGGCTAACAATGGCCGAGACTGTATAAACTATTTCTGGCCTGTCTGGCCGAGAACCATGAGTTGCCACACACTTCCCCTATATCTCGGCCATGTTTGGTCGAGACTAGATAAACTATTTTTGGCCTGTGTAGCCGGGAACCACGAGTTCCCACACATTTCCCCTACGTCTTGGCCATGCTTGGCCAGACTGTGCAAACTATTTCTGGCCTATGTGGCCGAGAACCACGAGTTTGCAAATATCAATCCATTGAATACAAACTACACAAAAATAATAAATACTGTACCAAATGCAACTTAATTAGACTATCAACGTACCTTCCATCGATCAAATTAATGCCTTGTGTCCGAGATCGAAAACCTAAAACCGAGCCCTAATGTGGAGACGAAATTCAACAAATCGGTAAGCCTCCAAAATCAAACAACACAGCAACAAGCACCTACGACAGAGGAGAGAAATGAAGACAAATCTAGGGTTCGAAGGTTGCTTGCAATGATCGAGCAAAAATAAACGGTTCCAAGAACATTCTTCATTTCAACATGAGCAAGGGTGGTGGGGTGGTAGGGTGGTGGGGTGCCTCTATTTTGAATGAGGGGTATTTTGGGGATTTCATCCCTCAATTTTGGGTGCCCTTGGTAAATGTCTTTATGCCCTCAATAATAGGGTGCCTTCATTAATTAGTGGGGTGCCCATAGCGGCCCTCAAGCAATTTAAGTAATGATAAGAAACTTAAGAGTTGTAAAGCATAAGAAGACAAGTTTTACATGCAAAGGGGTTTAAAGAAAGATACATAGAAAGTAATAAATATAAATGCAAGTTCATTGTTTCATTTGTCATTGCCTCCCCTTGTCGACCAATCATCAAAATATAATAAATATATATATGGGTGACTTGGTTCTATCGTGCATCCACAACTCCCCAAGTTGCAATTGGTGACCTAATTCCACCATTAGCTACGACTCCCCAAGAGGACCTTAAACATGCAAGGTGACTTGGTTCTAACATTTTACTACGGCTCCCCAAGAGGCCTTACATGAGGTCTAACAAGGTAGGCAACAACCCCATCCCTAGTCATTTAGTTGAAATCATGATTCTAAATACACTAATAGTGTCACGGCCCAAATCTCTAACCCCGTTTTAATTCCGTAATCAGGATCACCGACCTACGACGTGGGACCTACACTGTGATACGTACATCGACCGAGGCACGTGGCTGAGGTATATGATGTTTTTGTATTGATATATGCCTAGTGTTATGTATTGTGTAGACTTACTAAGTCATTTTGTACGGTTGTAGGTCCATCGAGCAGTAGCAGACCGGGGAAGGAGAAGATAGTCGATTATCCCTGAGCCCGCGCGCGCATCACTACATCGATTGTAGGTCTTCTTTTGATATTTTGATTGTATATGTTATATACATCTTTCATATACTATTTGGGGTGGTATATTGGGTTGAGCGTTAGTTCCCCGACTTGACTTAGACTATTTTACTATTTTAATGCATTTTGATGACTTTATACATGTCATGTCATTTCCTGGTTTTCCACACTTAGGATTTTATAAATGGCTTTTGCATAAGTTACTAAATGCTTCCACATAATCAATAAGACTTCCACTAATTAATTAATTTAATAAAAAATTTTAATTAACTTTAAATTTTATAAATGGGTACATGAACACGAGAAAAGAGGCGTCTAGATTGTAAAGGCCGACTAATACATAGTTAAGTCCTACGTGATATGATTAGGGCTTAATTACGGGATTAGGCCGGGTGGTGCCCTAGATTAGGAGAGGGGTCGTCACAAATAGAAATCCATATTTGATAGATGAGAGGAGCTCCCCATTTACTTTGATTCGTCGAACTAAACTTTCTCAATCGACCTTACCACTGAAGGCTTGATGTGAATCTCCTTGCGAATCTAGACAATTTAAATAACAATCACCTTATTCAAAGATTAGAAATTTGAAATTAATTATCTATTCAATTATTTCGGGGGTTACCACGTGGCTTATGAGAGTGTCAAGGGGTGGGGACCAACCCCAACTTTCCCTCGGGGTTCGAGTGTGTGCCTCATTTAAAAGTATGTTGTTTTTTTTTATTTTGCTTTATTATGTATGTTTTTATTTTATTTTTATTTTTATATTTTTTGTCTAGTGGGGCAATTAGGCCCCCAAAAACCCGTTCCAAGGGCATAACTAGCTCTTGGTTTAATCCAGGGGCTAATTTGGCCTTTGGTTTTCGGTGGCCAAGGGTCAAGATGACCCTGGCAGGGCATCCCTGCCCCTAAACACCTTCCCCTTGCTTAATGCATATTCACTAGTGAGCAAGACGAATATGGAGGGGCCTCTTACTAGAGGCATTTCTCTCCCTTGGTGGCAGCGGTGGACCCACCGCCCTACTTTGGTGGCGACGGTGGCCTGACCGCCACCATTCTCCCGATGACAACGATGAGTCACCATCGTCTCTTTTCGACAGCGTCACAGTGCCGCCCCCTCAAAATGTGGTTTTCAACCTTTTTTCACAAACCCATAATTATAAATCATTGGAGAATTCAAAAGAAAGCATGGTGAAGAATATGAGAATGAGTATTACTTTTTATGTGATGTCTCTTCGCTTTAGAGCACTACCCTCACCATGAATCTCGACATCTAGCTCTCATCTCCTTTTCTCTCCTAATTTTTGTGTGTGTTGAACAAAAGTAGGTTATGGTTTATAATGTGATTTATATATCTAGGACCAATAGTGTAGGGTTTTTGCAAAATTGTTGAGTTGCCCATCAAAAGGGGTATTTTGGTTTTGGGTTGTCACATCCCAATATGCTTGAAACAATATTTTCATAAGCAAACCCAGCAAACACATCGAGACTTGCAATGAATGCTTCAAATGATACCTTTTTTAGCTTGGTTTTTTTCTTTTTCAATCGTGTTCACAATATAACTAACTTTGAGTAGACTTGGACAGAGACAGACACTTATTATACATAGAATTCAAAACATAAAGGAAGTAAAGAAACATATGTGAAAGATTCTTGATTTCCTTAATATAATTTAGACCGCTAAAATAAACACCGCAGTCTAGTGTTTATATTCTTAAAATGTACGAGTCAAATACGAGCGACCTCAAACTTAACATGTGCTCTACCATGGACTTTGGCCTTTTGTAAAAGTTGAGCAAACTCAAATCAACGCGTGTGCCATTCCTAATTCGATGATATTGTAATTACAAGTCAAATCAAAAGTTACATGTATGTCATAGAATTGGAATTAGTACTAAGAAACAAACAAAACATTATATTAAACATCACTATTACAACGTAGTTTCGCAAAAATGCAGCCAACTTTTACTAAATTTTGGAACGTATACATTAATAACATCCAAGTTCATGCTATCTATTTAATATTTTTTACAAAAACTCATTCATAAATATGACATGGTTGAAATAAAAGGGAATGCGGCAAAATCATTTACAAGAAAGATAAGTAAAAAGAATAAGATAATTGAAGATAATTGAAATATCAAATGTTGAGAAATTATGCAAACCTCGACAAACACTGAGATGCTTGAAACCTCATAAGAGGATACCGCAGCTGAAATCTCTAAGATGATGATGTTGTTGATACGTAGGAAGATGTCCTTATAGAAATGTTAGATGTTAATACTTTCCATAAAAATGTTTGTCGAAAGTATCAACATCTAATATTTCAATAGAGCATCTTCAGAGGCCTCGACAATATCATCATCTTTACGGGTTTTCACTCGTAGTATCCTCTTCAAAGTTTTCAAGTATCCCGATGTCCTCAAGGTTTTAATAGTTACTTAGCTTCCTATATTCATTACCTTCAGTTTCTCTATTTTACTTGCCTTCTTACCTTTCATGCAAATGGTTTGTTGCATTCTCTTTTCGTCACACATTCTGTGACTAAGCCCCATGTAGGCACTAGACCTCTTACACATAAGGTTCAAGTATGGATACAAAGCATTCATTATGATAAAGGTGGTAAATGCAAGAACCAAATTGAAGTGTAAAGGTTTGATAGGTTGCCCATAGGAAAGGTATGGTAAAAGACTTGTACAAAACTTAAGTTGAAAATAGTCGATAATAATCGAGTCAACACAAGATTTAAATAGTAAGCATCGATTCAAATCAAAAACAAATTTGACTACACTCTATACTATAATATCAATCAGCATGCCATATAGAATCAATATATGAGCACAACTATTCTGAGCATACTAAAAGTTCTTTAAAGCATACATAAACTACATTTTAAGCATGACAATCAACATCAATATACCAAATAGACTTCAAAACACATTTCCATAATAAATAGTAGGTTCACAAAAAAATTTGTAAAATACAAAATAAGACCGAAAGTTCAAACATAGGATCATTAAAGACACCCTAAATAGCAAGACAGGAAAGACAATGCTCAACAAATCAACAACATTATCTACTTAGCGAATATTAAAGAGATTTTTTGCATTTTCATTATGACCCCTCCAGCCTCCTTTCATTCGCCACTTCCAGAGCATCTGCGAACAAGTCAGTTATCTTCTGGAAAGTTGTATTCTCAACACTATCTTCGCAGCCCCCTCCTCCACTGCAGTTGGGTCCCGATTTACAGTTGTTCATCTGCTCCTTCTTGTCCACCCAAAGAAAAATTAGGCACTAAAAAGATGAGCAATGATAGAATGGTCGACCCTTGTTGGGGACTCCTTCCGAACACATTTCAGCACCAACTCCCCATCGCACTAGAAGTAGGGCTTTCTTTCAAGGCAACGAGCAAGACGGTGAGTTATTCCTCTACAAAAACAACATTCCTTAGTCATCGTCATCGTAAGACCTGATCATTACGCTGGTACCCACCCAACTTGGTTGGTGCCGGTCAACATGGGTTGGGCCTAGGCTTTGAAAACGTCAATAGGGCCTGGCCCGGCCCAAGCCAGTAAAGGCCCGCTATTTTGTAGGTCGGGCTTGGGTTTGCACTTATCAACCCAAGCCCGACATATATATATATAAAGTGAGGAAGTAAGGCCAGGTTGCCCAAATGTTATACTAGAGTCTTAATCAATGTGTTAATCTTTTGTTCTTACCATCTAACTGCATATGTATATATTTATTATAATATGTTGTGGTTCACTAATCAATTTTCAAAACATTTTTTCTGTTAATACCTTGAAAATAAATAAATTATAATTTATACATTATCAACCAATCTTATATTTGATTTATTAAATCAAGTAATGAAAGTGTATTTTTACATGTTGCGTTTGTCCATCTATTTCTTTTTTCTTACCATACAACAACAACAACAACAACAACAACAACAACAACAACAACAACAACAACAACATTCTCAAACTAGTATACATCATCTATTTTTTTTCCTTACCACAAATGTATAGTATTCTTTTATATTAACTTTAATTCATGTTAAAATCTTCTTCTTAAGTCAAACCACTAAAAGAAAGTTAGAGGATATACAATATTTTTTTGTTATAACCTAAAAATTTTTTATGGATTTAGTTACGTAGTTTTTTGTCCATCATAATTATTATTTGTCTTTTACCAATAAAAAATATTATTTGTCTTTCATTTCATACACGGAGACGTCGGAGAGGGGGAGTAGATTAAAAGCTAAGACATAAAAGGGTGGCTATTACTAAATTACTAATAGTCTAATAATAATCATTAATTATATTTACTAGTAATTTACTATCAATATATTTTAAGTTTTTCCTTTTTATTTTGTTCATACTACAACTAAGGTGGGACGGAGGTTATGTTGTTGTTGTTTTTCTTGTTCCTTCATACCACAAATTAACTTCTTCTTTTGGGTAAACCACAAATTAGCTTCTTGTTAATTAGCAAACTAAACTTTGATGTTATTTAACAATAATTATTTTTTATGCTTCTAATAAGTAATAATAAGCATATTTAACTTTGTGTGTTGTTTAATAATTATTATTTTAAATAAATATTTTTTTATTTTTTTGATGCCCTAAGTTAGTGTTTAAAAATTTGGAATGTTAAGTTACATCAAAACATTAAAATTTAATTCAACAAACATTCAATTGAAGTGTTTAAAAGACAAACTCGAGAGTCGAGTGTCGAGACCAAAGAACCAAAGCCCTTACGAATTATCGTTTAGACAAACAAGATTTTGTAATCGTTGTTGCCAGTTCCCAAACATCATATAAAAATCTAAAATAACGATTATACTCATTTTTAAAGTAAAGATTATAGTTTACTTTTTAGTTATTCTTTTATTTTTGATAAAAAGAGGTGGAATTCCTCAAAGTTATAGTGATACGAAACAAGCAGAATATAACTTGAAGGGATTGTTTACCCTCGGTCCTCAGTCCCCCAGTCTTGACTTACAAGGTCTACTTATCGAGTTTGGATTCAAAGAGACCATCATAGCGCACACAGTAAGCAGAGCATATATGACTTACAAGACCTTGAACAAACACAAATAAAACAATACAACCCAATCAGTAACTACAAACCAAAATCATACTTACTAGTCATTCTTAAATAATGTTTTTTTTTTTTTCAAAAATAAATGTTATTTACATCACTTGAGTAATAATTAATAAATATGTGTGTTCTATTTTTCTCAAAAAAAATATGTGTATGTTCTGTTGGTAAAATATTTTATAAAAAGAACATGAGTTATTCTTTTTGAAAAAAAAAATATGGCTACTTTTTAAAAAATAAATGACTTTTTTTGAAAAATTGGTATGGCTATTTTTTGCTAGGAAACTAGGAATAAATATTGGTAATTTTTTTGTCAAAATGTCTCCCTTAGTAAATCACTTTGACTATATATATTTTGGCAATTAGGGATTTAGCACTTTCCTTTTTTAATATAGTTTTAATAATATAACACCCAAAACAATCTTAAATATAATCTCATAAATCCAATAATACAAAATCCTAAAAAGTCTCACTAAAAATCATATAATATCTTAGAAGTTAGAATATCAATCGACAACTTACCCAACATTAATAATCAACTAAAAAAACTCAACACGCGCACTCTAGCATACGCCTCTCAGCACACACCTCTTCGTCTCCTCTGACTCTTCAACTATCTCTTCGTAGTCATTAAAATTTTTGAAATGGATCTTCATTTTCTCTCACAAGCTCTCATTTCTACATCTCCAATCTCCATTCCAAGAGCTACCATCTAGATCTTGTTGTTGGTTGCTCGTTGTAGTTGTTCTCTTCAAAGTTTGAAGATAAGTGTTCAAATTGATCTTACTTCTTCATTGTTCTATTCCATTGGATCTTACCTCCGTATGCTCTTCATCTTCAGTGCTCTTGGCCATTGTAATTTAATGAGCCTAGGTGAAATCTTCGGTTTAAGTTTTTTTTCTTTCTTTTTTGTGAAATTCAGTTTGAGTCCTTATTCTCACTACTTAACTATGTTTAATATTTAATAAATTTGAGTTATGTAATTATGTTAGGGATAGATGGCTCAAGAATCAAATTATACTATTACTGAAATGAATAAGGAACCAGCTAAAGATAAAAGAAAAAAAAAAAAAAAAAGAACCAGTTGAAGATGGATTTGATGAATATGCCGATGTTAAGCTAAAAAAAATCTACTTCAAATGTGTGGGGTCATTGCATGCAATTTAAAGTGAAAAGTGAAAAAAAACTAAATGTAAGTATTGCAATTCTATTTACAGTGCATACAAGGAACGGAACATCTCACTTGTGGCGCCATATTGATAATTTTTCAAAGCATGTTAATTCGGATATCAAGCAATATTTCATAGGTAGTGAAACCTTGAATGATGAAAGTACTGCAATTAAGAACTACAAATTTGATTATGATGAATTACGTCATCGCATTGTCATGTTTGTTGTTAAAGGTTCTCAAACTTTTGCTATCGTGCAAAAAATGGGTTTTGTGTGCATGATGAAAAAGTCACATTCTCAATTTCAAGCTTATAGTAGGCACACTCTAACGAGGGACATCTTGATTTTATATATATATGTCAAAAAGAGAGACAATCTTAAAGAAAAGATATATAATTTGTCTGGTAAAGTTTGTCTGACAACTGATAATTGGAAAATATGCATACTGAAGTTGAGTACATTTGCATTATTGCTCACTATGTTGATAATGCTTGGAAATTGCAAAACTAAGTTTTAATGTTTAGAGCCTAGTCCCTCCTTAAGTCCTTATGATAGTAGATGCATAACATATGAGATTGAGTTATTTTTTACTCAATGGAATTTGAAACAAAAGGTGTTCTCAATTACTATTGACAATGCTTTTTATTATACTTCCATGATTTCCATTCTTAAGAGTCGTCTTGCTGGGAAATAGCTTCTTGTTTATGATGGTGAATTCTATCAAGTTCGTTGTTGTGCTCATATCTTAAATTTAATTGTTAAAGATGGATTGGAAGTAATTGAGAGTATTATCGGCAAAATTAGAGAAATGATCAAGTTTGTTGATAGATTTTCAATTAGGAGAAAAAACGTTTTATGATGCGACAACAAAAACTTTTCATTTTCAAAGTGGAAGAAACTTTAGACTTAATGCTCTTATGAGGTAGAGCCTTACTTATAAAATGCTTGAGCATGCTTTGTACTACAAGGAAGTGTTTGATTATTTTGGTAGGCGGAATCATCCACTTATGCTTTATGAAATTTCAATAAAATAATGAAAAAATGTTCTTGAGACCTACAAGTTTTTTAAGGTGTTTTATGAAGTGACAATAATGTTTTCAGCTCATAAACTCCTAATTCAAACTTGTTTACCAAAGGTGTATGGAGAATTCACTCAAAGTTGTTAGAGCTGGAAAGTGACCCTTCCCAAATCTTGTACGCTACGGCTAAAGCTATGCAACTAAAGTTTGACAAGTATTGGGATGCCTATAATGGACTCTTGAGTTGTGTTTGAGTTTTGGATCTTAGACAAAAAATTGATATTTTGAGGTGTGTTTATGGAAAATTTTATGTCAAAGATTGAATGGGTGAAAGGGTTGATAAAGTTATGGCAACTCTTCGAAGATTATTTGAAGAATATAAGCAACCCGCTAATTCAAGTGGAAGTGGAGTTGCAAATGCGAATGCAACAAACATTGAAAATGTTTCAGGTGATGACCCATTTAATGACATTTTTGAATTTCTTGGTGTTTCATCATCTACCAAACACACAAAGTCACAATTGGATCTTTATTTTGGGGAGCCAACTCACTATATGAGTGAAGACTTAAATGTTTCAGAATTTTGAAAAAAAAAACTCAATAAGATAGCCCGAACTATTAAGATTGGCATGAGATCTTTTATCTATTCCAGGTATAAGTCTTGCTTCTGAACCAACTTTTAGTATTGAGGTAAGATTGTAATGGCTAAAAAAGTTCTTTAAAGTCCCCAACAATTCAATCATTAAATTGTCTTAGGGATTGGATTCAAGCAGAAAGTAGTTAATCTACTTCTATTAATTTTTATCTTTTAAATTGTTAATATTATAAACATTATGTAATTCAAAAATTGTTTGCATAGGGGATTTAATTGAATATGAAAGCTCTAGCGACAAGGAGGAGGATGACATTCTAGGTGAAGAAGATGAATGAAATGATTTTATGTGAGGTTTTTTTTTTTGGATTGAGGCTATGTTGTTGTTGTTGTTGTTGTTGTTCTTATTTTTTTATACAATATATAAAATATTGCTATCTTAGGCTTTCTTTAAAAAAAATGTGTTAGGAATGGAGTTATGGAAGCATGTAGCATCAAAGCTGTGTTTCAAGAATTTAGTTAAAATTTTTATTATGAGAAAGTCAGTTGATTCATGAATAGTGGCTTTTTTTGTAAGGTAAATGTTTTAAGTATATTACTTATTTTTACTACACTTCTTATATTTTTAATGTATATTTATTTTTATTTTTTTTATTAATCAATCATTTTTCACATATTAACTAGTAACAATGTTTAATTTTTATTTATGTTTTTTTGTTGGGACTGGGAGCATCAAAGTATGGCACATTTTTATTTGATATTTTTAGTTTTCATTTTCAAACATGAGACTTTTCACTTGAGAAGTAGTTGTTGTTGTATTTGATGATGTGAATTGTGATATGAATTTTTAGTTCTATACTTATATGTTTAATAGTTGTTTTTGTTGTTATGGTAAGTTTGAAGTTTAGACATGAGAGATTTTTCGTTATATGTTATTATTTTAAGTTGTGGAAGTTGAGTTCTTAAGTGATTGTTTTCAATTTTGATTCGCATTGATTTCTTAGTGCGCTATGGCTAAAAAAGTTATGGTTCACTTTTTTCAAATGCCAATTAAGGCTCAACCCAAGCTCGGCCCGTGGCGGGCTTGGGCCCGCAATACTTAGAAGTGGACTTGGGCAAGCCTAAGAAGCGTTTTCAAAAAATAAGCCCGCCTAGGCTTGATCGAGCCCGCCTAAGCCTACTCAATGATCAGGTCTAGTCATCGCAAAGCTCAAACAAAGAAAAAATCAATTTCAATATGGTATTTTAGATCTCAAGGTTGTTTATTCTCTTTAAAAACTAAGAGAAAAGATAGCTTGTGGGGACAAGAAAGCAAAAGTCATAACCGTCACGGTACAAGTGTGTTACAATTGACCAAAACCTGACCTTATCTGACCTTTGAAGTGACTTAATTAATAGGAGTGCAAATTTCATTAGAAAACCAAAACCAAATTTTTTATAACACTTTTTAATGTGGCACATCCACATTGGTGGTGGGATGCTGACAAGGCACTATCCACGTCAGTAGTGTTAAACAAAGTGTCCTCCTAGCGGTACTTTTTAATATATACCCTATAGACCAACTAACTAAACTATATGATTAATTAGTCAAAAATTGAAAGGAAGAAGATTTTATAACACTTCAAAAGACACTACTTTTGAGACTACCAAGGTGGCGATTGATGTGGCGATTCCACCTCAGCAGTGTCAAAAGTAGTGTCTTTTGAAGGGTTACCCAAAATGACGGTTGTAAGTTGTCACATCACCAAAAAGGTGGAAAAATATCCATAATGTTCATCAGATTTTGTTAGCTATGTAATGATGACAGCACACCCATTTAAAAACAAAAAAACTCTCACATTCGTCTATTTACCTCTCTCTCTCTCTCTCTCTCTCTCTCTCTCTCTCTCTGAACGTATTAAATGCCTCATATGGCAGTGGATGCATCATATGGTAGTGGATATGCACAATCATGCGTATCGTGAGCACACCCGTAAGACGCATCGGTTCTGAGGGATGCACACGTGGCGCGAGGAGCGAAACAATGCGGAAGCTCGAGAGACACCATCAATCAAGTCATTTAAGTATGTCATTAAGTCTTTCGGATCATCACACCGACTTTCATCATATCAAAATCAAACCACTCCACCACCCCATTCGCGCCTCTCCACTCTCTTCTTCCTCTACGCTGTAACAATCTTCTTGTTTGTGCCCTCTCCATCATGGCCATTAGTAGAGGCGGAGCAACTCATAGTCATACCTCTTCTCGCACTAGTAGCAAGAAGGAGACCAAATACATTCCTGTTCCAACCACAAAAAAGAGAAGTTAACAACTCCAGTACCTATTATTTGAAAGCCAAAAAGAGGTGGCCCAAGAGAGGAGGCGCTCCGGTCACTCCGGCGACCAAGAAGCAACGTCTGTCAAAAGTTGACAAGGAAATGAAAGAGAGGGAAGATGCCTATGCTTGAAGGGGTTGTCGATCAGAGGTCATTGAGGCCTACAAGTATAATTTCTCAAAGCATTCTGTACCATTTCCTCATCGTGTGGACTTCGATTTCTTTGATAAGTCTGAATTCAATTTTCGACAGCTTTTTTATCATTTTGGTTGGGTTTCTTTCCTTGAGGTTGACCTACCATTATACCCCCGTTGTGTTCATTTTTTTTACTCTAACATGTACACACTTGAACCCCACGACCTCTTGTAATGAAGTCTGAGATGATAATGTATCAATACATTATCAATCCCGACCAACTCAGAAAAATCTTCAAACTTCCTAAGGGAGAGTTTGAGTATTACAATACCCACCACTTCGCCCATGTTGTGAGGGCTTTGATCGGGGGACGGTGCTCTGCAAAATATGCAAGAAACCTCCCCGACACATCTCTAAGTGACCTAAGACATACCAGTTGATGATGTTGACTAGGCTCTTACACATTTTGATCACCTGCAGCATAACTCCAAGAATTGGTAATTTTCCATCCATTCTGCACTTTGATATGTGCCTCATGTGGTGCATTTTAAACAAAGAAATATCAATTTGCCCTATGTTATTTATCATAACTTGAAAATGGTCCCAAAAAAAAAAAGAAATTTGGTTGTTTACCCTATGGCATGCATCTAACCAACTTGTTTAGGAGAATGAACCCTTCCATTCTTACTAGTGATGACGATTTTGTTTTCGAGTCTCACTGCAATCATATTCTTAGGAAGAGCAATCTATTATTGATGGGACTGGCTCTTATTCTAGAAATAGGAACATGGGTAGAAAAATATGGCAATAGTTTTTGAGTGAAAAGGATGATCAGGATGATGGGGATCAGGATGAGGGTGATGTAAGTGGAAGTGAGGGTACTTTAGTGGAGATTGAGTTTATTGATAGTGGGGTTGAGGGAGATGAGAGTAGGGATAAGGAGAGCGAGGAAGATGAGGTGAATTATGTTAGTCATGAAAGTTATGAGGAGGAGCTTAAAGTGAGGGACCATGTCAAAGGGGAATCTAGTGGGGAGTGGGTTTCCATCGACGACCATGTAGTGGGGGATCTTTCTGAGGAAGATGTTAAGGATATAAGTGAAAAGGAAAAAATTATAGGTACACCATTAGAGGTTGCTCCAATAGAGCATGAGCATGAACCTATAGGTACCTTCATTGGAGGCTGCTCTAATGAAGTATGGAACTAAAAGGGAAGAAATTATGGGGGATGTTGCTTCATTGAAGCAGCCTTCATTCAAACGGCCATTGATGTTGCAGGAAATTAACTAGTTATTGGAGGAATGTTTTCATGGTTTGTAGGTTTTCATGGAGGCTCAGTTCAAGCAAGTGGACAGCATGTTGCGTGAGCAGTCACGCATTGCTAAATCTATTGATCAACTTGATAAAAAGTGAAGAAGTTGATTGATGTGCCGACCAAGTTCGTCGGTGATGCTAGCTATGGCTTGAATCTGCTACATGAGGATATGAAAATAAAGTTGATTCGCGCGCAAGATCTGGTGGAGAAGAATGGCCAATCTAGAAAAGTGCTTGCGAATTTCATGGAGCAGTTCGATGCGTTGCTGAGGAAGTACGAAGAGCAGCTAGGCCAAAAGGAAACGCGAAAGAAATAAAAACGCACATGGAAACCTGACCACGTTGTCCTCGATGCTGACCCTTAGTTTGCTCACCTCTCTATCTCATAAACTATCTCATTTTGGTAAACAATGGTTTGTAATATTTAAAGTGTTAAGTTATGCTCCACTACATACTTCTGTGTGTTAGTATTTTGGATGTTCAGCTATGCTCCACCACGTACATTTAGTGTTGGACTTTGCTCAATCTTGGAGTATAGCTCAACACAATCTATGCTTTAATATCTATGCTCATCTAACATTGAGTATTTTGCTTAAATATTGGGTGGTATGCTATGGTATGCTATGCTCGACTAACTTTGATGATGTAGGGATCCTTGCTTGCCTATCTCGAGTTTGATCTCCTTATGCACATCACGATGTTGATCAACCAACGAAGGATCAATGCTAGCACAAGCGCACCTTTAATGTGGAACACTACTTCTTGATGCTGCTAATTCAAAAGATGTTATCAGCTTTTATTCTAAATGTTGTCTTTTTTATTTTTTCAATTCAATGAATCTATATGGTAAACTAATGTATGGAGAGAAAGGTAGTTGTATCAAATCAAACTTTAAATATCAATAGAACACTGCCTTGTTCTTGTGTTTTCGGTTTCTTTATTATATCCTTCCATATAGCTTTTTGCATTATAAAAAAATATTGCTTATATTTGGGTTGTATGTAATATGCAGCTGTTAATGTCATATCTTGTTTAGATTCCATCATGTTTAGGTGCTCTAGTTATAATTTCATGCAAATATGCAGTGTATGTTAGGTGTTTTGAAATTGTCATCAAATTACAACAACCACAAACCCAAGTCTCAACTCTTTTTGTATATGTAGTATATGTAATATATGTAAACAAATCATTCTATCTATAATAGGTGAACATGGTCGTGTAGTAGGATAGGAATACTCTCGCAAAGAACATATCAATCACACATAAAAAAAAACCTACACTTGAGGTATTTGTTCGACATCATTTCTTCAATTTCCTAGTGGTCAATATGAGTTTAGGGTGTGTCAGTAGATACGTGAATCACCGACCATTTTGAGTTTTTTAGTTTTTTCAATTTTGAGCATGCCCAACTTTGAGCACGCTCAACTTTGAGGATGCATGTGTACTCAAAGGTCGAGTATGCCTGCGTACTCAAAGGTTGAGTATGCTCACAATAATATTATCACCGCACAAAAAAGCATACTAAAGAAAAACAGTTATCAAAATAGCATAGAAAGCGTAAGTTTCTACAACGAGTCATCAAATTAAACAGTTTTGAGGGTAGAGAAAAGCAAGCAACACCAGACTTCATTATTATCAAAGGGTTTTCTACTTAAAAACCCTCAAAGAAATCTATTTTATCTTAACGTCTAGGGTTCGACCATTCTTCTCGACGATGGCAATTATTTTTGCAAACATTACGGTCGTCATCTTCAAGGTAGCGTCATGGTCTGGTAAACTCACTTCTTCATCCTCACTTCCGCTCATATCAGAATCAGAAATATAAACTTTTTTTTACCTTCTCTTTCTTAACCGCCTTCTCCACTGTGTCCTAATTTTTAGCCTTATCCGCCCAAAGAAAGACAGAGCACCTCGCAATTGTGCACGTGTAGAACAATCAACCTGTATCCGGAGACATCTTTTTCACTTGTTTCAGCATCAACTCACACTTGTTGCATTTGAAACATGGCTTCTCATTAGGACAATCTGCAAAGGCATGAAACCGATCCCCGCAAAAACAACATGATTTTGTAGCCATTCCCTACAAACCGACAACACAACACATACACAACAAATCCAGATCTAAGAAAATGTGGAGTGGAGGTTGTCTTTTTACCTCTCCATGCATTGTCCTCTCTGCCTTCCTTCTCTTTTCTTCCCTTCCTCCTTCTCTCACTCCCGATCTTGCTTGAATGTTTGTAAAGAGAATGAAAACTTCCTTCACAAGTTTAATGAAGAGAATGAGAGTGATATGAAATGATGTGGAGTGAAGGAGAGAAAAATGACAAAAAAGACAAAAAAATACACAAATTTAATGCATGAAGTGATGTGAAGTGACGTGATAAGATGTTGCAAAGCTCCATTTACAAAACCCTTATAGCATCTCCAATGGGATCATAGATTGGGGTGGAAATGGATCCACCTAGGATATAATCTACATTCAACCCCAAAAATGTTCTCCAATGGGATCATGGATTCATAATGTTTATCCTATGTGGCGTGGAATCAAAGCGGAGGGTGTTTAACATAATGTCTACTTCTAAACATTGTGGTAGACTGTCACATTAGCATTATTAATTATTTTAAATTTTTTATTTTTTAAACTTTTATTAATATTATGAAAATTAAAATAAAAGTATCAACTTATCAATCTATGGTCGAAATCCACATTACCATTAGAGATCATTTTAAGATGTGAATATCTATCTGATGTCACATAAGATAGACATTTTCTTCACATCCATGATGTGACACTAATTCACTGTCTAAATTCGAGATGCTCTTACAATGACACTATCTCTAACACACCCAATGTCCCCACCTTTTTGATGAGCTGGCATTCCACATCACCAGCCACGTCAACAATGTCAAAATTAGTTCCACGTCACCAACCACCTCAGCAGTGTCAAAACTAGTGTTATCATACCAACTCCCAAATTGAAAATAGCATAACCCGAGCAAGATCAAATTTTGACTCACCTGTTTCTAAGTGTGTTCTCATCTTGTATTATAAAGTTTAAATGTTTACAAATCAATCAATCAAAAAATAAAATAAAATAAAATAAAATAAAATAAAATAAATGAAACTACTACTAATCTTCACTTTTTCTTTTCCACAAACAGACAATTTCCTCTCACCTCTGGCCAGCGAAAGTCGAACTCTCATTCAATTCACATCTCCAGCCCTACATTGTCTCCTCTTTTGTTTCTTCTAATCCCTGAAAACCCAATATCAACTCGCAATCAAATCCTCCACTTCTTCTTAATTATCAAATTGAAATGGGAAACCAATTGGGAGTCACGGGTTCAAGCACAATCACACCAAGAGAACACCAAATCCCCCAACCACCTATAAACCTCTCACCAGACCAAATCCGCATATACGAAGACATCCGAAACGAAGATCAACAGATCCGCCAATTCGACACAGACCTTCACCTCAGAACCACCCGAACAATCAACACCCTCTCAATCGAGACAAATCAGCCCCTCCCCTTCTCTCTAGACTTGCTCAAAGAGGTCACTGGTTGCCTCCTAGACTCAAACCAACAAGTGGTCAATCTCATCCTCACAACCAAGAAGGACATTTGGAAGAACCCTGACTTGTTCACCCTCGTCGACGATTACTTCAAAACCAGCCTCCACACGCTCGATTTCTGCTCTACCCTTCAGAGATTCCTGGCCAATTCGAAGCTCAATCAAGCAATTCTCCGATCTGCCCTGCATAGGCTGTCAGAAACAGAGTTTTTAGACCCTGAAGAGTACAGAAGGGCCATTTTGGACCTTCAGAGGTTCAAGTCAGAGCAGACCCACTTCACAGAGGAGGTGTTGAAGAAATTCGGGACTGTTTATGATGAACACATTGAGATGCTGAGTCGATTGCAGAGTCAAAGGAGTCAACTTGATAAGAAACTGAAGAAAGTGAGGGCGTGGAGGAAGACTGCAAGTGTGGTGTTTGCTGTGACTTTTGCGACGGTATTGATCTGCTCAATTGTGGTGGCGGCCGTTACTGCGCCGCCAATGGTGACGGCGATTGTGACGGCGGTGAGCGGGGGGGCGGCGTGGGTGCCTACAGAGAGCTGGTTTGGGGCATTGTGGAGGAAGTTTGAGGGGGCAGTGCAGGAGCAGAGCGAGGTGGTGAGTGCTGTGGAGGCTGGGACTGTTGTGGTGATGAGGGACTTGGATAATATAAGGGTATTGGTGGAGGGGTTGGAGGCAGAGTTGGAGAGTTTTGTTGGGGAGGTTGAGAGGGGGATTAGGGGTGAAGAGGGTTTTGTGTTTGTGGGTGTTAAGGAGATTGAGAGGAGAGTTGGTGTTTTTACAAGTAGTGTGGATGAATTGGGAGAATATGTGGATTGTTGTAGTAGGAATGTGCACAAAGCAAGGTCAGTTGTTCTACAAAGGATTATGAAGCCCAAGCGGACATAGTGAAGATTGAAAGCACTAATCAATTTTTTACTGCATTGTGATCAATAGACTGTTGAAATGGCAGATCTTTCATTCTTTGTATGGCTTTTGATCTTTCATTGTTTGTATGGCTTTTGATAAATTCGTTTGTATTGATTACTAGGGCATTTAAAAGATTTTGAAAGCACGCCATAAAGACCATTGAATCAAGGGGAGTTGATGAGTTTGATCAATGTGGTCAACCCTTAATTTATGATTGAGGTTTTGTTGTTGTTGTTGTAGCATATTTGCATGGATTTGGCTCTTCGAACTTCTTTTGTATTATTCATTTAGCAATGGCAATGGAAGCACAAATCAAATTTTGTGTTCCAATAATTTATTTGACAGGAATGATATATTGAAGCACAGTAGTGAACATTTAGTAATGAACTGAAACAAAAAAAAAAAAATATTGCCTTCAGTGATTTATACAAGTCATCGTAGCAAAAAAATTTATTCAAAATTGTAAGTAGTTTGCGGAATTCAAGAGTGTATTTATTGCATTTTTATCCATTTTACACTTATACAATTCAAACATTTATGATACTTTAATTTTTCAGTTCATTTGATGTCAACAACAACAACAACAACAACATAGCCTCAGTCCCAAATTAACTGGGGTCGGCTACATGGATCAAACTTTTTCATTGTGCTCGATTAAGTGCAATTGATAGTGAGCTTTGCAAACCATTCGAATCTCTCTTAATTAATGCATCCCATGTTAACTTTGGTCTACCCCTACTTCGTCGAATTTGTACAGTTTCTATTGAGTCAAGTTTTCTAGTTGGGGCATTTGTAGGCCGTCTTTGCGGGTGACCAAACCATCGCAAACTTCCCTTCCCTAATCTTTGTATCAATTGGTGCTACTCCTACTTGTCTTTGAATTTCTATATTTCTTATTCTATCTTTACGAGTTTTACCACACATCCACCTAAGCATCCTCATTTCTGCTACATTCACTTTATGTAATTGTTGTTGCTTTACTGCCCAACATTCATAGAGCATAGCTGGCCTAATTGCGGTCCTATAAAATTTTCCTTTTAACTTAGTAGGAACATGTCGATCACAAATCACCCCCGTTGCACTCCGCCATTTCTTCCATCCAGCTTGGATTCTATGTGTGACATCATTTTCAATGTTACCATCATTTTGTATGATTGAACCTAGGTATCTAAAGTGGTTTACCCTAGGAACTTCTACTTCCCCTAATTTTACCACTCCGTCATCTCACTGTCTAGTGTTTCCAAACTCACTATGCATGTATTCAGTTTTCGTCCTACTCAACTTAAAGCCTTTAGATTCTAATGTATTTCTCCGAGTTCTAATTTCCTATTCACTCCATCTTTAGTTTCATCCACTAAGACAATATCATCTCGCAAATAGCATACACCATGGTATATCCTCTTGAATATGTCTAGTTAATTCATCCATAACTAAAGTAAATAGATATGGGCTTAAAGCCGATCCTTGATGTAGTCCTATCGTAATGGGAAATTCTTTTGTAGCTCCTCCAAATGTCTTTATACTCGTTACTACTCCATCGTACATATCTTTAATAGTGTCTATGTATCTAGCGTGCACTCTTTTTCTTTCTAGAACCCACCAAAGAACATCTCTAGGGACCCTATCATATGCTTTTTCTAAATCTACGAATACCATATGAAGATCTTTTTTCTTTTCTCTATATTTTTTTAATAATCGTTTTACAAGGAAAATCGCCTCCATAGTTGACCTCCTAGGCATGAAACCAAATTGGTTCTCTGATATTGTTGTTTCTCTCTTTAGCCTATTGTCAATTATCCTCTCCCACGGTTTCATAGTGTGACTCATGAGTTTAATTCCCCGGTAGTTTGAGCAACTTTGAATGTCTCCTTTGTTTTTGAAGATTGGCACAAGCGTGCTTCTTCTCCAATCCATTGGCATCCGTTTTGATTTTAAAATTTTATTGAAAAGCTTTGTCAACCAAGTCAATCCGATTTCTCCTAAGCATTTCCAAACCTTTATGGGTATTTCATCCGGGCCACATGCTTTCCCTATTTTCATTCTTTTCAATGCCTCTTTAACTTCTACAATTCTAATATTGCGTGTATAGTTTAGATTTCTTTCTTGGTGTGGGTTTTCATCTATTATAGCATCAACTTGGCCATCATTAAATAAACTATCGAAGTAACTTCTCCATCTCTCCTTAATATCCTCCTCGCGCGTTAAAACATTTTGATTTTCGTCCTTAATACATCTTACATGACTTAGGTCTTGTTTCTTTTTATCTCTTAATTTGGCTAGCCTATATATATATATATATTTTTCGCCATCTCTATTACCTAACTTTGTATATAAATCTTCCATGAAATTTGTTTTAGCTTGACTAACTACTTTTTTAGCTTGTTTTCTAGCTTCTCTATATTGATTGTACGCATCTTCATCTTGACACTTAGGTATTTTCTTATACATATCTCTTTTAGTCTTAATTGCTCGTTGGACATCCTCGTTCCACCACCATGTTTCCTTCTTTGGAGGTCCCAAGCCCTTAGATATACCTAATATGTTTGATCCCACCCTCCTTATGCAACTACTCATTTCTAGCCACATTGTATTAGCATCTAAGTCAAGATTCCAAACATTTTCCTTTAGTAGTTTTTCTCTAAACTCTACTTGTTTACTATGTTTTAGGTTCCACCACTTTATTCTAGGGTCGCTAACTCTTTTATTCATATTTTTCCATTGTGTTAGCTTAATATCAAGTACTACTAACTTATGTTGGGTAGTAAGTGCTTCACCAGTATTACTTTGCGCCTCTACATAGTTTTCTATCTATTTTTCTTGTTAAAAGAAAATCTATTCGACTCTTGTTACGACCACTACTAAAAGTAATTATATGCGACTCCTCTTCCTAAAACTAGTATTTGCTAAGACAAGATCATATGCTTTGAAGCAAATTCTAAAATTGATTCTCCTTCTTCATTTCTATTACCGTAACCAAAACCTCCATGAACTCTCTCAAACCCCTCGTTACTTACCCCGACATGCTCATTTAAATCTCCTCCAATAAAAACCTTTTCATCTAATGGTATACTCTGCATAAATCCATCCATATCATCCCAAAACTTGTGTTTGATGCTCTCGTTTAATCCTACTTGTGGTGCATATGCGCTAAGTATGTTAATTTTTTCGTCTCCAATAATTAATTTAACTAGAATCAATTTATCCCCCATTCTTTTAACCTCTACGACCTTATCCTTATAATCATTATTCACCACAATTCCTACTCCATTGCATTTTCTATCTATACCAGTGTACCACAATTTAAACCCTGTGCTTACTATTTCTCTACTCTTTTCTCCTACCCATTTTGTCTCTCGGAGGCAAGCAATATTGACTCTCCTTCTAATCATGGTATCTACTAGTTCTATTGACTTCCCGTAAGTGTTCCTATGTTCCATGTTCCTAAACGAATTTTTTCTCCCCTTTGTATTTGTTTTTCTTTTCTATTTCTATTTTGTTGTTCGTATCTATGATTTTGTTTTTGTTTTCGTTTTTGTTTTTGTTTTTGTTTTGAACTAGCTTCTTTACCCACACCCGTCCTTTGTGTAGGAACCCTTGCTCATTTTTCGTCACATCCGGCGACGATGTGAAGGGACTAGCTTCTTTACCCACACACGTCCTATGTGTGGGAACCCTTGCTCATTTTTTTTCACACCCAGCGGCGATGTGAAACACACCCTTACTCATTTCTCACTACATCCGGCTCCGATGCAAAGCAAGCCGCTAGGTGGGAACGCCCCACGTTTATATATGTTTGATCCATTTCATGAAAAGTGACAAAAGTTTTACGCACGTTTGTCAACCTATCGCAACCCTCCTCCTTTATCCGGACTTGGGACCGGCTATGTAGCGCACATAGTGTACAACATAGGTGGAGTTAGTTCATTTGATGTCAAAAGATATGTAAATTACAACTATTTTAATTCTCGTGTCCTTACTTTAAACGACTTATATAAATGATCAATGAAGTTTTGAGTAATGAGTTTGCATTGATTTAAGAAAAATGATTTTTTGACATTCTTTTGATACATACATTTGCTACACAATGGTGTAGATTCTTTTAAAATTCCTAAGATACGCATCCTGATCAAATCTACACTATTGCGTAATATATGCATGTCTCCTTGAATTAAATAGTCTTGCAATTGCAGTACAAAAACTGGTTTTGAGCCTACTGAGCTGAAAATATTAGTAAAATCAACTTGCCAAGTATCAATAAAGGTTAAATAAGGGTACCTTCATTACTGGCTTATGGAACCTCCTTCAACATGAACCACAGAAGGCACTGCTGGACTGCAATGCATAGCAGAGATTTACATGTATAAACTTCAATGGAAACAGACATCAAACCAACTCATTTTAAATGAAATACAAACATTTGATATATTAACAAGTACAAGATGGTCCATGCCATACAATTGAAGACACCAACAACTTAATAATACAATTGTGCAATCACACACAAGAAGTCTCAGATGCCTTAAAACATCTTAATCTACAAACAAAACAATGGACACTCATAATGAATCTGCCACAAAGGAACTATACTTCTACCATTTGTCAAACAATGGGGGTAACATTGGGGATACCATCTCAACAAAGGCTTCTCTTTTTCCAAATTGGGGGCGGGGGGGGAGCAATTGAGGGCATCTCACCTTGCACACATTATATCCATAACTGTATCTCTATGAACTCGCCGATTGAGTAGGAGCAGAAGGATTGAATGCTTTTTGTTCACCACAAGACAGAACTTCATGAGGTCCAGCCTCCTCTCTGCCCACGCCCATTAAATCAAGGTAATATTGGTAATGAGACATGATGTTGTTCATTTGATCGACATCACCCTGACAGCACACAAGATCACCGTAGAGAATGTTCATTGTGGAGCCAAAACCAGGAACTCGCTTCGCCAATGTATCGTTTTTGGTGGGCTTCCAGTTTCCAACAAACACATCGTGAGCCGAGGGCTGCTTCTTTTTCTTTGGGGTCATCCATGTATACATTGCGGTTTGGAAAGCAATTGTTGCATTCTGCTCAATATATTCGGGATGGTTCAACAGATCCAACTTCAGACCCTCTCCAATCTTTCCATAATTGTAGTTCCTAGCAACAAGAAGGAAACACAAATACAAAAATGTTGCTTCCATTATCGCAAAACTTATATAGCCATCACAAAAATCAAAAGAAAAGAACATGGGATCTCATTTCTTGATGTGAAATTCAAAAATGTTTTTTGGTTTACATCCTAAATGAAAACATGAAATTTAGACAACTTCCAAATATTTGCTTAGTCTTCCCATATTTGAGCAAAATTCCATGCAAAACGAGTGACTATATTGGTTTCTTAACCTAACAACAGAATTCTTGTTCAAAATCAAAGATTCCTACTAGATAGCAACATTTCTTACGTTTACTCAAACACCCATATCCCATAACAACAACAAAACCAAACTGTTATAGCGACATAAAAGTAGAATTAAGTTTTCTCAAAAAAACCAATTAAAAGAACATGAGATTTACATTTGTTGATGTAAAATCCAGAAATGTTATTGACTTGCATCCTAAATGAAAACATGAGATTCCGAAAACAAATTCCCAACAATGTCCTAATATTTTCCAAGTCTTCCAAGATATGGGCAGAATTACAGTCAGAAAGAGTGATCATTCTGGTTTCTGAACCTAACAACGGATCTATTTTTTATTTTTATTTTTTTATTTTTTTCTTTTTTTCTTTTTTGATTCTCACCGCTTTGGCCCATGAGATTTACATTTGTTGATGTAAAATCCAGAAATGTTATTGACTTGCATCCTAAATGAAAACATGAGATTCCGAAAACAAATTCCCAACAATGTCCTAATATTTTCCAAGTCTTCCAAGATATAGGCAGAATTACAGTCAGAAAGAGTGACCATTCTGGTTTCTGAACCTAACAACGGATCTATCTTTTTTTTTCTTTTTTTTTTTTTTTTTTTTTTTTTTTTTTTTATTCTCACCACTTTGGCCTAACAACAGAATTTTTTCCTGCTAAGATAACAAACTTTTTTTATTTTTTTTATTTTTTGTTTTTGGGGAAAAATCTCCCCCAAAACCCTCAACTGGTTGAACACCTTTGTGTGCCTGAGATCTCACAAATTCCTCACTACCCCCATTATGAAAAAGAAAACAAAGTAACAAACACATCAAATAAAGCACACATTAAGCGATCCAAATGTCTAGAACTTCGTGAACACCCATCTATAAACACATCAAATAAAGCACAAATTAAGCCACCCAAATGTCTAGAACTTCATGAACACCCATGTATGAATCAAGAATCCCTGCACAAATAAACAATTTTTTTGCGCTCCCAACACTTTTCGCCATGAAAACAAGAACATTAACAGAAAAACTCACCAATAAACGGGAAGGGCACCACGCCCATAGTACTCAGCACCAGGAGTGCAAGGGTACACATAATCCTCAGCACAGTAAGACTGGCTCGGACTCATCTCATGATTGTAACACAGCCCCCACGCCAGAGGCCCCCCGGTGGCCACCCCGTAACCGCAAGAGGTCTTCGCGCCGACGTGCCCGAGAAATGCCGCGATCTCCTTCATCTGCATCAGCTTCCCCCCGGTGGTCCCGAACCCCAGGGCTTGAAACTCGGTGGAAGCAAGAATGAACGACTGGTAATCCCAGAACCCAACCGCGTGGGCGACCGGGGAGTTCCGCTTAGTGAAGAGTTGTTCGAAATTGTAGGCTTGGAAGAGATCGGAGATTGTTTGGTTGCAACAGTAGATCGAGTCACGGCACTCCCACCCTTTGTTGCAAACCTTCTCCTTCTTCCCTTCAATGGTTTTGAAGAACAGAGAAGCAGAGATTGTTAAGCAGAGGAGGAGAGGCAGAGCAAGTTTTAGCCCCATTTGATCTGCAGAGAAATGGGGATCAGATTTGGAGAAATTGAGAGGTACCCAGATTGAAATGCAGCACAGATGGATATATAGAGATGGGATTTGAGAGAATAACTTACAAGGGAGATAGGTTGGGAGTGCTCTGTTTTGGTGAACTCTTCGTTGAGATTTCGCTTTGTGAGGAAGCCAAGAATGGGAGAGGTAGATGGGAGAGGGCCATCATGAGAAGGTGTGATGGGTCCACTTGATGATGGGAGTGTCGGTTTCGATGAGATCGTACGGTGGGGATTGGATGGTGGAGAGAGACCAGGCTGGAAACTTAAGGCAAGGTGGGCAGATGGGAGTGACCTACCACCTGTGTCACCGACACTTGAGCTTATAAGCTTTTCTTGTTCCATCTCATCTTAAAGTAATACTCTTTTGACTCACATTAGCTACGTAGTTGTTTCACTTGGTGGGATTATGTTAGAGATCTGGAAGAGTACATCTGAAAGCCTGTGGGATTAACTTCGTCATGTCAAGAGCATACAAATAACTAATAATCTACAAAATAGATTGCCAATATAAGTAATAATTGTTGCCTGTCGGCTCAATTATTTTTCTTCACAACCTCAAGAGCAAATCATGTTCTTTCAATATCATAATTAATTAAAATTTGATCAGGAAAACAAAAACATAAAAAACCCCTTCTAATTAAAAAATAGAAATAGACACACAATCCTTACTATAATTTTACTTTTTTGACCTAAGAAATGCAATTGACTGGCGAGTTAATGAATTCAACTTTTTTTATAGCCACATTATATTTATTTAATTTTACTAAGCTAAAGGGTTAGTGTGCCCGATTAACTCAATGGGATTACCAAAGTAACGTAGGCCAGAAAAAAGTTCGAACACAAGAAAAAAAAAAAAAAAAAAAAAAAAAAAATCTACTTTCTCTCTTTATTCTATAACCTGGTTGAAACAAACATTTTCAAAGGTTGGTTTACTTCATTACAATAAATGAGAGCTTGACCGGTAATTTGTGAAGATGGAGGCCCATCATACTTTTCTTTACTTATATTATATTTTTCTATAAGATAGGCCCACCAAACTTGAACATGTGGAGAAAGATGTTGGGCATATGTCTTGAAAAGGCCCGTGTCTAGAGCTTTGGAGTCATTTTTATTTTTGAGTCGCACCGTAGGCACCTTACTCTTGCACGAAGGCACTCCATTATTGAGGGCACCATGCGATTTTATGAGGGCACCCAATTTTTTTGGTGAAGGCCTTAAACTACTCTTACTCCCAATCAACGCACCTGATCGTAACCGCAAGTATAACGGTTGAATTCTAGTAATAATGTGACAAAAGTTGATTAAGGATATCGTTCCTCTATGAAAGAATTACATGGATAAACGTCATTTAGTTGAATTCACTCTATTGTTAAAAAGATATCTTTTGTTTGGATTTAACTAAACTCCTCTATTCTAATAAAACAATGTAAATTAACTTGTGTTGTAGTATTGAGAAAACTCTTAGTTCACGACTTCACCTAGGTAATGAATTAGTATGATTTCATCTCACACTTCCTTCATCTTCATTATGTGTGTGCAATGCTTAATTAAAATTGACATATTTTTTAATATTCATTTCAACCCACTATCATGGTGAAAAAGATCCTAATGTACAAACTAAAACTCCACCTATCGATGTACATAACGTAAGTCTCGCATAGCATAAAGTTCCAAATCTTTAGACTCATTAACATTTAAATTTATTATTTGTGTCTCGCTAATCAACAATTATCTATCGATGTTATATATTTTACGATTGTATTGTTCATATCTGGCTTAAAAGCTCTGATGGTCATGGTAACTCCTAAAACCTCTACTCAACAAACATGTGATTAAGATGTTCATAGCATTACACATATAATCAATACAAATTCTAACAGTTGCACTTCTAATCATTATAGTTTGTTCATACTTCATATAGCATAGTATTCATACTATATGATTCATTGATCCTTAAAATAAATAAAATATTCACTCATCATTGAAATCAACATCATATAATTCATAAACATCATTAAAATCAAAGATTAAACTAAATATTACCTTTAATTGAATAAATGAAACAATGATTGAATTGCAAAATATGAGTCTTCAATATATTCTTCTCCAAAACTCTTCTAAATACTCAAAACTATGTTAATCTATAGTGGTGGCTCATAAACTATGATATTGGGTAAAAATCTATGAGTTTACCACATTCTAATACATATTTATAATCCTAAGACTCATAAGAATACAATTATAAACCCTAATTGACAATTCCAAATGAATTAGAATTCTAAAACTTTCTTTTTTTCCCGGCGTTGTCTATAAATGATCTGCGTTGTCCGTGTAAATTCATAGCGCCGACCACTGCATCAATTTTATATGTGAATTTTCTCCTCACAATAAGCTTGATGCCTTATGTGTAACTAGCTCGGCACCGTGAGTTTTATCCAACAAAGCCGCCACTACATCAAGTGCACTGCATCTCTTCTCTTGTCTCCTCACCTTGCCTACGCCTTATACCCATTTCTCATGGCGTCGAGTGTATACCATGACATCAAGTGCGATTTTATGCTTTTTCTCCTCATTTCATCATAAAATCACTTGTTTGTCTCTTTTATACCTTATAGACATGAAAACACGTAAATGACATCAATTAGAGCTCATTCCAGAATATTTAGTCCAATTATACATCTAAACTAGTCATATATATAAGTCTAATTAAACACTTATCAAATACTGTGACGACCCCAACCCCACAAACTGGGCCCAGCCCGGTCTAAACCTACGTAGACTCTCGATCAACTCTCGTGATATCAATGCATGCCTAGTCAGTCTCTTTTCTATGTTATTCGATCATTAGTTGCTTATTAAGTTTGCTAGTTATTTTAAATAATTCTTAATAAATCTCAGCAAAAGTTAGTCAATTTAAAACAACTTAAACAATTAAAGATTAAGACTTGGGACAACCCTAAAGTAGAAATCTTGGGAAAATAGATTTCATTTATATGCATGAAGTGGAAATCAGTACAATATAACGATCAAGTCATCATATACATGTATCTCGAGTCTCATAACACATAATATCCCAAAATTTAACAAGAAACAAGTGTAGTTCATATGTACATCCAAAATATCAAAAAGAACTTACGATAGTAGTAGAGATGAGTTAACTATGAGGGGAACTCAGAGATAATCACCGATCACAATGTCAAATCCTGAAATTTTTAAATCAGTAATTATGGTTAATTTGAGATTAAGGAAGCTTAATTATAGTTTTGGTCGTGACTAGGGAATTAAACACCGGTGAATTTGAGATTTATAATTAATTTTATTAATTTGTGATGTTTGCTTAGTGTTGTGTATTGTATATTATTTTATTTTACGAAATTTGGGTGATTGAATAAATTTGAGATTCACTTGGTTTTGTTTGGATATACGTGTCGAGACGGGTGTCGAGATAGTCAAAATATTGACATAAATATGAGTTTCGAGTTTCACGATGAATAATAAAATTTAAATTCAAAATTCAAAATTTGGACCTTAAATGGACTAAACGAGCCAACGCGGTGATTTGTCTCGGTTTGCGTGTAAATCGGGATTGGAGGTAGTGTGAAATGAGACGAAGATGTGTGAGATCTTGTTTCGAGTTTGTTGTCGGTTGACAATAGTCAAGGTTAAGATTTGGTCCAAACTGGTGCAAGTTTGGATAAGTATGGCAGAGAGGATTGGTCTATAAAGGTTTCGTATGTCATGGATAAAGCTAAGATTTTTGGGTTTTAGTGTGACCAAAACCAATATTATGGATGTTTTATGAATATGGATTGTTTTGTCGAGAATTTGGTTCAATTTGGTGAAAAACAGGATCGAGAATGGGCACCGGATGCTAAACCACGTCAAAATATGATTTTTCAGGAATTAATAATAAAAAAGAAATTAAGATGCTCAAGCAAGTACATGAGGTATATATATATATAAAGGAAAAAAAATCAATCCATCATTATATATATATATATATATATATAAAGGAAAAAAAATCAATCCATCATTATATATATATATATATATATCATCAACTGAACGTTGAATTCGAATGTTTCCTAAACCGTTCCGCCGATTCCTTAGCTCGCAGAGCTCTCGACATTCGATTTTCGCTCAGTTTCTTTCTGCAAAATCATAGAGCATCATGAGATGGTCAATTTAAGCTATATTTTCACTGTGGAATCGAGGTATTCGACTAACAATTTGGTAAATTCTCAATATTGGGCATTTTTCCTCAATTCAATTTAAATTTTTGCAATTTTTTATTTCTTTCACAAGGTTTCGATAGAAATTGGTAGGAATCGTTATTAATTGATATATTGAATTGATTTACGTCAATTTAGGATAAGTTTCACTGATGTGGGTTAAAATTTTGATTAGGTGAACTAATGCAATTCAATTGATAACTATTTTAGAGATGTTTTAATTATCGATATTGATTTATATTGGGTTTCTAGATGAATTAATTTTGATCTAATTCAACTCCATGGGTTATGGATATTTTGGTGTTGGTATCGAGTGGTTTCGTGGTGTTTATTATCGAGTTTTGAGGATTTAATTGCGAAAATACTAATTTGGAGAAGTTTTTTTTTAGTACAAAATATATGAAGTTGCAAAGTCGACATGCCATATAGAAAAATCCATAACTTCTCTGTTAGTGATCCGATTTAGGTGTTCTTTGAGTATATGGAAAGTAGTACATGAGTACTACAAGTTCCTTTAAGGTCATCATGACAAATATCAAGGTTTTCAAGGTTAAAAGCTACCCCAAGTTAGCTAGTTGAAAGCTAGTTGAAATAGTTATATAAGTTAATATTTTTGGAAATTATTCTCAAGCGTACTTTGATCGCAGTTTTCATTGTGCTTCGTGATATCGTTTCACTTGACGCTTGACCCATAATATAATTGGGTATGCAGAAAAGCTATTGGAACCATTTTCAAGGTGATCCAACATTTTGGGAACCTTGAAAATTAAGGTTGAAGTTGGCTGTTTGTAAGGTTAAGTAAATCTCATAGTTACCTTTACATTGTATGATTATATTTCGTATATATTGCATTGATCCTTGAATTGCATTTTTTTGTTATACATGCATACATGGTTTGGTAAGGTAAGGCGTTACAAGTCTCCTTATAGTGTTTATATCGGGGTTATTGAACACCATATTATGCTTGAGGGGTTGGAGTCACTGATATTTTGCATCACGCGGTTATCATGAGATCACTTTGAATCAGATCATACTCCAATAGCCTAGAGGAATGAGACTCATTTAGTTATTCTCCCCGTACATGAGTCCTTACTACTGTTTACTTACCACTTTCGGAGACCAGTCGTCTGATTGTAGTCGGATAACAGAAACGGGATGGATTCATGGTTGTATTTAAATTCATTAGATTATATTATTTGTCTAAATTCCTTGGATTCTTATGCATTTGATTACTACATATATACTGGATAGTATTTGATTTACTTATCTGACATTATCAAATTTTTGTAATTGGATATTGACAGGCTTTAGCGGCGACAAAGGAAAGGAAAGGCTTTCCGATTATTAGTGACTTGCTCAATTTCTTTCTCTATATGTTTATGTTACTTTTGAATATAAAATATTGTATAAATGGGTTTTTAGATTCGTGTGAGATTATGATATCTTTTGAAAGTATTAAAATGGTTTTGAGAAAGATTGAAATTGTTTTAATGGTTTTAAGATGGATTGGAATATCGAGAAGTTAAGGTATTAATGATTGAATTATGTTGAAAGTCTGAGATAGGTTAGAATGAATAAATAATTATTATTAATGTGATATATTTTGTTATAGGGTGGATCGTAAGTCCTTCGGCATTTCCACCAAGCTGAGTAGGTTCGTTTAAGTTTTATGAAGGGCGGGATTTCCAGTGTAGGCTTAGAAATAGAGGAGATGCTAGCGAGAACTTTTTACAAAATTATGAGGATTATACAATTAATCCAAATGAACTTTGAGGTTTAAGATTCATTTTTAGAACCTCGTGGTTGATAAAGAATCTTATTTGATAATTACTCTGATAGATTTTTAATTATTTACTCTGACAATGTTGATATCAAAGCTTAAGATTCTAAAACAATCTTGTTGATTTAAGTTTAGTGAGTGATTAGTTGGGAAGTAACACGATGGAACGGGGTTCAAAAGTTTAAAAATTTTATGATTGTGTTATGTGACTTTTATATTATTGAGATATCGATGGATGTGGACTTCTTGAACCACTTTTCTTGCAATTTTTATTGCAAAAAATTATTAGTGGACAGCAAGAGCAAGATTAGGGATTTTGCGAGGATAATAGTGATTCAAACACATTTGAGAACTTGGTTGTGAAGATGCTAAAGTCGATAAATACCTTAGCTACCAACCCGGTATTTGTGATTGTGTGACCCAAGAATGTCACTTCAGTCGCTCAGGAAGAGCAGACTACCATTACAGTTTGTTCGAGAATCGAACTGGATGTTGTAGTTTCCGGTTCAGACTGATACATTTGTTGATAGTGGAATGTCACGAGAAGAAAAGTAGGAAAAGTTTGGTACCATTATATTAAGGATTAAACTGAATATTATGCGAGAGGTTTGAGATAGGGCCAATATCTATATGATTATACAAGTTTTCAGCACGAATCATGATGATATAAGGGCGTCATGGAGTCAGGACAAGAATCAAATTTTGTAGGTGAGAGCATTTTCCTTTCAGGTTTGACCCTAAGTTCCGAGAGAAAATGAAAGATTTGAGGATTAGTTGATATGACACAAACATATTTTTCAATCTTCAGGTCGAAAAGGTATACCTTAGTTGTAAAGGAATGATGGTAAGGGTCAGGGATCTCAGGGGGGTAAGCCTCGAATCAGATATCGACACATATTCATGAATCTTTTATATGTAATAAACCTACAGTGATATGTTTTAGCTATGAAAAAGAAGGTCACATCAGCCAAGATAGTTCTCGAAATCCGAGTGTGATTATGTGTTTTGGGTATGAAAAGAAGAAGCATTACAAGATACGTGTCCATAACTTTTAAAAACATCATTTTGTATGTCACAGACTCAACAACATATCATGGAATGTGTTTAAGTGGTTCGATTTTAGTTTCTGGTCGTGTGGTGATTGAGTTAGGGATAACTCCGGTGTAAGTCTTTATTCATCTTGTACTTAACACAGTAATTGGAGATATGGTGGATCCTCACTTAATGTATGAGAAATATGTTGTTGAGATCTTTAGACACGAGATGGTTGTTGATTTTATGTGTTATAGTTATTGGAGTTTGAGGTGTTATTGATAATGGATTAGCTAGTCATTAGGAAGAAATTGAAATTTTTACCGAAAATATAGTACAGAAGCAAGATTTAAAATTAAATTGGAGGATATTCTTATGGTTGGGGATTCGTGGACACGTATTTTGATGAATTAACTAGAGTTCCTTCTCTAATAGATATTAATTTTATGATTGATTTGGTTTTGGAACTAGACCAATAACTATGCTGTCCTATGGAATATCTCCGAAGGAATTACAGGAGTTGCAGTATCAATTAGAAGAGTTGATGGATGAAAGAGTTTATTCATCAAGGTAAGTCGCAGTGGGGGTGCATAGTCCTTTTGTGAAAAAGAAGAATGGTAATTTGATTATTTACATTGATTATTAATAGTTAAACATAGTAACTGTTCAAAATAAATATCTATTACCTTGAATTAATGATTTTTTTGATCAACTGAATATATTAAAACTCTTTTCAAAGATTTATTTTCGTTAAGGTTACTATTAGTCAGAGTTCGGGAAGATGATGTATAGAAAATCGTGTTTAGTATCAGATATGGTTACTTTGACTTTATTGTTATGTCATTTGGGTTGACTGATGTTCCGACAATGGTTGTAGATTTGATGCATAGAGTGTTAAGGTTGTGTTTGGGTCACTTTGTGATAATGTTCATTGATGATATCGAGATATACTTTAAGACTTACAAGGATCATAAATAATATATTGGAGTTAATCTCTAAAATTTGAGAAATCATAAATTGCATGCTAAGTTTGGCCAATGAAAGTTTTGGTTGTCTAAGGTGAAGTTTTTGGGTGATGTAGTTTGTATGAAATAAATTTGGTGGATACAGCCAATAATGAGGCTATCATTGGTTAGTCGGAACCTATTCAAATGACGGAGATACGGAGTTTTCTGGGTTTTGCTAGCGATTATTGTAAATTTGTGAAAGATTTTCAAAGATAGTTGCACAAGTTATTAAATTAACTCGAAAAAAATTTCAATTGTTTGGTCAAATAAATGCAATGCTGTATTTTGAGAAATTGAAGAAGCGTTTGACTTTAGCACTAGTTCTTGTATTGTCTAAATTGAGGAAAAGGCTTACATTTTAGACAGATGCATCGAAAGTGGGTTTGAGTTGTGTTAATGCAAAATGGAAAGGTGATTGTTTAGGCTTCTTGTCAATTAAATATTCACGAGAAGAATTATTATGTTTATTATTTATAATTAGCGACGATTGTGTTTATGTTGAAGCTGTGGAGATATGGGGGAAGTTTTGCGCTATTTTCAAATCATAAGAGTTTGAATTATTTTTTCTCCCAACCAAAATTGAATCTGAAACAATAATAATAGTCGAACATTAGAAAGACTTCAATTTTAGTTTTAAATACCATTCAGGTGAAACTAATGTTGTTACTGACTCATTGAGCATGAGGAGTGCTGAAACATTGCAAGCCACTTGTCGATTAACTTACGAGTATGATTTGCTCGAAAATGTCATTATTATGATTTTTTTAGAGGTTCTTAGGTTGATGACGAATTGACTAGTGCTCGATTTAGAGTACAACTCATCTTTATTCAGGAAATGATAGAGTGTCAGCAAAGTGATATGGATTACGAAAAATTTAAGGGGTTTGCTGATAATAGTAATAATCTAAATTGAGTTGAGTTTGTGGATTAAAGTTTAAGGTTTAAAGGTAGACCGTGGATTCCATCGGTGGCTGAGATTCGATATGAGATATCGAGAGAATCTAATCAGTTTGAATTTAGCATTCATCCTGGTAGAACCGAAATATGTTATGATATGGGGAGACTGTATTGGTGGCTAGGGATGAAAGCCGACGTAAGTGATTATGTGAGGAAATGTGAGATTTGTCAACAGGTTACAGCCGATAGGTGGAAACATAGAGATACATTGCTGCTACTTCCCATATTTTAATGAAAATGGGAATATATCGTAATAGAATTTGTTATTAATCTGCCTATTTTTGGGGAGAAACATGATGTGGTGTGAATTATTGTTGATTGATTGGCAAGGTCGGTTCATGTTCGTTTTATGTACATTTCATATACCTTTACACAACTGAGCTTGTTGTATGGGAGAGAGGTGGCTCGCTTGTTTGGAGTGTTGCTGATGATAGTTTTTTTTATCTTGATACTCGGTACACATCGGGGTTGTGGTAGGGCATACAAGATTTGTTCGACACTCAGTTTTATTTTAGTACTGTATTTCATCCTCGGGTGGATGGTCAGACTAAAAGGTTGATTTATGTATTGGACGAATGCTTAGGGCTTGTGTATTGGTATTTGATGGTTCATGGGAAGAATACATACCTTTGTGTGAGTTTTTTTAATAAATGTTGTAAATTGTGTATCGAAATGACTCCATTTTAGACATGGTATGGGGTACCTTGTCGATCTCCTGGCGGTTGGGCTGAACTAGAGGATTTGGTGGAGTTAAGGTCATAGATGGTTGGAAATCACATTGAGGTTGTGCAACAAATTTGTCTAAGATTGAAAATGGTTTAGGAAAGATACAAAAATCATTATGATCTCTATCACCGATTTGTGATATATAGTAAAGGAGATTAAGTGTATTTGAAAGTCTCCCATCGCAATGACCATCATAGGTTTGGACTGAAAGGAAAGCTCTCTATCAGATTGATAAAAGTTTTTGAGATTATGAAACGGATTGAGAAGATGGTGTATGGATTGGTACTACCGCCTTAGCTAGCCGAAATTTATGATGCATTGCACTGTCTATACTCGGGCAAAAGGAAAATGATCTGTATTATATAGTTTGAATAGAGTCAATTTGATTTATAGGGTCACGTGTTATGCGAAGAGGAACTTATATTGATTGTGGATAAGAAGGTTCAAAAGTCTTGAAATAAAGAAATTCCACTTGTTTGGGTAAGTGGCATTTTCACGGTGATTTGGAATTAACATGGGAACAAGAGGTGTGTATGAGAGAGCATTTTTCGAGTCTTTTTAAGTTCAGGTAGATTTGGTTAAATTTTAATTTCGAGGAAAAAGCTTTTATTAGTTGGGAAGATTGTCAAATCCAAAATTTTTAATCGATAATTACGGTTAATTCGGGGTTAAGGAAGCTTAATTGTTAAACACCGGTGAATTTGAGATTTATAATTAATTTTATTAATCTGTGATGTTTGCCTAGTGTTGGGTATTATATATTATTTTATTTTGTGAAATTCAGGTAGTTGAGTAAATTTGATATTTGCGGAGTTTTATCTCAAAATATGTGTCGAGACGGGTGCTGAGATAGCCAAAAAATTAACATAAATATTAGTTTTAACTTTCACAATGAATAATGAAATTTAAATTCAAAATTCAAAATTTGGCCCTTAAATGGACTTAACAAACTGATGTGGGGATTTGCCTCAGTTTCCGTGTAAGTCGGGATTAGAGGTAATGTGAAATGAGACGAAGTTGTATGAAATCTTATTTCGAGTTTGGTGTCGGTTGACAATAGTCGAGGTTGAAATTTGGTCCAAACCGGTGCAAGTTTGGATAAGTATGGCAAGATGATTGGTCTATAAGGGTTTCGTATTTCATGGACAAAGTTAAGATTTTTGGGGTTTTGGTGTGACCAAAATCAGTGTTATTAACGTTTTATGAAGATTGATTGTTTTGTCGAGAATTTGGTTCAATTCAGTGAAAAATGGGGTCAAAAAACAAGTATTGATGTTAGACCACGTTAAAATAAGGTTTTAAGAAATTAATAATTAAAAAGAAATTTAGCTGCTCAAGCAAGCAGCTCAATGTTATATATATATATATATATATATATATATAAAGGAAAAAACAAATCAATCGATCATTTTATACATATCAACAGAACGTTCCTAAACCCTTCTGCCTATTCATTTGCTCATGGAGCTCTTGACATCTTATTTTTGCTCGAACAAGTTCCTTTAAGGTTATTGTAACAAATATTGAGGTTTTCAAGATTAAAAAGTTACCCCATATTGGCTAAATGAAATAGTTATATAAATTAATATTTTTGAAAACTATTCTCAATTGTACTTTGATCTCGGGTTTCGTTATATTGTTTCACTTGAAGCTTGACCCATAATATAATTGGGTATGTAGGGAAGCTATTGGAACCATTTTTAAGGTGATTCAACACTCCAGGAACATTGAAAATTAAGCTTGAAGTTGGTTGTTTATAAGGTTAAGTAACTCACGTAGTAACCTTTACATTGTATGATTATATTTCATATAAATTGCATTGATCCTTGACTTGCATTTTTTTGTTGAACACGCATACACGGTTTGGGAGGGTAAGGTGTTAAGAGTCTCCTTATAGTGTTTATATCAGGGTTATTAAACACTATATTATGTTTGAGGGGCTGGAGTCACTGATACTTTGCATCACATGGTTATCATGAGATCATGTTGAGTCAAATCATACTCCAATAGTCTAGAGGAACGAGACACGTTTGGTTATTCTCCCCGCGTATGAGTCCTTATTACTATTTACTTACCACTTTCGAAGACTAGTCATCTGATTGTGGTCTGATAACAGAAACGGGATGGATTCACGGTTGTATTTAAATTCCTTAGATTATATTGTTCGTTTAAATTCCTTGGATTATTATGCATTTGATTACTACAAGTGTACTAGATAGTGTGGGATTTACTTATCTGATATTATCGAATTTTTGGAAATGGATAATGACAAGTTTTAGCGGCGACAAAGGAAAGGAAAAGCTTTTCGATTATTGGTGACTTGCCAGTTTCTTTCTCACTATGTTTGTATTACTTTTGAATATAAAATATTGTATAAATGGTTTTTTGGGTTCGTGTGAGGTTATGATATCATTTGAAAGTGTTGAAATGATTTTGAGAATGATTAGAATAGTTTTAATGGTTTTAGGATGGATTGGAATGCTGAGAAGTTAACGTATTAATGATTTAATAATGTTGAAAGTCTGAGATATGTTAAAAGAATAAATAATCGTTATTAATGCGATGTATTTTGTTATGGGGCAGATTGTGAGTCCTTCAGTGTTTCCTCCAAGCTAAGCAGGTTTTTGAAGATTTGTGAAGGCTGAGATTTTTGGTGTAGGCTTAGAAATAGAGGAAATGCTGGCGAAATTCTTTTACAGAATTCTGAGTATTATACAATCAATCCAATTGAAATTTGAGGTTTAAGATTCATTTTTAGCACCCTTTGTGGTTGATAAAGAATCTTATTTGATAATTATTTTGATAGATTTTGAATTATTTATTTATTATGATATGAGGTTAGGCTATTAGGTTATCAAGAAATTAAGGTAATCTAGGCTAGTTAGATGCCCTAATTAGGTGGGGTCTGACACAGATGCTCCTTGCCTCTGCTACTGGAGAGGCCTGCAAATGTCACCAATGATGGAGACAATCCTAGTAAGTAAATCCAGCAGAAACTCAACAATATTCCAAGAAAATAAATGATAAGTCTATAAATCATGCGGGAAATGAAAGAATAGTAAATAAAGCAGTAAAGTGCATGATAGGCATACTTGGACCATTAAAGATAGGAACCGAGTTGCCCGAAAGAAAAAGATAGGAAGAAACTGGTCTATACACTCTACACCGACAAAATGTGTAAGTGTGGAAGTTGGTACCGTAGACCAAAGTTTCACAAGCCATACCAATTCAATCGACATCGCCAGCTTTACCTAAGCCACAGTTCGAGAGAGTTATAAAAGAGACCACAGTGACCCTGGATGCCTGCTACTTATGGAACTTAAATGCCAATTGAGGAGCCACAATGACCTTGGATGCTCACATTAAAAGGATTCAGACTCGGAAGGAGCCATGGGAGCTATGCGGACGCTCAACTCATGAGTGATCATAGTCAATTAGGCCTAACCACTCAAACACCTAAACCACTTGGTGGGGAATTAGAGTTCAAAAATCTTAGCTTATCATTTCAAGAATAAACAAGGAAAGTGTAAAGAAATAGCATTCATTTTCTGACTGATTTACTTACTTCAACAAACAATAATATCCAAGCTAAATGCGGCTCCCACACGTTCGTACTGCATTCGTGATACCTGTAATAGATACTATGGGTCCCTGGTACCAATTAAAGTTAATTAAATGTGTTAAAGCTTATTTAAGTTTAACTATCCTATTCATTATAATATATTCCACTATTTGTTTGTTTCTACTTAACTTAGACCAAATATCAACTTCAATGTGCCTAAACAAGTTTACGCTAAATCCTCGGGGTCCTTAGTCGCTTGTTCATACCATACACGAAGGCTTGATGCAAAGGGACAACCCCGAGATGCCTCTTTTATTCATTTTAAATGCTCATTTGACACTTAACTCGGCTCAAATGCCCAAAGTCGATGTTACAAAGTTGTAGCCATTTTTTCTATTGTTTTTAAGTGTTATTGAATCACCAAAGTCCATTGAAAATCATTTCAAGTTGGTTTAATGCATTGGTTTGCAAAACAGTCCCTTAGAGACCTTAAAATAATTTTCAAAAACTTAGTTTTTATGTACATTGATATGCGGCTAAAACACTCATATAAATTCCCAAAATTCTCGATATTGATTCATTGGATTCAATTAACCTAAAACCAAGGTTTTTGAGTTCTAAAATCTCATTATTATGATCAAGAACCACTTTTGAAACTCTAAGTAAAACTTTAAGTCTTTTTTGTAAATATTGATCTCTAATTCAAAGCATGACTTGAGAACTAAGTTAGCCACATCGAAAAATCACGAAACTCGGTGTATACCTTTATTATGATCCAAAATCACATTATGAAAATCTTGTTTCAATTCCAACGTCATTTGATGTTCGTAATACTTTAAATCGAAATTCAGCTGATTAAGTAAGTAAATCTCACCTATTTCAAAATATTCTAGAGGTTTTAGTAATTTTTTCGATTAGTGGAAGCCCCGAAAGATGTCCCGACATCTAAACACCTACAAAAGGAATTATTTCTATGGACAAGTGCTGAATTTCAGTCAATTTTTGATAAAAAAAGATAACTCAATTTTTAAAAGGTGTTGGTGTTATGTTTTTGTTTTATGTATAAGCTTTCCAAAATGGTAAATTGCACTCAAATCTTATTCAGATTGAGGGAGTTATGCTTAAAATGCCAAAGCAACTCACTTTGATAGAGTTTCAGATCAACAGTACAAAAAAACTCATAACTCTCAAACTATACATTCAAATAATACAATTTTTGGTGAGACACTTGTCCAAATATCCGAGAACAACTCATAAAAATCAGCCAACTCTAAGAAGAAACAAAGGATTTATGCCATCTAAAACTTAAGCTATAATCTTAAATTTCATCAAACATATAGTATTCACGAACAACTAAATTCACAATACATGGTTCAAATCCCTTAATTTTGTCCAACATTTACACTCATTATAAGACATCATTCAACATTGATATTAGAGTAGAAACTCAAATATTAAACATCCAATTACATAAGAAAATCAGTCCATTCTTTCATTTACCCAAAATCCCCAATTCTTAAATCAAGACATAAGTTTTTCATGAACATGAGAGAAACTTTGGTTTTCTTGATTCATAATCATCTCGTAACATTAGAGATTCTTCAAACTTGACAAGATCTCGGCTCTACAATGATTTAAAGAACCTCAAATCATCACAATGTACTATTGAAATGAAAGAGATTTGTTACCTAAGTTTTGATCCTTGTGAAAACTCAAGCTCTTTGAGATCCTTAGCTCAAACTCCACATTCTCTTTGATTTTCCAACACTATTTCTAACTAAACCACTCTCTTTTCTCTTCAAACCTACCTGAAGCGTTTTGTGTTCATGCATGGCGTAAAGATTAAGTATGTCTTTTATACTCAAACTTTTTGAAGCTTGGCCATTTGATTATCCTAGTACCATTGCATCCATCAAAATCTCTAGATTTATCCATAATTGGTGTTAGCTCCCACATGCATACCACAGGATCCATTATAATTCATTTAGATTTCCACATGGACATATCACTAGGTAAATCAATGTACCAAGAGTGTGGTCTCCATTCAAGTTTCTAACATTTCATGTTTTTGATAATCCATAAAGACTATGGCATGTATTAAGTAAATATGTTTCATGAAACTCATTTGATAAGTTAGGTACCATAATAATGTGAAATTTTCTCAACTTTATGCTTAATTTATATGTCTAAGTTCAACCACTCACTTAGGAAATTTATAATTTTCCAATTTTCTCTAACTTAGGCCTTATTGAACTGAAGCACATAGACTTAATTGATTACATCCTAGTTTTTTTTTTAGACTCACCGCATAGTTTAGATGACTAGTTAGAGTTTAAGTAAGTGAATTAAGTCATTAACTTAAGACCAAGTTTTCAATCCACCCGATCGTCTCGCGCGAACCCATCTCGAGGTAACTTGACACACTCGGCTTTTATAAAAACAAAACTTTTAAAATTTGTGCACATATATATATATAAACATATAATACATGCATCAAAGTTAAGAAAAACTATTTAATTATTACCTTGGTGTCTGCCGGAGTACTGAACGAGTTCGCTACGTAGGACTGGCTGCCAGGTCACGTTCCTACAAAGCATACAACTAGGATTTGATTATTCAGGTCATTAAAAATAGCCTAAAACATAGGATTTTGTACGTCCCAAGCAAAATTGTTTTCTACTAAGTACGCTTACAACAACTACTACTACTTATAATCCTTACTCATTTTACATAGTTCATGGAGTATCCTTTAATTCAAATAAGTTCAAGTTAATAATCCACTCAAATGGTTTTTCTTTACAAAAATATTACTTTTAAAATATGTAGTTTTAACAACACATATAATTCACTTTCGAAACTCATTAGTAGTTCACAACGAAAACAAACCATCACTACTCATAAGTTTATTTCACCTCGACACTTAAGTAGCAAGTTTACAATCTCATGATTTCTCATTAAGCTCAAGAAGTCTAAAATAAGCATAGATCATACTATTTTTGTAGACTTTAGTACTTCAAGAGTCCACAGGACTTCATTTAGTTGGAATGAAAACTAAACTCAACTAAGTTACTTATACTCGAGCTAAATCTTTTCATTTAAAGAGTTTTACAGGGGTGTATTCAATTGGGATTTTAATAGACTTTTGGTTACTTTTATTGACTAAAAAAGTTTAGGGGTATTCAATTAAAACTTTTAGAGAGTCTCTACAAGTAAGGTGTATTCAATGTGAACTTTTATAGACTTTTAAAAAGTCTCTAAAAGTTTTGGGGTATTCAATTAAAACTTTTGTAAACTCTCTAATTGTAAGGGGTATTCAATTTCTTAAGAAATCTTGTGGATTTGTGGGTTTGGATGACTTTTCAAGACTTTCCACCTAACCCTATATATGTTGAAATTCTTCTCCATCTCTTCAGCCTCCACCAGAAACTTTTGTGAACTTCCTTTTCTTCTTTTCGCCTCTCTCATCGTCAAAGCCGCTCCACCAAAAATCTCTTTCGCTCTCTATTTCTCTCTTTCGCTCTCTCTCTCTCTCTCATGGCTGTATGATCTCTCCCATGGCCGTCTGATCTCTCTCTCATGGCCGTCTGGATCTCCTGAAGAACCATTTACACAAATCGTCAAAGCTGATCCACCAAAAATCTCTTTTGCTCTATGTCTCTCTTTCACTCTCTCTCTCTCTCGTGGCCGTCTGATCTCTCTCATGGCCGTCTGATCTCTTTCATGGCCGTATGATGAATCTCCTGAAGAACCATTTACACTCATCGTCAAAGCTGCTCCACTAAAAATATCTCTCGCTTCTCTCTCTCTCTCGTGGTCGTCTGATCTCTCTCCGTTTTGATTTCGAATGTGCTCCTGAGTTTTCGAGGTTCCGTTGAAGCTCTGATTCACAACCTGTAAGTCGCTTTCCAACCCTCGCTTTGCTTTTCCGAGTTTTTTTTATTTGATTGGTGAATCTGCGTTTCTTTGTGTGCGGTTTTTATGCGGTTCGCTTGAGTTTTTCAATGGTATATTTACTTCAATCTATTTTGCATATAATCCCATTGATCATGCTATCAAACATTAGCATACTTGTTGTAAGTCTTGAAATGCCACACTTTCCTCCAAATTCCTGATTGTGTTCAAATCACCCCTAGCAACCATCCCATTGATCATGCTAAACTTTACCATTTCATCCCAGAATGCCTACCTTTCTTTCCCGCGTTTCGTTATGTGCGGTTTTTATGCGGTTCGCTTGAATCTTTCAATGGTATATTCATTTCAATCTATTTTGAATGTTGGGATATTATCTCTTTGAACATCTATGCGCGGAGAACCGAAATGGTTTTTATGCGTTTCGTTGTATGCAATTCTGAATGGTTTGCTTGAATTTTTCATTATGCGGTGCAACACCTTTCGCGTTGAATCGGAGAACCTGCTTCATTTTCAGTTTTTATGCGCGGATTGTGTTGTTTAGACGGTTTTAATGCAGTTCCTACAATTCGCTAGTACTAGTTAAGATAAAGCATCATCTTACATTGCTCAGAATCTTTCCACCAAACCAGACAGATTCTGCACCATATAGAGGAGGAATTACTCTCAAACCTTTCGACATGGATGGGGGAAGAAGTGCAAACAACTCCTTCTCTAACCTCTCTAAAACAAATAAAATTGGCTTTCAAAAATGAAACAAATGAAATTAATAGTAGTGTTTGGTTAAATTTTGTGTACTTGAAACAAATGAAATTGATAGTAGTGTTTGGAGGAATTACATTTTGCTTCTCTAGCCTTTGAACAATGGTTTCACCTAGATGATGCTTTTGTGTACTTGAAACTACGACCTCTTACCTCACATTTCATTGTTAAGTTTGGTTAAATTTTGTGACAAACTAGGAATAAAATGGACATTAATATGTACTGCAAATTAAAGAAATACCCTTTGGATTGGCGTAAATAGATATGATTATAGTGTGATGACATAAATAGACCCTTTGGATTTGCTTGTCTAGCAGGTCGAATTGAATCCCATGCTAATAATATGCGAGTTTTAGGGACTAAAGATTCATAGTCAATGCATGAAGTTTTCTACTACATTCAAGGACAATATTTGTGCCTTTAATTTTCATGACACTCTGTAAATGTTCCTATCTGCCTAGCTCTCTGTGGGTGATCAAGGATGCCTAACCAATGCATTCTCTAAGGGAGAACAACTTTGGAATGATGTCCAAATGATTCATGAGAGAAAACCTATTGAACTAAATGAATGAATGCATTTGTATATTTAGATATGGTACTATGTCGACCATACTTATCCTGCAAGGCTATTTAGAGATGCACATTGTCAACTATACTTATAATTGTTTATGAAATCCACATTTTGTTTATAATGTTATCAATCTAACTCATTATCATTCTAGTGCTACTTACATGAAAGTTTTTATATATATGATTATAGTGCGATGGGAGACTCACAAGTAACTGTTGAAAACAAAAAAAGGAAAAAGTGTGATAAAATATACTACATGGACTGCGGAAGAGAGCAATAAGTTGCTTAAATTGTTGGTTGATGCTGCAACTCGTGGATGGCGTGATACTAATGGTGCTTTTACTAAAGCAACCATTGAAAAAAAAATACTTCCTGTTCTTAAAGAAACACTTGGATGTGAAAGAAATTTCTTGAATTACAAAAGTCGATGGAAATGGTTCAAAGACCGTTATCAAGGCTATGTTGAGCTTATGCATTGAAACTCTGGATTTGGATGGGATCCCGTTAACAAAAAATCATGGCAAGCGATGAAGTATGGGAGGAATACTTCAAGGTGAGATCTTTAATTATTTCATTAACATATTGTACCGAAGTATGTATTAACTCCTTTTATTTTTGACCAGTCTCATCCTAATCAAAGACATTATCAGACGGACGCGTTTCCTGATTATGATGACTTAAGGATAATTGTCGAAAATCCAACTGCCTCAGGGAGATACTCGATTGGACTTGGGGATGATACTGATGCTAGGGCATTTATGGCAAAGGAAACTAGTGGTGATGTATTGGATGATCTTACTTATGACTATGATGCTGAGGCTTTTGTACAAGGAAACGAGCATCAACAGAAAAACCTAAATCAACCTCCAACAGTTGGAATCTTTAATGCACCTCTAACAATTGAGCCAATAAATTTGGAGGTTCATTTAGTAACCAGAAAGATGAACAGAGCTGAGAAAGAAGGAAATTTAGACTCAAGCATAAATAATAGTTTTCAAATGGATTCTTTGAATAAATTGACCGAAACAATTTCTAGTTTTGCTGATAAGGTTGATAGATTTATGGCTAGAGACTAAGGATGTTGGAAGCTTATTAAGGAAATTCCAGATTTGTCTGATAGTACTCGTTTCAAGGTCCTCGAGTTGTTGAACACAAGAGTCAAAAAGATCGATTTCATGGAAATGACTTCTGAAGAACGTTCTAAGTGGATAGTGTTTCAATTGACAGAATAAGTAGTCGTTTATTTAGATTTTTTTTGGAAGCCACTAAAATTTATTTTATTATTTTATTAATGACTACATTCTTGTTTTATTAGTTAGAGATTGTGTTTTTTTTTCAGACTCCGCCAGAATGTTGGATTGATGAATAATATTTTGTTTGAAGTTGATAATATTTGTTTATTATTATTCAATATTGTCATTGTCAACTATGTTTTAAACTTCCACTTGTTAAATGTTATATTTTTTGGCATGTTTAATTTTTCTTTTTTGATTTTAGGTGATATTATTTACATGATGTCTCATTTAAATATGCAAAGATATGATGAATCAGAGGAAGTGGAAATGGAAGAGAACAAGGTGGAAGAACTAACAGAAATACTGGAATGTTTGTTGGTTTCTATGCAAGCAATTCTACAAACAGTGCATGAAGTTATACTTTCTATGTATTGTGAGCCCATTACACGATCCTTAACCAGACGCTCTGTAACTAGAAATGGGTTTGAATACATAGAAACAATATTGAACAAGGATGCAGAACACTTTCGACAAATTTATAGGATGTATCCTGATGTATTTCGAAAGTTATGCAAAATTATTAGAGAAAAAGCTCTGGTACATGATACACGATTCGTAACTATTGAAGAAATGTTAGCTACGTTTTTACTCAATGTGAGTCAAAATTCTCGATATTTTTTTATTCGAAAAACCTTCAATAGATCGCATTTTAGCACCAGCCAAAGTTTCAACAAGATTTTAAGGGCTCTGAACATAATTGCAGTAGATATGATGGCGAAGCCTAAATCCTCTACCGCACAAATCATAAGAGATAGTGCAAGATTTTATCCTTATTTCAAAGTAAGTGCTAATTATTGCTAGAGTTGTTATAATAGAAGTAATTTTTGCTGTTGTTGTTGTTGTTGTTGTTGATGATGATGATAATGATGATGATGATGTGGTCATTAATTGTTCTTGCACTTATTTTTAGGATTGTATTGGAGCTATCGATGGTACCCACATTCCGGCAATGATTGTTGGAAATGATAGTAGCAACTATCGCAATCGTCATGGCTTCACTTCCCAAAATGTCTTAGCTGCATGTAACTTTGATTTGGAGTACATATATGTTCTTAGCGGATGGGAAGGATCGGTGCATGACTCAAGAATATTGAGTGATGTTTTATCTAGGAGAAATGGACTTAAAGTACCACAAGGTATGATCTAATTAATGTCAAAATTACTTGTTTTATATTCTGTTATTTAAGTACCACAAGGTATGATCTAATTAATGTCAAAATTACTTATTTTTATATTCTTGTATTTTATTTATTTATTTTTATTATGTTTTTAGGTAAATATTTTTTTGTGGACTGTGGTTTTCTGAATCGGCGTCAATTTTTAGCACTTTTTCGAGGTGTTCGTTATCATCTTTCTGATTTTACCGAGCAAGGGCGACATCCTGAAAATGCTAATGAATTATTCAATCTTCGACATGCATCTTTGAGGAATGTGGTTGAAAGTTTGTTTAGCATATTCAAATCGCGGTTCACAATTTTTAAAACAGCTCCTCCATTTCCATTTAAAATTCAAGCAGAGTTGGTGTAGGCTTGTGTGGGATTACATAACTATCTTCGCAAGGAGTGTCGTTCTGATGAATTTCCAATTGAATTAGATACTGAAGATGCATTGTCCTCAGATAGTGAAGAAGATGATGATTTTGAAATACTTTCTGAAACTCAATAACAATTAAGGGAGAATGCCAACCAATGGATGAATTTTATAGCTACTGAAATGTGGAGTGATAATGATGTAGTAAATAATAATATGCATTAGATCTATGTTATTTCTTTCGTACTTTATTTGTTATTTTTACAATATAAATTTTTAATAACCCTAGTAGTTTAATTTTTCAATTAAAAAGTAACTGAAGCTTTAAAAAATGTGCAAGAAGTCCATCAAAGTCAATGTTCATTGATGTTTATCAAAAGTCATCGAAATTAATAAAAGTTTATCAAATTCTATCAAAGTCCTTATAAAAGTCCATCAAAGTTAATAAAAGTCATCAAAATAAAGTCTATCAAAGTCTACCAAAGTTTTTAAAAGTCTACAAAAATCTACAAGTCTCTAAAAGTCATCCACTTATAAAAGTAACTAAAAGTCTATTAAAATCTCAATTGAATACACCCCCCTTAATTTAACTTCTGCCTTTCTTTCTTTCTATATATCTCTTTTCTTTTCTCCTCATATTTTTTTAGTTGTACATTCCCTGCTCCTTTTCCCGTAGAACTTATGGGACTCTCTTATTTTTTATTCAAAACTCTTGCTAGCACTTCTCACTTTCACTTTATCAAACAAGTTTTAATTTCAACTTTTATAAAACACCATTTCTATCTCTTCCCCTTTTTGGTACTAAGTCTTTTTAATTTATACTCAAGTAAAATTTATACTCATTATAAAATTCTTTAGAAATCTATCTTTTCCACAATAAGTATTTTCGTATTCTTCTTGCTTATGTATCAAGTTCATGGTCTTCTCTAACTCTAAGTTTCTAATCATGAAACTATACCGTTGTTTGCTACGTTTTTTATTTTCTTAAAAACTGATAACATTCTTTTGAGTTTCATATGAATTAGATACTTGTATTCTTACTAATCCTCAATTAAAGGTGTGAACTTTGCAAATGAATTACTCTATTCATTTTTTATTACTATATATAACCTAATCTATACTACTTATACATATTTAAATAATAAGTAAATGAAAAAGATACACTAGCATTCTTTCCTCTTTAACTGCTTCAAAAATAAAATTTCACGATCATATACCTGCAACGTTTATCCTTAACTCATCATGTCTTACTACTTCTCATAGTGTTGATGCCCCCAAACTTAAACCAAACCTTGTCCTCAAGGCTTAAAAATAAACCTAAAACATAATAACACTAAACACACAAACATCTATAATACTAAGAACTACATAATACTAACATAATAGTGTATAAACATAAAATTTAAATAACTACCAAAGTGTCGAATTATCCCAAATTAAAAATAATAATCATTATTTAAATGTCACTCATCTCCCCTAAATCTAAAGAAATCCTAAGACTCAGACTTTAAGACTGTGCATCATCATCATCATCATCATCATCATCATCATCATCATCATCAGTAGCTATAGCATAAGATAGTTTCAAAGAACGCTCCACTCTTCTGTTATGCATCAAGCCAGGATCAAACATGTAGTTTGGTACTACTGGAAATGTGATAGACCTATCAGTATGTCTCATCCTTCTATTCATCTCATATCTAGCTATGTCTATCTGATGATCTGCAAATAACATGAAATTCATATGTTTATTATGTTGGTTTTAAATCCTTCTCTGCTTGTTTTGCTCATATCTCAACAAGGCTTCATGACATTGAGTTATATCCTTTCTATAATGTCTCCTCATCTCAGCAATCCATAGTTTCTAGTGTCATAGAGTCAAATCCTCATGTGGTAGTACCAGTGCCTGTGGTGGTGGAGGTGTTGGAAAAACTTCAGGATCATCTAAGTCCTGCGTTCCTATCAATGGGTCTACGAAGCAAGTCTTTACCCTCCTCATCTCCATATCCTTCATTCCTAAACTTTCAGGCAAACTGCGTTGTTGCTGCTTCTGTTGCTGCTTGATCCTCGGCTTCCTTGGCTAACAGTTCGACATCAAATATGTAACAACTCATTACCTTAAGTAGGTGATTAATATTAATTCGAATTTTAATTAACCCGGGTTAGGCTCATAGTTAAACTCAAGTTATCTTAATTAGCGTGAAAATAGATTTACATGTTGTTTGGTTTTTGTATGGATTGTATCGATAATTATGAAAATAACTGGATTTATTAAGCCTATAATTGAATAATTAGAAAAATTATGGGATGTCTAATACCGTGTGTGGGTCAAAGGCGATGCATATAGGTTGTGAGATAGCGTGCATGCCCTAGTGTACTCGTTGGTGTGCACAACGAAATAATAAATGTGTTAACAAAGGCGTATATATAGTGTACGTATATATATTGAAAATAAATAATAAATTAGTAAGCGCCTAGTGATACACAGGGTCGAGGGTGACACGCGTAGGATTTACAATAATGTGCACGTCAGAGGATAGTCATTGGCGCGCGTGGTGAACTTATTGGCGCAAAATACAAAGTTATCTATATAGAGTTTATATATTTATGCATACACTATATATTAATTAATCCTAAAGTTTGAATCAAATTAAATTATAAATTAGATTCACCTCGAGATACGTGTTACCTTTAAGTTAAGGAATTAAATAGGTTGATTGGTTGTATTTTGGATAGATTATACATGCCTCGAGGAAAGCTCATATTTATCTTAAATCAAAATAGAACCGCCTCATTAAACTCATTTTCAATAGAGAGATTTCGAAAATGAGAAAGAGATCTTGAGACCAAGGTTGGAAAGAGATAGGCGATGGAAATGAAGGTGGGTTGTCTTTGAGGTTTTTGTTATGTTGTTGCTGATCATTTTCGTTGTGTTGTTGTTGTTGTTGTTGTTGTTGTTGTTGTTGTTGTTGTTGTTGTTGTTTTCGTGTGTAGATGAAATAGATGAGAGAGGAGACTCGACTGGGTCAGAAGAAAACGACGACACAAAAGGTAGTCTTCCCTCCTAAATTGATCTGGGGTTGAACGCCTGTTTAATTGAAGAATATTTGACATCAATTTGTTGAGACATAGATAGAACTATGAAAAATGAAGGGGTTAGGCCACTGAACCGGGCCGGTTCGGCCCGATATAGTCCCAAACCCCTTTTTCTAAAAAAAGAGAAAGAGATAATGCTGGAATTTTGGAAAAATTACAAAAAATAGGAAATAAATCAAAAACATTATTTTGGGGTCAAATAAATAAAAATTGTAGATTTCTATGAAAAATGTTAAATTTGGAATTCTTTCGAGACTTTATACCGGGGTTTTTACCTCGAGAAATGCATTGGATTGACTTAAAAAGTGGTAAATTGGTTTTTACCAGAGTTTTTACCTCGATCTTCGTAGCATCAACTAATATTCTATCTGCATTCCCCACGTGTCCCAAAAACTTCACAATCTGAAACTCAAAACTCATATTTGCTCAACTAAGCATAAATTTTGTATTCCCTCGAAGTGTGCAACACCTTCTTGATATGCTTCTTGTGATCAGACTCAGGCTTAGAGTATATCATGATGTCATCTATAAACACAATCATAAACTGGTCAAGGAACGACAAGACTCAATGCATCAAGTCCATGAACATCGTCGATGCATTGGTAAGCCCAAACGACATCATAGTGAACTGAAAGTATCCTTAACGAGTACTAAAGGTTGTCTTTGGTATGTCTTCCTCTCATATGCGCAACTGATAGTACCCCGATCTCAGATATATCTTAGAAAAGAACTTCGCTCATCTCCACTCGTCGAACAAGTCATCGATCCTGGGAAGTGGATACTTGTTTTGAATAGTCACCCTATTCAATTGCCGATAATTAACACACATCTTCAAACTTTTGTCCTTTTTCTTAACAAACAACACCGGTGATCCCCATGGCGATACACTTGGTGTAATAAAGCCTTTTTACTCAACTCCTCTAAATACGTCTTCAACTCTTTCGACTTGGTAGTCGTCATGCGGTAAGGCGCTTTAGAAATTAGTCTCATACTGGGTATAAGGTCAATCATGAAATCAATCTCCCAATGAGGGGGAATTCCTAGAAGGTCCGAAGGAAAAACATTTAGAAAGTCCCTAACCACTAGAATATTCTCAATTAGAACTTTTTGTCCTTCCTTTCCCATAGAAGTCAAGCTCGTAATGGTCTTTATCTCAGCTAAGGTCACAACTCTACCACGGGTGGTAACACCAGCCAACATATAGCCTCCAAACTCAAATAGTGAAATGCCCAAAATCTGGAAGGTTACAGTCTTATGGAAACAATCTATTTTGGTGTGATACGCCCCTAATCAGTCCATACCCAACAGTGCATCAAACTCTATGCACTCTAAGACTTGTAAGTCAAATGGCATCATGTGATCCCTAATTTTAATTGTGCACCCCTCACATATCATATTCGAATAGATCCGTTTAGTAGAAACTATGCTCAAAATCAAGTAAGTGTGTGCTCTAACTAGTATCAACCTTAAAGCATAAACCACGGTCCCCGATTTGAGTAAAACAGTGGAACCGGAATCAAATAATGCATGCATGTCTTGACCATTAATTGAACCTGTACATGCGACCAGCCGTCGCGTGGCTTCCTAATCCTACTAAGCTATAGTGTAGACTCTCCCTTGAGCAATTGAAGCGGCACTCCCATCAAATAGTGGAGTTACGGCGCTGGCTCTTGTAATGCCCAGCAGTCCCACACCTTTAGCATATGATATGCGATTTTTGGTAAATCGATGGCGGCTGCATTGTACTAGCTGAGGCGCTCAGCCTTGGCCCTATTGTCCCTCTACCCTTACACTGTTGCGATTGTTATGGTGGACGCGGTAGCCTGAATGTCACACTCTAAGAAGTCAAAAGTATGGGGGCACATGAATGTGTGGTGGTCCCGGTCGAAGTGTGCGGCACTATCGAAGCCCCACCATATGATGCATGGTTACTTGCTGATCCCCTAAATCTTTGCTTCTTGAAGTTTCCTCTCTAACCTTTCTGATAACTACCAAACCTGCACTTGCCCTAACTATACCGATCGGATCCCACCTGAAATTATATAGCATCCTCTTCACGAAGTGTTGACTCACACTCAAGTTCTCGATTGTAAGCCTGCTAGTAAGTCTTTGTCACTATGGCACGTATTTCTTTCCTCGATCCCTAGATAAATCATCTCCTACAAGTCGTATCAGATGGAACATGCTCGTATGCGAACTCTCCTAGCTCGTTGAACTACATATTCAGCCAAGGTCATGTTGCCTTTTACCAAGGCAAGGAACTCCTTGATCTTATATGCCTTGACGATCTCTAGGAACCACTCATCATAGAACAAATGCTTGAACTGCAAACAACTCATATTTGGTCCCCGAGTTCTTAAGAAAATCAACCACCATTTGTGTGCCTTGTGTTCCAACGAGAAAGGCACCAACGGTACCATAGTCCTTTCGTCAATGCCCAGAGTATCTTTCCTATTTTCCATATTCGGTATTCAAGCTTCCACCTCAATAGGGTCCCGTAGTAGTGTGGCACATCATACTTCATGAATTCTTTTTGGATCATGTCTCTCTGACATACCTAGTTCTCTCTACCGGCTATGGGTACGTCCACTGCAGCTACTACCGTGACAGGATTAGCGCCTTCCTTTGTGGGGCGGAGCTCGTGTATCGGTCCTAATGGAGGATCCAAACCTAACCCCATCGGTGCATATCCAGCTACTCTGTCATTCCTTTGATTTTGCAATAGTTCTAAGATCTATGTCATGTTCCTTTCTTGTGCGGTGGTCAAGTAATCTATGGCCTTCTAATGTGCCTCGGTCATAGCAAACATGCGTTGTTCCATCTGACTGCACCATCGACTTTTTTCTTTTTCCCGAGTTTCCCTCAAGTTGTAGGATGTCTCTTCGCAGTTACTTATCGTGTACTGTGGAACAATGAAAAAAGTATATTAGTCCCACAAGTTAAGAGAGTAGGCAAGAATGTCTAAATATTATAGATATTATATTACAAAGAAAATAACATTATATTAATGTTTTAGTTCATGTTTTCAATCCCTCCCCATCCTAGGATTGGTCTTTTGTGCGACTTGAACCAATGTCCCATACCATTGAGTTGTTCGACTTACACTCGACCTTTAAACTTAAAGGCTCTATATATACTTAGGTTTCGCTAACCTAATTGTTTTCCTTAGGCACTAATACCTATGCTCTGGTACCAATTGAAACGACCTTCACCTAAACTAGGGTCAGGTCGCCCGGCCAAACCATTACTCAAGTCCGATACTTGAACCGGGCACAAATAACAGTATGACACGCCTATTTCAACTTACGGAATAATATACTAATCATATGGAATAATAAATGCGAAAGTAAAAATCAAAACTAGAATTCTATCTATCATAAAATCAACGTGATAAGAGTTCAACTGTCTAAGTAGGTTCAATCATCCCAAATAACTTCTAATACTAACATAAAGCTTCCAAATAGTCCAAAAAAATAAAGAAGGTTTCATACTACCCAAATGACATACTTTAAGTTACAATCCAAGTTTATTGTTCACAAAATCAAATAAATAAATAATAGGAACACACAACTTCTCACAAAGTAAGGAAAGACTTCGAGTAGGTGTTTTTCTCTTATCGCGAGTTGAAGCGGATGTGGACACACCTGGAGAGTAAGTGGAGTGAGCTAAAATGGACAACGAAACTCAATAAGAGGAAAACCATGCTTAAACATTAAATACGCAAGTACTACCTACTAATTATGCAAAATCTAACATGAAGTTGAAAACTAAATCTCAGACATGAACTAGAAAGCACATAGGTATTGATCAAATTCAAATTTAAGCATGTAGATAAGATCTAAAACATGTAGGAACATGAGACATTGTTCATCTTCGTAAACAAGGAAAGAGTCGGGCATTTATAACGTCTAAAATAAGTTTGAAGTATCATTTAAAGCATAACAGAATTTAAATCATTCATGCATGGGGTCCACAAGAGATATACCATAAAAGATAATAATAATTATAAGTCATTGGTTCATTCAATGCATACTAGGTATTGGTAAGAATCTGGTTATTGAATCCCTCACAGTTGATTTAATACAAACCATTATTGGATGCAATGGCCATTAAGTCTTCTAACTAGTAGCATCACAACAAAGTGAGTTCATCCTAAGCCATTACCAATACATGTCCCGCTATTACCAAGTTACACTAGTAGGAGCTCTAACTCATATACTTATATGACACATTTATGCATTCAATTAGACAAGTAAAAACCTTAAGTGGTGAATTTAACAAAACATCATGGGGCATCAACTAGTAAAGCCCTCGGTGGCACCACAAACATCCTGGGACATTTAAATATGATAAATTGCTAATTAATCCCTCAATGGGAACTCCACAAACATCCTGGGGCAATAAATGACATAAATAAGGAAACAAATGCATTCACATTCCATAGATTTGGAGATTCAAACCAATACCCCGATGCAACCCTTAACCCAAGTCTTTCATTCAAAGCATGATACTTAACTATCTAATAGCAAATCATACTTAATGCGTGAGCGAAGCTCCCCATTTACCTCGACTCCCAGAGATGCCTATAACAACTCCTAGTACGCTTGGGGCCTTATGCAAACCTTCTCGTAACACTATACAACTATAATACATCTCATTAGTAAATGCTTTTATTTAAATTAATTAAATTCTCAATATATTGTTATTTGGGATCCACTTAGTGTGGGTCTCGCAAGTCCTTCTTCACCCGATGCGAGGGTCAAGGGTTAGGACTCGATCGGTCTCCTTTAGAGACGTGATAGTGTCCCGGTTGAAAGCAAATATTTGATTTTATTTTAATATATATGTAGATATATTATTTTTGTTTATTTATAATATATATTATTGTATTTTATATATTTTTTATTTATTTTGTTATGATGTCGACCGGTCAATTGTGTTAACCAGTCAACAACAGTTAACCGATCTAGGGGCTGTTGGCCCCTAGTTTGCATACCTAGGGCCAGAACCGATCGGCGCTGGTGCCTCAGCCTGGTGGCACCCCCAACCTAATCGCTTCGATCACCGCTCACCTTGTCGACACCACAAATCTCTAATAATGTGGTTTTTCCACCATTATTTTGTCAATTCAAATTTAATCTTCATTTAAAACGAGATAAAAAAGGGTGAGGAAGATGTGTGTACCTTTGCTTTGGGGTTCTCCTTGAGTTAGACTTCCAACACCTCAATCTCTCTTTCTCTCAAGTAGTAAAGACTTTAAACAAAAAGGAGCTAGGATTTTCAATTTGATTTATATAGTGGGGTTAATTAGTGTAGGGTTTATGAAATCACTTAATTAACTATAGGGCAGGTCTTTTGGGTTTTTAGGTTGTCGCAGAGAATAGGGAAATGTACTGTGACTTGTGTATATTTGTTTTTAAATACGAGAATCCACAGAATGTCGATAAGGCAGACCGGGACTAGGGGATGTGAAAGTTAGTCTGGAAATGGATTCTGCTCTTTGTCCTAATGAAATGAAAATGTTAGCTTGGAAATAGATTCTGCCCTTACATCCTCAGTAGGATGGAGTTTTACCTTACTCCTTCACTGTCCATTTAGGGTTAGTAGCTCGGTTACCTTTGAATACGTCAACAGAATCACATGATGTCCAACATGGTGGTTTGTGGATTGTATTCTTGGGGTAAGGTGAGAGTACAAATATTCATTTATTAAGAGTTGATAGCTCGATTACATTTGAACCCACTGGTAGAACCCCATGTTGGTCAACATGTGGATTATGCAAACGTATTCTTGTGTAAGGCAAAAGCATAACTCTAAAATAAAAATGAAAATACAAGTCACAAGTTGAGTTGCAATTAACATGTGAAATTGCATTCCATTATCTATCGTTATATCGTTTTTAATGCCCAAATAGATATGTTTTGGATTCATATTGATATTCATTGATTCATTGATAGTAGTCGATAATTGATATGTTTACGACCATCACTTATTGAACAAGTTGGAGCGCTCATTCCCCAATTAACATTTTAGGTTAACGAAGCATGCTACGAATCGAGAATGGAGAAGATTAAGATTTTATAGTATGTGACAACCCCTATCCTAATCTAGGGCACTGCCCGGCCTAATCCTATAATTAAGCCCTAATCCTATCTACGCAGGATTTAACTCATATTTGTCAGCCTTTACAACCTAAACACCTCTTTTCTCGTGTTCAGGATAAGTAATACACTAGTCCTACTAGTTTATAAAATTTAGAGTTAATTAAAACTTTTTATTAAATTAATTATTTAGCAGAAGTCTTATTGGTTATGCGGAAGCAATTAGTGGTTTATGCGGGAGCCATTAATAAAATCCTAAGTGTGGAAAACTAGAAAATGACATCATATATATAAAGTCCTCAAAATGCAGTGAAAAAGTTAAATAGTTTATGTCAGGTCAGGGAAACTAACGCTCAACCTAATACATAACCCAAATAGTATTTGAAAGACATATATAACATATACAATCAAAATACTAAAAGAAGACCAATAATAAATGCAGTGACGTGCCTCGGGCTCAAGGATAATCGCCGATCTTCTTTTTGCCCAACCTGCTAGTAGATGGCTCTACACCCACCGTCATAAAAAGGACAGTGAGTACAAGAATAAAACAGTAATCCCCGATGACAAGTTTAATTTTGCATTTCCAAATATTCAAATGGTATTTAAAAGCATATAAATGAGAAAACTTGAAAATAAACCATATGCGAGTAAATATCAGAGTTAAACAAGTGATACTGACACTAAGCTAAGTAGTGGTGATTTAGGTTCGGTCGGCAGTGAAACGTGTCACTCCGACTCAATAATCATATAGCACAAGGGACTCTAACCCAAGTGTTACTAGGGACTCTAACCCCGGTGTGCAGACCACCTCGGGGACTCTAACCTCGAGTGTTATACAATGTTAGGTAACATGTGCCGACATCTCCAGGGACTCTAGCCCCATGAGTCGCGCACACCTCGATCGAGTACGAGAACTAAATGCGAAAATTACTTTTTCAAATTTCAAGAAATATCAGGTATGGATTGTCAAGGCATAGGCACATCTACACACCTAAACAGATAAGGAATACAAGTCCTCTTAAATATTTATAAGATATTCACTAGCTTAATAGCATGCTATTTATCATTCGATTCACATTTAAAACAAAAAGAATAGACATAGCATGGGATGGGATGGAATCAATTAATCAAATCAAATGAATGGATATCATGCAAACTAGACTCATCAAGTTGGCATAGACACAAAGAACACATGATATAAAAATATAAAGGCAAAAAAGTCAAAAGGACTATGCAAGGACAACAATTAATAGAAATGAAATGCCAAGTAAAGTTTCCATTGGGTATACTCACTTATCAGGCAAATCCCCTTGCCAAATCTGACCTCCCAACACTCCAATTCATGCACCCGAACTCCCGAGAATTTTCCTTAAGTTCCTGGTATGATTAAGTATGCCTTAGAGTGTATTTAGACTTTTAGTGTGAGTTTAAGTCGAGTTAAGGTGTTAGACTAAGTTAATAGGTCTAAGTTAGGTTATGTATTTTGCAGTGAAAATATAATTAGAATTGCAGAATTTTGCAATTCTGCTGGCCAGTGAAACCGCAAGTCAAAATATCAAAATTCTTCAATTCTGCTGGCAAGAAATTTACAATTCTGTAGACCAAAAATTTGCTGGCAAAACTCTACAGTGAAACTGCAATTCAAAGTATCAAAATTCTTCAATTATGAAGGCCAGAATTTTGCAGCAGTAAAACTGCAATTCAAAAATATTGAAATTCTTCGCTTATGCAGGCTAGAGTTTTTCAGGCAAAATTGTGCGGTGAAACTGCAATTTATCAAAATCAATGGGTTTCAACATGCATGTCACGCATTTGTTCAAAAACATACAAACTTGGGAAAATTCATAGCTTTAGTTTTTGAAACTGAAATATGAAGGCACTAGTGCTATCCCTAGTGTTTTTCGATAAGGATTTAGAAAACGGGTTTAGATTTTGCAAACAAACACCTTAACGTGGCTGATTTTCACAAAATCAGTTTCATTCCTTGAAAACCTTATTTTTGAGCAAAAACTTGTAAAATCTGAAAAAGAGACTTGAGATTTGATTTGAATGTGTTAAATGCTTAAAATCAATCAAACTAGACTTAGAAATAATATATAATTGAAAACCCCATGATTTAAAACCCTAAAACTCGTAATTTTGATGTATGAAATTGAAGAACACATTACCTAGGTTGTAGTTATTATTGGGTATTTGGTTCTCCAACTCTTGATGATGAAAACACCCCTTCAAACTCTTAAATTTCCAGCAATTACTAGATTTCTAGCAGCTCTGTATTTTATTTCCTTTATTTCCAACATGCAAAATGAGAAGAATGCACTAAGGTGGGTTTATATATGTTTGAGTTTTCATCTAATGTATAGCACCCATCTCCATGACCTCTTGTGGCTCTCATTCACTCCTACTAACTCACTAATTCCAGCTCACTAACACAACATATTGACACACATATTATTGGAGTGTGTGTTAGCGTGTATTCCGAGGTAAGTCTAAGTGTTGTAGATTTTTAAACCAAAACTATAGGACTTTAATTTGATTTACATTAGTAAACACAACCATAGGCTTATAAATAATACCTAAATTCATACTAATATTAAATAAGACTTACCAAAATGCTAACTACTCGGTTCCCCGGTTCGCACGCAACTCAAGGCGCGCCCCCTATCATCTCGATGCCTACAACTATACAAACCGATTTAGTAAGTCTACACAATACATAACACTAGGTATACATCAATACAAAAATATAATAAACCTCGGCCGTGTGCCTCAGTCGATGCATGTATCGCGGTGTAGGTCTCACGTCAAGGGTTGGTGATCCTAATTAAGGAATTAAAACAGGGGTTAGAGATTTGGGCAGTGACAAATTTATCCAACAAAACGAAGATTTCATCCTCGAAATTAAGTTTAAGTTACGGCTCTATCTGACTCGAACAGGTACGAGAATCTATCTCGCATGTAGTCCTCATGCTCCGAAGTGAGTTACGTGTCATCATGGAACTGCCACTTGACGAGTACCTTCGGAATGGACTTGCTCCTTAATTGTTGTACCATCTGATCTAGGATCAGAATGGGTTGCTCCTCGTAAAATATGTCCTCTTTCAAGTCGATCTGACTCAAGTCAATTGTCGGTCGCACGCTTGCCTTCGACTCGGCTAGTCGAAGCATCGAAATGTAGAACACTGGATTGACCCTTAACATCTGTGGAGGCAGTTCAAGCTCATATTCCACTTTCCCAACCCGTTTCTTAATCATGAAAGACTTGATGTACCTCGGTGCAAGCTTGCCTTTGGCTCAACAACAATCTCAGTCCCCACTATCTCTGGCTCCTCTGGCTCAACCCAACACGATGACGAGCGACACGGTCTACCATACAAAGCCTCAAATGGCACCATCTCAATGCTAGCCTGATAACTGTTGGTATAAGCGAACTCACACAACTGCAGATACTCCGCCCAAGATCCACCAAACTCCAACATGCATGCCCGCAACATGTCCTCGAGGACCTGAATCAATTTCTCAGTCTGCCCATCGGTCTGAGGGTGGAAAGTCGTACAAAACTGTAGGTGCGTACCGTACTGCTCTTCCATACTCAGCCACATCCTGGACATATACGTACCATCTTGGTCTGACGTGATTGTCAATAGTACCTCGTGCAACCTGATAATCTCTCTCTTGAATAGTATGCTCAGCTAATCGAACGGGTAATGCGACGCCGCTAGCAGGAAATGAGCAGATTCCACTTACCGACAGATACCACAGCTCATTGGTCTGCGATGCTCGGACTTCACTTACCGACAAATACTACAGCTCCTGATGAATCTATACACGTCTACCTTCATCCCATGCCACGAGAAATGTCTCCTCATGTCATGGTACATCTTAGTCCTTCCTGGATGTACGGTAAATCTGGGACGGTGCGACTTTTAAAAGATCTCATCTCTCAGCTCCGGCACCTCTAGTATCCACAACCTGCCACGGTATCTCAAACATTGATCTGTCGACTCTGCCCAATCTGTACACCCTGCACTCTGGGCTAACTCGCTGAATCTCGAGTACAACCGGTCGATCCTCTGACCCTCTGACACTCACTGTGTAGACACGGTCTGTAGTCTCATCTTTGCGCAAATCATTTCCTGAGTATCAGTAGGAACCTCTGTCTGACATGCTGCCGTCGCTGCCTTGAGTAATCCATACTCATGCATCATGTGACATCTGACCACCTTGGCATCTCTAGTTGGTCTCTTACTCAGTGTATATGCGAATATGTTCGCTTTTCCTGAGTGATACTCCAAGGAAAATTCGTAGTCCTTCAAGAACTCCAACCATCTATGTTGTCTTATGTTCAACTCTTTGTGAGTGAAGAGATATTTTAGACTCTTGTGATCAGTGAAGAGTGTGAATCTCTCTCCATATAAAAAGTGTATCCAAGTCTTCAGCGCAAATACAACTGCTACCAACTTTAAATCGTGCGTGGGGTAGTTCTTCTCATGTATCTTTAACTGTCTCAATGCGTATGCCTTGACACTGTTGCCTTACATCAACACACAACCTAGACAGTATGAGAAGCATTTGTGTACACTAAAAACCCCTATCCAGCCTCTGGCAGTACTAACACTAGCGCGAAAGTTAATGACATCTTCAACAAAGTAAATGCAGCCTCGCATTTCTCAGTCCATTCATAACCAACATCCTTTTATGTCAACCTCGTCATTGGTGAAGCGATCTTCGAGAAATCCTTCACGAACCTACGGTAGTATCCTACTAACCCCAAAAAGCTCCTGAACTCCGGTACTGATATCGGTGCCAGCCAATCTATGATCGTCTAAATCTTGGTCGGATCTACTACAATCCCTACTACTCCAATAATGTGCCCCAAGAACTTGACCTCCGCAAGCCAGAAGTCACACTTGCTAAACTTAGCAAAAAGTCGGTGTTCCCTCAATGTCTGCAACGTCTCTCTGAGGTGCTGCTCGTGATCCTCATGTGTCCTCGAGTATATCAAGATGTCGTCGATGAAAACTATCACAATGTGGTCGAGATATGGTCTAAGTACCCAGTGCATCAAATCCATGAATACGGCAAGGGCGTTGGTCAGCCCGAATGGCATAACCGTGAACTGGTAGTATCTGTATCTAGTGCTAAATGTTGTTTTGGACCTATCCTCATCCTTGATCCTAAGCCGTTGATGCCCCGATCTCAGGTCTATCTTAGAGAAAAATTGTGCTCCTCTCAGCTGATCAAATAAATCGTCTATTCGCGAAAGTGGGTACTTGTTTCTGACTGTCGCTATATTCAACTACACGTAGTCGATGCATAGTCTCAAATCGCCATCCTTCTTCTTCACAAACAGAACTGGCGCTCCCCACGGTAACATCGAATGTGTGATGAATCTGTTTTCCCCCAAATCCTTAAGCTGAGTCCTCAACTCTTCTAACTCCCTTGGAGTCATGCGCTACGGCGGTATCGCGATCGTTCTGATACTCAGTACTAGGTTGATGATAAAGTCTACCTCTCGCGGTGGCAGTAATCCAAGTAAATCCTCTGGAAAAATATCTGGGAAGTCTCGAACAACCGGTATCTCTTCTAGTATGGGTCTCTGACTCTCAATTACTGCGTACAACGCTACCAGAGTCTCCATCTCTCCACTGGATGCAAGCTGACCTCTCGTGGTGCTAAGTCTCGGTGTACTACTTTGTTAAATGAACATCGGACGTCTCAGAATCTTAAATATGACAAACTTACTGAAGCAGTCGATGTGTGCGTGGTAGGCTGACAACCAATCCATCCCTAGCAGCGCGTCAAACTCTAACATCTCAAAGACTCTAAAATCTATCGGTAACTATACCCCGTCTATCTCTACCGGACATCCCCGAACTACACTATTAGGGTAAACCCTATCCCCGGATGCAGTGCTCAAAATCAAGTGTACGTTAAGCCTAACAGGTGTCAATCCTAATATGCCTATCATGCGACCAGCAATAAAAAAATAGCGGATCCAGAGTCAAACAATGCATATAAGTCTCTACCACAAACGAAAATCGTTCTCTCAATGAGGATGCGTGTCGCTCCAACATCTGGTTGTACGACCATGTGAACTCTCTCTCTGCCTTGTTATGGGGGATGTGTTGTCGGCTGTGTGCACTCCCTAGACATGTGTCCCACTTGACCACATCTCCAGCAAGTGATATGACCACGCCGCCCTGCCTGTTGTGCCTGTCCCTATAATTGTCGCTGACCTTGTCGTGTTCCATCCCGGCCTCTAACTCTATCTCGGCCACCTTGCAGTTGTTGTTGTCGCGGTGCCGATGGAATTAGCAATGCTTGTAAGGTGGGAGGTGGCAAGGGAGCTCTGCCATATGTCTGTATGGGTGCAAGGTGAGGTGCGTAGGGCACTGCTGAAATAGGGGCAATAGGTGCCCCACCCCTCTGTGGACCCTTGGTCCCTCTCCTTTGTCCCTTACCCCTCTGCTTCTTGTCGTAGTTTGAACCCTAATAGTAACCCTCTGCTGCGCTCACCTCCTCTCTGCCCAATGCATAAGTCTTTTGGGCGAGTGCTCTCTCATAGATCTCCTGCACAGTTCAGGCCCCGGTGTCAGCGACGTATCTAGCTATATTTGGCCTTAGTCCATCTCCAAATTAGAAGGCATCATCTGCGTCATCCTTCACCAAGTCTCCCGAGAACTGCCTCATGTAACCATATCGGTCGCGGTACATCATCACTATCTCCCCCTCGGCCTATCTAAAGCTCATAAACTTCTTCTGCAACCTCTGCAACATCGAAGCCGAAAATACTGCTTAAAGAACTCCACTTTGAAGTATGCCCATGATGTGAAACCGCCTCGGCTCGCCATTGTAATGTGCCACCAAACATCATCACCTTTATCCAGGGTGTAGTATGAAAGAAGTGGCTGGAGTCTGTCCCTAATACCCAGTAGTATATGCACATTCTCCTACGATAGGATCCACTTCTCGATCTTGTCGTAGTCCTTCTTTCCTAAAAAACACATCGACCTGGGTCTAATGAACTCCTTCGCTAGCTTGGCGTCCCTTGACAAGCTAGTGATCTCAAATATAGCGAGTATGGGTATGTCTACTACTGCTTCGGCTGCCGGTACCGTGACGACCGGTAGTGCTAGTGGACGCACTGCCACTGGCTCTATGGGGTGGTACTGGTGCTCGTGCCTCTGCGGTAGTAGTAGTGGCTGGTGCAGTAGGAGTCTCTGTGGTCGAGGGTGCTGTAGTAGTAGCTGTGGTGACGGGGCGGTCGAAACTAGTGCAGTCATCTGTACCGACATGTAGGCGATGAACTCGGCGATCTATCGCTCCAGAGCAGTCATCCGGTCAGACAACCTTTGAAAATCATCAACTGATACGGTGGAAGGTTGACTGCCGCTGGCTCCACTGTCTCCGGCATCACGCGAATCTTCCATCGGTGTCTGCATGTTGATAATTGTATGCGAATCAACTATTATGGGACGTATCTTGTATTCATATACATATAGCAATTAACATGTATATAAAGAAAACACCTCGGCTCACCTTCACTTAATTCCCCAAAAAATATTTTCTAGGCAAGGATCTTCTGGTTTCCACTTCTAAGGTTTGTCTTTTTTTATTTATCCCTAAGGTTCTAATAACCTGGGGCTCTGATACCAACTGTGACGGCCTGTTTCCTAATCTAGGGTACCGCTCGGCCTAATCCAGTATTTAAGCCCTAATCCTATCCACGCAGGACTTAACTATGTATTAGTCGGCCTTTACTACTTAAACGCATCTTTTCTCGTGTCCAGGATAAGTAATACGCTAGTCCTACTAGTTTATAAAATTTAGAGTTAATTAAAACTTTTTATTAAATTAATTATTTAGCAGAAGTCTTATTGGTTATGTGGAAGAAATTAGTAGTTTACGCGGAATCCATAATTATGCGGAAGCAATTTATAAAATCCTAAGTGTGGAAAATCAGGAAATGACATCACATAAATAAAGTCCTCAAAATGCAGTGAAACAGTTAAATATTCTATGTCAGGTCGGGGAAACTAACGCTCAACCCAATATACAACCCAAATAGTATTTGAAAGACATATATAACATATACAATCAAAATACCAAAAGAAGACATATAATCGATGCAGTGACGCCCTGTGGGCTCAAGGATAGTCGCCGATCTTCTCCTTGCCCGGCCTGCTGGTAGACGACTCTGCACCCACCGTCATAAAAAGGAAGGTGAGTATATGAATAAAACAGTAATCCCCGATGACAAGTTTAATTTTGCATTTCCTAATATTCAAATGGTATTTGAAAGCATAGAAATGGGAAAACTTGAAAATAAATCATATACGAGTAAATACCAAAGTTAAACAAGTGATACTGCCACTAGGCTAAGTAGCGGTGATTTAGGTTTAGTCTGGAGTAACGTGCCACTCCGACTCAATAATCATATAGCACAAGGGACTCTAACCCAAATGTTACCAGGGACTCTAACCCCGTTGTGTAGACCACCTCAGGGACTCCAGCCCCGAGTGTTATACAATGTCAGGTACCATGTGCCAACATCCCCAGGGACTCTAACCCCATGAGTCACACACACCTCGATCGAGTACATGACCTAAATGCGAAAACTATTTTTTAAAATTTCAAGAAATACCAAGTATGGATTGTCATGGCATAAGCACATCTACACACCTAAACAAATAAGGAATAAAAGTCCTCTTAAACATTTATAAGATATTCACTAGCCTAATAGCATGCTATTTATCATTCAATCCACATTTAAAACAAAAAGAATAGACATAGCACGTGATAGAATCAATGAATCAAATCAAATGAATGGATATCTTGCAAATTAGACTCATCAAGTGAGCATAGACACAAAGAACACATGATATAAGAATACAAAGAAAAAATAGTCGAAATGACTATGCAAGGACAAAAATTAATAGAAATGAAATACCAAGTAAAGTTGTCATTGGGTATACTCACTTATCACATAAATCCCCTAGCCAAATCCGACCTCCCGACACTCCAATTCGTGCACCCGAACTCCCGAGAACCTTCCTTAAGTTCCTGGTATGATTAAGTATGTCTTAGAGTGTATTTAGACTATTTAGTATGAGTCTAGGTCGAGTTAAGGTGTTAGACTTAGTTAATGGGTCTAAGTTAGATTATATGTTTTGCAGTGAAATGCAATTAGTATTGCCGAATTTTGCAATTCTGCAGGCCAGTGAAACAGCAATTCAAAATATCGAAATTCTTCAATTCTGGTGGCCATAAATTTGCAGTTATGTAGGCCAGAAATTTGTAATTCTGTAGGCCAAAATTTTTCTGGCAGAATTCTATAATGAAACTGCAATTCAAAATATCAAAATTCTTCAATTCTGCTGGTTAGAATTTTGCAATTCTGAAGGCCAGAATTTTGCATCTGTGAAACTGCAATTCAAAATATCAAAATTATTCAATTCTCGCAGCCAAAATTTGCAATTAGAGGCCGAAATTTTGCAGTAAAATTCTCGCAGTTGAAACTCGCAATTCATCAAAATCAATGGGTTTCAACATGCATGTCATGCATTTGTTCAAAAACATACAAACTTGGAAAAATTCATAACATTAATTTTTGATACTGAAATTTGAAGGCACTAGTGCTATCCCTAGTGTTTTCCGACAAGGATTTAGAAAATGGGATTAGATTTTGCAAACAAACAACTTAACGTGGCTGATTTTCACAAAATCAGTTTCATTCTTTGAAAACCTAACTTTTAGCAAAAACTTGAAAAATCTGAAAAAGAGACTTGAGATTTAATTTGAATGTGTTAAATGCTTAAAATCAGTGAGACTAGACTTAGAAATAGTTTATAATTGAAAACCTTATGATTTAAAACCCCAAACCCCTAATTTTGATGTATGAAATTGAAGAACACATTAATATTACCTAGGTTGTAGTTATTGTTGGGTGTTTGATTCTCCAACTCTTGATGATGAAAACACCCCTTCAAACTCTTAACTTTCCAGCAATTACTAGATTTCCAGTAGCTCTGTATTTTATTTCCTTTGTTTCCAACATACAAAATGAGAAAAATTCACTAAGGTGGGTTTATATATGTTTGAGTTTTCATCTAATGTGTACCACCCATCTCCATGACCTCTTGTGGCTCTCATTCACTCCTACTAAACCACTAATTCCAGCTCACTAACACAACATATTGACACACATATTATGAGAGTGTGTGTTAGTGTGTATCCCGATGTAAGTTTAAGTGTTGTAGATTTTTAAACCAAAACTATAGGACTTTAATTTGATTTACATTAATAAACACAACCATAGGCTTATAAATAATTCCTAAATTCATATTAATATTAAATAAGACTTACCAAAATGCTAACTACCCGGTTCCTCAGCTCGCACGCAACTCGAGGTGCGCCCCCTCTCGTCTCGACGCCTACAACTGTACAAACCGACTTAGTAAGTCTATACAATACATAACACCAGGTATACATCAACACAAAAATACAATATACCTCGGCCACGTGCCTCGGTTGGTGCACGTATCATGGTGTAGGTCCCACGTCAAAGGTCGGTGATCCTAATTAAGGAATTAAAACGAGGGTTAGATCAATTCGGGTTGTGACATAGTATTCTCTACAGTGAATTGATTTCTCTATTGTTTTATATATTGTATTGAATTACTATTTTGTAATAAACAAGATTGGGATATGATTTTACAACCGAGGTTGATACCGATTTTGGACTATGACTAGTATATTGTAATATATCATTTGTATTATTGAAAAAGTTTTAATTTCGCTGCATTTTCAATTATTTATTCGATATACGATACATTGTATTGTGATCATCAAGTATTAAGGATAGTTGTATTATTACTCTAATTGAGTATGACTGGTGTACAGGGGCTTAGTCAGGGTTTCAAGCTGGATATTGCCCTAATTGGGATAGGGGATGCTACAAAATCTATCCCTCTCGGCTCTCTCTCTCTTTCTCTCTCTCTCTCTCTCTCTCTCTCTCTCTCTTCCTTAAAGTCCTTATATCCAGTTGGTGATTTCAAAGTTAACATAAACTCCTCATTTATGACTGCTCGGGCTTCTATATCAAGTTCTTTGTCTTGGGTCAATCTCACTCCAGCCTTCAAGCACATTTGGGCTAGGAGGGCTGGAAACGACAACTTGTTGTCTCTCTCAGTCATAATTGACTTCCTCAAGTTCTTATAAATGATCTCCACAGCATTAATCCTCTCATTCTTTATAATTGTGTATAAACAAGCCACCTTAAGTTTGTTTATCTCACCCTATTGAATAGTCGAGTATAATGAAACAACTAGAAAATGTTGCTACATTCAATAAACTTTCCTTACATTCCCCTTCTTAATGTGCTTTGGCACATTCCCAACTCCTATTATTCATCCACTACAAAAAAAAGCAATGAATTAAAAATAGAAATAACAATAGAATCTTATTATGTTGCCAATTATTAAGAAAATACAAACGGAATATAGGGGAAATCGTTTGATCATCTTTTGACCAGTCAGAGATGGAATAGTGATGGAATTTAAATTCCGTTGCTAAAAAAGTTGCCCCAAATTCGCGGCCAAAAGTGCACACACTCAAGTTCTTTATAACCGCTCATTATGCCTTGAGATTCACACTGTGAATTTATTAAACTCTTGATTTTGCTAGGCCCACACGTTTGTCTCCTTTCTCATTCGTGTGAACAGATCATCTTCTCCCACATTCGCAGAGCCCCAGCCCTAACCCTCTCGCCTCTGTCAATGCCGTTGTCGTTGCCGCCGGAGCCCTCGTGTGCACAATGTCGCTGTCGCATGCTCTTTGTGGCTGTCCATCTCTATCAAGCTCTCCATCTCTCTCACTCGCCTCCGTCAACAACGTTGCTATTGCCGTAGCCGCCAGAGCCCTCGTGTCCATCACTGCCTCTCTCTAGTCTTTCGTGAATCAGCCATTGTTGCTGATCAGTTTGTGTTGTTGTTGAATTTGTTAGGTAAGTTTGTTTGTTAATCGATTGAATTGTTGCTCCACAACTCAGAGGATTGTGGTGCTGGGTATGCCTTTAATGATAAATTGAAGATGGTTTCGGAGGTTGCGATTCTTCCTACTAGCTTTGAAGCTAGTGTTTATGATTTGGTGTGTTTTTTTTTCAATTTTTTTCTTTGGTTCTTTGGTCTTTTTTGGCCCTTTTAATTTTTCAATTTTTCAATTGATAATGATTTCGGAGGCTAGTGTTCATGATTTGGTGCGTTTTATTTTTTCAATTTTTTTCTTTTGTTATCTGGTCTTTTTTGGCCCTTTTGATTTTTCTTTGAGAGGCTTATTTTACTCTTTGGTATTTTTTTTTTCTGTATATTGAGTTTGTGTACTAAATGAGTCCCAACTGTACAATGTTTATGAAGATGATGAGGGGGTGAAGGATCTGAGGCGACTAAATTGAGTCTTTAATTTACATTCAAGAATCACTCTCTCTTGATGGGGTTTTGGTAATTAGATTGATTTTTTTTCTTCTTTTTTTTTTTTCACTTTAGAGGGAATAGTAAATAAAAACATAGGGAAAAATGGGACTTGAATCTTCTTCATCTCTGATCATTTGTTCTTCTCATTGATGCAGACATGGTTCAAGATTTTGCTCAATGGGATCGTGAACATATAGATCACCAAGTTTAAATGTGTGGACAAATTTGAAGAACAATCAATCCAACATTTTTTCTTATTGACAAGTAAAGCAAGGAAAAGAACCGCACTAAATCCAGGAATCCAGTGAAAGTAACGAGCAAAATGTATAAACAAGAGAAGAGTAGTTTGCACATATTAGGTTTAATATTTGATGTAATCATTTTACACATATTACAAATACCAATAATGCATTGATGCATAAGTTGAAGAAGAATTGTCTCCAGTCAGACTTTGTTACAAATAAAGAGTGGAGGAAATACTTGGAGTACTGGGAGAGCGATGACTTTCTTGCCAGGTCTAGGCAAATGGTTTCAGGCAGACTTCAGGTGTTGATTATGATGAAACTTTTTCGCCAGTAGCCATGCTTAAATTCATAAGAATTCTAATTGCCATTGTTGCATATTATGACTATGAGATATGGCAAATGGATGTAAAAGCAACATTTCTTAATGGAAAGTTGCTTGAGGACGTGTATATGACACAATTTGAAGGTTTTGTACATCTTGAGAATTCTAGGAAGGTATGCAAGCTTCAAAGATCCATTTATGGATTAAAGCAAGCTTCTCGGAGTTGGAATCTTTGTTTTGATGAAGCAATCAAGGATTTTGGTTTTATTAAAAACGAAGATGAGTCTTGTGTATACAAGAAGGTCAGTGGGAGTGTAGTTGTTTTTTTGGTACTTTATATTGATGATATATTACTCATTGGAAATGACATCCCAACATTGCAGAATGTCAAGTCATGGTTAGGGAAGTGTTTCTCAATGAAAGACTTAGGAGATGCAGCATATATCCTAGGGATAAGGATCTATAAGGATAGATATAAGAGGCTAATCGGTTTAATTCAGAGTGCTTACACAGATAAGGTGCTGAATAGGTTCAGTTTGCAAGACTCTAAAAGAGGATTGTTGCCTATGTCTCATGGCATAAGTCTCGGCAAGATTCAATGTCCTAAGACAAATGATTAGCGAGATCGTATGAATAAGATTCCATATGCATTAGCTATTGGATCTATCATGTATGTCATGCTATGTACTCGACCTGATGTATCATATGCTTTGAGCACTACAAGCAGATATCAGTCAGATCCTGGTGAGAGTCACTGGATAGCAGTAAAGAGCATTCTTAAATACTTAAAAATGATTAAGGAAGTGTTCTAGGTCTATGGAGGTTTTGAAAATGATCTAGTTGTAAATGGTTACACATATGCAAGTTTTCAAACTGATATAGATGATTTTAGATCGCATCTGATATGTGTTTACTTTGAATGGGGGTGCGATGAAGAAAAAGTCTCAGCAATAGATCGTGCGATTCTACTACTTAAGTTGAGTATATTGCGGCGTTCGATGCAAGAAAGGAGGCGCTTTAGATCAAAAAATTCATTTCGAACTAGGTGTGGTTCCAAGTATTGCTAACCCCGTTTGTTTGTATTGTGACAATAACGGGGCAATAGCACAGGCCAAGGAACCTAGATCACACCACAGATCCAAACATATACTCAGGCGTTTTCATCTCATCAGAGAAATTGTTGAGAGGGAAGACGTGAAGATTTACAGAGTACCTACTGAAGACAACGTTGCTATTTCATTGACAAAAGATCTTCCACAAGCAAACCGTGATGGTCATGTTAGATCATTAGGCATTAGATGCATGTATGATTGGCCCTAGTGCAAGTGGGAGATGTTGGGACATGTGCCCTAGGTCAATCCACTAACCGTCTTTATAAATACTTTTAGTTAATAAAATAGAGGATTTCATTTGTTGTTTATTATAATTAATTTGCATGTTTACATTATAATAAGATCTATGGGTATTTACGAAATATCCTAAATGTCCATAGTCGATCATTATACTTGGGAACTATAATGAATTAAGACTAGTGTGAGTCTTGATTGATGATCATATGATGATTATACGTATAGGGAGACGAATCAAGATCACGAGCACTTGTTAAGGAACAAAGTACCGGACCGAATTCCATATGAGAACATCACATGGATTAAGTCATAGTTGTTTCTCATGATAGGTATATTTTTTAGTCCTCTGACTTTAGATTACTAGAGACTCCAACATTAGGAACACAGTGATTTGACACAATCAAACGTTGTCTTTAATCGGATGATTATAAAGGTTGTGATTGGTTACTGTGTGAGCAATGTGATGAAGTTATGTAATCGAGATAGAATGTACCTCTCATATAAAAAGAGATATATAGTGGATCCATCTATGTGTTAGACTGTTAAAATGCCTAGTCTAAGTGAATTGATATTGATCAATGTCACTTAGATGTTTTCAGTCTACTTAGAGATCGAGACTAGTACGATTGAACATGTTGGGTGACAATTCCATGTCTTATGTTTGATCAAAAGGATATCGTGTGACAAAATGATGTTATATACACTATTGATTAGGTTATATCGATTTAATATTCGTACAACTTGGGTAGTCATAATGTCTTGCTAGAGGTCGCGTATGACTTGTATACCAAAATGTGTTTTGGTACACTGCCAACGTTATATGAGCTTATTGGGTCGCACACTAAGAATAGTTTTGCGAGATTTTAAGATGGTTCAGAAAAACGAATTTTATATGATAAAATTTATATGATAAAATTAATGACAGAAATGTCTTTGTGGTGTATTACACTTATACTTCTTTAAGTATGGGTATATGTGTAATTTACTTGACCGTCTATATACAAGGGTTGTATAAATAGACGTTTAAGTTAAAACACACATATGAAATATTAAGAGCCGAAACTTTATTTTCGTTTCAAAAACAAATTATGGTTTTCTGGTACGCTCTGGATCGTTTTGGAGATAAACAAAAAGGATTTGGTATTCTCTCGAAGCTAGCACTTCGAATCTCGGCTGCCGTTCGTTTGTAGACTACTGGTAGAGGGCGTTCGTCGTTGATAGCGCTTTAGAGATCGATCAACCTTCAGAAATGTATATTGCGACTGAGGTATGATTAAATTTTCATGGTTTAAACGTTTTTAATGGAATTAGATTCGGATCCTGTTGGGGGTTTTTGTCAAAATTATTTTGTAATTTCCCCGGCGTATGAACCCCAAAACTCAACACGAACTGTTAGGAGTGGCGAAGTAGGAGGGGAGGGAAGAGGAGGGGATGTTTAAAGGCCAGAGATGGTCATGGGGGTAAAGGGGTAGTTTTGTGGAGGGAGAAAATGGTGGTGGCAGCAATGAAGTAAGGGTGAAGACATGGGCCGTGAAGACGGATAAGGAGCAGGACCGCCGCCGCCGGCAGCAAATGAAGACATTGGCGTCAGCGGGACCTAGGGTACCCGGTGTGGCTCAACATGGAGATCACCTTTTTGAACTTTGAAACTGTAGAACCAATGATTTAATTCTTTGAATCTAATTGTACGCACACATCTAGCTAGGATGCTCTATGTTTCTCAATCCCTCAATTGCAACTTCTCGAATAATCGAATTACCCTACCTCTGCCATCACTACTTCGTCCATCCACACAACTGCCCTTTTACCCCCGCTTCCATCTATAGTCTTGAACCATCGCCTCCTCTCCTCCCTCCTTTTCAACTCTACCACTCCTACCTTTTACCTCTTTTTTAATACAAAGGGTAAATTAGTCCATAATTAAATTATTTATCAAACTGAGCACTAAAGTGATTTTATTGAAACAATTTACAAATTCGAGTGATTTATTTGGTACAAACGTAACTTGTGACCAAAGTGTTACAAACTGTAAAGTTTGATGACCTTGTATTAAATTAACCCCAGAAATCTCTAATCTTTCCTCATATTTCTTGAGATCATGCTTGAAGCGCCACGAACGCGTCAATAAAATAAAGTTTCTTAAACCAACTATTTTGTAGAATAATGGCAAAGGGTCGATTCCACAGAGATTGGTAGTTTTTCTTGGGTTAAAAACAACAAAAATGGAAAATCGGGGGTTTTAAAATAAACATTAATTTAACTAACTAACTAATCTAACTAAACTAAATAAATAAAACAGCTAAACTAATTTTGAAAACAATAAATAAATACCTAAGTAACACCTAAGTCTACAATTCCACAAATCAGAATCAAGATTCAATTGCAATCATGGTCTTCTATCTTTCCCAAAAAGTCATTAATTTAAATTCTCCTAGATTAGCTATAGAAAATCGACATCTGCCAGAAATTCCTAATTTCTCTAATCTCGATAGTTAGGACGACTGCCACTAACTATTTCTCTAATTGATGTATAATCATAGACATCCGCCAATCAGGTTTAACACACTAACCGCAGTAATATGGATCTGTGGGAACATTAATCCTAAATAACTGGATCGCATCCGCTCCCAATTTAACATAGATTCAATTGTTGCACACTCAAAAATCGAAAGGGTTTGACGGCAAACGGGTAAGTGTTTATCACTTTGTTGGTCCAAAAGTTGAATTACACGGATACTAAAGGTCCAAATAAGTGTAGATTGTCCACCTAAAAGCATGCATTGGCCATATACATACCCTAAATATAAACCATAATCATTAAAATCAATAACAATGAAATAGGAGAAATTAAATTAAATTAAATAATAAAATCATAGATCTCACATTATATGACATGAATCCATCATCCTGACTTGCTTCCCCTTTGACCTAGGCAAGAAGTTGATTAACCGATCATCATCGTCGAAGAAAGTCGATGCTAAAATAATAATAATCAGTATTCTTCATAATAAAACCTAAGTTCCTAATATATATAAAACTACTAAAAATTGATCTCGGGAGGTGAGAGAAACTAATTTTAGGGGTTCGGGAGGTGACTCATGCGCTGAGGAGCATCGTATGGTTGTTTTTGTCTTGAAAATAGGAGTCCACTACGTATCACAATGCTATTGGCTCGCTTCTTGCTGTCGCGTAGAGGTAGCGCTTCCTGATTGGTCGAGTGAGTTGTTTGTGATGCGCTGGTGTGCTGTGGAGCGCCACATGGCACCGTCTGATTAGTGGAGACAGTTGCGATGATGCGCAGGCGTGACGAGAGCGAGCCACACGGCGTACCCATAGGCGAAGAAGAATCGCGTGAATCGACCGAGAATTTGGGAGTCAGTGCGGATGCGCATCCCGAGGCAGATCGAGCAACTGAAGCATGAAAGAGTTCGTTGGTGTGTGACATGTAACGTGATGCAGACGCGGCGACTGCTGATTGGTTGAGTTGTTGCCTTGCTTGCAAGCTGGCGGGATTGAGCATGACGTGGCTCTCTCCCATTTGCTGAACCGGTTGTGATGACATGCTGGTATCTAATGAAAACACACCACGTGGTTGCTGCTATGATGTTAGGTGATGCGTGGCACTGACGTGGCATCGCCTGATTGGTTGAACTATGTTGTCTCCTATTCTACCCCGCGCAATGCTTAAATCGAGGCAAACTGTGCGGCATCCGATCATTGCATGTAAATACTCAATTTTGAGTATTTTTTTGCCACGAGTTCAACCGCGCACTCCGTTTCACCTAAAAACAACCAAAAATATATTTAAATATATATTTTAGATACTTTGCATATTAAATATACTAAAACAAACTACTAAATATATATAAATACTAACTTATCAATTCTCGCTCTACTTAGTCGTTTTCTTATCATTTGCTCTCGTGAAGTAATAGACGGTTGTTCATCTATCTCTTGATATTTTCGTGCTTGCCAAATCTCGTGAGAACTCCATGATGGTTGATAGACATTTTGAATGTGAGGGTTGTAAAAGCTTTAATGATTATGTCATGATTCATTTCCTTATGTGTAGTTGCAATGCTCTTGACTACCCACAAATCTTGTAAATCCATACTAGTTATAATATGGATGTTTATATTTCGTCCATGCCAAATCACTCGCGATTGGTAGTGCTTAGTATGTGGTATAGTCTCGAACAGCTTCACTTAGATAGACGAATCTATAGATTTTATCAAGGATTTCACTGTTTGGTTCCTTAACATGATAGCTATACATTCTTTACATCCTTGAGACACCAAAGACAAAAGAAAGTAGATCAAGTGCAGTGGTCAATCAAATTAAAAAAATTATATAAAATTAAAATTCTTAACGATTATGCAAACTTAACTAAACTAATTATGGCTACCTATCCTCGGCAACAACGCCAAAAACTTGATCGTAACCGCAAGTATAAAGGCTTAATTGTAGTAATAATGTGATCAACAAAATTTGATTACGGATATCGCTCCTCTAGGAAAGGTTTATGTAGACATACATCATATAGTTGAATTTCACTCTATTGTTAAGAAGATCTCTTTTGTTTATATTTAACTAAAGTATTCTATTCTAATAAAACAATGTAAATTAACTTGTATTCTAATATTGAGAAAGCTTTTAGTTCACAAATTCATCTAGGTAATGAATTACTATGCTTTCATTTCATATTTCCTTCATCTTCATTATGTGTGTGCAATGTTGTGACGGCCCGGCTCCCCAAACCTGGTACTGCCCAGCCTAATTCGGTCATTAAGCCCTCACTCACGCCATATAAGAATTAACAACGTATTAGTTGGCCTTTTCATCTCATTCACTTCATTACACGTGATCAACTTAGTTACTATTTAATTCAATATTATCAGAGTTAATTAAGATGTCGTTATTATTACCTTAATTTTCAGCGAAAGACTTAATAAAATTAGCAAAAGCATTTATATAAAATTTCTATTATGGAAACCAAGTAAATCGACGATCATATAAAACTAACCAAAATAATATACGAGACAGTAGAGAAGTCTAGTCTCTCAACTGATTAAACAATCCAAAGTTATACAAAAGGCATAAACAATAGATACACAAAATGATCACCTATAAAAGTAGTAGAAATTATATTCTAACGGCTCAAAACTAATCATCAATCTTCTGTTTTCCCGGTCAGCTACTCGATGTATCTGTACCCAAAGTCCTAAAAAAGACGATGGGTACAGTAATGTAGAAAGTAATACTTAGATACATTTATCCACATTTCTATATGTACAACAAGTATCTGAAAGCATAATAATAGCGAAGAAAGCTGAAATAATAATCATGTTATAAGATACTTCAATTAAACATCATGAAACTGACACTCGGTGAAGCAGTAATCATCTATGGTCGGTTAACTATGAAATTACATCACATAAACTCTGTTCCATTATTTAGGGCGTAAATATACTCATGTTGTCTGTTTCTCGTATATATATATATATATATGAAATGACCCTCCCCGATCTGGGGTCGAATCGCTCAGACTAGACCGCCTCCCAAGCCTAACAACTGAATTAGGCCCGAGCAAACAATTTGGCTCGCCTAAACAACTTGTGAAATAATCATAAATACAATATGGAAATAAAAATACGGAATAAAAATATAAAAAAAATTCATATGTCTACCAAAGAACTATAATTGAGTTTTCATTTTGTACAACCAAGTGAGGTCATATAAAGGCTTTCAAATAAGTCAACTACCAGAGAGATAGTGTTCAAACTACCCAAAAGACCTATTTAAAATGTAACACAAGTTTAATAGTTTCGAAAACGAATACATAGATAATACAATATAAGACTCACATTAAGAGTGAAAGCTTCAAGTTGTCGCATTTCCATTTTCTCAATTTAGTGCCTATGTAGATACCTGATAAGTAAGTATTACCTATAAAGCAAAATAATTACGTGAAGTAGTAAACTGAATTGTAAAGCATTGAATGAATAGTAGTGAAGACATGATTCTTGTTCGTGAAAAAGGGTGTAAACAAGTTCCGAGTCCAGTATAACTTAAAAGAAGATTCATATTTCAATAAGCAAGAAAACGAGTATTCTTTTGAAACCACATCATGAAAGTGAACTCGCAATTCGTAAATAAACTTCATTTATGCATTCAACCAGAGAATTACCATAAAAATAGTAATAAATATAAGTCATTATTCCATTTAATGCAGTCTAGCTAATGGTATAAATTCGGTGATCAAAACACACACCCTCGAGGTAATGTGAACCATTGGTGGTCATAATGGCCATTGTGACCTCCACCTAGTTCCATCAAACCAACAGTAAGTGTTTTCAAGCCATCACTGATTGTGACTACTTGTGAACTTGATATTTCATGGTGCAGGCCACTATCTTTTTGGTGGGATCATAACCACACCACTGCAATTCGTGGCGCGGACCACTCTCTTTTGGTGGACACATTGCCACGCCACCACTACTCGTGGTGCGAACCACTCTCTTTTGATGAGCATACTGTCACATCACCACTTTTGATCGAATAACACAAGTGTTTATATCACATATGTCCCATAGATTAGCATATTCATACCATTGACTAAATGCTACTCAATCCCAAGTCTTTCAATATAAACGTGATATTTCTATTTATCTAATATTCAAGCCATATTTAATGTATGAGTGAAGCTCCCCACTTACCTCGATTCTTCGCGAATCCTATTCTCGATCCTCACGCGATCAGGGTCCATGGCGAACCGCCTTGCGAATCTAAACAATTTAGGACATATATTACATCAACAAGAAGTCAGATTATAAATTCCAATTCCCCATTAAATTTACTTTGTGGATCCACTAGTGTGGGTCTCGCGGGTCCCTCGTCGCCCAGTGCAAAGGTGGGACCAAATTGGCCTCCTTCGATTTTTGAAACTATTAAACTTGCATAACTAATGCATAAAGGAAAAAAATCCACATTACCTTAGAATCCTACCTAATAGCATGCTATTCTACTTGATTTACACACTTAACAACCAAGAATGACATATCATGTGAATAAGAGTCAATGAATACCACTTAAACATAAATTAATGCCAATATAACAAACTCATGAAATGAGATGAAACAACAAAGTCATGGCATCAAGAGTACAACAGGCTCATCAACCCAAATGACGGTAACAAGAAGCATAATAGAAAAGAAATGAAAATAATTATATCAATTGGCTTACTTACAAACCACGCCATGCTCTTATGCTAATCCGATTTTTCGATACCTTAAATCTCGTACCCGAATCTCCAAAACTCTTCCCTAGGCTCCTGGTATCATCTGACATGTTTTATAATGTGTTTAAACCCTCATTTAGGTTGTTAAGATTGTTTAAGGTGTTTGAGTTTAAGTTAAGAAATTGCAGTCAGTATGTTGTCTAGAGCACCAAGCGCGCTGGGTAGTTAATCTAGCACACTAGTGACTCCCTTAGCGCGCTACTTACACAAATTAGCGTGCTACTTGCAGGTAGCGTGCTATCTAGCACGCTTAACGTGCTATGTGTAGGAAAATCCAGAATCACTACAAAAGGATATCGGATTAGCGATGATTAGCGATGGGGGATTAGCGAAAATTAGCGACGGGGAACCCGTCGCTAATCCGGTATTTCCCGTCGTTGTACCGTGTTAGCGACGAGAAACCCTGTCGCTAATTTTTTTAGCGACAGTGTGTCAGATTTGGCAACGGGAACCCGTCGCTGATCCCGTTGCCACATCCCTTCGCTAAATTGCCACTTGGTTGTGGTCGAAACTTTTTTGACATGCCCCGTGGACCCGTCGCTATTGAACCATTGCTAATTGTTGACATGCCTCATTACCAGCCACGTGGTTCGGGGTTAGCGACAAGGGCCCGTCGCTAACCCCGTCGCTAAATTGAGGAAATTCTTTTAAAAAAGATTTTTATTATATATTATATAATAATTAATATTTATAAATATTTTATATTTATAAAATGCTAAAACTATTATATATAATATAATAAAATATTTAAAAATTTAAAATTCAATATTAGTAATAAAATTAATTTAAAAAACGAAATAGTAAAAACTTTATTAAAAGTTATTAAATTTCAAATGAAATTAAATGTGAATATTTAAAATATTTAACTATTATATATTTTTTTATATAAATGCAAAAACTATTATATATAATATTTAATAATTTTATGAAATTTCTAAAATTCAATTAAAATTAAATTTTAAATGAAATGTTTGAAAATAATATTATTTATAAATAATATTTAAATTTAAAAATTCTTTATAAATTTTTATTAATAATTATTTTTTAAATAATATATTTTAATATACATTATATAATTTATTCTGAATAACTATACGGACAAGAAAATTAAAGGAAATGAAAGTTTATAACTGAAGTCCATTAATCAAAATGAATTAAATAGAATAAAAAAACGTTAATTACAAATATGAAAATATACAAAACAAGATATGAACAACCCAAGGCTAAATATACAAGGAAGTCAATTCAATCGTAGAGATCGTCGTTAGTCTCTTAGTCATCGACTGGTACATCTCTCGGAGGCGCTGGCGCGAATGAATCCCAAGTCTGTTCATTAGATGCTTCATGCGACACAACTAGCCTTGGACCTCTCGAAACTAATCTTCGGTTAGAGTGCGATCCTAAATAACCTGAAGAATGTATGTCTACATCGTTTAGAAGTCCCTCCGCAAAAGCTCGACAGGCTCATTAGGAGAAGAAATAGGCCGAGAAGATCCAGCTCCATCTCCAACTACACTCCTCCAGCTGTAGCATGTTAGCGTCGTGACCCCAAAGGTGTCCACCCTAGTCCATATGTTCATCCTTTGTCGTCGCACTCAACAACAGAGAAAAATAGGTCGGTTTCATCTATCAGGGTGTCAGGTGTTGGGTTTTGGGGTTCATACGCAGCGGAAATTACAAAAACAATTTTGACAAAAACCCCAACATGATCCGAATCTAATTCCATTAAAACGTTTAAACCATGAAAAACTTAATCATACCTCAGTCGCAATATACCTTTCTGAAGGTTGATCGATCTCTAAGGCGCTGCCAACGACGAACGCCCTCTACCAGTAGTCCACGCACGAACGGCGGCCGAGATTCGAAGTGCTAGCTTCGAGAGAATACCAAACCTTTTGTTTTTCTCTCCAAAATGATCCAGAGCATACCAAAAACCCTAAGTCGTTTCTCAAACGAAAAAAGAGTTTTGGCCTTTTTGATCTTTCGTCTTTGTGTTCAAACTTAAAACGTCTATTTATACAACCCTTGTATATAGACGGTTAAGTAAGATACACATATACCTTTACTTAAAGAAGTATAAGTGTAATACACCACAAGGACGTTTCTGTCATTATTTTTATCAGATAAAATTCATTTTTCTGAACCATCTTAAAATCTCGCAAAACCATTCTTAGTGTGCGACCCAATAGGCTCATACAACGTTGGTAGTGTACCAAAACACATTTTGGTATACAAGTCATAAGCGGCCTCTAGCAAGACATTATGACTACCCAAGTTGTACGAATATCAAATCGAAACAACCTAATCAATAGTGTATATAACATCCTTTTGTCACACGATATCCTTTTGATCAAACATAAGGCATGGAATTGTCATCCAACATGTTCAATCGTACTAGTCTCGATCTCTAGGTAGACTGAAAACATCCAAGTGACATTGATCAATATCAATTCACTTAAACTAGGCCTTTTAACAGTCTAACTCATCGAGGGATCCACTAGATATCTCTCTTTATATGAGAGGGACAAATTCTATCTCGATTACACAACTTCATCACATTGCTCACACAAGAACCAATCACAACCTTTATAATCGTCCTAAGGTTAAAGACAACGTTTGATTGTGTCAAATCACTGTGTTCCTAATGTTGAAGTCTCTGGTAATCTCGAGTCAGAGGACTCGAATATATACTTATCATGAGAAACAACTATGACTTAATCCATGTGATGCTCTCATAGCGGGTTGGTCCAGTACTTTGTTCCCTAACAAGTACTCGTGATCTTGATTCGTATCCCTATACGTATAGTCATCATATGATCATCAATCAAGACTCACACTAGTCTTAATTCATTATAGTTCCCAGTATAATGATCGACTAGGGACATTTAGGATATTTATGTAAATACCCATGGATCTTATTATAATGCAAAAATGCAAATTAATTATAATAAACAGCAAATGAAATCCTCTATTCTATTAACTAAAAGTATTCATAAAGACAGTTAATGGATTGACCTAGGGCACATGCCCCAACATACATGCATCTAATGCCTAATGATATAACATGACCATCATGTTTTGCTTGTGGAAGAGCTTTTGTCAATGGATCCACAACGTTGTCTTCAGTAGGTACTCTGCAAATCTTTACGTCTCCCTCTCAATAATTTCTCTAATGAGATGAAAACGCCCGAGTATATGTTTAGATCTGTGATGTGATCTAGGTTCCTTGGCCTGTGTTATTGCCCTGTTATTGTCACAATACAAACAAACAGGGTTAGCAATACTTGAAACCACACCTAGTTCATAAATGAACTTTTTGATCTGAACTGCCTCCTTTGCCTTGCATCGGACACTCCAATATACTCAAACTTCATTGTAGAATCTGTCACGCCTCTTGCTTCAAACTTTTCACTTTTACCGCACCCCCATTCAAAATAAACACATATCCAGATTGCGATCTAAAATCATCTATATCAGTTTGAAAACTTGCATCTGTGTAACCATTTACAACTAGATCATTTTCAATACCTCCATAGATTAAGAACACTTCCTTAGTCCTTCTTAAGTACTTAAGGATGTTCTTTATTGCTATCCAGTGACTCTCACCTGGATCTGACGATATCTCGCTTGTAGTGCTCAAAGCATATGATACATCAAAGTCGAGTGCATAACATGGCATACATGATAGATCCAATAGCTGATGCATATGGAATCTTATTCATACGGTCTCGCTCATCATTTGTCTTAGGACATTGATTCTTGCTGAGACTTATGCCATGAGACATTAGCAACAATTCTCTTTTAGAGTCTTGCAAACTGAACCTATACAGCACCTTGTCTATGTAAACACTCTGACTTAGACCGATTAGCCTCTTAGATCTATCCCTATAGATCCTTATCCCTAGGATATAGGCTGCATCTCCTAAGTCTTTCATTGAGAAATACTTCCCTAACCAAGACTTGACACTCTGCAATGTTGGGATGCCATTTCCAATGAGTAATATATCATCAACATACAGTACCAGAAAAACTACACTCCCACTGACCTTCTTGTATACACAAGGCTCATCTTCGTTCTTAATAAAACCAAAATCATTGATTGAATCATCAAAACGAAGATTCCAACTTGGATAAGCTTGTTTTAATCCATAAATGGATCTTTGAAGCTTGCATACCATCCTAGAATTCTCAGGATGTACAAAACCTTCAGGTTGTGTCATATACACGTCCTCAAGCAGCTTTTCATTAAGAAATGTTGTTTTTACATCCATTTGTCATATCTCATAGTCATAATATGCAGCAATGACAATTAAAATTCTTATGGATTTAAGCATGGCTACTGGCGAAAACGTTTCATCATAATCAAAATCTTGAGTCTGCCTCAAACCTTTTGCTACAAGTCTTGCTTTAAAAGTATGCACATTGCCATCCATGTCGCTTTATTCTTGAAAACCCATTTACATCCAATGGTCTTACCACCTTCAGTAAATCAACCAAGTTCCAAACTTGGTTATAATACATGGATTGCATCTTGGAATTCATGGCACTTAGCCATTTATCCGAGTCCTGGTCCGGACATAGCCTCCGATAAGTGGTGGGCTCATTTTGGTCTATAAGCAACACATCACAACTATCGCAAATGAGAAATCCGAATCACTCGGCTCATGTCTTACCCTACTAGATTTACGTGGGCCTCGTGTCACTTGTGGAGGTTAAACTCGGTTCGAATGTTGTTGAACTTCCAAAGCGGTTCAGATGTTTACCTCGTGATTCTTGAACTTCTTCAAGATTTATTTTCTCCCACTAGTGTCTTTTGAAATAAACTGTTTTTCCATAAAGGCACCATACCGAGCAACAAACACTTTGTTCTCAATGGGATTATAAAAGTAATATCCTTTTGTTTCCTTAGATACCCCACAAATAAACACTTGTCGATTTAGGTGCTAGTTTTTCTGAGACTTGTCGCTTTACGTAAGCCTTACAACCCCAAATCTTAAGAAAAGACAAACTAGGTCTCTTCCCGTACCATATCTCATATGGTGTTTTATCAACCGCTTTAAAAAGGAACTCGATTTATAGTGAAAGCTGCAGTTTGTAATGCAAACCCCAAAAGGATAATGGAAGATCTGAATGACTCATCGTAGATCGAAACATATCTAATAAGGTTCGATTTCTCCTTTCAGAAACTCCATTCCATTGTGGAGTCGCTGGTGGAGTCAATTGGGAGACAATCCCATAATTTCTAAGATGATCATCAAATTCTTGGCTTAAATATTCACCACCTCGATCTGATCGAAGTGTTTTGATAGTTTTACCAAGTTGATTCTGCACTTCAATTTGAAACGTTCAAAACATCTCAAATGATTCACTTTATGTTTCATAAGATATACATAAACATATCTCGCTTTGAAATAATCGAAAATGTAATGCGAAGATCGATAACCTCCTCTAGCAATTGTGTTTATAGGACCGAATACATCGCATGTATTAGACCCAATAAATCACTTGCCCTTTCACCGTGTCCTGTCAGAAAGGGACTTTTAGTCATCTTGCCTAGTAAACAAGATACGCACGTTTCATATGTTTCTAAATCAAATGAATCAAGAAGCCCATCTTTATGGAGCTTCATTATGCGTTTCTCGTTTATGTGTCCGAGACGACAATGCCAAAGATAGGTTTGATTACAGAAATGACAATTTTCTTCCTTTTCTTTTGGGTGTTTTGAAGCAGGAACAGGCCGGGTCTTGACTTGTTCCATAGGCTTTGCGACAGGTGCAGCAACTGCCTTGGCAACTCTAGCCTTGCCTTTGCCTTTCTTCTTCATTCCCTTTCCCATTTAGACCATCAACATATTACTAGAGGGTTTCTTGATATTTTGTTCAGCAGTTTTGAGCATCAAATGCCACTCTGAGATTGATTTCTCCTTATTATTCATATTGTAGTTCATCACAAATTGTGAGTAACTCTCTGGTAATGAATTCAGGATCAAATATGTAACCAACTCTTGGCTTATGGGAAATCTGAGTCTATCAAGCTGGTCAACATAGCCCTTCATCTTCAAAACTCGAGGACTAACTGACGCACCCTCAGTCATGTTGCAAGAATGTAGGTTCTTGACTGTCTCGAACCTTTCTTGTCTAGCTTGTTGTTAGAACATTTCCTTCAGAGTTATAGCCATGTCGTAGGCTTCCATTAGTTCCATGTCTTTCTGAAGTTCAGGAACCATAGTTGCCAACATAATACATGCAACATCAGTAGAATTGTTGACATGCTTATTATGCGCATCCTTCACAACTTTCGTAGCATTGGTCGGTGGGTCCTCGTGGATTGGAGCATCCAGACATACAACTTGCATTCATGCTTAAGAACAATTCTCAAGTTTCTGAACCAATCAAGAAAGTTAGTCCCAGATAGCTTATCCTTCTCAAGGATGGATCGCAGTGACAATGGATTATTGTTACTTGAAGAGGTCATTGATCTACAATAAAGATTATGCAAAGTTTATTTTAGTATAGAGGAATAGACTCCCACTAAATTAACAACCCTCCTAAAACGTACTGTTTATTTAGGGGACTAAAATCCATATTTCACCTAACTCTATGACAGCTATGGCATGAAACACGGAACTAAATTATTTAGGTAGGTAACAGTTGCCAATTACATCTTATGTAATTTTTAGATCCTTTTTATGAGATACGGGACATCTTATATCTTAACATGTTTTTATCTCATCATTTGCCTAAAGCTCAAAACTATTTCGATGACTTTATTAAGTCGGACCATTTTAAACATTAAGGTAACTCTTACCCAACTTGTCTCACCAAGATAACACAATACACCCAGCTATGGCTGAAACTATATTAGTGTGATCGAGGCCTTGACAAGTGTTTAAAATGGATGGCACGAGACTTAAAATTCAATAGAGGGATTTTATTCAGTTTTAGTGATTTTATGTAAACAATGAAATATCATATATTTTATTGATTTGTTCAATCACTAAACAATTTGAATTTTTTTTTTTATACTTTTCACTAACAAAAGAATTTCCGAACGCTAGGATTAGTTAGACGGCAGGGGGTACAGGGGGCAGCGCCCCCGTTTTTTTTTTTTTTTTTATTTTTAGAAAATGAATCTCAATTTCGAAAATTAAAATTCGCTATAGAAAACCATAATTTTCGCTGATTTTATTATCATAAATTAACCCCTTAATTTATCCGAAATTAAGTCAATTAAAATATTTTAATTAGCCTGGGCCCACATCTAACTAATCATCTTATCCTAATCCAATTAGAATTTAAGATATTTGAATACTAGTATATCACAAATAACAAGATTCTTGATATTTATCTCCTATCCAATAGGGATAACGAAACCGATTTCGCTTATATCTCCTAATCTAATTTGTTATCTATCTTTATCAAATAGAAACTTTATAACAAAATAGATATGACAAGATAAATAATTAATTTCGAAAATTAATTATTTATTTTGGATTTAAGATATTTGAATCCTAGTATATCACCAATAACAAGATTCTTGATATTTATCTCATATTCTAATTTGTTATCTATCTTTATCAAATAGAAACTTCATAACAAAATAGATATAACAAGATAAATAAATAATTTTGAAAATTAATTATTTATTTTGGATTTAAGAAATTTGAATCATAGTATATCACTAATAACAAGATTCTTGATATTTATCGCATATTCTAATTTGTTATCTATCTTTATCAAATAGAAACTTCATAACAAAATAGATATAACAAGATAAATAAATAATTTCGAAAATTAATTAATTATAAATAAATAATTTCGAAAATTAATTATTTGCAATTTCGGTCCTCATCCAAATAATCACAAACATGTAATTGAATCATGAACTACTATCCCAACCGAACCTAATGGTGTCATGGATCACAGAACACAAAATTCAATTCATTAAAATTATTTGAATTAACCTAACATGGTTACTAGCATGTACGAAACTGATTTTAATTAAATCACGAATATGTGTATCATATACACAAAACATGATAATAAATCTCACAGAAAACTTATGTATATCACATATACATCAACTATTAACATGCTTTCAATCATATATCATGTATATATCAGAAGAAAACATGCAATGAATTTAATGGAATCGAACTCGATGGCTCTGATACCACTGTTGGGTTTTGGGGTTCATGCGCAGCGAAAATTACAAAAACAATTTTGACAAAAACCCCAACTGGATCCGAATCTAATTCCATTAAAAACGTTTAAACCTTGAAAAACTTAATCATACCTCAGTCGCAATATACCTTTCTGAAGGTTGATCGATCTCTAAGGAGCTGCCAACGACGAACGTCCTCTACCAGTAGTCCACACACGAACGGCGGTCGAGATTCGAAGTGCTAGCTTCGAGAGAATACCAAACCTTTTATTTTTCTCTCCAAAACGATCCAGAGCATACCAAAAACCCTAAGTCGTTTCTCAAACGAAAAAAGAGTTTTGGCCTTTTTGATCTTTCGTCTGTGTGTTCTAACTTAAAGTGTCTATTTATACAACCCTTGTATATAGACGGTTAAGTAAATTACACATATACCCTTACTTAAAGAAGTATAAGTGTAATACATCACAAGGACGTTTCTGTTATGAATTTTATTATATAAAATTCATTTTTCTGAACCATCTTAAAATCTCGCAAAACCATTCTTAATGTGCGACCCAATAGGCTCATACAACGTTGGCAGTGTACCAAAACACATTTTGGTATACAAGTCATAAGCGGCCTCTAGCAAGACATTATGACTGCCCAAGTTATACGAATATCAAATCGAAACAACCTAATCAATAGTGTATATAACATCCTTTTGTCACACGATATCCTTTTGATCAAACATAAGGCATGAAATTGTCATCCAACATGTTCAATCGTACTAGTCTCGATCTCTAGGTAGATCGAAAACATCCAAGTGACATTGATCAATATCAATTCACTTAGACTAGGCCTTTTAACAGCCTAACACATCGAGGGATCCACTAGATATCTCTCTTTATATGAGAGGGACAAATTCTATCTCGATTACACAACTTCATCACATTGCTCACACAAGAACCAATCACAACCTTTATAATCGTCCTAAGTTAAAGACAACGTTTAATTGTGTCAAATCACCGTGTTCCTAATGTTGAAGTCTCGTAATCTCAAGTCGAGGACTGGAATATATACTTATCATGAGAAACAACTATGACTTAATCCATGTGATGCTCTCATAGCGGGTCGGTCCAGTACTTTGTTCCCTAACAAGTACTCGTGATCTTGATTCGTATCCCTATACGTATAATCATCATATGATCATCAATGAAGACTCACGCTAGTCTTAATTCATTATAGTTTCCAGTATAATGACCGACTAGGGACATTTAGGATATTTATGTAAATACCCATGGATCTTATTATAATGCAAAAACGCAAATTAATTATAATAAACATCAAATGAAATCTTCTATTCTATTAACTAAAAGTATTTATAAAGACAGTTAATGGATTGACCTAGGGCACATGCCCCAACATCAGGCTGCGACTATGTCAGCTCAATCCGCCTACGCTGGATTGCCTTCTAAAATAAGAATTTAAAACATTTAAAAGCCATTAATACATATCATTAATTAACTAAAGAAATTTAAAAGCAAAACTATTTACTTACGACGATCTTCTCTACTCTCGAATCGAGGAAAGTTACGCTGTCATGATCTTTTGTATGAAAGTATAGGCATAACTCCAAAGTAGTCAGAGGTGGACCCAACTTCTCCACCTACAAAACATATATTTAAAAAAAATTGAGTTTGAGACTAAATCCATGTATATTATATATATAAACTTAACATAACATAACTTACCAGCTTCTCTGCATGCTGAAAAATGGATATTGAGCCACTAGTATCCATTGCGATCCATGTACCGGGTCCCCCTGTCTCAGTACTCCAATTTTTTACTTGCTTGTTTTGACTTCTTAAAATCAGGCGTGGACCGCATCTTCTTATAGTGGTCGAATATCTCAGCAGATACATGTGCTGGATTTTTATCTTTCGAGCACATCTTACTAATAAAATCAGTGTACCGAGTGACAATCTGCCTATCGTACGCCTCTCTAATAGTTGCGTCATCCGATGGCTCCCACTCGAATGACAACTATAAACAAAAAAGTAATAAAATTTTAAATTTATCTATAACATTTTTCAATTATATATTGTTCGTAAATTTTGTGTAAATGAAATAACATTAACTTAAACAACTTTACATTCCATTGATTCCAATAAATATCTTGCCTGTTCTATGGGACATGCTCCTAAGAATAACCATCCTTGTGTAGGGAGTATTCGTATGCCCTGTCATATCCTAGGTTGCTCTTTCAGACGGGTGTAGTTTCTGTCCACTAAATTGAAAACGAGGTGTTAGACTAAGTTTCTAAGAAATAAGTAAACGTAAAACTTCGTACGTATACTTACTATATGTCATCTTTCACGACCAAGAATATCCGCCTCAAGGTTTGAATAGTAATACTGCTTCATCGTTGTCCGCGTGGGGCCGCACTTATAGACGAGTCGCTCGAACGATGTGCCGAAGAACTCTGCGACTACACTACCGGCTGACCTCGAGAGGGCGATGCCAGCAAATCACGATGGAGTGGTGGTGGGACTGTAAAGTGGTCATTCGTATGATCATGAAGATGTGAGGGAAATGCTTATCCTTCTGATGAAAATGTAGGCCCAACACCTAGCCTAAACGTACCACGACCATCAACGGGTGGAGTGGGTAAGGAGAAAAGTAAAGTAGAATACATCTGCATAGAGGCAGAATCATCAACAAAAATAGATGGCAAAGACGTGAAAGATGTAGATGGATGTGATGGATGCGCATAATGTGGGGGAGGCATCTGACGGAGAAATGGGGTCTGCAGAGAAGGGTGGTAAGGGTATGGATACAAACTCTACTGACCCTGAGTAGTCTATGTAGGTGGAGTAGCATCGTCATGAGAACGACGATGTGATCTATCCAATCGTTGATCTTCAGTACGTTCGATCATCCGCTGGATTGACTATCAGATCGTTCACCTAATCATCCACCGGAGCCCTCACTAGAACATGAGGCGTAACCTCTACCTGACGACATTAATTTATAAAAAAAAATAAAGATTATATTAGAATTTTGAGTTGAACCTCCAACATATAAAATTTACGTAACAAACAAAAAAGTATAATTGCATCAATTACAAACTGATGAACATGATAATATCATGATTCGTCGTCACCGTCCTCATCATTGGATGAAAAGTCAAAGTTATTGCTTTCATCGTCTTCTTCGTCGACGTCTGACATGTGTGCCTTATTAGGATCAGCTAACGAATTTGGAACATTGTTGTCACTATCGACCATAGTATCATGCTCAAGTAGCTGCTCCTAAAAAGTGTCTTTTTTATAGGCTCATTGTCAACGTTTTCGACTAAGTTTTGTTCATCGATGAATTTTGGTTGAAGTCTGCACATAGCTTGCCAATTATTCTGCGAATTGGTATGAAAGAAAGTACACCTGACTAGCTTGCATGACTACTATGAAAGGTTCGTACTTGTTCAATCACAGATTTCGATGTACATCGATGATTATTAAGGATCGGTGAACTCTTGTCCCGACATTGATCGTCGGATCAAACCATTGACACTTGAACAACGCAGTACGTAGGAATCCACCGTATTCGATTTCAATCACTTCTTCTAACTTCCCGTAAAAGTCATTGTCACATTATGCGTAATTCGTGCCCCTAACGCACACCCTGCTACTATGTATATCTTTGTTTGAACTATGCGACACGGTCTGGAATTTGTAGCCATTAACAAGATACGCGTGGTATACGATGCAAAGTCGACTAGGGCCGTATGACAACATTTGTAGTGTTGTATCTTGAATAGATGATGGAGCCTAACGTCAAAAATGTTTCATTCGTAAACTTCAATTTCAAATAAACAACAAAAAAAGAATTATGTTAATATTCACGTACAAATGCCTTATGAATTGTTAAAATCAACTTGAGAAATGTTTCTCAAGATGTTCATCGATGGCATTTTGTGTAATATTCACATGTTTGGAACGCAATTCTGATATGTACCGTATAATAAGAGAATTGAAAAATGTAAGGATTGCGATTGAATAAATTTAAGATAATAATTAATATTAAAGCATACTTAATGAATGGAGCGACCTCGGGACAATTTAACAACACATATGAGTGTGCGGCGTTACACTCATCATCCGTGAGATAACGCTTCTTCGATCTCCCATAGGCCCGACCTGGGTGGGTGAATATTGAGAAATGGCCATTAAGACTTTGTCTTGGTCCAACTCCACCATCGTAATTGTGGGGCGGACGATTATGCGAGGTGAAGACGTGTTCCTCAAAATAATAGGAACAAAATGCGGCTACTTCTTCCACTAAGTAAGCATTGCTTATTGAGCCATCAACCCTTGCCTTATTCGTAACATTATTTTTTAATTGTTTCAAGAACCTGCATTTGTATAAGTAAATTAGTTAAAATGCATATGTTAGAGTGTGATATAAATTGCTTATGAGTCTAGTTGATTACCTTTCGAAAGGATATATCCACCGAAACTGTATTGGGCTAGCAAGGATAGCCTCGTATGCCAAATGGATATGGAGATTCTCCATTGAGTCGAAAAAACTTGGTGAAAATATCATTTCCAACTTACACAATATCTTTATAATTTTTTCATGCAAAAGCAAAAGATTCTCAACATTTAAATTTCTAGCAGTTAAATCTCTGAGGAAAATGCTTAACTCGCTAATTGCAATCCATATGTCATCTTCTAAGAGATTTCGAAAAGCAACCGGTAGCAATCGTTGCATGAAAACATGACAATCATGGCTTTTCATCCAAAACATCTTCAACTTCTTAGAATATACGCAGCGACCGATGTTAGACACGTAACAATAAGGGAAGTTCAATTCTTTAATCCGCTTACACAACGCTTGTTTTCTTCGTTTATCTAGCGCATATCATGCCTCGAGATATTTCTTAGAAATTAAATCATAAAGAAGCTCTGACCGATTACAAATCTCCTTTAAGTATTCCCTAAACTTTGTGTTATCTTTTGTCTTCCCCAACACACTCATAATTGTGTTGAAAATATTGTCAAAGACATTTTTTTAATGTGCATCATGTCTAGGTTGTGCCTGATAAGGTTCGTCTTCCAATAAGGCAAGTCCCATAGTATGTTTTGTTTCCTCTACACAGTATTCCTTGAGACTTCGTTGTTGATTGCATCTGATCCCAATTCAGTGACTTTCATCAGCCCTAATGCTTCAATTTCTCGCAAGATATCTTCACCTGATTTATTAGCTGGTGACATCTCGGATACGATTCTATCTCTGCAAAAACTAGACTTGTCTTTCCACTCTTTTGAATATCACGACATGAAACGTCGATGACAATCGAATTAACTCGCTTTCCCTCCGAACCTCAATTGGAATGCGTCGGTATCTTCCATGCAATAAGGACAAGTAGTCCTCCCGTGCGTGCTCCATCCTGACAGCATGTTGTACGCTGGAAAGTCGCTAACAGTCCACATAAGTGCAGCACACATATGAAAGTTTGCTTGAGTCGATACGTCGTAGGTAGACACACCGTCATACGACAGCTCTTGCAATTCTTTCACCAACGGTTGGAGAAACACATAAGTTTTTTGCAACGGATTAGTTGGCCAAGGTACGATTACTATTAAGAACATCACTTCTTTCTTCATACACATTGAGGGAGGCAAGTTGTGCGGTGTTAGAATCGCCAGCCACGAGGAGTACAGTTTGTCGGTCATTCCGAAAGGTTGAAACCCATCAGTGCATAAGCCAAGTCGAACATTACAAACCTCGGAGCTGAATGTAGGGCTCACTCGATTGAAGTGGTTTCATGCCAATGAGTCGGAGCAATGCTGCATATTGCCATCTTCTCGGACGTGTTTTGCATGCCACCGCATGTGTTTCGTCGTAGCTTTCAAGGCGTACAAAAGTTTAAGACGAGGCGCCAAAGGGAAGTAAATCATGTCTTATGTGGATGTTTGTTAGAGTTAAACCTAAATCCTCCGCAAAATTTACAAGATGTAAGTTCGGAGTCGAGCTCTCAATAAAACATGCATAAGTTGGGACAACAGTCAATTCGCTTATATGCGAGACTCAACCTGTGCATCAAACCCTTGCATTTGTAAAAGTTATCTATCAAACTGTTGTCTTCAGGCAACATGTCTTTACATACTTGCAAAATTTCGTCGAATGCTTGCTCCGAAATATGATGATTCAACTTTATCGTCAATAAACGTGTCATTGCTGAGAGTTTATTCATCTTCTCGCAACCCGACCAAAGCAGTTGATTCGTCACGTCAATCACTTCAAAGAAATGATTCGCTTCAGGGCTCGGCTCCTCTTCATTTATTTCAATCGAAACTAGGGCCCGCAATGCCGTGTATCATATGATGATATGATGTCGAATATTCATCCATTGGGTCATCACGTTCATCGTCCTCATCTCTTACTATTTCTTCATCCCCATGCGGGATCCAACGATATTAATCGGGAACGAATCCACCCCTCGCATGATGAAGCTATACGGTGTCTACATCATAGTATTTGTCGTTGCGACATTTTCGACAAGGACATTGAATTTTCGATTCGCTCAAGTAAGTGGTGCAGTGTTGCATGACAAATTTTATAAATTCCTTTACGCCATCCACGAAATGTAATCTAATGTAACCGCCTTCAATACGGTTGTACATCCAATCTCGAGACATAGACATCTCGAAAGACATAAACAACCTCAATTGAATACACATACACATCAATCACTATATAAATGTTAGCCGAATGTTAATCGTAATTAGTCGAATCGATTGCATTTGCACTTACTTTGCATAATATGTTTTATACATTTTAGTCAATTATTTACCGTAATTAGTCGCATTGGTTGCAATATACGCACATCATTTTGCGTAATTTTGCCTAATTTCTAATTTTTCCTTTGAAATTTTATATTTTACTTCAATATTTGCAATTTATAATTTTATTGTCTCATTTATATAGATATACATATATATATATATCGTATATCAGCATTGTTATATAAATATTATTTGGTTCAACAAATTCTAATTTCCTTAGTATAGTTAAATTACTTTTAACTATTTTATATTTATTTATAGTATAATATATTATACTCTTCTATTTTTGTCCGAATCAAAATTTAATTTGTCCAATAAATTTGCATCATTTTATTAAATTTTTATCAGTACAATTTACAATATTAATAATTCATTTAACTTGTAACTTCATACTTATTTTAATTTCAACTTAACATAATTTAAATATAGTGTAGCGGCCCCGAAATCCGAGGTCGCCACGTGGGGAGGCGCTGGCCCAGCGGTCCCGTCTGATCCTTGACCCACTGGGTCCCATGCGCCACTGACACCATTTTCCACAACACGACTCCTCGATACGCGTGTTAACTCCATTCGTTAAGCAATTTAGTTCGTTCGTTTAAACATTAAAACAACAGCGAAAGTCTTAAATTTAAGGCAAGTAAAACAATTGAATTCAGTGCCATATAAAACATCATTTATAAGAGCAACTCCTATTGTGGAAAACCCGAGGAAATACTCTGTATACTAGCGACAATATTAACCAGTAATATATACAAGTACAGTGTCTACTCAGTCTCCCATTTCCCAAAAGTAAGCAAAATATCAAAATCACACGTACTAGTAGGTCCTTGACCGCGGGTAGTCTGATAAAGTCGCCCAAAATGTCATTGCCTGCACTCGACCATCACCAAAAAGTATGGATGGAGAGTACAGTTAGTAAGATTCCAACAAAGTACACCGAGCATTTATATGAGCATAAACATATATCAATAACTATGTCAATTAATCATGTGGAAACTAAACAGTCAACTGTACTAAGATCATCACATGAATAAATAACACGAGATAAACAAACCGTGTACTCCTCTCGGTCACCCTAAACTGTATGTCTCAGTGAGTGCCCCACTTCCTTTCACCTGGTTTCCATACCCCAAGATCCTTTCAGTGGAAGCCCCCACTTCCTTTCACCTGGTTACCCGCGTACAACCTAGTGTGCCATAAGTACAACACGAATAGCAAAAGTCTCGACCCCCAACCTAAATGCGTAACGGAAATCAATATCAAGGAATAGAGGGAATAGAATCCAACAACCACGAATAGGCGATCAATGATAGAAAAGTAAACCCTCAGTGACTTTTAGATGGAATCTTACGTACCTCAAAAATGCACTCACTCGCATCTCGATATGCGCACCCGACACCTGACTATAGCATCCTAAGTCCCTGGTGTCCATTCGTACATTTAGCTACTAAATCATGCAAATCACAATTTAAAATTAGGTGAAATACACCTCACCTCCATCGAGCCGTCGACATTCGTCGATTCGCCTCCGATCAGTCCGACAACGCCATTGCGTTGTTCACCGCACTGTTGCCGCTGCCGACCCTACGTCGCTGCCGCGCTGATGCCGCCGTCGTCACTGCGTCGTTGCCGGCGCCACCATCGCGCCACCGCCGCCCTCGTCGGCGCGCCAGCTTTGCCGCCGCTCGCTCCGTCGCTTCATCGCTCCTCTTGCGCGCCGGCAGCAGCTCGCTGCTCGCTTCCGCGCCTTTGCCGCTCCTTGCACGTCGCCTCTCGGTGCCGCCACCGCCCTCGTTGCTACATAAAGATCGCCTCCTCTCCCACGCTGATCGGCCACCGCTGGCCGTCGTCGCGGATCCGATCGTGCGGCTGCGGCGCCGTGCTCGTCTTCGTTGTCGCGTCGACCTTCGCTCCCCGCCGGCCACCGTCCTCGGCCTCGCAGCCGCGCGTCGCGACCTCCTCGCGCCGCCAGCTCGCGTCCACGAGGCCGGTCTCTCGCAGCGCCATCGCGCGCGGCTGCGCTGCGATCTCGTCCGCCACCGCTCGCATCTCCTCCGATCTCTTCCTTCTTCCTCTCGTTGTCCCTCCTCTCTCTCTCGGTTCTTCCTTCTCCGCATCTCTTTTTGTTTTTCTTTCTTTTTCTTTTCTTTTCTCTCTTGATATATATATATATATATATATATATACAAATATATACATTTTCCTAAATCTCGATACTCGTGCCACTCGCATCACGAGGCGTATCCATTGTATATGATTTTAACATGACCACATTAAAATCACATAAATCCACTATAGCCACATATCTCGGTCCCACGTTGGCAGGCGATTCGAAGCGCGTCCCCGTTCGTGTTTCGGCTCCCCGAATTCTCGGCGTATACTCATACGTATTCCGGCTAGTGGGTCTCACATACGACCCTAACATGACATGTGGCACGAGTCGAATTTTCGGGCCGTTACGTAAAGTTATATACATATATATATATATATATACAAATATCAATCATCCCTACCTATTCTGTATATTTCTATATATATATATATATATCGTATGTAAGTGTTGTTATATAAATATTATTTTGTTCAACCAATTACAATTTTTTTTATTATAGTTAAATTGCTTTTAAGTACTCTATATTTATTTACAGTATAATATATTATACGTACTCTTTTATTTTTTGCCCTAATCGAAATTTAATTTCTCTAATGAATTTGCATCATTTAATTTTAACTTTATACTTAAATCTTTTTCAACTTAACCTAATTTCTTTATTATAGGAAGCACAGTGTTTAAATTGTGGTACACTAGTATAGATAGAAAATGCAATGGAGTAGGAATTGTGGTGAATAATGATTATAAGGATAAGGTCGTAGAGGTTAAAAGAATAGGGGATAGATTGATTCTAGTTAAATTACTTATTGGACACGAAACAATTAACATACTTAGCGCATATGCACCACAAGTAGGGTTAAGCGAGAGCATCAAACGCAAGTTTTGGGACGATATGGATGGATTTATGCAGAGTATACCATTAGATGAAAAGGTTTTTATTGGAGGAGATTTAAATGGGCATGTCGGGGCAAGTAACGATGAGTTTGAAAGAGTTCATGGAGGTTTTGGTTACGGTAATAAAAATGAAGAAGGAGAATCAGTTTTAGAATTAGCTTCAGCATACAATATTGTCTTAGCAAATACTAGTTTTAGGAAGAGGGAGTCGCATATAATTACTTTTAGTAGTGGTCATAACAAGAGTCAAATAGATTTTCTTTTAACAAGAAAAATAGATAGAAAAATATGAAGAGACTGCAAAGTAATACCTGATGAAGCACTTACTACCCAACATAAGTTAGTAGTACTTGATATTAAGCTAACACAACGACATAATATGAATAAAAGAGTTAGCGACCCTATAATAAAGTGGTGGAACCTAAAACATAGTAAACAAGTAGAGTTTAGAGAAAAACTACTAAAGGAAAATGTTTGGAATCTTGACTCAGATGCTAATACAATGTGGCTAGAAATGAGTAGTTGCATAAGGAGGGTGGGATCAAACATATTAGGTATATCTAAGGGCTTGGGACCTCCAAAGAAGGAAACATGGTAGTGGAACTGATGGGGCATGTGCCCTAGGTCAATCCATTGACTGTCTTTATGAATACTTTTAGTTAATAAAATAGAGGATTTCATTTGTCGTTTATTATAATTAATTTGCATGTTTACATTATAATAAGATCCATGGGTATTTACATAAATATCCTAAATGTCCCTAATCGATCATTATACTGGGAACTATAATGAATTAAGACTAGTGTGAGTCTTGATTGATGATCATATGATGATTATACGTATAGGGATACGAATCAAGATCACGAGTACTTGTTAGGGAACAAAGTGCTGGACCGACCCGCTATAAGAACATCACATGGATTAAGTCATAGTTGTTTCTCATGATAGGTATATTTTTCAGTCCTCTGACTTGAGATTGCCAGAGACTTCAACATTAGGAACACAGTAATTTGACACAATCAAACGTTGTCTTTAACCGGACGATTATAAAGGTTGTGATTGGTTACTGTGTGAGCAATGTGATGAAGTTGTGTAATCCAGATAGAATTTGTCTCTCTCATATAAAGAGAGATATATAGTGAATACCTGGATGTGTTAGACTGTTAAAAGGCCTAGTCTAAGTGAATTGATATTGATCAATGTCACTTGGATGTTTTCAGTCTACCTAGAGATCGAGACTAGTACGATTGAACATGTTGGATGACAATTTCATGCCTTATGTTTGATCAAAAAGATATCGTGTGACAAAAGGATGTTATATACACTATTGATTAGGTTGTATCGATTTGATATTTGTACAACTTGGGTAGTCATAATGTCTTGCTTGAGACTGCTTATGACTTGTATACCAAAATGTGTTTTGGTACACTGCCAATGTTGTATGAGCCTATTGGGTCGCACACTAAGAATGGTTTTGCGAGATTTTAAGATGATTCAGAAAAATGAATTTTATGTGATAAAATTCATGACAGAAACGTCTTTGTGGTGTATTATACTTATACTTCTTTAAGTAAGGGTATATGTGTAATTTATTTAACCGTCTATATACAAGGGTTGTATAAATAGACGCTTTAAGTTAGAACACAGGGACGAAAGAAAAAAAGGCCGAAACTCTATTTTCATTTTAGAAACGACTTAGGGTTTTTGGTATGCTCTGGATCGTTTTGGAGAGAAACAAAAAGGTTTGGTATTCTCTCGAAGCTAGCACTTCAAATCTCGGCCGCCGTTCGTGTGTGGACTGCTGATAGAGGGCGTTCGTTGTTGGCAGAGCCTTAGAGGTCGATCAACCTTCAGAAAGGTATATTGCGATTGAGGTATGATTAAGTTTTTAATGGTTTAAACGTTTTTAATGGAATTAGATTCGGATCCTGTTGGGGTTTTTGTCAAAACTGTTTTGTAATCTCCGCTGCGTATGAACCCCAAAACCCAACAATGGTATCAGAGACATCGAGTTCGATTCCATTAAATTCATTGCATATTTTCTTCTGATATATACATGATATATGATTGAAAGCATATTAATTGTTGATGTATATATGATATACATAAGTTTTCTGTGAGATTTATTATCATGTTTTGTGTATATGATACATATATTCGTGATTTAATTGAAATTAGTTTCGTACATGCTAGTAACCTTGTTAAGTTTAATTCAATAATTTTAATGAATTGAGTTTCGTGTTCTATGATCCATGACACCATTAGGTTCGATTGGGATAGTAGTTCATGATTCAATTACATGTTTGTGATTATTTGGATGAGGATCGAAATTGCAAATAATTATTTTTCAAAATTATTTATTTATAATTAATTAATTTTCGAAATTATTTATTTATAATTAATTAATTTTCGAAATTATTTATTTATCTTGTTATATCTATTTCGTTATGAAGTTTCTATTTGATAAAGATAGATAACAAATTAGAATATGCGATAAATATCAAGAATCTTGTTATTAGTGATATACTAGGATTCAAATTTCTTAAATCCAAAATAAATAATTAATTTTCGAAATTATTTATTTATCTTGTTATATCTATTTTGTTATGAAGTTTCTATTTGATAAAGATAGATGAAAAATTAGAATAAGAGATAAATATCAAGAATCTTGTTATAGGTGATATACTAGGATTCAAATATCTTAAATCTAAAATAAATAATTAATTTTCGAAATTAATTATTTATCTTGTTATATCTATTTTGTTATGAAGTTTCTATTTGATAAAGATAGATAACAAATTAGAATAGGAGATAAATATCAAGAATCTTGTTATTGGTGATATACTAGGATTCAAATATCTTAAATCCTAATTGGATTAGGATAAGATGATTAGTTAGATGTGGGCCCGGTTAATTAAAATGTTTTAATTGACTTAATTTCTGGATAAATTAAGGGGTTAATTTATGATAATAAAATCAGCGAAAAAATTATGATTTTCTATAACGAATTTTAATTTTCTGAATTGAGATTCGTCTTCTTTTAAAAAAAAAAAAAAAAAAAAAAAGGGGCGCTGCCCCTTGTACCCAGTCCCGCTGACCGGCCAGAGGGACCGCCGTCTAACTAATCCTAGTGTACGGAAATTCTTTTGTTAGTGAAAAGTATAAAAAAAAAATTCCAAATTGTTTAGTGATTGAACAAATCAATAAAATATATGATATTTCATTGTTTACATAAAATCACTAAAACTGAATAAAATCTCTCTATTAAATTTTAAGTCTCGTGCCATCCATTTTAAACACTTGTCAAGGCCTCGATCACACTAATATAGTTTCACCATATAGTTGGGTGTATTGTGTTATCTTGGTGAGACAAGTTGGGTAAGAGTTACCTTAATGTTTAAAATGGTCCGACTTAATAAAGCCATCAAAATAGTTTTGAGCTTTAGGCAAATGATGAGATAAAAACATGCTAAGACATAAGATGTCCCGTATCTCATAAAATGATCTAAAAATTACATAAGATGTAATTGGTAATCATACCTACCTAAATAATCTAGTTCTGTGTTTCATGTCATAATTTGTTATAGAATTAGGTGAAATATGGATTTTAGTCCCCTAAATAAACAAGTGTGTTTTATGAGGGTTGTTAATTTAGTGGGAGTCTATTCCTCTATACTAAAATAAACTTTGCATAATCTTTATTGTAGATCAATGGCTTCTTCAAGTAACAATATTCCCCCATCATCGCGATCCATCCTTGAGAAGGATAAGCTATTTGGGACTAACTTTCTTGAGTGGTTCGAAACTTGAGAATTGTTCTTAAGCATGAACGCAAGTTGTATGTCCCGGATGCTCCAATCCCCGAGGACCCACCACCAATGCTACGAAAGTCTGTGAAGGATGCGCATAATAAGCATGTCAACTATTCTACCGATGTTGCATGTATTATGCTGGCAACTATGGTTCCTGAACTTCAGAAGGACATGGAACTAATGGAAGCCTACGACATGCTGTAACGCTTAAGGAAATGTTCCAACAACAAGCTAGGCAAGAAAGGTTTTAGACAGTCAAGAACCTACATTCTTGCAAGATAACTGAGAGTGCGTCAGTTAGTCCTCACGTTTTGAAGATGAAGGGTTATGTTGACCAGCTTGATAGACTCGAATTTTCTATAAGCCAAGAGTTGGCTACAGATTTGATCTTGAATTCATTACCAGAGAATTACTCTCAATTTGTGATGAACTACAATATGAATAATATAGAGAAATCAATTTCAGAGTTGCATTTGATGCTCAAAACTGCTGAACAAAATATCAAGAAACCCTCTAGTAATATGTTGATGGTCTAAAAGGGAAAGGGAATGAAGAAGAAAGGTAAAGGAAAGGCTAGGTTGCCAAGGCTGTTGCTGCACCTGTCGCAAAGCCTATGGAACAAGTCAAGCCCCGGCCCGTTCCTGCTTCAAAACACCCAAAAGAAAAGGAAGAAAATTATCATTTATGTAATCAAACCTATCTTTGGCATTGTCGTCTCGGGCACATAAACGAGAAACGCATAACGAAGTTCCATAAAGATGAGCTTCTAGATTCATTTGATTTAGAAACATATGAAACGTGCGTATCTTGTTTACTAGGCAAGATGACTAAAAGTCCCTTTACCGGACACAGTGAAAGGGCAAGTGATTTATTGGGTCTAATACATACTGATGTATGCGGTCCTATAAACACGATGGCTATAGGAGGTTATCAGTAGTTCATTACATTTACCGATGATTTCAAACAGATATGGTTATGTATATCTAATGAAACATAAAGCTGAATCATTTGAGATGTTTCGAACGTTTCAAAATGAAGTGCACAATCAACTTGGTAAAACTATCAAAACACTTCGATCAGATCGAGGTGGTGAATATTTAAGCCAAGAATTTGATGATCATTTTAAAAATTGTGGGATTGCCTCCCAATTGACTCCACCAGCAACTCCACAATGGAATGGAGTTTCTGAAAGGAGAAATTGAACCTTATTAGATATGGTTCGATCTATGATGAGTAATGCAGATCTTCCATTATCCTTTTGGGGTTATGCATTACAAACTGCAGCTTTCACTCTAAATCGAGTTCCTTCAATTGCGGTTGATAAAACACCATATGAGATATGGTACGGGAAGAGACCTAGTTTTTCTTTCCTTAAGATTTGGGGTTGTGAGGCTTACGTAAAACGACAAGTCTCAGAAAAATTAGCACCTAAATCTGACAAGTGTTTATTTGTGGGGTATCCTAAGGAAACAAAAGGATAGTATTTTTATAATCCCGTTGAGAACAAAGTGTTTGTTGCTCGGTATGGTGCCTTTATGGAAAAACAGTTTATTTCAAAAGACACTAGTGGAAGAGAAATAAGTCTTGAAGAAGTTCAAGAATCACAGATAAACCCTGAACCGCTACTGGAAGTTCAACGACGTTCTGAACCAGTTGAACCTTCGCGAGTGACACAAGGCCCACGTAAATCTGGTAGGGTAAGACATGAGCCAGAGAGATTCGGATTTCTCATTACTGATAGTCGTGATGTGTTGTTTATGGATCAAAATGAGCCCACCACTCATCAGGAGTCTATGTTTGGAATAGACACAGATAAATGGCTAAGTGCCATGAACTCTGAGATGCAATCTATGTATGATAACCAAGTTTGAAACTTGGTTGATTTACCTGAAGGTGGTAAGACCATTGGATGTAAATGGGTTTTAAAGAATAAAACTGACATGGATGGCAATGTGCATACTTTTAAAGCAAGACTTGTAGCAAAAGGTTTCAAGCAGACTCAAGGCGTTGATTATGATGAAACTTTTTTGCCGGTAGCCATGCTTAAATCCATAAGAATTTTAATTGCCATTGCTGCATATTATGACTATGAGATATGGCAAATTGATGTAAAAATATCATTTTTTAATGGAAAGCTGCTTAAGACGTGTATATGACACAACCTGAAGGTTTTGTACATCCTGAGAATTCTAGGAAGGTATGGAAGCTTCAAAGAGTTTGCAAAACTCTAAAAGAGGATTGTTGCTAATGTCTCATGGCATAAGTCTCAGCAAGACTCAATGTCCTAAGACAAATGATAAGCGAGACAGTATGAATAAGATTCCATATGCATCAGCTATTGGATATATCATGTATGTCATGTTATGCACTCGACTCGATGTATCATATGCTTTGAGCACTACAAGCAGATATCGATCGATCCAGTGAGAGTCACTCGGATAGCAAAAGAACATCCTTAAGTACTTAGGAAGGACTAAGGAAGTGTTCTAAGTCTATGGAGGTTTTGAAAATGATCTAGTTGTAAATGGTTACACAGATGCAAGTTTTCAAACTGATATAGATGATTTTAGATCGCGATCTGGATATGTGTTTACTTTGAATGGGGTGCGATAAGTCGGAAAAGTTCGAAGCAAGAGATCGTGGCGATTCTACTACGGAAGTTGAGTATATTACAAATCCGATGCAAAGAAAGGAGGCGCTTGGATCAAAAAGTTCATTTCGAACTAGGTGTGGTTCCAAGTATTGCTAACCCTGTTTGTTTGTATTGTGACAATAACGGGGCAATAGCACAGCCAAGGAACCTAGATCACACCACGAGATCCAAACATATACTCAGGCGTTTTCATCTCATCAGAGAAATTATTTAGAGGGGAGACGTAAAGATTTGTAGAGTACCTACTGAAAACAACGTTGCGGATCCATTGACAAAAGCTCTTCCACAAGCAAAACATGATGGTCATGTTAGATCATTAGGCATTAGATGCATGTAAAATTGGCCCTAGTGCAAGTGGGAGATGATGGGGCATGTGCCCTAGGTCAATCCATTAACTGTTTTTATGAATACTTTTAGTTAATAAAATAGAGGATTTCATTTGTTGTTTATTATAATTAATTTGCATGTTTACATTATAATAAGATCCATGGATATTTACATAAATATCCTAAATGTCCCTAGTCGATCATTATACTGGGAACTATAATGAATTAAGACTAGTGTGAGTCTTGATTCATGATCATATGATGATTATACGTATAGGGATACGAATCAAGATCACGAGTACTTGTTAGGGAACAAAGTACTGGACCGACCCGCTATGAGAACATCACATGGATTAAGTCATAGTTGTTTCTCATGATAGGTATATTTTTCAGTCCTCTAACTTGAGATTGCCAGAGACTTCAACATTAGGAACACAGTAATTTGACACAATCAAATGTTGTCTTTAACCGGACGATTATAAAGGTTGTGATTGGTTACTGTGTGAGCAATGTGATGAAGTTGTGTAATCGAGATAGAATTTGTCCCTCTCATATAAAGAGAGATATCTAGTGGATCCCTCGATGTGTTAGACTGTTTAAAAGCCCTAGTCTAAGTAAATTGATATTGATCAATGTCACTTGGATGTTTTCATCTACCTAGAGATCGAGACTAGTACGATTGAACATGTTGGATGACAATTCCATGCCTTATATTTGATCAAAAGGATATCGTGTGACAAAAGGATGTTATATACACTATTGATTAGGTTGTTTTGATTTGATATTCGTACAACTCGGGTAGTCATAATGTCTTGCTAGAGACTGCTTATGACTTGTATACCAAAATGTGTTTTGGTACACTACCAACGTTGTATGAGCCTATTGGGTCGCACACTAAAAATGGTTTTGCGAGATTTTAAGATGATTCAGAAAAACGAATTTTATGTGATAAAATTCATGACAGAAACGTCCTTGTGGTGTATTACACTTATACTTCTTTAAGTAAGGGTATATGTGTAATTTACTTAATCGTCTATATACAAGGGTCGTATAAATAGACGCTTTAAGTTAGAACACAGGGACGAAAGAAAAAATGGCCGAAACTCTATTTTCGTTTTGGAAACGACTTAGGGTTTTTGGTATGCTCTGGATCGTTTTGGAGAGAAACAAAAAGGTTTGGTATTCTCTTGAAGCTAGCACTTCAAATCTCGGCCGCCGTTCGTGTGTGGACTGCTGATAGAGGGCGTTCGTCGTTGACAGCGCCTTAGAGATCGATCAACCTTCATAAAGGTATATTGCGATTAAGGTATGATTAAGTTTTTCATGGTTTAAACGTTTTTAATGGAATTAGATTCGGATCCTGTTGGGGTTTTTGTCAAAACTGTTTTGTAATCTCCGCTGCGTATGAACCCCAAAACCCAACAGGAACGAGGATGTCCAACGAGCAATTAAGACTAAAATAGAGATGTATAGAAAAATACTTAAGTGTCAAGATGAAGATGTGTACAATTAATATAGAGAAGCTAGAAAACAAGCTAAAAAACTAGTTAATTAAGATAAAACAAATTTCATGGAAGATCTATATACAAGGTTAGGTAATAGAAATGGCAAAATATATATATATATATATATATATATATATATATATATATATATATATATATAGGCTAGCCAAATTAAGAGATAAAAAGAAACAAGATCTAAGTCATGTAAGATGTATTAAGGACGAAAATCAAAATGTTTTAACGTGCGATGAGGATATTAAGGAGAGATGGAGAAGTTACTTCGATTGTTTATTTAATAATGGCCAAGTTGATACTATAATAGATAAAAAACCACACCAAGAAAGAAATGTAAACTATACACGCAATATTAGAATTGTAGAAGTTAAAGAGACATTGAAAAGAATGAAAATAGGGAAAGCATGTGGCCCAGATGAAATACCCATAGAGGTTTGAAAATGTTTAGGAGAAATTGAATTGACTTGGTTAACAAAACTTTTCAATAAAATTTTAAAATCAAAACGGATGCCAATGGATTGGAGAAAAAGCACGCTTGTGCCAATCTTCAAAAACAAAGGAGACATTCAAAGTTGCTCAAACTACCGAGGAATTAAACTTATGAGTCACACTATGAAACTTTGGGAGAGGATAATTGATAATAGGCTAAGGAGAGAAACAACAATAGTAGAGAACCAATTTGGTTTCATGCCTGGGAGATCAACTATGGAGGCGATTTTCCTTGTAAGACGATTGTTAGAAAATATAGAGAAAAGAAAAAAGATTTTCATATGGTATTTGTAGATTTAGAAAAAGCATATGATAGGGTCCCTAGAGATGTTCTTTGGTGGGTTCTAGAAAGAAAAAGAGTGCATGCTAGATACATAGACACTATTAAGGATATGTATGATGGAGTAGTAACGAGTATAAAGACATTTGGAGGAGCTACAAAAGAATTTCTCATTACGATAGGACTACATCAAGGATCGGCTTTAAGCCCATATCTATTTACTTTAGTTATGGATGAACTAACTAGACATATTCAAGAGGATATACCATGGTGTATGCTATTTACAGATGATATTGTCTTAGTGGATGAAACTAAAGATGGAGTGAATAGGAAATTAGAACTCTGGAAGAATACATTAGAATCTAAAGGCTTTAAGTTGAGTAGGACGAAAATCGAATACATGCACTGTGAGTTTGGAAACACTAGACATCGAGATGACGGTGTGGTAAAATTAGGGGAAGTAGAAGTTCCTAAGGTAAACCACTTTAGATACCTATGATCAATCATACAAACTGATGGTAACATTGAAAATGATGTCACACATAGAATTCGAGCTGGATAGAAGAAATTGCGGTGTGTAACAGAGGTGATTTGTGATCAACATGTTCCTATTAAGTTAAAAGGAAAATTTTATAGGACCGTAATTAGGCCAGCTATGCTCTATGGAAGTGAATGTTGGGCGGTAAAGCAACAACAATTACATAAAGTGAACGTAGCAGAAATGAGGATGCTTAGGTGGATGTGTGGTAAAAACTCGTAAAGATAGAATAAGAAATATATAAATTCAAAGACAAGTAGGAGTAGCACCAATTGATACAAAGATTAGGGAAGGGCGGTTGCGATGGTTTGGTCACCTGCAAAGACGGCCTACAAATGCCCCAACTAGAAAACTTGACTCAATAGAAACTGTAGAAATTCGACGAGATAGAGGCAGTCCAAAGTTAACATGGGATGCATTAATTAAGAGGGATTTGAATGGTTTGCAAAGCTCACCATCAATTGCACTTAATCGAGCACAATGGAAAAGTTTGATTCATATAGCCGACCCCAGTTAATTTGGGACTGAGGCTATGTTGTTGTTGTTGTTGTAAAAAATAATTAAATAATAGTTTAATAGACATATTTGAAATTCAACTAATTTAATACTAACACATTAAAAAAAATCATGCAATAAACATCTCAAGAAATTACTATATTCAAATCACAAGCATGCATTTTATTTGTCATAAAAATAAAGAAATAATAAATATCAACATACAAAATTTATTCGAACCTACATTTTAATCAATTTAACAAATTTTATTCACCTAAAAATACATGATATGCAAATTTAATTTCCAAAAACTTAATTTCAACATAAAATACAAAATTACAACTTCTTTTATCAAACTATTACATTTTTTTTAATTTAACATGCATATACCTACAAAATTTATTTCAAATTTTCATCCTAACATAAAATACAAAAAACCCACTTTTTCACATAAAAATACTAATTTCCACATAAAATACATATTTCCACAAAATATAAGAATTTTCACAAAAAAATATTAGAAATCAACTTAAATAACAAAAAACATAAATAAAATAAATAAAAATTTATACCTAAATCCCAAATCAATAACGAGATGGGAGTGTGGTGGCTGAGACGAGGCGGAAGGGCGGCTGGCCGAGGCGGAGGCAGGGCGGGCCAAGTCGGGCAAGGCGCCGGATGGCGAGTTCGCGCGGGGGTTTAGGGTTCTAGTGAGAGGAATAAGCACGGAAAGGGATAGAGTTGAGCAAGGAAAGGAAGAGGGACCGGGAGTGAGCCGAGCAGAAAGGACCGGGTCGAGTGAGGAAGACGGGCGGAAGTGAACCAGAGAGGGAGAGAAAACGCTTTTTGATCTGGAAATCGACAAATAGCGACAGGGAATAGCAATGAGGAGTCCCGTCGCTATCCCCCCACCTGGCCCTCTTAAGCGCAACCACGTGGCGGCTCTCTCGCCACATGGCCGAGAAGAACAGGGCTTGGGCGAGAGTTTTCCCGCCTAAAAATTGCAATGAAGGGCTATCGCTAACCCTGTCGCTATTATGGTCGAAGGGTCAGCGACTGCCCCAGTTGCTGACCCGTCGCTATTCTTCGTCACTATTGTAGACCTTTTTTTGTAGTGAATTCTGCACTTTGAATTTTAAGTTTTCTTTCCACATGGCCAACTCCAAAGCCCTTAGATCTCTTCTCTCATCTACAAAAACCCACAACATCCACCATAACAACAACAACAACCAACGCTTCAATTATATCACAAATTCATCAATTCAACTAAGTTAATGGTGTAGATCAACTTGCCAAGTTTTAGAACACTTTCACCTTGATCTCTCACTTCCGAATCTACGAGAATCTCCTACAATCTTCTTCTCTCTAGATTTCTTCCTCTCAAAGTATGAAATAAGATTCATTTGCATGCTTCATCTCATTTATTTATATATATAAGATTGATTCCTAGTCATTGATCTTAATATGCACACGCATCTTGAGACTAATCTAATGATTCATAACTTGATCTAAACTCCACCAACTCTCCACTAATTCATCTTTAGTAACATCATATTTTACTCAATTGTTCTCTTGATGTGTTGACACGTATCTCGAAAAACATCAAATGTCTGATGTTTTATTTAACTTAGGTTTCATTTAATATATATCAACCTATAGTCATATTAAATTAGTTAACTAAGCCACATCAACTTTAAACTAACTTACCACATCACTCTCTAGACGCGTCCTCGCTAACGTCTCGACGACTATATACAAGTAGGAGTGACTTAATAAGTCTACAAAAATATATCACATTAAACATCCATCACCAAAAAATAATATACTACTCGGTTCTCACCCTGAGTACTTGGATCATGTACCCGCTCTCGAGCCACGCCATAAGTTGGTAACCCTGATAAGGGACTAATTTACTGTTAGTAGATTCTGAGCCGTTACAAATGCTTAATTAGAATAGATAAATTTTCTTAATATTCACTTCAACCTCTTGTCGTGGTGAAAAAAATCCTAATGTGCAAACTAAAACTCTACCTATCGATGTGAATAACATAAGTCTTACATAGCATTAAGTTCCAAATCTTTAGACTCATAAATACTTAAGTTTACTATCAATGTCTCCTTAATCAATAACTATCTATCGATGTTATATATTTTACGGTTGTATTGTTCATATCTAACTTAAAAGCTCCAATGGTTATGGTAACTCCTAAAACCTCTAATAAATAAACGCGTAATCAAGATGTTCAAAGTATTAAACATAGAATCAATGCAAATTCTAATAATTGCAATTCTAATCATTATAATCTATTCATACTTCCTTTAGCATAATATTCATACCATATGATCCATTGATACTTAAGATAAATAAACTACTCACTCATCATTGAAATCAACGACATACAATTCATAAACATCACTATAATCAGAGATTAAACTAAATATTACATACCTTTAATTGAATCAATGAAACAAATAGTGAATTGCAAAATAGGAGTCTTTAACGTCTTCTCCTTCAAAACTCTTCTTAATACTCATGTACCGACCGTAAAATCTTAACCCATGCAATATGGCATTTTGGGATTGTAACCAGGACCTGTTGTGACGTGGCACACTCGGTAAACCATTGGGAGTCGACACTAAAGTATTTTATTTTTTGGTGACTTGTGTATTGCCTATCAAAAATAAAAATGCATGTAATTTAATTATTTTATTTTAATTGTTGGTTTACGAGTAAGCTAACTTCTCGAGATACGTGCATTTACTGGTATGTATAGTTTGATTAATAATGATTTAAATGGCAGAGATACAATATAACTAGGTGTTGGTTAAGTGAATGAGTAGACCAATGTAAATAGGACACCTCATTCATAAATAAAAGAAAATACAACACACAACCAATCATACTTTGGCACCTAGCTAACTACCATATCTCATCAACCCACCTTACCTTATCCCATCTCCTTACTTCACTCTCTCTCTAATGAAATCACCTCCTTTCTCTCATCCTGCTCATCCCACTCTCATCTCTATATCTTGGTCTCTATCTCCTTCCCCACTCTCGATTTCTCTTAGGCGTCTCGACTTTCCTTCGACGCTCTTTGCCTCCCGTAAACTCTATCGCGATAGGGTGCGCTCCACTTTTTCTTCTATTGGTGATAGGAGGTAAGAAAATATTTAATTTCATTAAATTCTTATGGTTGTTGATAAGGTTTTTGGTAGGGTTTCTATGTTGTTAATGGTGTTGAGGTGGTAGTGATGATAAGTAGGATGGGGAAGAAAAAAAATGAAAATAAAGAACGGACAATGAGCAATTTTAGCAAAAAATTGTTCTATGTTCGTTTGAAGAAAGGGGGAATGATGCGCGTGTGTGCTACGCATAAGCCCAGCCAACTGGCTGGGCCACCTAAGGGTGGCTGGACCGGACTCAATCTAGCAAACCAAACCAAGTATTTAATAAATAATAATAATATAAAAAAAATTATAAAAAATATGAAAATTCAAGAAAAATAGGGGAAAGTTTGGAAAACATAGAAAAAAGGTTGAGAAAAAAATAGGAAAGTTGGCTTTGAGGAGGGGCTTCTTACATGAACAATTATCCTCGAAAAGCGTGCCACTGCTACGATTTTTCTATTTTAAACACTTTTAGGATTTAAAAATTTAAACTTTATAAAAAAAGGCTCAAAGATACCTAATTTAGTGTAAATTGATACTAGGAGCTTAAGAAACTAGTGTCGGGTACTAGGTACGTATTATGAGGCATGTTGTCGCCGCGAGAGCGTGTATAGCATCGATCGAGGTAAGTGAAACCAGCTAAAAAGTGCATAGTAGTTTATTTGAGCTTATATTTTATTGATATTGTACTTTGTCCTTTTCTTGGAACTCCCACCTTTGTATGAGTGTCTGAGAGGCAAGTAAGTATCTCTGATGAAGTGGTTGTCGGCTTGCAATTGGGACCATGACCTCGAGTCGCTTGATTGCTTGGTCGGATTGAGATGTGTTTTATCCGAGGCACTGTTGATATCCCTCATTCGCGATGGTCTAGGTACAACAGGTACTGCTGCGTCCTAGGACCGAGTCTGCATGGCGGTGTCGCGACTCTATGACCTCGACCCTATGGCACCCACATTTGATGGTCTTGAACTACTTATGAGCCTCTCAAATTGTTTCTTTAACTCTTATTTCTCGTTGTGATTTCATTTTACAGTCTTATTATCATGTTTTTCCTTATAATTTTCTTTATATCCACATGACTTAATTTAGACTGCTTTATTTATTTTGAATTATTATTTAGATCCTACTAGCTTTTACTTACTAGACTCGGTATTCTTATGTTTAACCGAGTGCATATCCGAATTTGAGCAAGGTCAAGGCGCTAATACTTAGAGATATACTTCGAAGACATTAGAGCGTAGGTTTTTGACTTTTTCGAATTACTTATATATGTTGTTTTATCACACTTTGGATACTTTTTTAGGTTGAGAGATACACATGACTTGTATATCACTTTGCTTATATATTACACTTGACACCAAATATACATGATTACACATGTTTATAGGGTTCCACATTTAGAATGTCCGACTCTTATACTTTATTATTGAGTTATTTAAAGTATCAATTGCTTCCGCTAACTTGTAAAACTTGAAAAATACTAATAACTTGACTTAAAATTATGAATTTACTTATATGTATGGATCAAAAGGCTTACTATACCTTTTTTGACCTTGTGAGGCTGGCTTGGAGGTCCACGTGGGCTTTGGTCAGGCAGGGCCTAATTTGTAAGGAATTGGGGCCGTCACAACTCAAAATTATGTTAATCTATAGTTGTGGCTTATAAACTGTGATATTGGGTAAAATAAACTATAATTTTATCACTTTCAAATATCTATTTATACTCCTAAGACTCATAAGAATACAATTAGAACCCGAATTAATAATTCCAAACGAACTAGAATTTCGAAACTTTCTATTTTTCTTTCTCGGCTTTGTCTGTAAGTGATCCACATTGTTTGCATAAAGTCACAGCGACGCCACAACGTCGACTTTGTATGTGAATTTTCTCCTCACAGTTGGCTCGATGCCTATGTGTACTAGCTCGGCGTTGTGTGTGTTATCCTACAACGCCGCCACTGCGTCAAGTGCACTACATCTCTTCTCTTGTCTCCATGCCTTCTCCCCTCCTTACCCACGTCGTATACTCATTTCCACTACGTTAAGTGTGTATGCCACGGTGTCAAGTGTGGTTTTGTGTTTTTTCTCCTCATTTCATCATGAAATCACTCATTTGTCTCTTTTATACTTTGTAGACTTGAAAACACGTAAATGTCATTAATTAGAGCTCATTTTAAGATATTTCGTCCAATTATACATCTAAACTAGTCCTATATATAAGTCTAATTAAACACTTATCAGCATCCCACCACTAAAATCGATAAAACGAATGAATAAATAATTTGTTTTCGTTTTTAAGATCATTGTTTTTGCTCATTAATTTTTTTCTTTCCTTTTGGATGTTGTTTATTGGAATTTATCCATTCACGGAATGGTTTTTGTGTATTTTCGCATTGTTCAATTACACAAGGTCGAGAGTTGTAAGATGGTCTTGGTCATGTCTTCCCTATACCCATATTTTAGTGTCGTCCTATATCAACCGACATCTAAATACGATGGTCAGATACCTAACTCGATGAGTGACCATCGAGACTATGCATGTGGTCTCGGTAGCTTTGTGGCAAGATATATTACGTGTGTATGTCTCGGTTGACATGCACCAGGCGACATAACAACCTATGTCTCGGTCATGTGTGTTTGAGACCATAGATTTGATCATTTCTTACCAAAACCTGAAATGTATTGTCGGTTATCATCAACTAACACAACAAACTATGGATGAAACGTAGTGTCATACTATAGGCACCCCACTATTCGAGAGGGGCAAACATGTGATTTTCAATGGGAAGAGATACTAATTCACAAAAATGGAACGTCCTTATGCAAGATTGAGGTGCCTATAGTGCCACATAGGTAAATTGCATTCAACCACAAGTTATAAATTACATTTGAGATTACCAAAGGTAGGGCATTATACTCCAAGTGAATTAGAGATTTACGGAGAAGGATATGTTTGAATCTTCATATTCTCAAAAGGTGGGTGCAACCAACAACCAGTTGGCGATCAAGTGACAAGGGACTTAGTTCCCGTTGTACATTACATATACATATATATTTTGAGAGAGAGCACTGCAAAAAGTGGATCTATAGCAACATTTTTTTTACCAACGCTAATACAAAACATTCCAAAATTTTAATTTTAGAGACACATGATGTACAAGCGTCGTCAAATTTAAAATTTCGAGATGCATTACATACAAGTGTCTTTAAATTAAGAACACTTGATATTAAAGCGTTGCCAAATTTAAAATTTGGAGACACTAATTTATATGTGTTGTTAAGTTTTAAATTTAAGGACACATAATTTATAAGTGTCGCTTAAGTTAAAATTGATGACGCAAACAACAATTGTTGTCAATTTCAATATTTGGGATGCATAATTTATAAGAGTCTCCTATATTAGAGACACTTAGTAAATTAATATCGCTAAATTTAAAATTTGGGGACCTTAATTTATATGTGTTGTCAAAATTTAAATTTAAAGACACATAATTTACAAGCGTTGTTGAATTTCAAATTTAAAGACACATAATTTACAAGTGTTGTTAAATTTTAAATCTAATGACACATAATTTACAAGTGTTGTTAAACTTCAAATCTTAAGACACATAATTTACAAGTGTTGTTAAATTTCAAATATAAAGACACGTAATTTACAAGTGTTGTTAAATCTCAAATCTAAAGACACATAATTTATATGTGTTGTCAAAATTTAAATATAAAGACACGTAATTTATAAGTATTGTTAAATGTTAAATTTAAAGACACATAATTTATTAGTATTGTTAGATTTTATATCTTAAGACACATAATTTATAAGTATTATTAAATTTTAAATATAAAGACACATAATTTATAATTATTGTTAGATTTTAAAAAGGAAATGAAAAAAATATTAGGATGACAAACTCTTAACAGTCTTATCGTGTAATTGGCTTTGCACTTTTGACGGTCTCATCGAGATGCGCGCCCACTAATAGAAGGGATATCCGAAGGACTCCACATCTATGTAGCAAAAGTGGGCTACTGTTTTACAATGTCACTCACTAATCCAAACAAAAACTTGCTCACCAACAGAGAGCGCCATTTCAGTTTCTCTCCGCTCTCGTCTCCGCGTTTCCTCTGCCAAGGAGTTTAGGGTTTCGATTCTCTTTGTGGTTTCATTCGTCTCAGTTATGGCTTCCGCGCAATTTGCACTAACAAACCGCCGCGCGATTGTTGCGAATCTCCAATTTCTTCACTTAATCGCATTTTTGAAAACTTAGCGATTGCATTGAAAAATCGTAGAAGCATGTACGTTACGGATTCGAAGCAATAGCGAAGTTCTCAAGAGACTGTGCGTTGATTCGATTTCGCTGTGTTGAAGAGCGGAACCGAGAAGGAGTTTAGAGAAATCTTCTTCGCTAGGGTTTCGAATCGTCTCGGGAGTCATGGGAGGAAGAAACGTAGTGTCAGACGAGGAAGGTTGGTTTGGTTTTGTTGTGGTTTTTGCGGCTGGTTTCTCCTGATTTGATTGCATTGGTGGTTTTGTGAAGGTTGAGTTGGTTGGTGCGCTCTCTTGTTGTGGTTAACGTTTTTTGTTAGGAGGATGAGAAAGAATAGCATGACGTGAAGGAAGTCGGAGAAGGCGAGGAGGACGACAAAGAATATGAGGAAGGTATGAGTCTAGTTATCACTCAATTAGTTGCTTGGAATCTTCAGTTTGCGTAATTTGTGTAATCTTTGAAGCTAAAGCTTGTATTCTTCAACTCTCTCTCTCTCTCTCTTTTTCATCGAGTTCGTTAGTTCTTCATCGAAGATTCTTCATTATTAGGGTTTTTGGTGTTCTGCAATCCATATCTGACCTTATTAGGGTTTCCCAACCTTTGAAGATCTACCGATCTCTTTGACAAATCCGAAACAGGTGAGTGATCCATGTTTTGATTTTTCATGTTTCGGATTGACGAGCTCTGCATCGATTCATGCATAGAGCATTTCTGCTCTTCATCGGTGTTTGCAGATTTAGGTTTTCTACATATCTATGAGAGAGCTTGAGTTCAATTGTTTGGTTAATAGTGTGCAGTTCGAAATCTAGGGTTTTTGGTTGGTTGATGGAGAACCTAGTTAAATGAGTTCTGGAAGACTGAATTTTCTTGAATGAACTGTCATTTCGATTTCTATTCATGTTTGGTTTATTGATTTGTTGGTTTTGTGTGTAATCTTCTATGAATTGTGTGGTTGATTGTGTTAGTAGAGGTTCCTAATATGCACTAACTTTGCCTACAAACGAATCTTTGTATGGACAATGGACATACATACTCTATTGAAAACATACATAAACTAATTAAATAGGCGATCTGAACTGATCAATTAGTTTAGGATCAACTATATATGAGCTTTATTCATATTATAAACATGCCTGCATCTAGCTTGAATTGGTTAATTAAAGTACTGCTACTTTTTTGCTACTACTTTTTTCTAAGGCATGCATTTGAACTAGAGTACTAGTCTCTAATTAATATATGGAATTTTAGGTTGATTAATATATATAGATTCCAATTAACTCTTTAATTTGACTATTTCTCTCTTGAAATAATTAAGCATGAAGACGGGTCTGCTCTAATATATTAAATAGACTAGAATTGTATGGAAGAAGAGCACTAGCTAGTTCATCCCATAGAATAATATTGCATGCTAGTTTTTGTTCCCATTATAAGTTTAATGTGGGGAAGAGCTATGAAGGGAAAGGGAAGAAAAGCCCTCATATTGCATGATAGTTTTTGTTCTTCCTTGTCATTAACATTTCGACTTTCACTTGTATATATATAATTTAAGTGCTATTTTATCTTTCTAATTTTGGATTCAGTGAAACCTAGGATTTGGTTTTGCATTGATAAAATTTGAAAGTCAAGTTTTGAAATCAGTTTATGTTATGGGGTTTGTATGAAGAGATGTCATGATTCATGTATTTCATTGAGGTGCCTTTATTTATTAGATTTGGATTCATTAAGGAAATTTTGTTTATTTACACATATTAGGTGATTCAAGTATTTCATTGAGGAGCCTTTACGTCTCATTGTTTTGTGAAATTTGTTTCATCTATGAAATTGAACAATCAATCTATGAAAGAATATCTCACACTTCTTTCAAGGACTGGAACATTAGATTCTGCTAATACGTAGTTGAAACAATGGGGGAAGGTACATTGATTTCACAGGCTTAGATATATCTTTTTCTTTTCCTACCCCTAGCGACGATTTTGATGCATACATCTAACCACAATTAGTTTGGGTTTACTGAGGCTTTGTTGTTTTTCTTTCCCTTTTGGATCAAATGCAGTAACAGGCCAAATACCTACAAATGCATAATGCACGACACTGCAATTAGTTTTTTTGGTTGAAAGATAGTTCAATGCAATTAGTTTTTTGATTATTTTTTGTGTCTATATAAGCTAAGCCGCAATTAGGACTAGTCTTGCTTGAGACATGTATTCTTTACTAACCTCTACCTTCTTTGTTTATGTTGGATCTTTACTTTGAATTGGAAAAAAAAGTCAATATGTTTCTATTATCTTTGTTTTATGGATATGGAGTAAGCTTTAATGATTATGATATTTCAGGTACTCACCACTTCCCAATGTGAGAAGGCCATGGGAACAGCAAGGCCAGGATTGCCAGCACCCACCTACCATGTTATTGACTGCTGATCATGATGACCGAGTTATGCCATTAGGCCTATTACACTCATTGAAGTTATTAGCAGTAAGTTCACTCATTCTCATTTTATGCAATATTTATTTCACTTGTCTAAGCCTCATCGATGGTTATGATGAATCTTATGGACGTGCTTCTTAAGTTTCAGTTTGTTGTTCATCTAGTATGCTGGTTTGGAAGTTCTTTAGATATATACTAAGAAGTCTCTTTTCCTTTTGTCCAATGCAAAGTTCAAGATGGTGTGATTCATGGGTACCTCTTTTAAGATGATTCTTAAAGTGGGTTTTTAGCCCAATGGATAAAAGTAGTGTGTCTATATCTTAATATGTTCAACTTATGTCGTATCATATTAGCTAGAGTGGATTGGTTTGAAAAAGGGAGTAATGATAATATTTCTGACTTGGGGGTGGAAAGAGCTAAGTTTTATCTTTTGAGTGTGCTATTTAGTAGTTTTGTTCATAAATTCCTGAAGATGTTTTACTACTACTTGTGAAGCATTTTGAGAAGGTATTATCCCATCTAAAGTTTCCAAAAATATAACAAAAAACAAGCAACCAAAAAACTTGTCAGAGAGAACTTATTAAAGAATTTCATGAGTACTAATAAAAGTATTTTTTTTTTTTTGAAACAAAAGTTTAGTACCTCTAGCATGCAATTTGAGTAGAGTAAAAGGCAATGAAAGGACATGGAGATTATATATATATATATATATATATATATATCGTAATCAATAACAATTACTAGCTTACTTTCTTCCGATCTCTTCTTCCTCCTCTCACGTCTCTCTCATCTCAAAGTTTGAATAACAATTACGTTGATGCGTTTGGTTTATATTTACTTAATGTTCGCCGACTACTTGAGACAATGCCAAAAAGAGAATTTTTAAGTATAAGATGTTTAACTATTTTTTTTATTGTTGAAGCAAGTTGTAATGCAAGATGTGGGCATTGTAAGTGCTTCCAATTTCATCTCTCCTATTGCAATTGAATCATCCCTTTCTCTTGTTGGTTCGACTTGATGCGTAAATATTCTCTTGTTGGTTGTTTCACTTAATTTGCTCACCAAGTGTTTGTTGAATTGCCTCTTGTTGTTTTTCTCTTTTGTTCTTGAATATTCTTTAATGGTTTGGGCTGAATTTGGGTCCTTTTGATCGATGGGCCGTTTTGGGTCCTTTTGATCGATGGGCCGTAAGTAGAGATTTTTATTGGGAATATATGGTATATAGACATGGGTGTATGATTTATTGATTGGTATGGTTGTTGGTGTAATGTATGTGACTCAGTAATGCACAAGTATATGTATTAAAGATTACTATATTAATTTTGTTTGCATTTTTCATGAACCAAGAAAATAATATAGGAGCCTCATCTTTCATGTTTGTGATGGTTGTAGGGTTAGACAAGTACTTCCTGTAGTTCCTAAAGGTAATAGACAAGATGTCATGAAGTCGACGCTGGCAACATCATATATTTGGCCTTTGTTGGAAAAAATCAAGTTAGTTGAAAATATGAGAGCAAGACTTGATCCAAAGTTTTCACAGTTTATACTTCGAGTTGGTAATGGTACAGAAGATGAATTTCCGGGAAATATGATTTCTATACCTTCCAATATCACCTTACCATATGTTGATGAACAAAATTCTTTGGAAAATTTAATTACATCAGTGTACCCAAATTTGAATGAGTATACTGGATTTTCCAAAGAATTTTGTTCATAACAATCCAAATCTATTCATATAATATCTAATTGCTAAATCTCACTTGATGTCCACTGGTCACTGAAAATCAATCAATATTGAGAACGAGTTGCTGGTTTATTTAAGGTTTTTCCAAGAAGAATGTCATTATTTTACTTTTCTTTCTAGGCGAATGCTACAAGAATAAGATGATTATTTAATGCTTTTCTTATTTCTTTAGTGGGTCACTTAAGTTATGGTTCTACTTTTCATGAAAAGGTCTTTGTTTGTAGGAAGGCTAAAATTCCGAATTTCTTTTCTTTACATATCTTCGCCTTAGATTGTCGTCTTTATTTGTTACTGATATGGTGCATCTTTATCACTTATATAATAGCCAGGCATGCCATCCATTTCTTTTTTAAACTGTTTGCTCAAATATTAATCTTATGACTATGTTAATAAGTACATACTTCTTAGAGTTAAATCATGTTGCTCAACTTTCACTGATTTTTCTATCTTCAACAACTCAATGATTAAATGTAGGTTCATGAAGGCCGGAATCATGAAGTGCGGGAGCTTGTGAAAAATGCTGGTCTTAAGGTCAGTTTTGATAAGTCTTAAAGGAAATACTTTTTGTTTGTTTGCTTTTTTTTTTTTTCCTGATTTCATTGGCCATTTCAGTTTTAGCTAGCTTGATATAATTATGGCTGCAAAAGACTTTTGTCCATTAAAATCTTTCTTCTTTGTTACCATTGTGACATAATAAAATAATTGTCTGGTTTGCTTGTTTTACTAATTATCTCCCTTTGTGTCAGCTTCATTCTCTAAAACGTATGCGTATAGGTGGCTACAGGCTTCCCTCAGATCTTGGGTAATCCTTTATAATGGAATACTGTTTGGTTTTTGAATTACTGGATTGTTTATTTGGTTTTTCTGATATTACTCTCGCAATTAAATTTAAGATCCCTGAGAATCTGATATAGAGATGTAGAGTCTTGAGTAAATGCTCATATGCTTTAAGAGCCAGATACGATCCCTTTGGTAAGGAATGGTCATTACCAGTAGCCATTTAGAAAATTGAGATTCTTTTTATCAATCTCCCATCTGTTTAATCCCTCTCACACATTAAGTATTATGAGATAAACTTTTCCATGGTATACTATGAGATTCTTGCCAACAAACTCCTTTTTAGATCTTGGGCAAATACCTAATGACGTGATATTTCAGCTTTGGGAAGCACGTGGAGCTGAAAAACAAGGAACTCAAATCTTTGGGCTGGAATAATTGAGAAAGAGCAACTGAATCGTCACATCGCCACATATTTTATTTCTCCTCCTGCTGCATTACAGTGTTCAGCGGCTTCAGCCTCTGTGCAATCAGATCTGCTGATCCAATGGTTTAAAGGCATTTTCCGAGCCTAAGAAATTGCTTGGGCTCTTTCAGGTGGGACTCTGAGCATTTTGCGTGCCATATCTCTCATATGTTGTCTACGTTAATGTGATGATATTTGTGACATTGAGTTGTTACAGTGCCTTAGAATTTTTCGGCTGAATGAAACATGTAAAGTCAGCTTTTACTGAAGCTCTCTTGTTACTGTAATCATTATTTATTCTTTTTGTTCGATTGTAACTATAAGATTTCTCCAAATTGTTTAGGAATGAAAATAGAGGTGTGCTGTAGGAAACTGGTGAATTTTTGAGAAATTGGAAATTCTGGAAGGCATCTGTAAAATGAAAATTTTCCAGCGAGGTGTAATTTGAAGTTATTAGCTGAAATCCATGCTCCTTGAGCAGTCAAGTGTGAAATTTACTACCTGAACAATGAATGTGCTCTTTCAAACTGTGCCTGGCAGGTATGTTATGGTTGCAGAATTGTGTTTAGTAAACTGAACGATTTTGTAGAATTTCATTCTTTAGAAATTACATTGCTAAACTTTTCCTTCTGTGGGGAAGAGTAAACGACTTGGCAGTTGGGTTAAACTGAAGCTTTCAGTCTAGATTTTATACTGTTAAAGTGTAGTGTATTTAAATTGGTAAAAGATCAACATCCATTATCAATACTGATGAATGGTAATTATTATAATAATCCCCATTTGCAATGAAATCCTGTTGCTTAAAATTTTAAGATGATTCCTTTTACGACAAATTTAGTGATTATTATTGCAGGTTAATGTGGGGAGGAAACATGAAGCTAGCAGAACATGTGAAAAATGCTGGACTTAAGGTCAGTCATGAACATTGCTAATTGTTTACACAACTATCTTAGTCGTTCTTACTGACGCCGACATGATAAAACCAAATGTCTGATGGCTCTAATGTGCTGCATAATATGCACCTGTTGTTATTACATGATTACTTGGGGGCATTTCTTTATTTTCATCTGAATTGTCAGATTTTTTTTTGCTGATATTTTCAATATAAAGGAATGTAAAATACCAGAGTATCATTTGTGTTCTTTGAAATCGAGGATTCATACTTTTCATCTCTTTTTTCTTCTCCTTATTCTGATATTATCCAAAAGTGGACCCTGGGCTAGAACTTATGTACATTTTTTATATTAATAGTTTTTTAGTTAATCTTCATTCAAATTAAACAAATGTTATTTTGGTTTTGAGCAATTATGTATGTTTATACACTCAATCATCAATTCAGCATGATTTAATGCACAAATTATGTATTTTTTTAAAAAATTACACAACTTAAACCACAAATCATTCAAGCAAATATTAAATGCACTTTAAAATCACAATAATCAGAATGGAACAAACTAAATTTAAATAGAATTGTAATTTCTAATAAGCAATTCATTACAATAAACTATTAATATATGAAGTGCTTTGATTAAATACCTTACCATTTTAAAACAAAACCTTCGCGCCAATTGTAAACAAGGATGTATAATGAATAATCAAGAATAAATTTGTATAGTAATTTTTTTAAAAATAATTTAATATTTAATGAAAATCAAATATAAGTGTCAAGGTAAATAGAAGAGACCTACTGCAGTTGCGTTGTTCTATCTTTTAAAGTATCAAATTCATCTGTCACCGACTTTGGATCAATATCTCCAGCGAATTCTCATTCAATATAGATCATTATAGCATCCATTAGTCCATTCTACTTTGAAGGTATGTTTTAATAAGCTTCATGATTGAGAATGCTCGCCCTACGGTTGCAATGGTCATGCGAAAAGTCAAAACATGACTAATCAATCTCTTAATTAAGTTATAGTGACGTTAGTTGAAAAATAAGAAATTGTTGATATCCCTTGGAAGCTTTCATGTTGCAGTACATCATCCTCATAATGATCCAACTGATATCTTAAATGATGCATTTCCTGTTCACTAAAATCGGGATAATATAATTTATGGGCAAGAAAGCATATATGATCAACATCAAATGACCATTTGGTTGTAACTTGTAAGGCAGAGGACGGCTTTAAAAATTTTAATGCATCATCATTAAATTTGGAGTTCATCTCTTTCGACTGGCAATCAAATTGCAGAGTTGAACACATCACAGTGATAGTGATGACAAGCGTAATGAGATCCCTTTGCCGGCAAGTACATTAAAAGGTGATGGAAACGCTTTTCTCAACCTTTGAAGCGTTTTTATGATTAATCTATGATTCAAAATATCTTGAGATTTTTTGCTGCAAATTCTATACATTGAATACAATTGGAATCGAATTAGAACTATCGAGATTTCTCCATCATTAGCTGGTTGACTAGCCACTTTGGCACTAGCATGGATGAATTGTAATTACGCTTAGGAGAAGTAGTTATAAGATTTACAATGGTTGACAACTTTGAAAGAAGAATCAAATTGACAAGTATCTATCCACTCACTAAACTCACTTTCTCCTCTTGTACTTAATTTTTACTTTCTATACCTAACCCCAAATTAAATCATAAACTCATCTCATTTATCTAAATTACATTAAAGAATATTGATAAGTTAAAAATGTACTTGTATTTATAATTTTTAAATTTTAATTACAATTTTAAATTTTGTTAATAAATTCTTAAAAATTAATTCCCGCGAGCGAAGCGAAGCGGCGGGGTCAATCGTAATGTAGCACGTCTTGAAGCTAGTATATATATATATATATATATATATATATATATATATATATATATATATATATATATATATATATATATATATATATATATAAATGAATAGAGAAACATAGGCACTGAAGATTGTAAATGGAATGAGAGGTTTTATAGGTGAGAACTACTTTATAAGCATTGGCATGAGCAATTAAAAAGGGAAGAAAACTTGGAAAGCATGCTTTTACTGTTTTGAAAATGTTTTCAAGGATTGACCGAAAATGTTTGGATGAATTGAAGCAATGCATTGTGCAGAAGGAAAAAAAAAAAATATACGGTATAGTGCTACGGAAAGCCAATATCACAGATGTACTGATGATTCCATGTATGTAATGTTCTTGAAAATAACTCATTTACCTTGAACTTAAATTATTTTTTTCAACTTGCAAATATGGTGGGGATGAGTTCAGCTAAAGCTATTTTAGAAAGTGATTCACGTGTAAGTTTCTCATCCAAGCTGGCCAAGTTAGCATTATGTACATGTGAATTTTCACCAAAAATCCTTGCTAAGTGTATTTAGTAAAACTAATCGATTCTTCTACTTGATGATGCTACTAGTAGCTAGCATATGTTGTGTTTTTATTTCTAATAGAGCAAACATTGAACCATGTTAGCTACATCTTCTTTTTTACTCTCTAATAAAAAGGAATCATGCCTCATCATTCCCTATAAATCTCTTTTTCTACTTCATTTACTTATTTTTCTATTGTTGTGATGTGACTACAACCATAGATCTCTAAAACAGTAGTCTAGATCTAAGCACATTGTGTAGAATATACATTGTTCATCACTTTATGAATCTAGCCCAACTTGGGAGACTCTACCAAGCAGTCTCTAGCATGGACTGTTATTTTGTATTTTAGTTCAAAGTTGAGCTTAGTTCAAAATGGTTAATTAAACATCATCAGTTCTGCCACTAACTTTATATAGTTACTTATACATCTCTTATGATTACTTTGTATTTTAGTTCAAAATAGCTTTGCAAGAACAAACCTCAATGAGAATTTGAAAGTATTATCAATGCAATTAATTAAATAAAAAACTATGGCAGATTGATTGTATTGATAATTATTTATTGTCCGTACAATGATTGTTAGATTTAGTTGTCTATTATAGTACTATTTTTCTGTTGGCTTACAGTTATAGATGATTAATAAGTGGACCTTTTTTTGCCAAAATCTTAAATACTAATGTTGGAAATTCTGGATTCAGTGTTCTCCTTATCACAATGTGCAGCTGTTCTTTAAAAATTCAAATACATATAACATTCGTCTCAAGATACAGAACGATTGGAGAATTTTTAGCTTATGTGGCTGCAAGTGATTAGGTTAAGGCCTTGTCTCAACTAGAATATCTCTTTCATCCATGTTGATGTAAAGTTAGGTCAGCAAGTCTATTTAGTGATGAAATTATTAGATTGATTGTGTGAGCAGGGGTCATATTAATGTTGCATTGTCTTTTTCTTCTTGTTTCTCTTTGTTGACTTAATTTTAAAAGTTTCTAGTTGTACATCTTCCCCTTATTCTTAAAAAATTAGGCAATTGATAGTCTCGAGACTATTGTGCATATAAGATAATATTATTACAAATCGTTATCTCTCTCTCTCTCTCTCATATAATTAAATATACATAAGTTTCATTTGCCAGTTCTATTGGTTAAATCATCGCAACTGATGAAATTCTGATCACCGCCCAATTTGTTGATATTCTTGAGAGATAACCTTTGCTTTTGAGACTCAGAAGGAACCTTAACATCAGTGGCCAATCCCACAAACTCTAGAAACTTGATGAAGTACCATATTAAATCAATTTCCCACCATTCCAGTCCATGCCGAGCTGAGAACTCGAAGGCGTGGTGATTGTTGTGCCACCCTTCTCCAAACATCAGCAAATTCACCACCCTATTCATTTTCATTGAAATCAATATTTTATAATCAAGTAGTAGAGAATTGATCTGTTACAATATTTTATTGTATATGTTCCATTAATTTAAGGTGATATTTTGAATGTACCAATTGTTCTTGGAGTTGTCCTTGTTGTTCCATACTTTGCATCCCCAGATATGACAAACTGAATTCACAAGGAAAGTGCCATGGTAGAATGCTACAGTTCTTACACCCTGAAAATTAAGCAATAATTTGAATTGAATCTTATTTGTGATTGAATACATAAGTTGCAATAATTTTTATTTTATTCTGTTGGTAGAATAGCTGCGTTAATATGTATGAACAGTAATATACCTAAATAAATTAGATAATTTGTTGCCTAAATTAATGTGTTACTGCATCTTTTAGTTCATTATATCAACTTCTAGATAAGTATATTTTATAAAATTTAAACTTTCTAAGTAGGTGAAAGTTGTATGAATGGTTGAGAAATTTGGTAGAACTAGAAAGGTCCATCTCTTACTTACCATGCCCCATACTACAAAAGGCCAACCCCCAAGCCTGTAGAGGAGAACACCTAGTGCCATCGGATGAAGCAAATAAGTTCGCCGAAGAAACCTATAGTAGACTTGCTTTCTCAAGTCCCCTACATTTTTCCTTTTCCCTACCTGCAGTTTTATAATAGAAAAGCACATATACATGATAATCAGTTAGGTTTTAGAGAGTTAAGATTATTGATGAATAATACTGGTACGTATGCATCAATATAATTAAGTGATGATGATTCTACCAAAAAAAAAAAAAAGGTGATGATGAAGAGAACCTTTTGAACCATATACTCAATATCAAAAACCCAGTTAATGTGGCCAAACCAAAATCCATCTACAGGAGTATGAGGGTCTCTCTCCGTATCCGTGTACTTGTGATGGAATCTGTGCCTGCTCACCCAATCGATTGGGTGCCCCTACAACAAAATATGCGTACGTAATTTAAGAAACAATTAATGTTGCTAACAAAATACAAGATCTAGATCGAAGTATATGTAGCTATATATTTGACATGCATGGAAATAAATATAAAACCTGTAATGCATGGACACCGCAATAGGCGAAGAAGTACTCGAGCAACTTGGGAAGCTTGAAGCTTGAGTGAGAGAGTTGCCTATGGTAAGAGAGTAAGAGACCAAACATTCCAGTGACGACGTATAGGACAGCGGCCACCCAAAACGCATTCCAATTAAAGGTCCATGGTGCGAGCAAGCACATCAGGTGCAGTGTCAGCATTATAGCAAAGTAGATTACATCTCTTAGGTTCCATTTTCGACCCCAGTAAGCATTCCTGTTGGTCTTAACAATCACATCTGAAAATGGGATTTTCCTGCAACTACCCTTCATGTTTATGACCATCTATGCTTTTGCCTTCTATGTGTATGCATACATACGTTGACGATTTTCGATTTCTCTTGTTCCAATATATATAGAAGCTCTAGTATGCATTGATGAACTGATTGCTTGAATTTTAATGGAATCTGGACTGATGAATGACTTGGGCACGACGAGATCTGATGATACGTACGTGACGTTGTTGCCTATGCAAATTAATATATATTTATAATTTCACCGAAGTCAGCAAGCAATTCTCAGCCCACTCGGCTTGGGACGTTCTACATATATATCTATCATATATATAAAAGCACGAATCACAAATTTTTGAGTGGTAATGAAATTTACCTATTTGCCCATACTTCTTTTTTTTCATCTCCAAATCAACCTTTTCTTTTGTATCCAAATCAAACTCTAACTCCTTATCAATCCACCGCACGTTTTTTTTTATTTATCTCCAAATCAATCATGAATTAATTCTCATCAATCCAATACACTTTTTTTGAAAAAATAATGTCCTAACATGACTAGCTTATTTTTTCATTCACATCTTATCTCAATCACATTAGAGAATATTGATAAGTTAAAATGTACTTGTATTTCTAATTTTTAAATTTTAATTACAATTTTAAATTTTGTTAATAAATTCTTAGAAATTAATTCCCGAGAGCGAAGCGAGTGGGTCAATCGTGCGTAGCAGACGTCCTGAAACTAGTATATATATATATATATATATATCCCAAACATGCTTAGCGTTTAGCAAATACATACTCCCTCGGGTGATTTATATAAGTTGTTTAAGGTAATGACAAAAGAATTAACGCAACATTAATTACGAGTGTAATTTATATATATGTCATTTAAAATTCAATGAATTAAAGAATTGAAGAATCATAAATGTTTAAATTGTATAAAGATAAAATGGATAAAAATGTAATAAATACACTCTTAAATTTCGAAAATGATTTACAATTTTGAACAAAAAGTTTTTTGTTGAAACAATTTATATAAATGACAGGAGGGAGTATTTTTCTTTTTAATTTTAGCGGGAGTCAACCCACAACCATTATAAATCTCGTCTTTTGGTAAGTGTGGCAAGTAATGTCTATCCATCTCTCTCTAGTACCAAAGATGCTTTTGGCAACGTTTAGCCAATTCATTAGAGACAATATTATAAGAATACGCACAGGATTTAGTTGAAAACGGATTTAATCAGTTTAAAATTTAGAAATCACATTAAATTAAACATGGTCAGCTAGTGGATATGATATTCTATAATATGCCCCAAATTAAGATAGAATCGATTAAACCAAGAGGCTAATTTGTCGACCTGAACTGTCCCCTTGCGGGATAATCAGTCATTAAAAACTACTCCATCCCAAGTCACTTCATCACAGACAAAAATACTTCGGGTAGAACTCATGATATCAAGTGAAATTGATACACGTCACTGTATCTAAACTGACATGCAAAATTGATGTCTCAATTATATCATTTTTTTCCGCATCTTAAGATTGGATTTGAGACTTACGATTATTGGGCATTGAGTCGAATTCCTCAACCCGGCCTCTATTGACGGTTTAGCAATAACTATTGAATAATGGTTCATCTAATTTATTAATGACCTAGGTATACAATATATAAATGAGAAATTGATTATAGAGTCACACGTGTGATGAGGCACTCATGAAGTATAGTGTACGTTTGGTATACTTTGTTAATTATTATATAATACATTTTATGTAGTGTTTATCGTGCATGTTGTTTCATTTGTATAGAACCATTAAATTTTTGGATAAGTATTAAATGAATGTAGTAAGAAACGTTTGACACAAACGTTGTGTTCACGTTTACGTGATTTACATATATTCATGATACGTACATGCATGTATTATTGGTTATATACATATGTCCTTCAAAGTGAACTGTTGAGTTTTTAGCAAACCGAATCGCTGTGTTTCTCTACTAGACACATACGCATATATAAAGGAAGCGGCTAAAAGGACTTCAATTTTTGCTTAGAGGACCCCATTACGTACCTAATGTTTGATTTTTTTTTACTAAACAAACCCTACTCTTTTTTTTTTTCAAACTCCCCAGAATATCTCGTCTTCAACAAACAAAAAACTACCCCCAACAAGTTTTTCACATTCATACCCCAAATCGAAACTTTCACAAAACCCAAAAAAACTCACATTCTTCGTTTTTCACTGTTACTAAGGTCGTGAGAGGGTCTATTTGAGTTAAACCCCGACAGATATGTGTCCGTGTACTAAAATTCGAAGATACAGTTGGGTGGGGTCCGTGTAATAATTTGGTGGTATAAGTTAGATTGCAGTTTAGAAAAATCGAAACCTCTATAGGCGTAATAGTCTTTGTTAACTGATATTGTCAGTAATATCGTGGACTTGTAACTCTGATAGCTAACTAAAATTCTAATATACAATCGGGTGGGGTTCGTGGAGCAAACTGTTAGGGGTATATATGACATCAGAGAATTTCATAAATTGGATTAGACGACTAATTAAGTATTTTCATATTTAAAATGGAATTTAAGTATCTGAGGTGAAACCCACAAGTTACAGATCGGCGATCATAAATTGAATGTTATTTTTGCATGTCGCATGCTTATTTGATGTATTATACTCTATTCGTCGTTAAATATTGTCAAGTTAAGCTGTAGACGTGGTGTTCGCATATTTTGAAACGCGTTGGGTATTTTCTTAATTTTTGTCTAAATTGGGGTATTTTTCGGGGTTAAATTGAATTTAAAAATTGAAAAGATAAACATGACAAATAAAAAGAAAATGTAAGAAGACCAAAAGGGCATATAGTATACAAATGACAAGGGATAAGTAGCAGGGGCAAAATGGTAATCTGTCCCCAAAACCCATTTGATCAAGTGTGAATCAAATATGGGTTTATGACCAAAACCCTTCTCACTTTCTCTATGAATATTATGGCGAATATTCTTCATTTCTATAGAAGTATCTCTATAACTTAAAAAAATAGTAGATTAGTAAAAAAAATTAAAAATATGTAAGATAGCCCACCACTCGAACACTGCATTAAAAAATATTTTTATAACATCTAAAAATATTTTATACTCGACGTTGTTAAAACTTATTTAATATGTAATAAATATCTAACAAGATTATCTATAATTAAGAAATTAATGTGTAATGATTTTTAATTTTAGTGAAATTCTTTGTTTTATAATATTTAGTTAATTATTAATCACTATTTTTTATTAACAATATTAAGCTATATGTTAATTTTAAATTCAATAAGTTTTAATAACGTATTATATAACTGTTGGTCTAGCATAGAAGAGTTTGAAATGCTGATTTCGCCTTTGCCAACTCTATCTGGGTATAATAGCAGGTATTAATATTCGTGGGGTTCGTTTAAGTATTTGCGTATTTTGTTTTTACTAATTTACAAGGGCATTTATATGTCGATACCCATATCCTTTCATTCGTCTCGCACTTCCCCTAAATCAATCTCTCTATTTAAATCAAACCCTCTCTCCCTCGACTCTCCTCTCATTCTCAAGCTCATTCTCTCTCTCTCTCTCTCTCTCTCTCTCTCTCTATATATATATATATCTCTATTGTTTCGCAATCGTGCTCCCTCTTCCTGTTCCTATCGGTGGTGAGTTTATGGATACGATGGGGGATAGTTTCACGAACGTGCTCCCTCTTCCCGTTCCTATTAGTGGCGAGTTCATGGATACGATGGGGGAGAGCAAAGGATTAAATCATCGAGGGAGGTATGAGTTTTGATTATTGAATTGGTTTCGTGTTGTTCAGTGTTTTTGTTTAATTGGTTGATAAAAGTTAAGGCATGTCAATGACGATGAGGAGGGGGAGGGAAATAACGTTGACAGGCTATTGTTCTTGTGAATGTCGCGTTTGTGATCATTGTGGGTGTGTTGTTGTTGTTGTTGCTTGGGAGTTGATAATGGGATTGAAGATGAAGTTATAGAGTTGAGTTGACAGATTGAAAAAGGGTTTTAAAAAAACAAAACAAAACATAAAAGAGCAGCAACGTTTTTGCAAATCACTGCAGCAATAGCTGGTGGGTCCAAGGTACAACCTTGTGCAATGACAAGGCACTGCTCCGGGCAGCCTTATCATGAACAAGGCAAGGAGTCAGCCCCCTCATCATTAAGACGACTGACGGCTTAGATTATTTCAATTCCTTGATAATCTAATTAGCCTAATTCATTCTTTCAACTTTGACTCAAAATAAAAATTGTTTCAACCCTTATTAAAGCTTCAAAACTAAATTTATATCCTCAAAGCAACTCCAATGATTCACTTCTTAACTTGTTCTATTGGAGCTAATTCAGAAATCATATCCATATTTAATAAAATTTTGGCAGCACCTCCCCTAAAAGTGGCCAACCAAAAACTTCCACCTAATAGACAACGAATTTGGGAGAGGCCTAGAAGGACTTTTAACTACCCGCAATTCATAATATGTATCAAATTCAAGTTAATAAACTTAGAGTCTCCGATAACTTAATTTCAAGTTTACAATCCCAAATAGACCTAAATTGAATATAAACATTCTCAACTTATTTATTTCTAACTTAGGAGACTTTCATAATCATTAAAAGTAACTTCACACCCTACACTTACCCCAAGAGTCCTTAAATAATATGTATAAACTATTTACAAAAAGAATTAAACTTTTAAAATTTAAAACATATCACAAAAAATCTTTGAGTCTTGTTCATTCTTCGTTGTCTTCACATAGAACTTGATATCATCAAAAACACATCGAAGGTATCAGGTAAATAAATTCCTACATTGATATGTACTCTTGCAATTGTTAGTCTAATACATGGAGACACATAATTGTATTTCTAAATAAACAATAAGATATATGCATCAACATGGCATGCAATCCATTTTGTTGTTATCTCCTAACTATAATCAGATGTCGACTTCCAAAAATAGTACAGAGACAATATTAAGGGATCATGAAATGCAGAGATAACTTGTCGGTGTTAGACTTCGCTAGTCTTAATAGACTGCGTAGAGGCAGGACTGAAACTTAGTTTTAATCAAACTAGACTCTGAAACAAGCTTATCCCCCTCACTCTCTCTATATATGCATGACCAAGAATGATAAAATGCAATGCATACTATATTACAATTATAGGAACATAAATATTCAATTAATAGTAAAGATCATTGTAGGGTTTACTTACAGTCAAACTAAATCACCTTGAAAACATATCATGAAACCCAATGAAAAATTGTAGCTAAAGTACGTTTGAGAACATTTTCAAAACATTAATTTATATAACTGTTTCAACTAGACTTTTAACTAGCCAAATTAGGATAACTTTTTAACCTTGAAAACTTCAATATATGTCATGATGACCTAAAAGGAACTTGTAGCACTTATGTCATCGTTTCCATAAACTCAAAGTACACTCGAATCGGATCGCCAACGAAGAAGTTTTGAATTTTCCAATATGGCATGACAACTAGGCAAATTTTATTTTATTTTGAACTGAAAAAAGCTCTTCAATCAATATTTTTGCAATTAAAACTTCAAAACTTGATGACAAACACCACTTGATTCCAACATCAAGATATTTTCACAGCCCATGGAGTCAAATTATGTCAAAACCAATAATCGATTCATCCCAAAAACCCGGTGTAAATCAATATCAACTATAAAAGATCTCCAAAATAGTTATCAAAAGAATCGCATTAGTGCGATTCATCAAAACCCTAACACACGCCAGTGGAATTTGTTTCAAATTGGCGCAAATCAATCTAATATACCAATTCACTACTATCTATACCATTTTCTATCAAAACCCTGCAAAAAATTGAAAAATCATAAGAATTCAAATTGAATTGATGAAAATGCACAACATTGAGTATTTACCAAATTGCGGGCTAAATACTACATTTCCACCGTTGAAACTTAGCTCAAATTGACCGTCACACTATGCTTTACGATTTTATGAAAAGAAACTAAACGAAAATCAGACGTCGAGAGCTCGTGGAGTGAAAATCGGGTAAAATGGTTTAGAGAACGAATTGTTTTTGTTCTCTGTTGAAATCAAAAGAATGATTTTGATTTTGATTAGATTTTTTATATACATTTATATGTAAATCCTCAGCTACTTATTAGCAACTTAATTTCTTTTTATTTATTAATTCTCGAAATCCCTATTTTGACGTGTTTTGACTTCTGACGCTCGTTTTCGATCCGAAATTTCACCAAATTGAACTTAACTCTTGACAAAATAGTCCATCTTCATTAAAATTTCATAACATTGGTTTTGGTCACACTAAAACCCCAAAAATCTTATCTTTGTCCATGATATACTAAACCTTTATGGATCAATTTTCTCATCATATTTAGCCAAACTTGTCCTGATGTAGTCCCAATCTCAATCTCAACCACTAAGAATTGTTACAAAACGATGAGGAAATGTCTTGTACCAACTTCATTCTCATTTCACACTGCTACCAATCCCGACTAGCATGCAAACCGAGACAAAATCTTCACTAAGGATTAACACTTGGTTAATTAATTTTTGAACAACTGATAATTTATTTTCACTCTTGCCCTTCGGATACGCACTTGTAAACCCGAGTATGCAAAACTAAGGATACACCTCAACACAACTCGACTTCGTGACAAAATACCATATAATACACATAATAAACATTCATCATACAAAAATAATATATCTTATAATCTCTAGTCCATAATACGTAGGTCCTACCTCGGATACTTAAACTCCAAATAAAATCCGAAAATACTTAATTCGTCGCCTAATCAAGTTTATGAAATTCTCGGATGTCACAGGGCTCCCTACTCTGTTTAGGCAAAGCGAGGCGAGCTAGCAAACAGGGCATGCTGAGTGAAGGCCATGGCAAGGCTGAGCTTAGGCTCAACTGATGTCGGTCGATACTCAAAGTGAATTTTAAAAATAATATTGTTAATGTAGTAAGAACTCTAAGTTATAAAAAAAAATTTGGAATTCTTGACCAAATTAGTAGGAATTAGTTTGTTTTAATACATTACCAAGTTTAAGATTTTTCAAGATTGTTACGTCGGGGTTTTACCTCGTGATTTGATCTAAATAACTTTTGAAAAACCAATCCGTGTCTTATAATTCTTGAATTATTATAAGTTGAATTATTGATTTGAGAGGTTAAATAAAAGTTTTAATTGGGTTTTATTGTAAGTGTTGATGTTTATATACTCAATTTGATCGATGAATGGAGAATATAATACATTTGGTTTTGGAAATTGAATTTAAACAAACTTATTAGGTTCCTAATCAAATTTTGGGAATGCATAGGTGAGTTATAAGTGATTTTGAAACTTAATAGGTGGCTAAAACCCTATTTGGAATCTAACAAGTGGTTTAGGACTTATTAGGAGTTCAAAAACATGAAAATGAGTTCTAAAAGGTGGAATTAGAGTTTTAAGGGATTTGAACAATGTAATGACTTTAAAATGGGTTTAATTTCTCTATAACTCTAAGTTGTGAACTTTGTGATTTAATAGAACATATGGAAATACGTGAAAGTCGAGGAACGTTGTGTGAGGCTTCGCAACCAACCTTGAGTTAGTTTGGTGTAAGTAAACTTTACAGTGACTTTCACATTGATATGGTTTATCTATTTATATGAATTGCATTCATTATTTGTCATGCATGCATGGGAGAGAGTGGGGGAGATAAGCTTATTTCGTAGTCTAGTTTGCTTGAAATGAGATTTTCAATCCTACCACTACGCCAGCTTTAGAGTCTAATGCCGAAAAGTTATATATGTATTTCATAAGCTCTTAATAATGTTTTTGTCCTATTTTTAAAAGTTGAAATCTGATTATAGTTAAGAAACATAAACGAGTGGATCACATATTTTTATATTTATTTCTTCAATTGCTTTGTTTATGATTATTCCATATTATCTTGATGTTATTACCATATGTGTTAGATAGTGTAAAGTTTACTTATCTGACATCATTATGAGCACCGTTTACTTATTGTTTATGAGGGCACCCAAAAATGCATGTAAATTGGTACACTTTTGGGGTGCCCTCATAAACAATTGAGGTGCACATAGCGCCCCTCCATCATTATTTGCTGTAATGATGACAGGTTCATCTCGCACTAACAAGAGAAAGTAGAGGCTCAAAGATTTTTTGGTGATTCCCTTTAAAGCTTACTTTCTCTGTGTGAGTTGATTTTGTGAATATAATCTATATTTTTGGGTTTAGGTGAGAATAGAATGTTCTTTAAATTAGTTTACAATAAGTTACGAGGTTTATATTCCAATTTAGGTTTATTTGGGATTCTAAAGTTGTAATTAAGGTATTGAAGACTCTTAGGTTAATTTATAAACTTGAATTTGATATATATTATGAACTATGGGGAGTTGTGAGTCCTTCCAGAGATCTTCTCATTCTGCTGTATATTAGGTGAATTTTTTGGTAGGTCAATTTTAGGAGGGGTGTTGTCGAAATTTTTACAAAATACGTATATGATTTCTAATTTGTTCCAATGAAATAAGTTAAGAGTTGAATCAGTTGAGGACTTAAATTATGATTTGGAGCATTATTAATGATTGAAATGAAAATTATTTGGAGGCCAAAGTTAAAGGAATGGATTAGGCTGACTAGATCAACAAGGGATTAGGGTAATCTGGGCTGGTCAATTGTCTTAATGACGAGGGGGCTGACAACATATGTATGATTACAGTGTATAGTAACCAAAATCTTTACATGTCTTACCGTCTGTAGTAAACGATAATGTTGGTATTATCGTGGATAACTGTGCCTGACACTTAAGTTAAAAACTTAAATGTCCAATCAGGTGAGGTCCAAGTAGCAACTACGTGGGGTATGTGCGATATGTCGGCTAAACGAAGTTGATATGTAACTACATGTTTCGGCTGATAAGTGTAGAATCCATAGCAACAATGTCGGTTCAAGTAAACCGACATTTACCCATAGATATTGGCGTTTCTTTGCCGAAACGTGTATATATGTCTCGGTTTTGTTACTTCGCACAACATTAGGACAACAACAAAAAATGAAGGTTTTCCCTCGATGAGAAAACTCAATAAGAAACCATAAAATGCCTTGTTGTTGTCAAAGTGGCTTCCTTTTGACGACTCCTTCGATATTTCTCACCAAAAATATGAAAATCAATAACAAATCAAAAGCCTAAAAAAAAAACAACAACCAACATCAATAACAATGAAAATGATGGTTAAAAAACTCAAAAAAAACCTACCAAACGATTAGAAATAAGGAGAGAACGGACTTACCAAGTCAATTCCGTGTGGATTCACGCATTTTTTATCAACTAAAACAATAGTGTGGAGTCGATTTTGGGGTTTCGAATGTGACAAGTCGATGAAGGAGAAGAGAGGGTGGGTTTAGGGAAAAAAACTATTTTGTATGAAGGATAATTTGGTCATTTCCTTTATAGGCATAATTAGAACTCATCAAAAAAATTAAAATGAGGTCCTTTAAGCAATAACTAGGGTTCGTTTAGTTTCTTTATATAAAATCTCTTACGTAATCGAAAAAATACTTGGATTTTGGATTCAATATTTTCAAAAGAAAATAGTCATATTTCCTCTTTTTTTCTAATCATTATTTTAATGTGGGTGAGTGCAACAATTTGATCTAACTATTCTTTCGGTCTGAAGTAGTGCAACAGCCATAAGAACGTGATTGTTGTATCCTGGGAGGCAAGTGCTACTAATCGCGAACACAAATTGTGGGGTATTATTGTGTTAAGGAGATAGAAGATTAAACTATAGCCTTAATCTACAAGTTCTTCATTTCATCAAGTTTAGAGTATTTTCTATGTTAATTCAGCATTGACTATGATAAGCAACTTGGTGGAGGTTAGAGATCCCAACAATAACCACATATTTGTCATATGTTAACTACTCAAATTAAAGCCGTATATGTAAAAACAACTTATGTCATTGATATTCTCAATACCAGAAGTAGTTAGCTTATTGAAGATCTTTGATGTTAAAGTCAGAGTGAAAAAAATGGTTTAATATTTGCGTTGTTTATCTTGTTAAACTACAAATCTTTTAACAAATCAACAACGATACTAAGCATTTCGGTGAAAGCTTGCGCGTTTTTCTTATTTGATAAGGTAAAATATTTATTGTCATTATTTGTTCAATCAATACTCAAGTATGAAAAAGGATATGATTTAAACCTTGTGAGTTTTATGCAAGAAGACTTAGTCTGTGCCTACATAACTCGTTCCAGAATTTTGGCAAATATTCTCAAAAGATTCACTTATAGCTAGACAATATATCCTTGTTAACCCACACATATACGTCCAACAAAGAGAGGATATTTGATTGCCAACTCACAAGATAATCAAGACATGTTTCCTTTGATCAATGGAGAAAGAAGGAAACAAAAATATTTGCCACCACGTTTGATTGAAGACATACTAGAAAACTTCTACAATAAAGTCTTTGTATGATCTTGTTATATATTAATGTAGTCACAGTAGCAAATTATTAGTTCAACTTTTTTCGAAATTACTATGAGATAGAGTTTTCGAGAGGTAGCTCTTTTTCTTTTCGCATACATATAGCCGAGGGGATCTCGATTGATTGTCCAAGGGGAACTTGGGACTATTATGTAGGATCGAGTGTAAGGGGAGTAGGTAGTGTAGCAAATTTTGGTGAGGGAGTCACTAGCTAGATGAGGGGTCACTAGTTAGGAAATTTATATAAATATGTACATCACTTTCTCTTAGTAGATTCTAGACGTAGAACGGGAGATCTGAACTGTGATAACAATTTTATGTGTTCATTTATTTATTTTTTTTTTGCTTTTTTGTTTTTTTCATGATTGCAGTGAATTGAGTACTAACAAGTAGTATCAAGGAGGACACTTAGGTTCCTTGTCGTGTCAAGGAAGGTTAGATCCGGACATGTCTCAATCACTACAATCAGATTAGCCGAAAGGTGTTTCAACAACAAAGCCGCCCTTTTTTACGCCTACTAACTACACATACTAAAAAGCAAGGATGGAGGGGTTTATTCTTTCCTTAGATGTCAAGGCTTGAAGATCAATAGAAAATGGCTACTCTATACCTACAGTCAATGATGAGCCCAATCGACAAATCAATGGTTCAAGGATGAAGAACGACTACTTCTCGCAATGTTAATGCAATAAATGCCATTTTCAACGCAGTAAACCAAGATCACCTAAAGCTTATATCCTCCTGCAAGGTTGCAAAAGAAGCATGGCAAATTCTTCAAAACATGTTTGAAGGTAATGAAGACATGCAAGACTAAAAGAAAGTCCTTCTTGCATCCTTGTTTGAAGGACTACATATTAGCGATGATGAGACGATTGCGGAGTACACTGTAAAACTAAAAGACATTGCAAATCAAGCCAAACAAATTGGCAAGAAGTATTCAAATTGAAAAATGGTCGAAAAGGCCATTAGATCACTTCTTTCAAAATTCGACATGAAAATGGTTGCCATTAAGTGACAAAAGGTTTGAAGAATTTGCAATTCGATGAATTGATGCGTAACATATTTTAGTACCATATAAGTAACATTTTATTGATAATTTAAGCCATTAATAAGTGAATTCCTTCTAATCCGATATATTTTGTTGGTTTTTAGGTGAGGAAAGCAAAGTGAGAACATTTAGAGGTTATGTTGCAGATCCAAGAAGATTTCCCTAAAAAACGCGTTTGTGCGGCTCACAAGATGTAGGAAAACGAGATTGGAGACAAGTGATGAAATAATGATATTTCACATGTTTTCATGTGTTTTGAAGATGTTTGGAAGTTTCAGGATGAGAATACAAGGTTCGGGCAAAGAACAACATCAAAGTAGCTAAGTTTCAACAAAATTTATTTTGACCAAGCTTTAGTGTTTTAGCCATAACTCCCACATTTCAAGTCCAAACGACTTGTCATTTCTTTTGTTGGAAAGTAGGCTTAGAGTTGAGTGTTTTCATTCTCATGAGCTTAGTCAAATTCAGCCTCTAAGTGGTCCAAAATCGCGTTGCAAAGTGAAGTATATGTGAAGGATTCTGATCCCGACATTGCAGCACCCAACTTAGTGCCACAACGCCCAAAATAGTGAAAAATTTGCATTGGGCGTTGAAACTAGCACCTTAGCATCGTCGGGTAGGTGCCCATTGCAACCAGGACACCTATATTACGAGTTTTTGGGGATTTTAGACAATTTTTTGAACCAAATTACCCCCGGGAGTATAAATAGACTTGAAAATTAGGTTAGATAGATCTTTTGCTTTGAAGACCTTGAAGAGAAACTTGTGGAGGCTTGAAGGTTGGGTTTTGAATCTTTGATTGATTCTCAAATCTAGTTTTAAACTCATGAATTCTTGCATTTAGTGTTGTTTCTAACCCATTTATGGGGTAATCTCTTTTGTTCTAGGGGTTTTAAACCCCAAGTTGAATTCCTTTTTGATTTCAATATAAATGTGTTTGTTCTTTCAATTTAATGTATTGATTTATGTATTCTTGTGTGTTATGTTATACTTGCATTGATCAATTAGGTGTAGAACTTATGGTTTGAAAGTCACCATGACGATTGGGGCTTTTGAACCCAAATTTGAGGAAACACGACCTTAGAATGTATGTCATATCGATCGATGGTCAATGACTAGGCAAGCAATGAATTTGGTGCTTAATGTGGTTTATCACTTATGCTACTCACGTCGACCGGCAGAGTTCGAGTAAGACGTGAGATCTATCACCGAGACCTCGGGATGGAGTGGATTTTAGGAAATTTGCCTATCATCACATCAATCGAGAGACTTTAAAATTAGGTTCCCTAGGTCATTGTCTCAATATTTTTAGACCACTTTTAATTACTTGCAATTACTTAGATTAATTTAGTTATTAAATTTACTTACAAAATCAAAATCAAAGTTGCCAAATTCTATTCCTTAGATTAAAATTAGCGCGTGAGAGAAGCTCATTAGTTACTTGTATTAGTGTTGTAAAAGTGTGCAAGTGAGGATATTATAAACATGTGATAGTCACATGTCTTAGTAACAGAGTGTACTGAGATAAACACATGTAAGGTGTAAATCTAATATCATTATATATATATGAGATGAGCTCCTCTTCTCTGTTTCAATTGAGCAGAGACTCTTCTAGACCGTTCTTGATTTCTTGAGTTTTCTGTTCGGTTTCTTAGATGGTATCAGAGCTTTGAAGCTCATGATCATCATAGATCAGCCATGGCGATCGATCATTTGAACACGATGAGCGCAGAAGATCCAACAACAACGATGGAAGACGCAACTCCATCTATGGTTTCTTGCTCGAATGGTGTTTCGTCAAGTATTTCTTGTACAATTGGTGTTTTAGACGATATGTTTTCAGTAATGGCACCAAGCGAGTCTCAGATCGCAGGAATGTCATCAATTTCTTCGCAGATCATAGGCATGACCGCGATTCCTTCACAGATCGCAGGCATGAACTTCCATTCTTTGCAGATCGCAGGAATAACGTCCATTCCTTCGCAGATCGTAGTGTTGAACACAATGCCTTCGCAAATCACACGTATGCTGAATCAGAGTTATTTCGCTGGATTAAGTGGAATGCCTTCAATTTCTTCAATGGAAATAAGATTTCCAAGAACAATACATGTAGAGTCAGTTCCTTCTCCAATTTATCATTCTTCCCTAATTTCAAGCCCCAATGTGATGCCAACACAATTCTTCAAAATGCCTTCAGTGTCAGGAGGTCAGGCAGTGACAATGACCACTCTTTTTGGTAATTCTTTGACACAATCTTTGTCAATCAAGCTTGAATTGGACAATTATTTGTTATGGAAATCTTTGGTGTTACATTTGTTTAGAGGAAATGGTTTAGATGGAATAGTTCTTGGAACAATTCCATGTCCTACGCTACTAGATCCGATTACAGGAGCCTCAAATCCTGACACTACTGGTGGGTTTTAAGAGATCAGTTTCTTTTGACTTGTATTAGATATTCTTTGTCAAAAGATGTTGTTGCATATGTGATTAATAGATCCTCTTCATATAAGGTGTGAAAGCTCTTGAAGAACTTTGTGGTTCTCATAACCATGCCAGAACCCAGAATACATCAATGTAGAGATATACAGAATACCAGGAAAGGAAACAAAACTATAGCTCAGTTTCTTCAATGTATGAAAGAATTTGCCGATAGCTTGCCTACTGCTGGACAACCTATACCTACTCATTTTCTAGTCTCCAGTGTAATATCTAGTTTGGATGCTGAATAACTTCCAATTATTGCTATACTTCAACAAAAACATGATCATCAATGGCCTGAATTGCACTCTACTTTGATCAATTTTGAAGCTCAACTCTTGAAGTTGCACAGTTAGAATACAAGTTTAGCTAATATTAATGTGTCTCCAAGTGCAAATGCTGCATTTGTTAAGGGGAGTAATTCACAAGGCATGAATGGAAACAAAATTAACAAAGAAGGTCATAAAGGCAATAGAGGCAGAGGCCGTGGAGGACGTATAAATAATGGCAATCGACCTGTGTGTCAGATATGTGCAAAAACAGGACATGTTGCTGCAGTTTGCTACTATAGAACTAACATGTCTTACATGGGCAATGCTTTTCAACAATCATAGAACCACAATGGTTTTAAAGCTCAACACAATCAGCAACAGTTCAGGCCATCTGCTCCTCTTCCAAATGTTTTCTTTGCTGCTCAAAATGGTGGTTATGCTAATTCAGACTCTATTGCTGATTTAACATGATATGGGGATAGTGGTGCTTCCAACCATGTTACAAATGATCATTCTCATCTTTTCAACAGATCTTGTTATACAAGTACTCATTCTCTTGCTGTTGGTAATGGTTCTCTTTTAAATATTGCTCAAATTGGTTCAGCAAAATCCCTTTTTAGTCCTGATCCTTTACACCTACCTAATACTCTATGTGTACCCAGTATAACCAAAAACCTTCTCAACATTTCCCAACTAACTAATTATAATCCTATTTATGTTGAATTTCATTCAAATCATTATCTTTCAAGGATCTTCACACCAATGTGATACTGCTCAGATGGATTAATAAAGATGGATTGTACAACTTCCCTTGTTCTTCATGAACAGTCAACAATAAGCCCAGCGCCTTGAAAAATTTATAAAAGTACTAATGTTTTTAGTTTAAATGAGGAAAATGAGGTTGTGTTCTTTTTTTTTTCCAAAAATAGGCAATATCGCCCATCCAAAAGGCGTTATCAAGGTGGGTGCATCGTTTGTTGATGTGGACACATGCGCTATCCAAGTGTCCGGGCCACGTAGGACGGCCTTACACAGATAGCGCCTTTTGAAAATGCGCTATCTGTGTAAGGCCATCCTACGTGGACAGTGAGGTGGAAGACAATTATATATATAGCTCATTTTCAAAAGGAGCTATCTATACAAAATTATACACTCTATGAATGACTCCTTTTGAAAAAGAGTTATATATCAATACAAATCTTTTTCCCCATGAACGACACGTGCATATGGAGATGGACGACCCGCGCTACTCGCGTATCTCGAGGTAGACAACCAATGTAAACAACGCGCACGCATATCGACGCAGACAACCCATGCAAATGTCACCCATGTATGCCGAGGTGGTGATTTCATGCAAATGTCAGACACGTCTGTCGAGGTGGTCGACCCATGCAACCTCGTGCAACTCATGCAAACGTCACGCACGTGTCTCGAGGTGGTAAAACCAATGCCAACGTCACACACGTATCTCCGGTTGACAACACATGGAAACGCCACACACGTATGTCGAGGTGGACGAGCCATGCATATCCACTACAGACCATGGAGCCCATGCAAACGTCACGCACGTATCACAAGGCGGATAACCCGGGTGAGTTGCATGCTTACTATGGATATGCATGGTCGGCCCACCTCAACACATGTGCGTGGCGTTTCCATGTGTTCTCAACCAGGATATATGTGTGTGATGTTGGCATTGGCTTTATTATCTCGAGACACGTGCGTAGTGTTTGCATGAGTTGCACGAGGTTGCATGGGTCGCCCACCTCGACATACGTGCCTGACATTTGCATGAAATCTCCACCTCGGCATACATGGGTGAAGTTTTCATGGGTTGTCCTCGTCGATATGCGTGCGCGTTGTTTACATTGGTTGTCTTCCTCGAGATATGCGAGTGACGCGGGTCCACGCTGGGTCGTCCATCTCCATATGCACGTGTCGTTCATATGACAAAATTTTTTGTATAGATAGCTCATTTTCAAAAAGATTCATTCATAGAGTTATAGTTTTGTATAGATAGCTCCTTTTCAAAAGGAGCTATCTATACAATTCATTAATCCACCTCACCACCACCTCACCACCTTGCCGCCACCTCATCGATGATAACTCCTTTTCAAAAGGCGTTATCACCTACTTTTGGAATTAAAAAGTAAACTTCCATATTTTGGGCATTAAATTGTATCTCCACCCGACTTTTGGAAAAACAACCCGTGCCTTAGCTTTGATGGCCCTAACTATTTCACATTCAACTTCTATTTGGCATCCTTCAGCTAAAGTTCTTAGTCAAGTTTTAAAAAGTTGTAATTCAGTTTGTTCATTTTTTCATACAACTGATTTTTGTGATACATGTAAAGTAGGCAAAATACAGACTCTCCCTTATCATCTATCTACTTCTCATGCTACATCACCTCTATCTTTGATTCATACAGACATTTGGGGGCCTTCCCCTGTTAAATTCAAAGATGGTTTTTCATATTATATTCATTTTATTGATGATTTCTCAAGATTTACTTGGATTTATCCATTGAAAAATAGAAGTGAAGCATAGTCTGTGTTTGTTCAATTTAAAACATTAGTTCAAAATCAATTTTCTACTACTATTAAGTGTCTTCAATCTGATTGGAGCGAGGAGTATCGCCCTTTTCAGAAATTCTTGCAACAATGTGGTATCATTTTTTAGCATCCATGTCCCCACTCTCATCAACAAAACGGACGTGCTGAACGCAAACACAGATATATCATTGAAACCACCTTAACCCTCTTAGCAAATGCTGCACTTCCATATTATTTGTGGTGGGACACTTGTTAATTTGCTACTTTTCTCATTAATAGGTTGCCTACACTAATCTTAAAGGGAAAACTCCTTATGAAATATTATTGAAACAATCACTTGATTATACCCTACTTCTTGTTTTTGGTTGTTCTTGTTTTCCATATCTAAAACCTTATAACCAACATAAATTCCACTTTCGATTTGAGAGTGTGTGTTTATTGGGTATAGTCCATCTCACAAAGGTTATAAGTGTCGTAGTCCTTCTGGGAGAGTCTACATTAGTCGAAATGTTTTGTTTCATGCAACTGAGTTTCCCTATTATTCTTTATTTTCTTCTTCATCTCCTCCTCCTCCTGAACCTGAAAATCATAGTGTTTTTTTTATTTTTCTTCTTTATCTGCTCCATTTGTTCAATCTTCTTTTAATACTACTACTTCTGAGCAGTCATTGCAACAGTCACAATTACCTACATCCCAAACCTCACAACCTATATCACCTTATCCTCTGACTGTACCTACTCATTCACAATCACCTATTGAACCTACTAAACCAACCATATCTTATCACCTTTTCAACCATCACCAACCCAATCTACAACTACTCAGCCATCACCTAATCAATCATCACCTTCTCAACCATCATCGCCTCAACATTCACCGACCCAAAGTCACCTAACCAAACACCATCTACACCTTTATCTGCTGAATAATTTGGTGTAACATCTATTCAACAAACACCAATAGTAAGTGCTCCTGTATCGACAAATATCCATCATATGCTCACCAGATCTAAAACTAGTATTTTCAAGCCAAAGGCTTTGTTAGTGCTCGCTGTGGATGATGTAAAGGAACCTAAATCTGTTAAGATTACTTTGCAAAGTCCTTTATGCAAATAAGCAATGGAAACTGAGTTTAAAGCTTCTGTATCCAATAAGACATGGCAGTTGGTACCTACTTTTACTGATCAAACCATTGTTGATAATAGATGGTTGTTCAAAATCAAGAGGAATACAGAAGGTTCAATTAGTAGATATAAAGCAAGGCTTGTTGCTAAGGGCTTCACCCAAATTCCTGGTATTGATTTTTCTACCACTTACAGTCTTGTTATCAAGTCATCTACTGTACAAGTTGTACTCACTTTGGCTGCTTCATGTAATTAGAGAGTACGACAATTGGATATCAACAATACCTTTTTACATGGTCATTTAACTGAAACAGCTTTCATGCCACAACCAACTGGTTTTGAAGATTCAAGGTTTCCTAATCATGTCTGCAAATTACAAAAGGCTATTTATGGTCTCAAACAATCACCTGGAGCTTGGTTTAATAGACTCAAAGGCACCCTACAATCTTGGAGATTTGTGAACTAAGTCTGATTCTTCATTATTTGTGTACAAGGAGAAGGATTCTATGGTTTACATCCTCATCTATGTGGATGATATCCATATTACAAGCAATGATACTTCTTTGGTATGCCAGTTTATTGATCAGTTAAATAAGGTGTTTGCTCTGAAGGATCTTGGTGATTTGAATTTGTTAGGCATTGAAGTGTCAAGAGATGACACTGGTTTTCATCTTAACCAAGCTTCTTATATCAAGACTCTATTACACAAAGCTGGCATGGATAATTTGAAACATGTTTCCACTCCAGCTATGACTACAAAACAACTTGTCAAAGTTGATGCCCCTGCTTTCTCATATGTTACTTTGTACCGAAGTCTCCTTAGGGGTCTTCAGTACTTAACACATACTAGGCCTGATATCTCCTTCATTGTGAACAAACTAAGTCAATTTCAGCAGTTCCCAACTGTATCATATTGGCTAGCACTAAAGAGGGTGTTACGATATGTGAATGGTACTATGTATGACGCTTTACATATTAAATCCTCAGCTGAATTGTCTATCACCGGCTTTGCTGATGCGGATTGGTCGTGTTCTCCTGATGATCGAAGATCTATAGGAGGTTATAGTATATACTTTGGTGGAGCACTTGTTTCATGACAGTCTAAGAAATAATCAGTTGTGGCAAGATCAAGTACAGAGGCAGAATATAGGGCTCTAGCTCACTCAGCTACTGAGGTGGTCTGGTTGCGTTCATTGTTGGGTGAATTGCATTTTCATCTCCTTTCACCTCTTATCATCTGGTCTGACAATTTAAGAGCTGGTTCACTTGCCTCTAATCCTGTATTTCATTCAAGGACAAAGCACATCGAAATTGATTTGCATTTTGTGCATAATATGGTCTTGAATAAGACTTTAGATGTTCGATATTTTCCTATGCTAGATCAGGTTGCGGACTATCTCACAAACGCACTTTCGCAGTCTCGATTCTCTTTTTTGAAGGCCAAGCTCGGTATAATTCCATTATCCTCTTGCTTGAGGAGGGATGTGAGAGAAGCTCCTTAGTTACTTGTATTAGTGTTGTAAAAGTGTGTAAGTGAGGATATTGTAAACATGTAATAGTCACATGTCTCAGTAATAGAGTGTACTGAGATAAACAAGTGTAAGGTGTAGATGTAATATCATTACATGTATATATGAGATGAGCTCCTCTTCTTTGTTTCAATTGAGCAGCGACTCTTCTAGAAACTTCTTGATTTCTTGAGTTTTCTGTTTGATTTCTTAGAGCGCATAACCGGTCCTTGTGGATATGATATACCTGACACCAAAACGGTTGGTGTCATTAGTACTTATGCGATTGTCGTACACTTGTGGCTAGTGTCAAGTTTACGGTAGCTAGTTTTAGTTTGATTAAAATATTTTGTTTTAGATTTTATTTTCAGTAATTTTAGTTATTTTTATTTAATTTGAATAGTTTTCTACATTTAATCTTATTTGTTCTTTCAGTTTCAGGCATTAAATGTGAATTCAAAGGGCGATGAATAAAGGAATTCAAAAAAAAGTGATGAAAGTTGACTAAGCATCGCAAATTGGTGGAATGTTTGAAGGAAATTCGACTATGGTTGTTATGACATTACTTGCAAATCTAACAACTCAAGTTGAAATGTTTCAAACAAAAACATGGAGTCGACCTTCATTAAGGCAACCTAAAGCAATGTTGGGATGTTATGGAGGGCAATTATATGGTGGAAAAGCAAGTCCCATTTACGAATCAAGGCTATGATTTTCAACTTAATGCAACTTTTCAAGATTCATATCATCAAGCAGTTCATAATTACCCAAACCTTTTCTATACAAATCAAGAGAATGTGAGAGATCATCAAGCCTTTAGTTACTCTCAACAAGGGCAACAAATTTTGATGAGGCTACATTCAAGTCAATTAAGTCACTAATTGGGAGCATAAATTCTACTAATATAGAGCGGCATGAGAAAAATGAGAAGGAGATTCATATTTTCAAGAAAACTCTAAAGAGCATGGAAGATGAAAAGAATCAGATCATAAAGATTCTAGATGAGTCTTTTCTTAGTGATACATTAGTGAGTCTAAGGGAGACTGCAAATGCTAAAGCTCATGATAAATTTCATGTAGTAAAAATAGAGGCCAAGAAGGACAAACTGGAGCCACAAGTAGTATTCCAAACCGAGAAAAAGAAAGAGAAGTTTGATGAAGTCAAGATAATGTATGCGTTAGAAACATCTGGTTCCACACTTCAAACACAACCCCCAAAGAAAGTGGAGGATCCAGGAAGTTATTGACTTTCTTGTTCTATTAGCCCATTATAATCTGAGAAGGCTTTATGTGACTTGGGAGCGGGCACAAATATGACGCCCCTAGTTATGCTTGAGAAGTAAGGAATTACTGAATTAAGGCCAGCTGAGTTTAATGTGCACTTTGCTGATAGTTCGGTGTCTAAACTAAGGGGTATAGCGAAAGATGTACTTGTCAAGATTGATCGGTTTATGTTCCCTTGTGATTTTGTGGTGTTGGATTTTGAAAAGGGAGAAACTAAGCCACTAACACTTGGAAGACCATTTTTCGCGACTACTCAAGCTCTTATCGATGTTGAAAGTGGAGAAATTACGTTGAAAGTAGGGTCAAATAGTAGTGTGTTGAGTGCTCGTGATGATTTCAACATATGACGATTTCATCATGACCATGTCATACAATCAAAGAGATCAACATTATCTTCCCAGGTAAAGAAATGAAATAAAATGCACTTGAATATAAAAAATCGCAAGAGAAGTTGAGTCAAAAAGCTAAGGAGTTAGGCCCCAGAGCTGAGCAAATTAGCACCATTTTTGCTCATAAAATAGAAGTGCAAGAGAACTCCTCCATTCAAGAAAAAGTTCAAGAGAATTCCATGAAGGACTCGCCTACAATTTTGCCTACAAGTCATGCATTTGAAAAAGCCTATGCATTGCTATGAATTGGAGAGGGAGCATGATTTGTTTCAGAATGGATATTTGGTCATCCTCTCCAAGCGCAAACTGAAGACTTTGCAAGTTGATTTGAGACCGAAATGGAAGGGATATGTGAAAATATGGTAAATTGATAAGCAAGGACAAGTGGAGATCCAAAATAGCAAGAGGCACGTGTTGATGGTGTCTCTACAGAACCTGAAGCGGTTTCATAGTTCTTTTGAGAGGAGTGACACTTTAGTCACTCTCACTTGATCTTCCCAAGCGTCAGGCTGAGGACAAGAAAACTTAGTGCTACTGGGAGGCAGTAGGGTTCATTTGTTTATATTTTAATTCTTATTTTGTTGCATTTGCTTGAAAAAAAAGGAAAAAAAAATTGATTTAATTATGTGGTTGATTTTTGTTTTAATGATATTTCAGGTCTAATACCAATTGCTTGGTGATTTTCATCTTGATGGATGTGAAATCCGAGAATATCATAAACTTGATTAGGCAACTAATTAATTAATTTCGGATTTTACTTAGAGTTTACCTATCCGAGGTGGGACCCACACGTTACGAATCGGATGTCATGATTGAAAATATTATTTTTGTGTGTTGTATGCTTATTGAATGTATTATATTTTATTCGACACGAAATATGGTCAAATTGACTTATAGACGCGGTGTCCGTGTGTTTCGGAGCTCGTGGTTAATTTTTCCAATTTTCGACAAAATTGAGGTATTTTTTCGGGATTTAATTGGGTGTAAGAGTTTGAGATAAACATGAAAAATAAATGAAGGGCATTAGATTTAATGGAGGATGAATAAATATATGAGGCAATTTTGTAATTGCCAACGCCAAAAAAATGCAAATTGAACTCAGGGTTTCCATTAAACCATCAGTCAAATTTCGGGTTAATTTCACAGATGGTCACTCAAGTTTGCAGTTTGTAACACTTTGTTCACTAAACTTACATTTGTCCCAAATATATCACTCAACTTTACAAAACGTTTCAACAAAGTCACTCCGATCACTCTTCGGTCAAACACCCACCGGCGCTGCTGACGTGGCGCCACGTGGGATTTCATGGGAGGTCACTTAACTTGTTAAGTGATGACATGGCATGCCACACACACACACACCCACCCACCTCACCCTTAGTTCACCCCACACCCATTACACAAAATCTCTTTTCTTCCTCTCCAACCCCCTGAATCATTGAATCGTCTTCTTCACCGTGCTCTCTCTCTCGAGGTTCCTTTCTCGCGGTCGTGCTCTCCCCTCCCCCTCCCCTTCCCCCTCCCTCTCCCCCCACTGGTTCGTCTTCTTCGTCGTGCTCTCTCGCTCGCGGTTCCTCTCTCGCGGTCGTGCGGTCCTGCTCTCCAACCCCCCTGGTTCGTCTTCTTCGCCGTGCTCTCTCTCTATCGCGTTACCTCTCTCGCGGTCGTGCTCTCCCCTCCCCCTCCCCACACTGGTTCGTCTTCTTCGCCGTGCTTTCTCTCTCGTTCGCGGTTCCTCTCTCGCGCTCGTGCGGTCGTGCAACTTGGTATTCTAATTATAAAACTCTGGAACTCAGCATTTCACGGAAAATAGCCGTCCGATGAAAATTGGCCATAATGGAATACCCACAAAAAAGAGGAATAACTAGTTAAGAAATATGTGAACTATTCTTTCCCATTACAATTTGGTGGTGGAGTGCTAAAACGGTGGTTCAATATTCAATAGTCAGTACACACTTGGTAAGGCTGATGAAGACCTGGTCCATGTATTTGTCTTGTTATCTATCTAGTGGTTTAACTAATGTTGCCATTTCCTGTTAGTGAGATTATTTGGAATTACTGCACTTAAAGTCGAATTTATACAGTTGGTAGATAGATTGTATGATGAGTATGAGACCAGAAGTTGGTTAACTGACCATAAAGAATATTTTCTACCAATTGGGCACCATTCAAAACTTGCTTGATGCAAAATAAGTATTTAGATGTTTATTGCGCTGTAATTTAACGTAAGGTATTGATCTTTCAATGTTGTGTGTGCATATTGTTTGGTTCTATTTCTTCACGAGGTTGTCCGATTCACATTCTTCTGACCCAAATGAAAATGCGTTGATGTTTTCCTTTGTCATTTTCTTTTCATTATTTAAATTTCAGGTTGCAAAGTTTAAAGATCCTCGTGATGCTGTCTTTGCAATTGTTCTTGAATCGTATCGGCTATGGCTTCAATATGAAACTCGTGCGATGATATAACCATAATAGTTATGCATATAAATGGACTAAGCGATGTATGGACTCTTTCTTTCGTCGTCCATCTGTACCTTAATATTTCATTTTAAGTTAAGTAATTCGATTAAAATATTTCCCGACTGTAGTTGTGCATGATCTGTCACTCCAGGATGTTGCCCCGAAGTCTCTACCTCAGATAGTAGACCTGAAGGGTTCTGAATCACCTTCTACCTTAAATTGGAATTCTAGGAACCACCGTGTACGACATGATTTGTCAAAAATGCGACTTCGCGCAATTGAAAGTTCTCTAGAGAATGGACAAGTTTGGGTACCTCCATCTCCATCCCATCAGAGAACATGGGAAGAAGAAGTAATCTTCTTTTGGTAAAATTTCTTTTTTTTTACTAAAGAATATAAATGTTGTTTCTCACTTCCTGTGGAATTGGTTTTCTCCATTATTTCTTCCATCTTGCCGAAACTTTTGAGACGTAGAAAACATTACTTGATGCTTCTGCACACATGCTTGTAGAAGTCAGAAATTCCTCTTTCTGCTAGCTATTGCCGGACAGTGGGGGAGGGGGAAGGGGAGGGGAGAGCACAACCGCGAGAGAGGAACCCCGAGCGAGAGAGCACGGCGAAGAAGACGAACCGGTGGGGGGGGAGGGGGAGGGGGAGGGGGAGGGGGAGGGGAGAGCACGACCGCGAGAGAGGAACCGCGAGAGAGAGAGAGCACGGTGAAGAAGACGATTCAACGATTCAGGGGGTTGGAGAGGAAGAAAAGAAATTTTGTGTAATGGGTGTGGGGTGAACTAAGGGTGGGGTGGGTGGGTGTGTGTGTGGCATGCCATGTCATCACTTAACAAGTTAAGTGACCTCCCATGAAATCCCACGTGGCGCCTCGTCGGCAGCGCCTGTGGGTTTTTGACCGGAGAGTGATCGAGTGACTTTGTTGAAACGTTTTGTAAAGTTGAGTGATATATTTGGGACAAATGTAAGTTTAGTGACTAAAGTATTACAAACTACAAACTTGAGTGACCATCTGTGAAATTAACCATCATTGTAGCCTTTCTTCTTCATCACAACTCTCTCTCTCTCTCTCTCTCTCTCTCTCTCTCTCTCTCTCTCTCTCTCTCTCTCTCTCTCTCTCTGTGCCCTCCCTATCTCTCGGTTCTCTCTTCGTCCCTCTTACTCTTGTCTTCCTCTCTGTTTTTCCTATCTCTCGGTACCTCGTTTTCTCTCACTCTCTTTGTGCTCTTTCGAACTCGCTCTTTAGGTAATAAAATCAGTGAGCTCACAGTGAAAATAGAAAGCGAGATAGTGGGCCGTTATTGGTGTTAAGGATTCGTGATGGTGTTGATCGATTGAATTATGGAAAAGAGAGACAAAGAGACATCGACTTGGCAAGGTGGAAAAGAGATGGAGTGAAGCAACTTGATGAATCAATGTTGAGGTGAGTTTCGATGTTTAAAAACTGATCTAGTTCAGTGAAGGACTGTGATTCGAAGTTAGGGATGGATGGTTTTGATGGAGTAGTGAAATTATTGTTGATTTGATGATTTGCTGTCTGTAAATTGTATAAATTAATAGGTCTTAGATAGATTTTGATGTTCATAGATCCTATTTGAACTGTTTTGGGATTCCATGGAGTTTCATCGAGGTTTATTGATGATTTGAATCGAGTTGCGATACTTTGGGACCAGTTTTGATCGAATTCTATCGGTATGAAACATGTTTAAAATTAAGTTGAGATTTTTGCAGTTTTATTATTATCATGGTTTGTGAACAAATATGGGGACTGTAAGCTATGAATCTAAATTTAAACATGTCAAATCAATATTTGTATATCAATTTTAATATGTTCATTGTTATTTGGAACTTTGGAAAAGCTTTTGAGGGATTTGGAAAGGTTTAGAAAAGTCAGTTCATATGTTTGAAATTATGCAATCTTATTTTTATGCGATGTTTGATTAATGATTTGGGAAATTAATTGAAGGCTTTTGATCGGGATTTTTGGTAGTTATAATCCTTGTATATAAAACTGGATTCCTTAGAATCAGCTTGAGGTTTCGGGAAGTTTCGTGTATTAATTGGAGTCAAAATGGTTGCACAAAAACTAGTTTTGTAGAACTAGTATTGTAGTCCAGTTTTTTGGCTACTTTGGGTTAATGATCCGAGCAATCAAACGAATGTTTTTGAGCAAAATATTTTATGTGTTTTCGTGTTTATATATCAAACTTAACCCCCGAAAATCAGATTTTGATTTGGAGAAGGTTTAATAGCATTTTGAAGGCCGAAAATGAAGCCAAAAAGTTAGGACTGCACTGTTATTTTTACCGTTTTGAGTAGGGCATATTGGTGAATTGATTTGAGACATCAAATGAGGTCCGATTGACTTGCGAATGGGTTCATTTGAATCTTAGTATAACCTACTTTGATGATCAATAAAGATTGTGGCAATTGGAGTTTTTTTTATCGATGAAAAACAAGGTCTAACATAGCATGTTAATATGGTTCAAAACTGTCCAATTATGACAGTTTCGACTTAGCAACTTTGTGTAATGTTTTAAATGGGTATTTGTTATCCAAATGAACTAAGATTGGACTTTTTGAAAGCCCTATATGTCCTACTTTGAATAGAACCTAAGCTCGGACCATGGTACAACTTATAAGTTGGTGAAACATAGTCGTGAAAATGGCCAAAACGAATGAACTGAATTAATTAGTTAATAAAATGAATGGTATTGATTGATGATCAAATAGAGTTGTAACTCTTAAAATGTGAATTTGTGATTTAATAGGACTTGTTGAAGTACGTGAAAGCCGGGGGAACGTTGTGTGAGGCTTCGTGACCAACTTTTAGTTGGTTGAACTATAAGTAAACCCTATAGTGGTCATATAGTGGTCTTTACTATTTATGAAATTATCTTCATATCTGCATTTGTGTTTAGTCTGCATTGCATTTCGCATAATTTTTGGTCATGCATACATGACATCTGGATAGAGTTGCCCATGCTATGGGTCGTAAGAGTGTGAGGTGCTCCATTCCATACTAGACGTATTGCAGGCATCTAAGGCAGGTAATGTCGACTGCGGGGTAGCATGCATTGGACTTCCATTACTATTTTAGGTTCATTCTTAGATCGGCCAACCTGTTTGTGAACCTTAAATAGTAATAAAAGGGTTTCACATTGTTATATAAATTTCTTGTTATTTTGGAAATGCAATTACATGTCTCCATGTATTCAGACTAACATTTGCATGAGTATAGAGCAGTGTAGGAGTTTACTTACTTGACATATTTGAGTTGTTATTGATGATGTCAGATTTTTAGTGAATACAAGGAAGAACGGACTAAACTCGAAGGCTTGGTAAATGTTTTAAATTCTTAAAGTTCAATTTTCTTGTTGTAATCATTATATATATATATATATATATATTATTTTGGGTTCTGGGGCGAGTGTAGGTCGTGAATTACGCTCAAATAGGTTATGAGAGTATCCTGAATTAGTTTTAAGTAAGTTATGAGGTTTATGATTTAGTTTTTGGTTATTTGGAATTGTAAAGTTGTAACTAATGTATCGTAGACTCTAAGATAGTTTAAAAACTTAAATTTGATATATATTGTGAACCGCGGGGAGTTGTGAGTCCCTTTAGGCATCTCCCCATTCTGCTGTCTATTAGGTGATTTTCCCATCAAGCTACTTTTAGGGGAGGTGTTACCGAAATTTTTACAAAATCTTGAAAACAATCCGTAATATTACCTAATTTGCTCCAATTAAACAAATCATGAATTGAGTTTCATTGAAAATATAAATTTAGTTTTTGAGCATTATTGAGAATTTAATTAAAGATTATTTTGAGGTTAACTTAGTTGAATGGACTAGGTGTCTGATTAGAGGTAATTAGGCTAAGTCAGGGTTACCGCGGGAGACCAACAAAAACATTGCGGATGAGATCCAAGTTTGGGGGAGCATCAAGGGAATGATGGAACGATGGAGATAAACTTTAAGGCATCAAAACCAATCAGGGGAATATTTGCTTTCAAAACTTTTTATTTTATTTTACTTCTCCAATGTTATGATTGTTGTGAATAATTATACTTTGATGCATGTTCTTGTCCCCTTTTTGCTCATGATTTGGTTTATTGAGAACAATGAACATCTTAAGTTTGGGGGTGCATAACACCTATTTTTTATTTTTTGGGAGGTTGGGTGGTTGAAACGTCAAATATTTTGTAAGCATGGGCATATTAATGAGCGTTATTCTTTTATTTACTTTCGATGTGGCTGATAGTCTATGATAATGTTTTTCAAAACCAATGAGGCAATGTACTTAGGGATAAGTAGAGGGCCTTTGTGCTTGGGTGTTTAGCTTAGCTAGATTGAGGATTCTTCGTAGGAGCTCGGTGTGAGGAAGAACCTATGTTAATATAAAAGGGGATAAACTAAAAGTAGACAAACTTTAATGAGGATTCGGGGATTATAGAACATGTTCTAGATCCACTCTAGGCAATAAATTCAAAATTTAAAGGATTGAGGAGAGGAGTTAGGCCTTGCTTGAGTGTTATACCTAATATTTTACATATCCTTCCTACATATAAGATCGCTAGTAATCCTATTGAGCCTTGTTTATCATGATTTTTTGGCACCAAACATTGTTCCGAGCCAAAAAGCCTTAGACCATCTAAAGTTAGATCGATGAGTAACCCTTATCCATGATGAATAGAGCTTGTAAAGTTTTAGTGAAAGATGAAATCAACGCGAAAAAGTGGAACTTTCAAGAGAGAATGAATAAATCCACTAAATAAAGTTCAAGAAAAAGAAAAAATATGGATTGGTGCGATGAAAAAGAAGAGTTATGAGTGAACTCCTAAGTGAATGTTAAAGTTTGAACTTTTTGAGTTTATTCTTTGTAAGTGTTTTATGTTTGTAAGGAAAGGGTTTGCAAAATCCATCTAACTTTGTTTGAGCTTAAATATCAACTTTTTGATAAATCAAGTCGTGGCCCCCATGCAACCTATTGAAGACTTAAGAATTTTTGGTATTTTAAGTTTGATGATAGTGGGGAATGATACGAAAAATAAGCTTATGGAGTCTTTTGGAAGTTAATGCTTTAAATGAATAATCATTTTGGTTTTAAATCTTTTTTGGACTCTCTTAAGTAGTGGTGGTTAGACTCTCATAATTGCACTTGGGTTGGCGAAAGTGGATTCTTGTGAAGGTTAGGTCAAAAGGTTGGGTTCGTGGACAATCGAAAAGCCTTGAGTTGAGTCACTATTTAGTTTAAACTTGAGATTGGAAGACGCCACAAAGATTGAGAAATAATAATAATTGCATATCAAAAAAAGTTTTGCTTGCATGTACCAATTGTGCTTAAACTTCGGATCGATTTTTTTGAATAAATTTTAGGAAGTTTAGTTCAAAGGATTCAATGAATTGCATAGTTTTGTTTCATGCCTCATTGCTCGGGACAAGCAAAGTCTTAAGTTTGAGGGTATTTGATGCGTAATAGATTTTAGTACCTTTATAAGTAGCATTATGTTGATAATTTAGGTTATTAATAAGTGAAATTTTGCTAATCAGATACATTTTATTGGATTTAGGTGAGGAAAGCAAAGTGGGAGCATTTAGAGGTTATATTGAGGATCTAAGAATATTTACCTCAAAAAGCGTGCTTGTGCGGATCACAAGGCGTAAGAAAACAAGATCAGAGGCAAGTAATAAAATAATGATATTTCATACGGTTTCATGTGTTTTGAAGATGTTTGGAAGTTTTATGATGAAAATACAAGGTTCGGGCAAAGAACGACATCAAAGTGACTATGTTTCAACAAAATCTATTTTGATCAAGCTTCAGTATTTTAGCCATAATTCCTTCATTTGAAGTCCAAATGACTTGCCATTTCTTCTGTTTCAAAGTAGACTCAGAGTTGAACGTTTTCATGTTTCATTAACTTAGTCAGATTCAGCCTCTAAGTAGTCCAAAATCGTATTACAAAGTGAAATATATGCATAAGATTTTGATCTCGTCGCTGCAACTCCCAACCCACCACCACAATGCCTAAAAAAGCGAAAAAGCTGCAGTAGGGGCTAAACCCGACGCCCTAGCACCATGGTAGGTGCATAGTGCAGTCAAAACACCTATATTACAAGTTTTTGGAGATTTTAAACCATTTTTCAAACGAAATTGCCATCGAGAGTAGAAATAGACTTGAAAATTAGGTTAGAGAGATCTTTTTCTTTGGAAAACTTGAAGAGAAACTTGTGGATGCTTAAAGATTGGGTTTTGAATCTTTGATTACTTCTCAACTTTAGGTTTGAACTCATGAATTTTTGCATTTCTATCATGTTTAGTGTTGTTTCTAACCCATTTATAGGGTAATCCCTTTTGTTCTAGGCGTATTTGGACCACAAGTTGGATTCTTTTTTATTTCAATGTGAATGTGTTTGTTCTTTCACTTCAATGTGTTGATTTATGTATTCTTGTGTGCTATGCTATAGTTACCTTAATCAAGTAGGTGTAGAACTTAAGGTTTGAGAGTCATAATAACCATTGGGGCTTTTGAACCCGGATTTGAGGAAACACAACCTTTGAAAATATGACACATCAACTGATGGTCATTTACTAGGAAGGCAATGAATTTGATACTTAATGCAGTTTATCGCGTACGCTACTCACGCCGACCGGCGGAGTTCGAGTGAGACGCTAGAATCTCCATCACCGAGACCTCGAGATGGAGTGAATTTTAGAAAATTCATCTATCATCACATGAATTGAAAGACTTTATAATTACATTAGACTCAAAGGATACAACTTGGGTGAATTAGATTCCCTAGGACGTTCTTTCAATAGCTTAAGACCATTTTTAATTACTTACAATTTGTTAGATTAATTTAGTTATTAACTTTATCTACAAAACCAAAATCAAAGTTGTCTAACTCTATTTCTTTGTTAGACTAAAAATTAGCGCATAACTATCCTTGTGGATACAATATATCCAGTACTAACACTAGTTGGTGCCACTATTACTTACATGATTGTCGTACACTTGTGGCTAGTGTCATAAATTAATGGGTTATCTAACCATGTATGAAATGCATCTTAATTAGAATAAGAAACAAATAAAGATGGCGCTAAATGTGGTTGCGCAATACATGAAGGGAGGTCAAATCAAGATAACGAAATTGGCAATGCTCACCAAACGGTACAACAAAATTTTCAATAAGGTACATGGTAGTAAATCAGGAATAAAGTATGATGCATCAAGAAATGGAAGATTTGATGCAAAATCAAAAGATGAAAGAAATATGAAACTAAGACATTGCCGAGAATGTAGCAAATTTGGTCATTACCACTCAAATGTCCAAACTTTCTAAAAAAGAAGGGAAAATCACTTGACACAACTTTAAGTGATAATGATTCCGATAGTGAAAGTGAGAATGGATATCGAAGCAACTATGTTGTTTTTGCTTGTGCAATATCCGAAGAATCAATTGATTCATTTACTGTGCTCATAACGTCTGCTGTACTTACAACTTTGGTTGTACCTACAACGTCTGTTGTACTTACAACCTTGGTTGTACCCGCAATGCTTGTTGTATCTACAGAGTTTAATATATCCGTTCAGGTAATTTCTCCAACTTATGATTCAGATTCAAATTCTACTAATTATGTTGATACTGTAGATTTGAAAGAAACATATGCAAAGATCTATGTGAAATGGTCAGATGAAGTTAAAAAAAATATCATAATGCCAAGAGAAATCACAGACTTGCAATACCAACTTGATGCTAAAGAAAATGAGTCGTGTGAAGTTAAGAAGATCCTTGAAAAATAAGAGTCGACTCTCAAGCAATTAAACAAGAGAAAAGCACAACTTGATGACATCCTCAAAATGGGAAAGAATTCATATGACCATGAAGGCCTTGGTTGCACAAGCAAAAGATCAACCACTAAGAAATAAGAAACCACCTCCTTTAAAAAAAATTGAAGGAACTGCTGCAACTGAATAAAAGATGCTCAACCGCGTTTCAGGCCGATGTGTTTTTAATCCGACCTTGATGCTACAAAATGTATCGAGATCTAGCTAGGCGGCAAAGAGCTTTCACCAACAAACATAATAGGTCCCGCAATGCAGCTAGACATGTTCCAAAGGAGAAGCAAAAATGGCTACCCAAAAGGAGATTGCAATGCAATGTAGCACACATGAGTGATGTACGTGGTCTAACCCAATTTCAATGCAATGGCACAAATTTCCATTAAGTCTGTGCTTATATTCGTCCATACATTAAGACAACACCATATGGACTACGGTCAGGTATAACACTAAATTATAGTTATTTCCTTTTTTGCAATTTATTTTGTTTTATTTTATGACAAGGAACAAGTTGGATAGATCGACAACAAGTGGAGATGTTGAACTTACTTAAAATGCCACTATTTCTGTACTTACAGACGAATCTGTACTCACAGACCACTCTGTGCCTACGAAAGCTTATTTTAGAGGTAATTATGAATTCATAGGGAGTGAGTGTAAGTATAAGAGTTTCTATGTGTCCTTTCATATTGCTTTGATATTGTCTCGTGCTACAACTTTTTTATATTATATATATTTCTGTTGTGCTTACTACTGATATGGTAGTTAATTATTTTCCTCGTTTCAAATTTTGATAATTTGTCCCGAATAGGGAGACAATGCAAGGACGAAATGGGAGTTCATTTAGTTAATATATGATACTTCCCTGGGTTATTTTCTCTTACCCTTGTCTTTTATTTTGTCACAAAGGAAGAGAATAGCTCCAATATAGGGGAGCTTGTTATGACTTATATTGTTTTAGTTTTTTTGAAGTCTGAATATTTGGTCCTGCCGTAACTTGAATTCAGCTCTTAATTTTTACCCCGCAAGACTTTGATCTATTGCTAACACATTCTTAACTTATTCATATTGATCTTATTCACTTTATAAATGCATATTTTATTTGTTTAAATATGTCATAATCCTTTTGTATTGGGTTGTGACAGATATATGACAAGGGGGAGATTGATAAAGTAAGATATTTATTGTTATTATTTGTTCAACCAATACTCAGGTATAAAAAATGATATGATTTAAACCTTATAAGTTTTATGTAGGAAGACTTGGTCTGTATCTACATACTTGTCTATTGGTACAGAACTTGTAATGACCTGATCTTAAGTTGGTGATTAGTACTAATCCAAATCTTAATTAACTCGAGTTAGACTCGCGGTTAAGTTCAACGTACCTTGATTAGTGTGTATGTGTTTGCATGATGGATTGTGTTTGCTTAGATTGTTAAATGAGTTTTATAGGTTGTAGGATTAACAAGAAACTTAATACAAACTTATAAGCGAGAAATAAGTAATTAAACAATATGTTGCCAGTACACCAAGTGGGACGAGGGGATCATGAAATGAATGTGCATGACTGAAAACACTCGCAGGCATGTCCGGTGAATTTATTGGCGAGAGAATACACGAGATATATATATATATATATATATAAATATATATATATATATATATATATATTAAAATTATAAAGTTTAATTTAAATTATATGGATCGTATGATCAACCTCAAGATGAGCGTGAGTGTTTGATGGTCTTAAAATTTGTATCACTTTAACACATTAATTGCTAGATCAGTGTCCGGATAGTGCAATGCGTATATCGAGAAAAATTCATATATATAAATTAAAAACTTAAGCTTATCATCACAATTCGATCTTTTGATAGAGGTAGACGATGGTTTGGTGTGATTTCAATAGAAGGAGATGAATTAGGGAGCTGAATTGGACAAGATTGAGGAGCTTAAACAACTCATAATTGAAAGATAATCACTTTGGTAAGTTTTGTTTTTAAGTTAGTTGAAGTTCAATTGTTAGTGGGTGATGAAACCTCTGTGAATTATGTTATTTAATAATGAGAAATGGTTAGTAACCTCACTAAAGGTCTTTCCTGATGATTTGGGAGAGTTTTTAAGGTTGTTTTGCTAATTTTATAGGGAAAGAGTGGCTGCTGCCCTGCTCATTGTCGAGATAGTGCAAGGTGGAGCACGCTCCACCAAGCAGAGAAGCTCGCTCCCTTCATCAACTATGATGAACATAATTGGTGGAGCGCACCCTATACATTAAGGGAACGTGCTCCCATCTTCGAAAACAACAACTGTGGTGAGTCTTATGTAGAATTTTTTGAGGTCTTAGGGACTGACTTAGAGGTTCTAAATATAGGGCGCTAAACCAATATTGATTACAAATGATTGGTGATAGGTTGAGGAACATCGGAAAAATGTAAGATAATCGAGAAGCTAAGGAATTTGTAATGGATACTTAATCCAAGGTAAGTACAAATTCGCTTATTTATTAATGTTGTTTGACTATTTTAGTATATGTAGTTCATGTAGTTTATGGACTGGAATGGGGGACTATTTACACTGTGAGATGTTTACTGTGATGCACGAAAGTAAGTTCCTAGAACTAAGACCAAGTTATGTAGGAGATAGGTTACCTTCCCGACCTATATGTAACTTCCTACTCAGTTTATAGGTTGTATGGGCTACATATTCACTATAGGGTTTCAGATAGAACCATTTGACATTAATGGATTGGCTAGACATCACATACGCGCAATGTGTTGGTCTAACATTTGCATTAATGGCGCCGATGGGTAATCGACCCTAATTTTATTAATAAAATGAGGATCATAGTGTAATAGTCTATGAAAGTTTGTTATGCATCCGTTATGTATTGAATTATATGCTTTACATATTCTAGTTAGTTAACATTGGTGCATATTGTTATTGCATAATGTTCTTAATTATTATATGGAGTGTTAATGGCTATGTGAATCCCTACTTACAGAGCAAGTTGGAGCACTCCCAATTAACATTACAAGATAACCGGTGAGTGGTACGACTACGGGATGGAGAAGATATATGAGTCTTGATCTTCTCTTCGATGTAATGAGTTTTCTCTTGTCTTATATATATTTTTATTGAATTAAAGTTTTGTAATATCACAAGGGTTGAGTGATTTTATATAACCGAGGTTTATTCTGATTGATTTAATATTGTATATCGTGATTTGGGTTATCGAAAATTTTAAATTTTTGCCGCGTGTATTATTTGTTTTATGTCGATATTTGATATACAATTTTGTTTCTTAGGTGAAGAAGGACAAGCCGCTGGTTCTAGTTAAGTCTGGTTAGGTAATATGGGCTTAATTAGGATTTTGGCCCAGGTATAGCCCTAATCAGGTTAGGAGATTCTACAGCTCTGGTACCAAAGCTTAAGGTTTATCATTTTTGAATAAAGTGGTAATATGGATATAGTTTGGTATCATGGAAAAACTCTAACCCTAATTTCACTTTCGAATGGTTTTCGAAGTGAATGTTAGCCTACTCCAGAGTTTAAGGTATATCAGAGTACCTTAATACCGAAACCTAAGTTTATTAACTCCGGGAGTTGTCTCGAGTTATGAATAAGCTTAGGGTATAATAAATGATTTTTATCTTGGTTTTATGGGGTTAATTAAAAGATAAATGACTGAGATATGTTATTTGTTGTGTTATATTATATCTATATGGTAGATATTATAGTTATGTCTTTCCTGAACGATAATAAGATAGTTGAAATCCATCTATTTCTCATGAAATGATAAGTTTTGAAGGTAAGAGCTCAAAAGAGCCTTAACATTGAGAAGAATGAAAAGGAAAGACATAAGGAAAAAAATTACAAAGATGAAATCAGACTCTTATCCTATTTACTATTGTCAAGGGTCTTTGTTCTCACTAATATTATTAAACAAACAATAGTCAGTAGAGAAGTATTTATTGGATCTAGACCTTGAGATGTGTATTAGGAGAATAGAAATTATGAAACAATAGAGCACTGAATAACTTTGGGTGGAACTCAAAGATGGTAAATCACTTTGAAATATGATTTAATACTAGTATTGAGACTAGCAAGAAAATAATGAAAGTTATTCAGTATATGAATTGGTGGTTAATGATAAAAGCCTAATTGAGGTTAATAAACCATTAATGTTGTTATACTTCATATGTTGTTATAAAGTAACAATTCCAGATATGGTGTGAATACATATTGGAATGATAAGTAATCGATTAATGAAAGATGAAATCGCGAAATTAAACTTGTAAAACTAGAGGATATTTTTATTCAAAACATAGTAGTGTTGGCAAGATATCATAGTTTGATCTATTAGACTGATACATTCTAAATTGGGAAAAATGAGTGGTCAGTGAATCTGAGGATTTGAGGAATCTAAAGAATAATGTATAGTAGTGGGAATGAATATTCATTGCTCAAGATCGATAACTCATTATAATAATAAAGTGAAATCAGCGGTTCTCAAGAGTTAGTTGAGATCTGATTGTCACAGTGGTATATCAGAATTAAATATATATTTAAAAGATTATTTCAAGTGGTTACTGAATCATTTTATCTGAATGGTGGAAATCATTAGAACTTACTAGAATTCATGTTGTGTTCATAAATAAAGGGTGTCAGGTATGGAAAACCATATTTTGATTAAATTGTTATTTGTTATCAATAATAACATAAAATCTTTGAAGACTTAAAAGATACGCGAGCAATTACCATACATAATTGTAATTGGTAATGGTAAATTAGTTTAGACCAGATTTTGCAAGTGCCAATACTAAGTCTCAAAGGATAATTAATTGTATGAGCATTGAATAGTAACAGCAAATCAGGAGATTTGAGTGTGATTGAGACAGTTTGAAATTGTCATATATTCAATACAAAGGTTAAAGAGAAAAGTAATCTTGAAATAATTGAATATTACAAACGATTGATCCAGAGATATCTAGTATCATTGTGTAATTCATTTAATTAACTAAAGAATGGGAATTGTTATAAGTTGAAATCAAATACAAGGATGCCTTGGAGGAGAGCGGAAGTATAGTTTGACTATAATGTTTGCTTGATAATACCTAAAATTGGGAAGAAGTTAGAGGTTCATCTTAATAATTCTTACTTAAGTAAGATTGTGTGTTTACACAATAAAGCAAATTTGTAGCTACTACTTCTATGTATAGTTCCATATTTATGAGGAGAATTATTGGTGATTGATAATGTCGAGATAGCTAATTTGGTAGTTCTACCAAATATGGAAAGGCTTCTCTTGTAATTAAGAGGAAAAGTTGTTGAGAGTCTTTTAATCATTCTTAGAGATTAATGAGAATCTTAGAAGAATCATTAAAAGAAAACCTTGCAATATAAAACCAATGGATTAGTTTAAGGTTAAACAGTAAATTTTAAACTGTGGAAGTTTGAAAAGTTGAATTGTCTAAATGAATAAAAATAAAAGGTAAGATAGATACCTTGAAGTTTCCTAAGTGTTAGAAATTCACTCTAAAACATCAGTCGTCAAGGTAATTGTGTTGACGATGCCTTGAATAGGAAAAGGACATGGGCTGTAGTTATGATAAAAGCTACTCAATAATATCTCTCGAGTGGGATGTTTGATGGTGAACTATGGAAGTTCAGCACAGGCATATCATCAACTGATTTATCTGGATTTATAACTACAAGTCTATTCTTTGGAGCTCAGATTGAAGCTAAACTAATGATGAATAATTGAGTGATGAAATTATTGAAGAAATTGATTGAGATTATCTAATAGGTCAAGGTTGACTATTAATTATTGATAATTTGATATGGATAATATCATATCAGAATCTTGAGCATGTAAGGAAAGACCTTGAATTTTGAAGTGAAAAGTATGGCAAGAATGTTATAAAAATCTCATGGATTTCTTTAAAATATTCATTCAGGCGAAAGTCAAAATCATTATGATAAGAATGAGTTGTTGGTTACCTGGAATGAAAATTGACGTTGTCAATTTTATAAAAAAAATATAAGATATACTAGCATGAGGAAACTGAATGATGTTAGCCTAAAGGGTTATATTATTCTTACTTTATATGAATAACATTTCATGTTCAGAAATTTATGATGGATTAGCCTTAGTTGTGATGACAATTAAAGGTTATAAATGGTGTAATTGTGAGACTGATAGAGTTTGAAAATTTCTTGCAAGTATTGAGGCTTAAATTCCCGGAGAAGAGTAAGTGAGATATATGTGCGTAGAAAGAGTTGAGAGTTATGGAGAACCATGATTATTACTACGGTAAGGATTCGAAAGTTTGATTCCCAAAGGGGAAGAGATGTATAATAGCTGGGAGGGACCTTTCTCAATCATAACATAATATATCTCAAGTGATTTTAGTTCCAGATAATATAATTTCTGAGCTTGTGGCTTGAAAAATGTTAGTTACTGGATGAAATATTTTAATGTGTGAGTTCTTTGGTATCGATGTTATTAGGCTAAATATGAAGTTGAGGTGTTTACCCTAAAACCTTGTTTGCTTTACTTCGTCATTAATTGGTGTGGGACGAGAAGTAATAATATAAGTTAGAGCCTGAGTAATTTAGAACTACATAGGAAGGTGTGAATAGACTATCATTATACAATTGCAACTCATATATATGGAGAAAAATGTAGCTATTGTTAGAGCTTCTCAGTTTAGAATTCTTAAGGAAGTATCTATGATGATGATTCATGTAATTTTAGCTGACACATCATTAACTGAGAGAGTTAGTTTCAGAGCTACTAATCTGATTTTCTATGTTTAGATTCAAACTGAATTGGAGATGATTCAGAGGTGATTGATTGTCGAAAGCTAATCATGATTATATGGTGCGTTAGAGATTAATGACTAGTATAGTTTATCCTGATTGGTCGGTTTCTGATAATGGTGCATTACGGTTCAGGGATAGATTAAGGATTCTAGCTCAGGATCAATTGAGGCAAGAATTGCTATTAAAATCTCATATATCTCTTTATTTTATTCATTCAGGTAACCATAAGATGTATCGCGAAATAAGGCGTGTTTATTATCGACCTAAGATGAAGATTAATATTGTTAAGTTGTAAAGAGATATGAGACATGTCAATAAATTAAAGCCGAGCATAGGAAACCTGGAGGTTTATTGCATTAGTTGCCTATTCTTGAGTGGAAATGGGAATATATATCAATGAACTTTGTTTCCGGTCTACCTCTGAGTCAACGTAAGCACGATGTTATATGGGTTGTAGTTAACAGGTTGATGAAGTCTGCGTATTTCTTGCCAATTTTTATGTGAGATCCTCTTGACCGATTATGTAAGGTGTACATATATGAGGTGTAAGACTCCAGGGTGTTCCAGTGTCGATTATGTAAGGTGTACATATATGGAGTGAATTGTTGTGACAGCTAGGAACTGTTCTTAACTTCAACATGGCATACTACCGGTAGACTGATGAGCGGCCTAAGCAGTTGATTATGGTGCTAGAGGATATACTTCAAGCTTGTGTCTTAGAGTTTGACGGCAATCGGAAGAGGTACATTTTGTTGTGTGAGTTCTTTTATAATACCAGCTATTTAGCTAGTATTAATTTGCTCATTTGAAGCTTTGTATGGTCAACCATCATTCACTGGGGTGTTTGGATAGGGGTTAAGATACAAGTTTATTGGAATTAGAATTGATTTAGAACTACACAGAGGGAATGTAGTAGATTTGCTAGCGTTTGACTACACCATAGCTAAAATAGAGGAGATACGCTAATAAACATCATAGGTTGTTAGAGTTTTCAAAGAACAATTATGTTTTATTGAAAGTCTCACCTATGAAAGGATTATGTAGGTTTGCATTGTGAGGTAAGCTAGCTTTAAGGTACATTGGGTCGTTCAGAGTACAAGAAATGATTGATACTGTTGCATATAGGTTAGAGTTACCTCCTCAGCTTTTCAGAGTTCATAATGTCTTCCACGTGTCAAAAATTAGCAAAATGGAGACTCAGTTCACTTCAAGGATTGATTGGAATGAATTTGATCTTCGAGAAGTCTTATCTTGCGAGCAGTCGATTTAGATACTGGGTCATAAGATTCAGAGGCTAAAAATCAAATAGCTTTCTTTGGTTAAGGTGAAATGAAAATCTCACGGAGACGAGGAACTTGGGAGCGAGAATCCTATATGAGGGAACTGTTTCCATTTCTCTTCGAAACTACAGGTAAGTCCAGGTTTACTTTAGTTTCGAGGACGACATTGTCACGGCCCAAATCTCTAAACCCTGATTTAATTCCTTAATCGGAATTCACCAACCCTTGACGTGGGACCTACACTGTGATACGTACACCGACCGAGGCACGTGGCCGAGGTATATGATATTTTTGTATTTATGTATGCCTAGTGCTATGTATTGTGTAGACTTACTAAATCGATTTGTACAGTTGTAGGCGTCGAGACGAGAGCGGGGACACGCCTCGATATGCGTGTCGACACGGGTACCGGGTAGTTGACGAGATCGAATATTAGGTCGGGGAAAACGAAAATACACAAATTGAATAAAAAATTTGTCTAGTAACTCATATGGAATAGATATTGGTGACTAACGACGCGATGATACGCGAATATCACGGTTCGGACGCGAAACCGGGCGTCGAAACGCCCGAAAACATCGGCGAGTGTCCTAGCGGTGTCACGAACATGTGTCACACTTGTCCCAACTCAAGTCACACTTGTCCCAACTCAAGCAACACTTGGCAAAAAATTCAGGCCATGTGTCAACCACACTTACATGCACACAAAAACCCACCAAACACTCCAACCTACACCTACCCCCCCCCCCCCCCCCAACAACAACATGCAAACCAAACCACTCATTCATTCTTGCTGGAGAAGAAGAAGAGATTGCTGGAGGGGAATGAATCATCAAGGTTTTGAAGGAATCCATGAGAGTTTGTGAGAAATCCTCAAGCTACATCAACTAGGTACACATAATGAGTTGAAACTTGAACAAGTTCTGGTTTTAGGAAAATTTAAGATAGTAGATCATTGAATATATGCAGTTGATTTATATATTTAGATTCCTCATTTCAATATGATAATCCAGCTATATTGAAGATCTTAATTTGGTGTTGAAATCATAAAGATACGAATTTTTGAAGTTGCAACATCAAAACTGGAATTCTGCATGTTGTATTAGGAATCAACCTGGGTAATTTAGTCATAATCTGAACATGTTAGATCCAAATTTAACCACACCAGTGGCATTTGAAAGTTCATATAGAAAGGAACAACTTTTCTTACTGAAGGTATTCTTATTTGAATGTTTTCATTTCCAAACATGCTCTACAAATAGGTGCTGGAATTATAAAGGACAGTTTTGAAACTGAATTTGTTAAGGGTATAACTCCATAACTACTTATCCAAAAGAGCTAATATTTTAGTATGTTGTATTTGGATATATTTTCTGCCTTGTGACCAAATATCACATTTTTAGGAACTATATATTGGGAGAAATAGATTTTCTAATTCTGCTGGTCGGATTAAATTTCAATCAGACCTATGTTTAGTAAAAGCATGATATCTCTTTCGGTTTAAATCATAATTCGGAAAACTAAACCTTTCTAGAAAGCTAAGCGAGAGATCAACAATAATAGTAATTATGGAGGAATTCAATATTTGGACCATTTCATGCCTAAAAGTGCATTAAGATGTAGGACTGAAATTGAAACTTAATTTAGTCTTTAGGGGTTGATTTAGGATGATTGATTTAAAGTCTATTGAACCAATTTGAATACACAATAAACACACTAAATTGAGCTTAAATTCACTATTTGAACTAATGAGACACCAAACTCAGGAACCTAGGAAAGGGGTACGGGAGAGCGAAGACAAGATTTGGAGTTACGGGAGGCCAGTAAAGCTAGGACTTTACTTTGTTGTTGTGAGTATACCCATTGACAATTTTACTTGGCATTTCATTCCTATAAATTGTTGTCCTTGCATAGTCCTTTTGACTATTTACCTTTGTACTCTTATATCATGTGTTTCTTTGTGTCTATGCTCATTTGATGAGTCTAGTTTGCATGATATCCATTTATTTGATTTCATTCATTGATTCCATTCCATGCTATGTCTATTCTTGTTGTTTTAAATGTGAATTGAATGATAAATAGCATGCTATTAGGCTAGTGAATATCTTATAAATGTTTAAGAGGACTTATATTCATTATTTGTTTAGGTGTGTAGATGTCCCTATGCCTTGACAATCCATACCCGGTATTTCTTGAAAATTTAAAAAGTAGTTGTTGCATTTAGGTCCCGTACTGGATCGAGGTGTGCGAATCACGGGGTTAGAGTCCCTGGGGATGTCGGCACACATTATTTGACATTGTATGACACTCGGGGTTAGAGTCCCTGAGGTGGTCTACACACCAGGGTTAGAGTCCATGGTAACACTTGGGTTAGAGTCCCTTGTGCTATATGATTATTGGGTCGGGGTGACACGTTTCACTGCCGACCGGACCTAAATCACTACTACTTAGCCTAGTGTCAGTATCACTTGTTTAACTATGGTATTTACTTGCATATGGTTTATTTTTCAGTTTTCCAATTTATAAGCTTTTAAATACCATTTGAATATTTGGAAATGCAAATTAAACTTGTCATCGGGGATTACTGTTTTATTCTTGTACTCACTGTCCTTTTTATGACGGTGGGTGCAGAGCGGTCTACCAGCAGGCCGAGAAAGGAGAAGATCGGTGATTATCCCTAAGCCCGCGGCGCGTCACTACATCGATTGTAGGGTCTTCTTTTGATATTTTGATTGTATAATTTATATATGTCTTTCGGATACTTTTTGGGGTTGTATATTCGGTTGAGCGTTAGTTCCCCGACTTGACTTAGACCATTTTATCGTTTCAATGAATTTTGAAGACTATATATATTTATGCGATGGCATTTCCTGGTTTTCCACACTTAAGATATTATAAATGGCTTCCGCATAATGAATGAGACTTCCGCTAATAAATTCAATTAAAAAAGGTTTAATTAGAAAAGGTGACTAATACGTAGTTAAGTCCCGCGTGGATATGATTAGGGCTTAATTACGGGATTAGGCCGGGCGGTGCCCTAGATTAGGAGAGGGGCCGTCACAGACATTGCTTTAAATTGGGGAGACTGTAACAACTTGATACCTTAAGTAGGTGACTAGTACTAATCCAAATTCTAATTAACTTGAGTTAGGCTCGTGGTTAAGTTCGGCATACCTCGATTATCGTGTGTGTGTGATTGCATGATGGATTGTGTTTGCTTGGATTGTTAAATGGATTTTTTAGGTTGTTGGACTAATAGAAAATTAATAAAAACCTATAAGCTGGAAAATAAGTAATTAAACAATAAGTTGTCGGTACACCAAGTGCGACGAGGGGGTCGTGAAATGAATGCGCACGCTCGAAAACACTCGTAGGCATGTCCGATTAATTTATTGGCGAGAGAATACATGAGATATACATATATATTCATATATTAGATATATAAATATATATATATATATATATTAAAGTTATAAAGTCTGGTTTTAATTATATAGATCGTACGATCAACCTCGAGATGAGCGTGATTGCTTGATGGTGTCAAAACTTATGTCACTTTAACACATCAATCGCTAGATCAGTCTTGAGATAGCGCGATGTGTATCTCAAGGAAAGTCCATATATAAATAAAAAAACTAAAGCTTATCCTCACAATTCGATCTTTCGAGAGAGGTAGTCGATGGTTTGGTGTGATTTTGATCAAATGAGATGAATTTGGGAGCTGAGTTGGACGAGATTGAGGAGTTTAAACAACTCTGAATTCAGAGATCATCACTTTGGTAAGTTTTGTTTTTGAGTTAGTTGAAGTTTAATTTTTAGTAAGTAATGAAATATTTGTGAATTATGTTATTTATTGATGGGAAATGGTTTGTGACCTCTTTCTGATGATTTAAGAGAGTTTTTAAGGTTGTTTTGGTGATTTGGTAGGGAAACAATAATTGCTGCATTGTTCACTGTCGAAACAGTGCAGGGTGGAGCACGCTCCCTTCATCAATTGTGATGAACTTAGTTGATGGAGCTCGCCCTATCCACTGAGGGAGCACGTTCCCACCTTTGAAAACAACAACTGTGTTGAGTCTTACGTAGAATTTCCTGAGGTCTAAGGGTCTGACTTAGGGGTTCTAAATATAGGGTATTGAACTTATATTGATTACAAATGATTGGTGATAGGTTGAGGAACACTAGGAAAGTGTGAGAAATTTGGAAGTTAAGGAATTTGGTAACGGAAACTTAACCCGAGGCAAGTACGAATTTGCTTATCTATCAGTGTTGTCTAGTTATTATAGTATATGTAGTTCATGTAGTTTATGGACTAGAATGGGAGACTATGTACACTGTGATGGTTTTCAATAAATGGAAAACGATGTTTACTGTGATTCACGAGAGTAAGTTCCTGGAGCTGAGACTAGGTTATATAAGAGACATGTTACCTTTTCTAGCCAATATGTAACTTCCTACTCAGTTTATAGGGCGCGTGGGTTACATATTCACTAAAGGATTTTGTATAGAACCATTGGGCATTAATGGATTGGCTAGACTTCATATATACGCGTGGTGATCTAGTATTCGCATTAATGACATCAGTGAGTAATCGACCCTAGTTTTATAAATAAAATGGGGATCATAGTATAATAGTCTGTGAAAGTTTGCTATGCGTCTGTTATGTATTGAATTATATGCTTTTTCATATTCTTGTTAGTTAACATTGGTACATATTGTTATTGCGTAATGTTCTTGATTATTATATGAAATGTCGATGGCTAAGTGAATCCCTACTTACTGAGCAAGTTTGAGCGCTCATCCCAATTGACTTTACTGGATAACCAACGAGCGCTATGACTACGGGATGGAGAAGATATAAGAGTCTTGATCTTCTCTTCGATGTAATAAGTTTTCTCTTATTTTATATATTTGTATTGAATTAAAGTTTTGTAATGTCACAAGGGATGAGTGATTTTATATAATCAAGATTTATTCTGGTTTGATTTAACATTGTATATCGTGTTTTAGATTATCGAAAAAGTTTTTAAATTTTTGTTGTGTATATTATTTGTTTATATCGATATTCAATATACAATGTTGTTTATCAGGTGAAGAAGGACATGCTGCTAGCTCTAGTTAAGTCTGGTTAGGTAATTTAAGCTTAATTGGGGTTTCAGGCCAGGTATCACCCTAATCAGGTTAGGGGATGTTACATAACTCGTTCCAGAATTTTAGCAAATATTCTTGACGGATTCACTTATAGCTGGACAATATATCTTTGTCAACCCACACATGTACATCCAGCAAAGAGAGGATGTTCGATTGCCAACTCACAAGACAATCAAGGCATGTTTCCTTTGATCAATGGAAACAGAAGGAAACATACATATTTGTCACCTCGTTTGATTGAAGACATACAAGGAAACTTATACAAGAAAGGCTTTGTATGTTCTTGTTATATATTCATGTAATCACAGTAGCAAATTATCAGTTCAGTGTTGCATTTTCGAAACTACTGTGAGATAGAGTTTGTAATAGAGCTTTTTGTTTTTTCACACATATAGCTGGGGTGATCTCGGTTGATTGTCCAAGGGAAAATTGGGACTATTGTGTAGGATCGGATGTAAGGGTAGTAGGTAGTGTAATAAAGTTTGGTAAGGAAGTCACTAGCTAGATAATGAGTCACTAGTTAGGGACTTTGCATAAATTTGTACATCACTTTCTTTTAGTGGATTCTAAACACGAGCGTGACCCCGCAAACGTAGGACGAGAGGTCCGAACTGCGATAACAATTTTATGTGTTCATTTATTATTTTTTTCCTTTGTTGTTATTTTTCATGATTGCAATGAATCGAGTAGTAACATTATGTAATTGAGCATTAAACTAATGATTCCAACTTCTAGAAGCCAACGACTTAAGCCAACAATAAGCAACCTTAAGTTCACAAACTACGCTAGATAGACTTTCCTCGTCGTCATTTCCTTGAGGAGTATAATCCAAAAGGATATTTTAAAGGTACATAAAAAACGCGCATCAGAACACACATCGAAATGTAATGTGCAACCCATCCCGAGGTGCATCTGACACGCGCTGAACACGTCAATAAAATAAAATACGTAAACCAAAAAATTAGTAGACAGTGGTAAATGGTCGATCCCACAAAGATTGGTATCCCTTTTAAGGTTTAAAAAGAAAGAGAAAAATGGGGGTTTAAAGAGAATGAATAAATTAACTAATCTAAATAGCAATAAAATAAATAAAGCAATGGAAATTTTTTTGAAATCAATTAATAAAAATACCAAAGTCAAAACATACAAGTTCGATTTGATAAAAGATTGGATTTGGTAATCAATTTATGTAAATATGTGAATTAAAAGTATCTTAGTGTAGCTATAGACCCAGTAATGTACGCGGGTCCTCACTCTTCCCTAACTTGATGGTCAAGGTACGACAATGACCATTTCTATAGTCAAACACACAACCATAGACTCAAGCGAATTGGGTTTAATGCGTTGATCGGAATGAGTTTCGTGAAGGCACTACACCTAAACAACCGGATCACTAGTGCATCTGATTTAGCTTAGATCCCTAAGGTATTCAACTAGTCTCGAAACAACAACAACAAAAACAACACCAACAACAACAACAACAACAACAACAACAACAACAACAACAACAACAACAACAACAACAACAACATAGCCTCAGACTCAAAGTAACTGTGGTCGGCTACATGAATCAAACTTTCCATTGTGCTCGATTAAATGCAATTGATGGTGAGCTTTTCAAACCATTCAAATCCCTCCTAATTAATGCATCCCATGTTAGATTTGGTTTGCCCCTACCTTGTCGAATTTCTACAGTTTTTATTGAGTCAAGTTTTCTAGTTGGGGCATTTGTAGGTCGTCTTTGCAGGTGACCAAACCACCGCATCCGCTATTCCCTAATCTTTGTATCAATTCGTGCTACTCCTACTTGTCTTTGAATTTCTATATTTCTTATTTTATCATTACGAGTTTTATCACACATCCATCTAAGCATCTTCATTTCTGCTACGTTAATTTTATGTAATTGTTGTTGTTTTACCGCCCAATATTCACTTCCATAGAGCATAGCTGGCCTAATTGCGGTCTTATAAAATTTTTCTTTTACCTTAGTAGGAACATTTCGATCACAAATCACCCATGTTGCACTCCGTCATTCCTTCCATCCAGCTTGAATTCTATGTGTGATATCATTCTCAATGTTACCATCATTTTGTATGATTGATCCTAGGTATCTAAAGTGGTTTACTTTAGGAGCTTTTACTTCCCCTTATTTTACCACTCCGTCGTCTCGATGTCTAGTGTTTCTAAACTCACAGCGCATGTATCAACTAGTCTCAAAAGAAGTAAATCAATTGGTAGAGTCAATTGCCACTAATGTGGATTTATTGCATAAAGACAAATGCTTATGACTTATTAACAAAATAAAGGTTTAAATATAAATTTAACCTCAATTAATCAATCAATAACAATAAAGTAACAATGAAAAGCAATGAAATTAATATAAATAAATCTCAAATCCGTTAATAAGAGCAGTCGAACTTCTTTCGCGTCTTGCCTAAACCATGAGATTAGTCATAATATAAAAAACTAGTCTCTAGGGGAGAGTGAATGTGATTTTTCGTGGGTTCCTTATTGATACGTGTGCTGAGGAATATCCTGTGGCTGCTGTGAATTCGATGCAATGCTGGACACGTGTCGTGCTGTGGTTGGCGAGCTGCTCGACCGATGACGTGGCAGACTCGGAATGGTGGAGAATGCTGGTCTGAAGACGTGCTGGGCAAGTTGGGCGTCGACACGTGGCGCTGCTGCATTGAGTGGAAGACTCGCACGAATTCGGGCGTCAATCTGGGAGAGAGCATGCCCGCGTATCGAGAGGACGATCGACGGCATCTAAAGCGAGGAAGAAACGCACAGGACTCGTGCGAAATTGTGGGAGAGCGTGATCCACGCATTCGAGGCGAGAATGAATCTCCTATCTTATCTGATGCATGTCAGATGTACGAAACTCGAGACGTGATAAGCGGCTGTGAGGACGCTGTGTCACGTACGTATCTACCAGCTACGTCACCTAGTCGTTCCTCACCTCTTCATCAACCTGGCAACACGCGTCTCGAGGCTGATCCTCTAGTAGCTGTTCCACTACATGCAAACATTGTTTTTTAATAATTTTTTGCCTCGGAATCAACCGCGCACTTTAATATCCTTGAAAATAATAAATAAATACAAATAGATTAATATTTTGAAGACTTAACAATAAAAAATATATAAATATATTATATATAATTACATAATTAACGACTCATCAACATCACAAGCACATCAGAACGCGATGTGCATCTTGTTTCCGATGTAAGCCTAGCAGTCCCCAATAGAAAAAGTGAACCGGCAAATGTATTCTTCACCTTTAATATGATTAGCATTAGTTAAGAATATTATTGATAGTAATCTATTTTGGTTTCTGAATCTAACAAAATTCTTGTGTAAAACCAAAGACTCCTGCTAGGATAGTAACACTTCTATTGATTACTCAAACACCCATAATTATTACAAACCAAACAGTTACAACCATTATAAAAATAAAAGCTAGTTCACCCAAAAAAACCAAAAGAACATGAGATATGCATTTCTAATGTGGAGTCCAGAAATGTTATTACTTGCATCGACTAAATGAAACATAAGTTTCATTTGTTAGTATCATTGGTTAAATCACTGCAATTCTAGTACTGATCATCACTCGGGCTGCCATTCTTGAGAGATAACTTTTGCTTCTGAAACTCAGAAGGAACCTTAACATCTGGCCAGTCCCACAAATTCAAGAAATTTGATGAAGTACCAAACGAAGTCAATCTCCCACCACTCTAGTCCATGTCGAGATGAAAACTCGAAAGCGTGGTGACTGTTGTGCCACCCTTCTCCAGACATAATCAAATTCACCACCCTGTTCAATCCCATGCAATAAAATCGAGATTTGGTTATTAAACAAGTGGACATGATGGGGTTAATTTCACAGATGGTCACTCAGTTCCAGGTGAATTACAACACCATAAAGAAAATTGGAACTTGCAAGAAATCAAGGCCATGCTCGTACAGGAGGAAGGGAGATTAAGGAAACTGAAGGGTCACTTAGTTCATCTCACTATGCATGATGGAGCTAGCAGCAACAAAGCGATCCCAGGAAGAAGGACAGAAAGAAGGACAAAGCCCCAATGAAAGTTCATGAGGGTCGAATCTATAAGGAGCTGAGGTGTCACTTCTGTAGGAAGAGTGGACACTTCAAGAAAGACTGTCGAAAACGAAAGGCATGGTTTGAGAAGAAAGGTATACATTACATTTCTGTATGTTTTGAATCAAACTTAATTGAAGTGCCTAATAATACCTGGTGGATTGATACTGGTGCAACTACTCATGTTTCACATATTATGCAGGGATTCCTTTCAATCAATCCCATAAGCGGAACTGAAAAGTTTTTATTTATGGGGAACAGAATGAAGGCACGCGTAGAAGGGATTGAGGACTTACAGATTAATCCTGGATACCGGATACTTTTTGGATTTAGAAAAGTGTCTTTATGTTCCTGAATGTTCAAGGAACCTTGTTTCTATATCAAGATTAGATTGTGTAGGCTTTAATTTAAAGATTGGAAACAGTTGTTTTAGTTTATTTAAACAAAAATACTATTATGGTTTTGGTATTTTAATTGACAACTTATATCGTTTCAATCTTGATAGTATGTTTGTTGAATCCTTGTTTAATGTTGAGCATGTTATTGGAAATAAATGTAGTGCACATGATGAATGCTCTGCTTTTCTTTGGCATCAAAGATTATGTCACATATCCAAAGAAAGAGTAAAGAGGTTAGTGAAAAGTAATATCTTACCTCAATTGGATTTTGTTGACTAGGATGTATGTGTGGATTGCATTAAGGGAAAGCAAACCAAACATATATCGAAACATCCTGCCACAAGAAGAAGTGAGCCTCTTGAATTGATACACACCGATATTTGTGGTCCTTTTGATGTTCCATCTTAGAGTGGTCAAAAGTATTTTATCACCTTTATTGATGATTACTTACGATATTGTTATCTATACTTGTTGCATGAAAAGTCTCAGTCAGTGGACATTTTAGAAGTGTTCATTAATGAGGTAGAAAAGCAACTAGATAGAAAGGTAAAAGTGGTGAGATCTGATAGAGGTGGTGAATACTTTGGAAAGTATGATGAAAGTGGACAATGTCCAGGTCCATTTGCAAATTTCCTTAAAAGTCGAGGTATTTGTGCACAATACACAATGTCTGGTACACCTCAACAAAATGGTGTAGTTGAAAGGCGGAACCGTACTCTTATGGATATGGTTAGGAATATGTTAAGTTGTAACACTATACCTTCATCATTGTGGATGCATGCATTAAAAATCGCTGCATATCTGCTGAATAGGGTTCCAAGTAAATCAGTTCCTAAGACTCCTTATGAACTTTGGACTGGTAGGAAACCTAGTTTGAGACATCTTCATGTTTGGGGATGTCAAGCAGACGTACGGATATATAATCCACATGAAAAGAAACTTGATGGAAGGACTATTATTGGTTACTTCATTGGTTACCCTGAAAAGTCTAAAGGGTAAATATTTTATTGTCCTGACCATAGTACGAGAATAGTTGAGTCTGGTAATGCTCGGTTCATTAAGAATGGCCAAAACAGTGGGAGTGAAGAATCATGAAATGTGGATATTCATGAAATTCAATTGAAAACTCCTACATCTAACATTTCTCCTCAAATTGTTGTTCCTCTTGTTGTATCACGGTTACGCAACAAATCCGGACAACAAATCATTGTTCCAAATGAGGAAAATGAACTTATTGTTAATGAACCAACTAATGATGCACAAGTTGTAAATGATCAAGTAGAACCACAAGAAATAGCATTACGAAAGTCCGTAAGGACAAGAAGACCAATAGTTTCAAATGACTATGTGGTTTCTTCACTTGAACATGAATGTGATTTGAGCATTGACAAAGATCCGGTCTCGTTCAAACAATCCATGAAATGTGATGATTCTGAAAAATGGTTTAGTGCCATGATAGACGAGTTGAAACCAATGGATGACAACAAAGTCCGGGAATTAGTCGAGTTGCCTGAAGGTGCAAAGCAAGTTGGTTGCAAATGGGTCTTCAAAACAAAACGAGACTCACGTGACAATATTGAAAGACATAAAGCCAGACTTGTCGCCAAAGGTTACAATCAAAAGGATGACATTGACTATAAGGATACATTCTCTCCAGTTTCAAAGAAGGACTCTTTAAGAATTATAATGGCTTTAGTAGCTCATTATGATCTCGAGCTTCACCAAATGGATGTGAAAATCGCCTTTCTGAATGGAGACTTAGAATAGGAAGTTTACATGGACCAACCCGAAGGTTTCTTGACCACAGGAAAAGAAAACTTGGTGTGTAAGTTGAAGAAGTCAATATATGGATTGAAACAAGCTTCCAGACAATGGTATATTAAGTTCAATAATATCATTACGTCATATGGTTTTGTAGAAAACACTGTTGATCGGTGTATATACATGAAGATCAGTGGAAGCAAGTTTATCATATTGGTACTATATGTTTATGATATTCTTCTTGCTGCAAATGATGTTGCTATGTTACATGATGTAAATAGATTTCTCTCTATAAATCTTAAAATGAAAGATATGAGTGAGGCATCATATGTGATATGAATAGAGATATTCCGTGATAGATCGCAAGGATTGTTAGGTTTGTCTCGGAAAGGATATATCAATAAAATATTAGAGAGATTTCAAATGGACAAGTGCTCCTGCAGGAATAGTTCCAATTCAGAAAGGGGACAAGTTCAGTTTAATGCAATGTCCTCATAATGATTTGGAACGTCAGCAAATGCAATGTATTCCTTATGCGTCATTAGCTGGAGCTTAATGTATGCTTAGACTTGTACTCGACCGGATATCAGTTTTGCTGTTGGAATGTTGGGTCGATATCAAAGTAATCCTGGAATGGATCATTGGAAAGCCGCAAAGAAAGTACTTAGGTAGTTACAAGGCACCAAAGATTACATGTTGATCTACAAACGGTCGATTCATCTTGAAGTGATTAGGTATTCTGATTCAGACTATGCCGGATGTGTGGACTCGAGGAAATCTACATTCAGTTACTTGTTCCTATTGGCTGGAGGAGCAGTTTCATGGAAGAGTGCGAAGCAGACTGTATCAATTGCTACTTCCACTATGGAGGCTAAATTTGTGGCATGCTTTGCGGTCACTATTCATGCATTATGGTTGCGGAATTTTGTGTTAGGACTTGCTATTATTGATAGTATAGCTAGACCTATAAGGCTATATTGTGATAATTCCGCAGCAGTTTTCTTTTCGAAGAATGATAAGTATTCAAAATGTGCAAAACACATGGATTTGAAGTACTTGTCTGTCAAAGAAGACGTGCAAAAACAAAGAGTGTCAATTGAGCATATTGGTATTGATTTGATGATAACGGATCCGTTAACTAAGGGATTACCGCCCAAAACGTTTATTGGCCATGTTGAACATATGGGCATTATAGACAAGTTCTTGTTAACATAATATTGTGGTATGTATACATACATTTATAATTGTATTGCTCATATTATTGTCATGACACTTGTGAATTCTATTAAAGCGTCGTCTTTTGCTTATGTACTTATTATCTTCATTATATTTCAGAGAGATAACATTATAGTTAGAGGGTTGAATTGTCCTTATTACAGTTATACTGGTTGAGTTTGTTGTGATACATGGAAGGAATCGTGTCGATTAAATGACTTGTGACCGCCATGATCTGATCATTTTAATTCAGTGAACAAGTGATTTGATGGATCCAATAAAAGTGCGCAATTATATTTTATTTTGAATCATCAAGTCATAACATGGGTCAAGTGGGAGATTGTTAGATTATCTTTTCCTAATTAATCTCTATTATGTGTGACCCATATTATATTGTTACGTACCTTATGTTTTGGACCCACAACTTGATGATAGTTTTGGCATAAATGTTTTGAGTACATGAGTTTTAATTCTCGCCCCTCTCTTCAAATTAAACAGACCCAATAACTGTAAAACGATTATTGGGATATGATTTATTTAAAACCACATTGAGATCTCGCCATAAAAAACGACGATATTACGGAAGAAGGCAGAGAGGGGGAAACATTCTAAACTTATTGGCAATAGAGATTTGGTAATTAAACAAGTGGACATGATCATGTACACTATGCATATATTTATGGAATTGGTTCCATTTTATACTTACACATACCGATTGTTCCTGGAGTTGTCCTTCTTGTTCCATACTTTGCGTCCCCAGACATGACAAACAGAATTCACTAGGAATGGCCGTGAAAGAAAGCTACTGTTCTTAAGCAATAATTTTGAGTATTATTTGCATTGGAGCACAAATTTTAATTTGTGAATACGTTTTTCTGATCAGTATAATACTGAAGTTGATTAATTAATGTGTCACTGCATTAGTATATTTATGTACTTAGTATCGTGATAATATACATGCACATATTAATTGTTTTCCCATGAACTCATAAAAACATATTAGCTAATCTATCTCTTAATTAGGTTCATGAAGTATGATTTGAGATTGATTATATGTGACTGGTAGATTTGGAGCTTCATCTCTTACCATGCCCCAGAAAACAAAAGGCCAACCCCCAAGCCTGTGGAGGAGAGCACCGAGTGCTAGTGCATGAAGCGAATACGTTTGCCGTAGAAACTTATAGTAGAATATTTTCCTCAAGTCCCCAACATTTTCGCTTCTCCCTACCTGCAGTTTTATATGATAAAAAAAACATATGCATGAGAATGAGATTTCACCACTCGAACGCATATATCAATTAGGGTACGGAGATGTAAGCGACGACAATGAAGATAACCTTTTGGATGATATAGTCAGTGTCAAAAATCGAATTAATGTGGCCAAACCAAAATCCATCAACAGGAGTATACAGGTATCTCTCCGTGTCAGTGTACTTGTGATGGAATCGAATCTGTGCTTGCTTACCCAATGTGTCCCTTCAAAACATAAGAACCAACTATTAACAACTTAATTTGTTTTGCACGCCACTGTAAAAGAAATAGTTGGACCAAGCAAATCACCAAGTAAAACTAATACTAGACATGCATGTACACAAAGTATAAGTAATAGACGTTAATGAATAGAACCTGCATTGCCTGAACGCACAATAGGCAAAGTACTAGAGCAACTTGGGAAGCTTGAAGCCTGAGTGAGAGCGTTGCCTATGATAGGACAGTTGGACGCCAAACATACCAGTGACGACGTAGAGAATCGGAGCCACCCAAAACGCCTTCCAATTGAAGGTTGATGGCGCGAACAAGCACATCAAGCGCAGTGTCAGCATCCCACTGAAGTAGCTTACATCTCTGAGGTTCCATTTGCGACCCCAGTAAGCATTTCTATTTGTCTTGACCACCACATCTGAAAATGGGATTTTCCTGTTAGTATTCTCCTCGTCTTTCTTCTGAGGTTTTCACCTGTACGCATACATCGTGATATTTTGTTCGTTCCAATATATAGATGCTCTAACTTTGATGAATTAATTACACTGATGAACGACTTTGGCATGACATGAAATAGAAAGACCGTTGACATATAAATTAGCACCACCATCAATTTACTATTTGATGGATCTCATCTAGTACTAATATTGTCCCTAATTTAACCACCTTAAATTGACAGGCGTAGGGTTTTTAGTTTGAAAGACCTCAATACTATTTGGGGAGAGAGAGATCCACACTAATGTCCTTCAACACCAAAGAACTATTTAGCATATTCAAGATCTTTAATGTCTTTAATGCTTGAATTTAGAGTGAAGAAATTGTCTAACATATGCCATTTTTGTTGGGTTGACAACCAACGTAAAACTTTTGTCAATCTTTAAGAATCTAAATAGACTGCAAAAGGTGAAAAATGACTGCTTAACAGAAAGATGATGGTACTAAGCAAATCGATCAAAGCCATTCTAATGTAATTAACCATGAAACTGTTAAGCCCCAAATCACATTTGTTTATAAAAGAAAGAATAAAAGGGCTGAGTTGGCAAACAAAGCTACAGTTAGCATGCTCGACGGGGCTTTGGCAAACAAAGCTCCAGTTAGCATTCTCGGGCTTTGAGGGACCACTTCAGTTTGTCAGAACTAGAAAACTTGATAAGGGTTTGCAGTACATGCTAGCTCAAGTAAAGAGTTAGTAATTATGAATCAAAATGATATAAACAGTAATATTATTAGAATCAGATCACTCTTTTGTGTAAGTTCACTCTTGAGAAAGTAAGAAGAGTACAGCCTGTCGAAAGTTGTTGTCCTGATTGCACTTTCTTTTTGTTCTCTTGTTCCCATCTGTTTCAGAAAAGGAACGAAATAACTTCAAATCCATTTGTATTGTTTGTTTGATTGATTGATTCATCTGTTACAAAAATACAAACCAGAAGTCCCCGAGAATCAAAAAATTCCATCCAACATACTAAAATATACAAAAGCTCGAAGTAGTACACATTGCCATTTACTCTTATTCTCTCAATCCACAAAACACTCCAATTTCTCACAAGATCGGAAAATGAAAAACACTTTCCCCATTTGGAATTGGCAAAATCTAAAATGAAGCCAAATTCTTAGGATGCTCCCAAATGAGGAACCAATTGTGAGCTTTCTTCGAACAAACGCCTGTTCCTTTCCAACCATATTGTCCAACACTTGGTAAAAATAACCATCTTGAAAATCTTTTCGTCCTGCTTGCTATTGATAAAAGGACTGGAGGGTAACTAAATAAGTTCACATCAGTTGGCCCTAATATCTTACCACTAGTGAATGAGAACCACTGCATCCACACCTTCCTGATTACTGCGCAACCGAAAAAGAGAAAAAAAAAGAAAAAAAGAAAAAAGAAAAAGTGATCCACACACCCAACTTTTCTCAATGAGTTTTTTTAACCCAAAACCTCTTGTATATTGTCTAACTTGCCCTTCTTACTTTTAAGGGTACCCAACGTCTTTCCTCTCTTAGTCTTTAGATCTGCAATGTCTCTCTTTGGTACTCCGTACCTCTCTTCCTTCAACAATGGCGACAAACAACATTCTCGCAGGCTCGCAGCAACCATTGTTTGTGGATCATGTGAAATGCAACCTTAACTCTCTCTTCCTTTCTCAGTGAGATTTCTCTCTTCCCTAATTTGGTGACCTCCTCCACCACCTCTTCTCTCCCTTCATCTGATGATCTCTCTTCTCCCATTCTCCCTCTCTATTCATGGTTATTCTTTCCCTTACAATTTCTATTTGGGATGTATCATAATAGTTCCAAAGATTTGATACAAGAGTGACTATCCATGACATGATGTTGTCGAACTCAGCTCTACAAAATGTATAAATTAGGGTCTAAATACCAATGAAGTCATCAGTTTTTTTTTTTTTTTTTTTTTTTAGTAGAAAAGTCATAAGTTTTTTTTATTATTGCCTAATGCTTTGTTTTTGTAGTAGTGTCATATATGTGCGCATTTTCAAGCTTCATACTGAGAAGACAATGTGTGGTCAAAATGATACTTAAATCAACATAGAAAGTTATTGGCAAATGGCAATATGGATAATATTGACACGGCGATCATTATTTCTAATATTCTCTCCAAGATTTATTCCACACCAAATTGACTGCTTGAAGCATAAGAGACTCTTCTTAATTAGTATGTCATTCAACAACGATAATACTCGTTCTAAGAATCTTATTCAAGTAATTCGAAACAATACTTATTAATTAAACGATACACAATATTGATACCAATGATATACCAAATTTCCTTTTCATACTTCCTATAAAAAAAATTCCTTTCCATACCAAATTGATTGGTTGAGTTTTTTCTTTTTTTTTTTTTTTTTTTTTTAGATCAAAAGTATAAGAGATTTTAATACAGAGGACATTATTTAACAACTATCACACTCCTAACAAGTTCTCTATTCAATTAATGCATCATAGCAATTGTTGTTGACAATAGAGACAATATATATGATATAGACAACATAGACAATATAAACAAAACATTTTTATTTCTAATAAAAAACTAACTTATTACCCCTCAAAACTTGCATTAGGAGAAACTTGAGCCCTCATCCTCATCTTTAAGCGATCACATACCAAACCATTGAGCTACCACTTGTTTGGTTAAACAAAATAGTTATTTACCGTCAATCTTCTAGAATTCTTTTTTTTTTTCAATACCAAATTGATTAATTGGGTCACTTTGGTGAGCTTCTCTCCTAACAAATTGTTTACAAAACATGACAATGCATAAATCTTGATTGGTAGTATACAAATGATATGGACAACATGTATAGACAACATGATTAAAATAATTATATAATATCACAAATAAAACCTTTAAACGTTTTATTTCATACCAAATCGAGTGATAGAAAAACGTACAAGCTTTTCATTACATAAATCATTTAACAATGACATTCCCAACTAGATTTTATTTCTTTCTTTTCATTATCCTATTTGGTGTCTTATTCTATTACAAACTCATTAAGCTTCACCACATAACTATCCATCTTACCCAATTCTCTAGGTTGGAGCATGAATCTCCTCACATGGACCTCCTCGCTAAGTGCAACGTGAAAAAGCATTCACAAGCACTAAGAATTATTGTTGTTGATTGTCGAACCAATTGCATATTTAATGCAATTGGTGAGCATCAACCTTAGAGAAAGTGGAGGGAGAAAGTTAGTACAAGCGGGGAACAAGGAGAGAGTGGGGAGAACAAATTGTTGGAATCTAAATAAGGTGAAGAAGGTTAAATAAACTATATGGATTTCATTCAAATGGGTAGAAGAGTTTCTAATCGGGATTCTAAGGCTTTGTTGGGATAGCACAAATTAGCTTATAAGTTGGTTGATAAGCTACTTTAGAAAATAAGGAAAATGTTGTTGTACCCCAGGTGGGATACGCACTTGGGTCACGCAACCTGTCAGCGCGCTCAATGCAAGGGCGCGCCTCAATAATCAAGGGCGCTTACAAGCTGCATGCCCCAAGCGCGTGTCCCACTTGGGTTGGGACGAGCTAGCATTGCCCAAAAAACAAGTTGTGTTTGGTTTGTAGATGATTTTTCAAATAAGCTGGTTTAGACACCGAAATTTTGAACTTTACTAATAGTGGCATCTGATATTAAAAACGCCGATTTGAAGATTTTGTCTAACTTTTACCCTATAGTTTTTCACACAAATAATGCACGACACAAGCTATGCCCCAATACGTGACGCGTGTTTCCCATCTAGCAATTTTCATGCGGGTACTATCACAACGCTTCATCAACTTATACAGAGAGTCTAGACAAATATATCTCATCAAATAGGTATCATTCATTTAATTAATATTCAATAAAAAATATTTATACCTAATTTATTATTCTTATGTAATACTTAATAATATAGTTTAAAATCTTTGAGAAAAAAATTATATTTTCGTACATGTACAAGTAGTACATTAAATAAATTTAGTAAAGGCTTCAAAAAAATACATTTAATTGCGCTACAAAAATTACATTTAAATTACATAAATATATATTTAACTATAGAATATAAATTCATATTTAGTGACAAGTTTCATATAAACAACATTATTGTTTAGCATGTTAATATTGCGTACGAGTATTGTAGTATATATTTATAAGCAAATAATATATTTTTAAGTTGTATAAATAAAAAATTTAATTAATCTATAAACATGTCCTTTCATATCATTTTATAGTTATCAACTATTCAATCAATTAGTTTTTCCAAACAAACTCAATTGATCAATTCGATTATCAACATTCAGCTATTCGCTATTAGATTATCAACTTTTTGTTAGATTATCAGCTAGTTTTACCAAACAGAGCCTAAGTTATAAGGTTTCTTAAGTTGTAAGGAAGGGCAATTTAGATATTTTACCCTACCTTTTTGTGTTAAGAAAAACTTAAGCTAAAAGTTGGGGCTATTTTTCATTATCACCAAGTTTCTTAGGCTATTTTGAAAAATGTCCCTTTCTTTTTTGCATCATATCGCTTTCAACCATCCAAACACTAATTTAATTTAGCGGTAATTGAAGCTTTCAATATAAAATCAGCTTGAGAAAAATAACACCAATAATCAATGACTACGAGGAGATGAACTTGCATGAAAAGCAACCCGATAGGTTACTTTTCCACAAAATGATATCCTATCTAGTTGGTAAAATGGGAACACTAGCGAGGCGGATGTTAGTGCTAGTCTAATCTCCTCTTCTAAAGTACTTAACAAAAATTAAAATTCCAAACAGGTGAGAAGATTGAATCAAATTGATAATTAATAATGAAAGAAGAAACCGATAAGATAAGTGTAGAAATCCATGGGCCTAGAGAGTGTTAGGCTATACACGCACTTGTAGGTATATAAATAGGGTTAGAGCCTATCTTGCATAAAACCAATTGGCTTATGCTAGGATCTAATCTACTCCACTTACGTACCACACCAACTCTTATTATATTTCCGATGTGGGATTATATACTCCAACAATAAGCTAAAGAAAACAGAGTGGGAAAATCATTGGAAAGGCAAGATCTTCCACATCAAACGTCTTTCCAAAATTAATTGAAGATTTACTGCCTAATGTCAAGGATATAAAAGGCAAACGAGTTGGGTAAAGTTGTGATATAGCTTTCCATGTGCTGCAAGATGGAGGTCATGTTCGCTACTCTTGTATCCCTTCCATTAACATTCGATCCATATTGGCTCCTAATCACCCTTACCTATAGTGACTCTCGTTCCCCATAAAATATCCATAGCCAGCTTGTCTGTAGTGCATTGTGATAGATTTTAGGGGGACCATCACAATATTATTGGTGTGAGTCCAAGTTAGTTATTGGGGTAGTTGAGTAAGTTTGTAGTTGTAGTATAAATAGAGGTTGTAAGTGAGAGAAAAACATCTTGTGATCTTGAATGTGATTTGGGAACTCTTAGGAGTTTAGGTAGAGAGAGTTTTAAGATTCTTCTCAGGATTTTCTGGGTTTTTTTGTTGTTTTCGTTGTTGATTAAACAATAAGATCTCAGGATTCTATCACATTGTTCTTCTTAACAACGTTTCACATCTCCAAACCTCCTTAGAACTTGATCAATGCACTATTTTCCAACCCACTAAATGAATAAAGTTATGATATAGCTTTCCATGGGTTGCGAGATGAGACCTTGTTCGCTACTCTTGTATCCCTCCCATTAACATTCAGTCCATATAGGCTCCTAATCAGTCTAAGGGTGGGCAACGGTCTCCGCAAAACCGCCCAAACCATCCAAACTGCATGGCCTAATCTGATTTTTTAAATTAGCGATTTGGGGGGGTTTAGAAAACTTGAAAACAGTGATTCCGCGATTTGGTGGTGGTTTTCATTTATAGAAAACCGCGATTCACCAAACCGCAAAACCACCCGCAGACTTGGAATGAAATGGAACGGAGTTAAAACCTTTTCATGTCATTTTAACTTTTGAAATGAATTTAGACTCATAATTTTGATTGAGTTCGTGTGTTTCATTGTGTTTTCGGTGGATGTTCAAGTATGGACATATTTTGTTGATGGACATGTATGAATGTGTGACTTTTTTTGTTGAAAATGTGTTGCAGGAAAACCGTAAAATCAAACCGCGCAAACCATAGTCGATTTGGTTGGGTTTGAGCGTTCGCAGTTTGATGGTGGTGTGTAAAACGGTCAAACCGTGAACTCTCGATTTGGTGGCGATTTTATGGTTTTCACCCCCAAACCGCAGTTTGCCCACCGCTACTAATCACCCTTGCCTATAGTTACTCTCAATCCCCATAAAATCTCCATATCCAGCTTGTCCCTAGTGCTTTGTTCTTCTTCACAACATTTCCCATCTTCAAACCTCCTTAGACCTTGATCCATGCACCATTTTCCAACGCACTAGATGACTTGTTATTTTCCCCCATGGTCTCCAATAGGAAATGTCTTATCCATTTTTCAAGTAGTTTAAGTACCTTGCTTGGGAGGCTAAAACCTTGAAATTGACAAGTATGAAGGCAATGCTAATATATAGGGGATAGATATAGTTGATATTTTACACAGTTTATTAAGTGTCCACATTATTTTTGACTAAGGGGATTCCACATTAGGATTAGGGAGGGAGAGAGAGGGGACCCCATCCCTACTTCCTCTTGGGGAACCCATTTTCTCCCGTCCCTGTCTCCCGTGGCGATTCCCCTCTCCATTTATATCCCTATATCAAAACTTTATGACTCAACTGGAAATTTGCTTGTGGCCATCATTGCATTGCCACTATGGTCTCCATATCTCAAACTATATTCAAACCTTCATTGCAAGAATCTTCATTAGTCATGGCCGTCATCATTGCCATCATTTATTCTAACATTTGCCTCACTTTTCCGCATATAGCCTCTGAGCTCTCTTGTCTCTCATTCGCATTAGAAAAAGAGAAAAGAGTTACTTCTAAATTACTAGTACGATGAAGGGAGAACTACCAAATATTCAAGCAGCTTATTGACTCAATGGGAAGAATTATCTGAAGCGGTCGCAAATAGCTCAAACTCTTTTGAAAGGCTAGGGTAAAGTGGACCACCTTCTCATAAAGGGGCCAGCTTGAGGAGATCCCAACTTTGGAAAATAGGAATAAGATGATTCAGCAATCATACCATAGCTATGGGATTCAACGACACCAGAAATCAGGGACACATGCATATACCTCAACACTGCAAAAGACATTTGGGATGCAGTGCACGGGACATACTCAAAACGCACAGGATGTTCGGGGTGAAGAAAGTAGGAGAGTTGTCATGCTGGAACTACATAAAATTGAAAACTCAACATAATCACTACTCAATAAAAGATGAGCTCAGAAAACAGAATCACCCAAGAACCTTGGCCGTGATAACAAGAACAACATATGGTGCACTTGCTGTCAAAAGCCCAGCTGCCCAGGCACACTAGAGATAGTGTTAGAAATTCCGCAAAAAGCCATCCGCTAGTACTACCAATAAAGAATGGGGGCACAAAGGACTGTAAAAAAAATAGTGAGCAAGTCAACTTATATATGCATTTGAATTTTATTTTTATTTTTTTGAAATAAATATGGCTATACGCATTTGAATTACTTTTAGTTTTAGCCACCACTTATTTTCCCAGGCCTTCACATCGCACGATACTAAAACTCGAGACATCCAAAGAGAAATTCAGTATGATCTCATGCAATCAAATGTGACATGCAGGGGGCCTCAAAAAAATGTTGACATGCAGGATGCACAATCAGCAATCCTAACCAACCATAAAGGCAGCACAGTAAACAGAGAGTGATAAGCTTACCAATGGGTTATGGCAGTCATTGCTCGAAATCTTATGATGTGATCTTCTTTTTTTTTGGCTTCTCAGTAATAAATAGGGCATCTAAATATTTGATTCTCTTCCCAAAGTTTTCTTCGCACCCATTCTCACATATGTGTAGCCATTTCTATTCAACGCTTATACATGCTGAACTGCTGAAGAAACACAGGAGATTTATTGATCAGAGGAGTAATAACTGAATGCAGCAAAGTACTTGATAAAAGCATTGGTGGCATTGGTTAGCCACTACAAAGATCTATAAGAGTAGAGCATAGATCAACTGAAACGCTTATAAAAGAACGAGGGCAATGAACTGATTCTCAATGATCCATTCATAGGAAATAAAAAATAAAAAAATAAATATATATATAGCACCACATCATGGCGCTATCATATAATGCTCATAGCCTCAACAATCTTGTTAAAAAGCAGGTTTTAAACTCAGTTTCACTTTTCTTATTCCCTTTTTCCTAAACTTTTTTTTTCACTTTGTATCTAGTTTTTGTGAGTGAGCGGTTTTAACTGCATTTATTACAAAATACATGTTATTCTTAGGAACGTCTGAGACTCGGTTTCATTTCGCTTACTTCAAAAGAGAGACCCATTTTTATTTTTACTAAAAATCCAAGACTTACCAATGTTGTATGCTTCTCTAAGATGGGGATCATCTATCCTTTGGATGAAGGAGGTGAGCAAGGGAATTTCATGGAATAAGGCCCTCATGGAAGCGAAAGTCCCAAGTTCAAGACATCCTAAGACTCGAGGTTAAATTTTATTTAAATTGAATAATGGTTTCAAAATGAGCCAATGATACGTTGTAACTTGAATGGTCATATGGTATAATTTCATCTTTCCACCTAACTAATCTTCTTCCTCAATCTTAATCTTTAATAGGATATAAGGGAGGAAAAAAGACTACGACAAAGAAGTAAAATTCCAAGGACATCAGTAATAACTCCTCACACAATCTGAGTTACAATTGTTGGTGGCAAGCCCATATAAATGACTTTACTCCTAAGTAATACTTCTCTCTAGGAAAGTACCACAAACACTTGGATATGAAAACCTTGTTCTTCATTTTTCAATCTTTCAATTCCAACCTCCCGCCTTTTTTCCTTTCCAACGCCTCCAACCTACCAACCCTCATCCATTTTGGCCCAAAGAAAGTCCTGCACTAAGTAGAAACCCATCTTAACTTTTGTTATAACCATCTGACTAAACTTTTATGGCATATCAAATAGCGAGATAAATAAATTGGAATAGCTGAAACTGAAAGCACTGACCAAATTAGAGCAAGTCTTTCACCTTTTGAGGGGAAACCTCTTTCGTACCCGTAACTCTTCCTCACTCAAAATCCTTCCTTTGTAATTGTAATTTTACCACAGGAAGACATAACTACAAATTGCATAATCCATTTCACCAAACAAAACTAAACTTCTTGCACGTCGCAATGTTAATGACTGACTCCATCTCCATATTGATGCTGCGAATTTGAGCAGACATCTAAGCCCATAGTAATTACAAGCAAATATATACATATATGAGCCAAAAAAGAAATTATCAAATCCCATATGAATGAAGCACAAGGAAACCTGGACTAGTCTATGTGTTTCTGTCAACCCATCCAGGTAAATTTTAGAGACAACAACACAAGGTATAGTAACACAAAAGTATATCACACCTTCAGATGAAAGGTTTTATGATAAATAAACATAGATTAAAGTGGAAAAGATCTCTCTTCAAGCAAAAGTTACCATTCAAGAAAAGTTCATCAATTTAGAGTATATATGGAACATGTAAAAATCAATAGCACAACTGTCCTTAGCATGAGAAATGTAACTTTTTCTCAAAACAAATTTTATATATATATATATATATATATAAAGCACGAATCAACAATTCATCGATCGTAAGGTAAGTTACTCTTTTGCCCTTTCATCCCAACTCTTGTCTTCGCCCTTTCATCCCAACTCATTGTCGCAAATTCGTCTTCGTTCCAAAATCTCGTCCCAATCTAAATTCTCCGACTTCGACGACAACAACAACAGCCATTGATCTCCTTATTTTTTCGATTTTCTATCCTTGCACTATTCTCTTCCTCATCTTCGTTCACAACCAAGGAACGAAAATTCGATAAAATTAGCCGAAGTTTAGGTAAAGTTTATCGAAGTTGAAGGGATCGAAGCGAAGTTTACGAGTAGTTTAAAAATTACAAAACTTCTCCAAAGTTTATGTTAAAAATTGACAATATTGATATAAATTGATATGGATTGCTAAAAACAATGAGAAATTGTAAACTTTTCTGTAAAAAAAAAAAATCAAATAAGCGTGTAAGAGACGGAAGGGTTGAAGGTTGTAATTGATGTTGACTTTTGGGGGTTATTGAGAATTTGAGAGTGGCTCACTTTTGTACACACGTCTCTACACCAATCATGTAATCCCTTGATTTTGCATCAAGATTTAATGTATGCATCGAGATTCGCTTTTGCACACACATCTCTACAACGCTTTGTAATTTTTTAATCGATGCATAATGTCAAAAAGTTGATATTTTCTTTTGCTTTAAATACTAACCCATATAAAAAAACATGTTTCATAATTTTAATTTTACTTATGTAAATGTGCAATTAATAAATGTTTTGAGAATCAAATTAAGTGTAATTATTATCACTAAAAAGTGATCTACCATACACAGTATGCATAACTAGAGCCAATAAAATTGACTTGAAACCATTAAATTGTAAATTTTTTAGGTATAAATGCATAATTGTGTTTGTTTTGACATCCCATAAAATGAGTTTTAGTTTATTGACCATTTAAATAAAAATTTCTTAAACTTCTCTAAGTTAGCAATTTTTTACCAACATTCTACACGTCGAATTAAACTTCTCCGAATTAATTCCAATCATCAAAATGACGAATTATAAGGCGAAATCGAAGTTTCGATCCTTGTTCACAACTCCAATCTCCAACTCAACTTAAGACTCTCAATCTCCATCTTCGATTTTGTCATTAACACTCGCAATGTAAAGTCGATTTCTCCTTCTCTCGCTCTTAATCTCTCGCCCACGCCAGACCGCAACCCCTTTCACTTCGTATTCTTCTTTCCTTCTTTCGTGAATCTTTCCCTAAACCTTCTCTTAGCAAAGATTGTGAATCATCTCTCCAGGCTTTCTCTTTGTTTTTCTCATTGGTGTTGTTGCTCTTAATCTTTTGTTGTTCTTGTTTTAGGTTTTTATGTCTGATTTGTAATTGCTAATTTGATTGTGCCCTTTCAAGCAATTCAATTTGATTAAGGTTGAATTCAATTGGTGAGTATATTTGATTTGCAATCTTTGCATAGGCATGCACCCCAATTTTGGAGAAAGTGAGAAACTTCATTGCTCAATTTATACTTGATCAAAGTTGTCTATCCTTAACAATGTTAGAATCAAGAGTTGAGTATTTTTTTTTTTTTTTGGGGGGGGGGGGGGGGGGGGGGTGGAGGGAATAAAAGCCTCAACAAGTAGTTGGAGTCGTGAAATCCTTGTCAAAGTTTTGGCCTCTATCAAAGGCCATCTGGTTCATAATTTCATGATTTCTTTTTTGGGTTATTGCATTACTATGTCTTCCTTTTGTTTGGCTTATATTTTTAATTGATTTTATATGCTTAAGTTTATAACTTTATTAGCATAGCTGGATTTTGAGAGCACAAAAAACATGCCTATAATATCGATTTAGGGTCTCAACTGGTGCAGCAGCAGCTTTGATACTCAAATATGCAATATTTGGAGAAACGTCTAAGTCCCAAATCTCCAAAAAAAAAAATAATCGATACAATGTCCAATAGTTGAATCGATATAAAATAATTGATTTACTGACTATATTCTGGATTTTGATCTAATATTTGATTGAACATATATATTACCATCAAATTTAGTCCGATAGTTGTCCAATTTGCTAAGCCACATTCTTGTGTTTTTCGTAAGCGTCGTCATTAACTCATTGAATGAAGGTTCATGTTTTCATTAGATGTACCGCAAAAATCAGATCTGAAAAAGACAACAATCATTTTAATGTATTCGATACAAAGTCCTTAAATGCAATGCCTAAGAATTTTTTTGTGTACCTTTTGAGCTTTGTCTTCTTTTTATATGAATATTTTTATTAGTTTTATAGGAAGGGCTTTGCCTTTTCTTTTAGATGCATCAACGATTTTTAGGTCCCTAAAAAAAAGCCTGATTTACGTTGGAAGCCATGACCAAGCATAAGTAGCAGTGCTAAAAAATTTATACAAAAGCTACTACGTATACTGAAGGATCCCAATGCAACATTGACTGCTGCACAATTCTTGTGTATGTATCTGATTTTCTTTTCTTTTTTTGTTCTGTATGGAACATGTCGTTTCTCCATTTTATTTATTTATTTTTTTCGAAATCTATAAAAGAGAAAAGGAAACTTGGGTCAAACCTAAGCCAAATATCACCTGAAGACATAATAAAGAACTGGCTCAAATACCATTTTGATACGATCATATAATATTTGTGTGGGTCCAACTACCAAAAGAATGACAACATAGCATAATTAGAAGTTTCCTTTTTAAAGATATTAGTTTATTAGAAGATTTACTTATTAGAACATTACTAATTAGTTAGATTTTCTTATTCATTTTATTAGAATGTTTACCTTTCTAGTTGAACTCAATGTTAGTAGTTTCCATTTTTACAACTCTTTCCTATTGTATAAAAAGTCTATAAAAGACCATCATTATGAAATAATAAAGCAAGCTATTACTTTGTGAAAAAAATTAGTCTAAGCAGAAGCAATCACGGACTCTTCTATACAAGACTTAGTCACAGACTAGTATTATTCGAAGAACATATTCCAAGGTTTATAACATTTGGTATAAGAGTTTAACGATTTTCTCGAGTGGCATGGAGGCTTTGACAAAGAAGCTTGATGTTTTCATGGAGCAAATGACAAGACGACAAGAAGCATTGGAGAAACAGATGGTTGATCTCTCCAATGCAGTTCGAGGGATATAAAAGAAATCCACTAGTGGCGATATCGAGGGACATCATAGTGTTTACGAAGGACACAACAAGAGATCAAAGGATTTAACTAATTTGAAGAAAATCGGATCTGTCGAAGATTATCAACGTCAGTTCCCGAACATCCGATTTTAAGCCTCGACGACAAGTGAATCTTTATACTGCGGGCTTGATGGAGGACCTCCGGATAGACATCAAGATGCAACAACCACGAAATCTAGGAGTTGCAATAAGCATGCCTCGAGCACTAGAAAACAAGCAAAAGATTTCAAAAGGCACCCATGTATCACTTGTCATAGGTAGTGTGTCGACTCCTAAAACAACTAATGGTGGTACATCCTTGTCCTTAAACATGATTTCTCTATCTAAAGGTGGAGCACAACCATCCAACCACGTTGCAGGTAATGACAAAAGAAGCTCCTCATCCCGTTTTGTCAAGCGCCTCACCCAAGCAAAAATGGTCAAAAGGAGATCTAAAAGCTTGTGCTACAACTGCGATGAGTCCTACTCTATGAGACACAAGCGTAAACATCTACTTTGGATACAAATTCCGATAGTCGAAGACTGTGGTGCTGATAATGTTCCTGATGATCCTTGACCTAGTAGGGCCTATTCTAAAATTGAGCTTGAGGACAAGCTCGAAGTCCATGAGGGGAGTAATGATACGATCATATAATGTTTGTGTGGGCCCAACTACCAAACGAATGACAACATAGCATAATTAGATGTTTCCTTATTAAAAATATTAGTTTATTAGAAGGTTTACTTATTAGAAAGTTACTTATTAGACCGTTACCAATTAGATAGATTTTCTTATTCATTTTATTAGAATATTTACCTTTCTAGTTGGACTCAATGTTAGTAGTTTCTATTTTTACAAGTCTTTCCTATTGTATGAAAAGTCTATAAGGGACCATCATTATGAAATAATAAAGCAAGCTATTATTTTGTGAAAAAATTAGTCTAAGGAGAAGCAGTCACGGACTCTTCTATACAAGACTTAGTCATGGACTAGTCTTATTCGAATAACCTATTCCTAGGTTCATAACACATTCCTTCCATTCTTAACAAAGGTTGGCATCATAGCTTCAACCAATATATGAACAAAATACTAAGACATGACGAAGGAATGTCAGCCTCTTAATGTCCTTCCATGTTGAGTTGATTGAGCCTCAACATCATTTAGGTTAAAGATTGAAGGGCCTTCTTTAGATACAAAAAATCTAAGCATGAGCATCATCATTTCTTTTAAGCTTTTTGATGGTTGTGATATAATGAGTTTGTTCTTACTACCTACGAAAACTTGTGAGGAGATTGAGAAAATGAATCAAAAAAATATGTGACTTGTATATTTTTTATGTCCTTCTCTCTCAATCTCAATTAGGGCTATAATTAGCCTAGATAGAAACATATAACTGATTGGTTTTTTTTCTAAAAATGATGACAAGATTAATTGGAGCAAAATTATAAGAATCCATTTATAAATAACAATAGAGTTTATTCTAGACAGATACAATGCAAAGATAATCACTTAGTTGTAGAAGTATTGACCGCAATGTTGGTGGTTTCATAAAGCCTTATTGAATAATTTGTTTCCATTCTATGATGTAGTAATATGCTCCTAAACATTAGTAAATCATTAGTTCAACCATATACTATGCAATTGCCATCTTTTTAAGCCTTTCTATGGTTTCTTTTTTTTATATTACTTAGAGCTTGGTTGGCTGCTTTGATCTTCATTGAAACCTTCTAATTTTCGTTGTCTTAGGATTTTGTTATTTTTCAAGCACCAATCGCAATTTAGGTTTGTGTTCTATTTTCTTTCTTCTATTAGGTTTTTCTAAATTTGCCTAATTTTGACGTTCAAAAAGTTATTGTGCCAATTGGAGAAAAGTCGAATTTTTTAGATCACTTAAATCCTTTTGTCAACCCCTTCATCTATAATTATAGAAGGTTCATCAATTGTATTTCATGCTGATGCATCTAATTCGTTGTTAAATGATTTTTATCATCAACATTCTATATATTTTTATAGTAAGTCTTATCCATGAAGTTAAATCATCTATTAGAGTTGCTTAAGAGGCTTGGATGTTAGATCTTTGGCAATCACTGATTTGATGTTGGTTTTGTTTTCAGCTTCATTTTGGTAGATGATATTGATAGAACTAATTTGGGATTAAGGCTTGTTGTTGTACTGATAAAACTAAATTTTTACTTGCTAATTAATGGTTATAAATTTTGGATCTTTGACAACCATCTCTTCACAAAGAGAACTAAAGGAGAGGATCGGACAAAACAAAAGAGAATTGACTAGAGATCATGAGTATTTGAATGAATAGATTTTTCAAAAGTGTTACAAACGTATAGTTGTTGACCGCATTATTAGCCATTTGGAGGTGAACTCCCTTGTTATGATGAAAATATTGTAATGAACTGATTTTTTTGGGTGAAATAGGTTTTTTATGATACTAGATAACCACTTTCATAATGAAGATATTTTAGTTAAACTTAGTTTCTTCTTCTTATTCCCGATTAAGTTCCAAAAGAGGTGAGATTCTTCGTGCTTTCAATAACTTGGAGTGTAAGAAATTCTTTTTGGCAAAGCTTCCATACTATATTAAAATGAGATATATTGAAATTAGAGAGCTCTTTAGTTTTGCAATAGATCTCAATTTTTCCTTTTACTTAAGTTAGATGATGCCTCCAACAAAAGCTTCGAGTGGATATTTGAACATTTCCATTTCTCAAACTCTCACTTGTAGCACTTGCTATTATAGTGAGATTGTTAGTTTGGATATTCATTGATGTTAAGAATGATTAATAGTTAAATGGCAATTTATTGATTATATTAAATTTTATATTCTTGTAATTTGTTGAATTTAGGACTGAGGCTGTGTAGTTGTTGTTGTGCGAAGCACGTGCGGAGCACATTATAAAAACTAGTGTATATATATATAGGGTACTACTACCATGGGAACTATAAAAATACCCCATGTCATGGGAACATCATCTATAACCATTGAATCTTAATCCAACACATTAATCTATGAGTCGTAAATGCACAACACATTTTGAGTGGTTCCCATGGCATGGGTATATATTTGGGCTCCATTGTACTATATATATGTATGAGAAATGTAGCACTTTGACAGAATAAAACCAAGTTACATTCAATATGTGCAAAAAAAAATTTGAAAACGTATATCCTGCGTTCTATTCCTTTTTCCTGTTCTTGTTTGACCGATTTGTGTGTTTGTCCAAGATAGAAGAGTGGGGAGGAAGGAAGAGAAAATGAAGCATTATAATTTGATAATGTTGCAAATTCCCCAAAGGAGGGTCCTTTTTTGCAAAAGAGGTCCTTTATAAAGCAGAACAACAACTCAATTCAATTCTGCATAATTTAATGCAGTTGCAACGTTTATGGATTTCTTCAAACCAATACAACCGCCATTCTCTTTACAGAACGAACATTTACTTATGGACCATAATAAGCAATGTAATACTATTCAACACAGCAGAACATGGATGACTCAAGCAAAAGGATCCTAGAGGATTTAGTTTAATTATCAAACCAGGTTTGGCTCAGGTATTAAATCGAGGTAGAGAAGAGAGAAATAAGTTCATTTCATCACCAAGTATACCAATTTCAATTGCCATGCATCAATATACCTAAAAAAAAAAAAAAACTTAAAGATGCTCATACAGTTCCAAAACTAAAATCTCATCAAAATAAACATTTATGATGCAATTCAGAAACGAAGCTTGCTTAATTAAATTAAAAACAGCAATCAAATATATGCTTGCAAAAATAGAAGGCTTAAGCAAAATAACTAATTTTTCCATTTTATTATGCATTGAAATAAAATCAAAGTGCTGGATGAAACTTTCAAGTTCGAAATTTAGACAAAATCACAAAGATTTATATAAATCAAAATACACGTACAAAGAATGAAGAACTTGACTCACAGTTTATTTCTAGCTTGCACAAACAATCAGGTAGGTTGGACAACTAGTTCAGCATGTGACTCAGGCCAGCAACAGCAACAACAATAACAAAACCTCAATCCCAAATTAGTTGGGGCAGGATATATGGATCAAACTCTTCCATTGCGCTCGATTTAACGCAAATGTGTCAGCAACTTCTGAAAACAGTATGTTATTCTGATAATCAAGTTTTAAGTTTTCATCACCAATAATCCCCACACGAACACCTCCCATCTCTGAAATGATGAAAACGATTTGAATCCCTCACTATGATTTCTCTATTGACAATCTTGGATATAAACTTTGTGGCATTGTGGCAGTCCCCACACACTCTTAAGTTCTTGAAGATTCGAATAGCAGCCTTATGTGGAGTACTAATAATACCAAAAGCAATAGCCAACCTTTCACTATGACTTAGTAGTATTCGCTCCTTCTCATCTTCCTCGACATCCTGCAACACAAAACTGTAGTCCGGCACATAACCAATACTTTTCATTTTAGTCAATAAAACCTCTAACTCCTTGTATACCTCCTCAGACAGAGGATGGGATTGGTTCCCTGTATAGAATACATTCACCCTATTGTTCACTTCGATTGAACTCCAGCCAGGTGTCTTCCTCAATCCCCTATCGTTGGCCAAAGATCTCACCTCATCCACTCCATCCCATTTCCCTATGTTTGCATATATGTTAGAAAGCAAAACATAGTAGCCGACATTCTCAGAATCCACTACAAACAATTGATTAGAAGCCACTTTCCCCAGCTCAACGTTCCCATGAATCCTGCAAGCAGCAAGAAGGGCGCCCCATATAGAAGAGTCAGGTTGAAATGGCATTTCCTTGATAAACTCGTAGGCAGCATCCAAATGCCCAGCTCTGCCAAGCAAATCGACCATGCATCCATAGTGCTTTAAAATAGGTTTGATTCCATATTTCTCTTGCATCAATGTAAAGTAGTGTCGACCATGTTCCACCAAACCAGAATGGCTACAAGCGGATAACACAGATATGAAGGTTACAAAATCTGGCTCTACCCCCTCATCCTGCATTTCTTTAAAGAGTTCAAGAGACTTTTCACCATGACCATGGATTCCATGACCAGATATAATAGCATTCCAAGGTACAGAGCTTCTTCTAGGCACTTCTTGGAATAAGGACGTGGCCTCCACCAACTCCCCGCACTTGGCATACAAATCAATAAGACAAGTACCCACAAAGATGTCAACATGGATACCAAGTTTGATTGCTCGGCCATGAGTACCCATCCCTTTTTGAAGAGCTCCAACATGAGAATAAGCTGGTAAAACGCTTACAATGGTCCCTTGATCTGGTACAATATCGCCAAAACCTTGCATTCTATCATAAACCTCAATTGCCTCACTAGCCAGACCATTTTGAGCATAGCCAGTTATCAAAGTGTTCCACGAGATTACATCTTTCCGAGTCATTCCTTCAAAGACCTTAAGTGCTGGCTCTACATGGCCTACTTTTGCATACATGTCTACAAGAGCATTTTCAATTATGGTATCTTCAGCAATCCAACTGCGCCGAATAATAAAACCATGTATCGACCTACCATTGTGTGCATTCCCACACTGAGCAGCAACCGATGCTAGGCTTATAATAGTCAATCTATCCGGCTGAAGTCCAATACTTTTCATCTTAAGAAATAATTTAAGTGCAATATGTGGCTCAAAGTGCTGCTCGTAGGCAGCAATTACAGAGTTCCACGACACCAAATCTCTCACCATCATCTGATCAAAAACCCACCTAGCAGCCCTCAAGTTGTTCAGCTTGGCGTACATATTAATCAACGCATTTGACACGAACACATCAGACTCGAAACCATGCTTCACAACAGAGCAATGTATCAACATGCCCCCAACATGATCATTCAAAGGACCAAAAATGGGAAGAACACTCGATACAGTAACGGTATCCATGTTCACCCCCTCAAGCTTCATCTCCTCAAACACTCTCAAGGCCCCAGCAGACTCCCCATTTTGCGAAAACCCAGAAATCATAGCGTTCCATGAACCCAAATCTTTTACAGGCATTTCATCAAACACCTTACGCGCATCGCCGACCAAGCCAAACCTCGTGTACATGTGAATAAGGGAAGCAGAGATAAACAAATCCAAACCAAAACCCAATTTGAAAACCCAACAATGAACCTTCCTCCCATCCTTCAAATCAACACAAGCTTTCAAAACACCAGGAAAAGTGAAGAAATCTGGCCGAATTCCCGATGAACCCAACAATTGATAGTAACAGTCGACAGCCTCAACAAAGCAAGCATTCCGAACAAACCCAGATATCATAGAATTCCAAGTGAAGACATTCTTCTTGCGAATCTGCCCGAATGCGAGATACGATGAAGAGACGTCGCCGAGGTGGGAGTAGAGGTTAAGGAGCCTAGTAGAGAAGAATATGTTGTGGGCTTCACCGGTGAGGACAAGGAGGCCGTGAAGGCGCTTTGCGAAGTGGGCATTGGGGCAAGAGAGGAAGAGATGGTGGAAATCAAAATCCAGGCTTTTGTTATCGTTTTGGATGCCATTCGCGAAGGTGTTATCGGTCTTAGGAAACGAAGAACAGTGTCTTGATAGTTGGAGAGACTTTGAAGTGTAAGTGGCGCGAGAGGCTATTGCCAAACCAAGCTTAAAAACCATACATAAACCCTAATCAATCGATCAACTACTTGACAACCTTACAAGCAAACGAACACCGAATTCGCAGATTAGTCGATCGGTAGCAAACTAGCAACCGGACTTAAAGAAACCTAAACCCCCAAACTTGGAACACAAGCCTCACATTAGCCGTACAAATTCACCTCGGGATGCGTGTTTTACACATCGAGATGTATAACATGGGGGCAGCAGGGGTTGTCCGTTCTGCAAAAATGTCATTCTGGCATGGAGTAAGGAAGGGGTTCATCAACCAAGAACCGGTTTCTCCGAGTAGCAAGGATTCAGTTCCCTAAAGCGAAGTCTCCGGTTAAGAGTCCTCATAGATGAAAAATTGGGTTAAGAGGGCCGCTTGAGGCCCGATAGTGCCTAAATACTGAGAAAGAGGTTGGGCGCCTGATTAATTCTTGCAAATTGTCGAGCTTATGAGAGGTGACCAAAAAAAGTTTGGACCTTCACAAGCGCGAAATAATACTTACAATAATTATAGGGTCTCGCTATGTGCACCTCAGTCATTACTTAGGGCACCCCATTTGTTCTTAAATGTATGTGTAACGACTCATATGCCCTCCTACACAAACCAACATCAAAAACATTTTTTTTTGCGCCCTACCCCATTTTGGTTGAAGAAATAAACAAACTCTACCACCCCTTTCTCTTGAACCAATTATGTTATCTTCGTCGACAATCGGACATAGCGTTTTTCGATCAAAGAGTGCATACAAGATTGATATCTACTTATTTTTTTGATTTTTAAGGTTTAAGGCATGGGTTTTAGTGCGTTGGTGGGTTGACAATGGTGGTTTGATTCGTTGGTTATCTTCGATGTATAGGTTTTGGTGCGAATCATGTGTGTTTTAGTCTTTAATGGATGAACAATACGCAAATGAGGCTGAATCGAGACAGTGTGAGGTGAGTTTTTAAGGATGCCAACTGAGACTAAAATTATAGTCTTGGTTGTCCGTAACCGAGACATATTGAACCGATTTCAGTCGTTTATAACCGAAACATATCGAAGCGTCTCGGTCATGCTGTATCGAGACTAAATGTTTTGTTTTGGACTGGTACTACAGAAACTTATGTTTTTTTAAGATTTTTTAAGTTCTCATTTTGAATGCTTATGATGTTCGATTTTTTTTCCAGGAAGTACCAACGACAAGTGTATCATCGCCAAGTGTGCCATCAATAATTGTACCATCGCCAAGTGCCTTTGAAGACTTCTCTCATTTTTTTTCACCCGGGAAACACTATTTCAACTATATATGAGGTTGTCGCTTGGGGTTCAAGTTACAGGTCGTGCAAGGAAGTTTGTCTTGGTTACGAAGAAGTATGATACCAGAAAAAATGGTCGTAGGGGAAGGGTCACGATTGCGTTTGAGAGATCCGTTGTGATGGCCCCTCCCTTAATCTAGGACACCGCCCAGCCTAATCCTGTCATTAAGCTCTAATCATATTCACGTAGAACTTAACAACGTATTAGTCAGCCTTTTTACCTTATTTACCTATTTATTTGCACTGAAAATAACCATTTTACAATTCATTTTATTTCAAAGTAAATGAAAAAGTTGTTATCATTTTAAACGTATCAGAGAAAGACTTAACAAAAACACCTACTATGAAAACCAGGAAACAACCATCACATGTATATAACTAATATAACGGTGATAAACAATGTAATTACATTTGTCTGATCAGGAAACTATCACTTAACCCAATATGTACAACCTAAAAAGTATATAAAAGACATATATAAGTCATACAACAAAATCAAAAACCTACGAAATCAGACATAGCAGTACTCCAAAGGCTCAAAGGTAGTCATTGATCTTCTCTTTGCCCAGTCGTCTGCTACTCGACGGATCTACACCCATCATCATTAAAAGGACGGTGAGTATAGTAATGTAGAAAGTAACACTGAGAGACATTTATCCACATTTCCAAACATATCAAGATAACAACTCACAATACATACATTCATTACACCATAGTAATAATTGATACACAAATACATACCAAACAATGTAGCATCAATATATTATTCAAATGAACAACCCATTTTAAATTATGTATCTAGCACATTAGCCCAAATATACCTTATTGATCACATATACCTATGGTAGACACTTATTTAGTTGTAAACATAGGCATTCTCCTTATTGGGTGTGAAACATGGCATATCGATCTCATGTAATAGGTCCGTACACATACTACTTCAGTATTACCCCACTACAAGAAAAATGATATATAGAAACGGAATTAGCAACGGAATTAAGTTCCGTTGCTAAGAAAAAGTGGTTAGAGACGGAATTGAGACGGATTAATTCAGAGACGGAATAAAAGATATCGGAGACGGAAATAGAGACGGAAATAGAGACGAAATTAAATTCCGTCTCTAAATAATGGCGCCAACATTCCCACCAAAACTTTCTTTTTTTTTATAACCGTTCATCAAATCTCGAGATTCGTGTGCTTTGATCTACATGCCCTAAAAATGGGGACCAACAACTCTCTCTCACTCTCTCTCTACCGATTCCCTCACCCTCTCTCTGTCTCAACGAGATTCCTCACCGTCTCTCTCAACGAAATCCCTCACCGTCTCAACGAAATCCTGATCCCTCTCAACGAAATCCCTCACCGTCTCAACGAAATCCAACGAAATCCCTCACCGTCTCTCTCAACGAAATCCCTCACCGCTCTCTCTTTCTCTCAACGAAATCTCTCTCCCTCACCGCTCTCTCTCTCACCGCTCTCTGCTCTCTCTCTCACCGTCACCGCTCTCTGCTCTCTCTCTCGCCGCTCTCTGCTCTCTCTCTCTCTCTCACTCTCACCGCTCTCTCTCACCGGATCTCACTCACCGTCAACTCTCTCTCTCTCACCGAAATCTCTCTCCCAAACCCTAAATCTCTGTCGTCGCTGCGATTGAGGTTGCGACGAGGCCGTCGGGTCTGCCGTCGCCGTTTACCGGAGATTAGAGCCTCTAAAGCCCTAAGTCGTCGCCGTTGTTCGCCGCACCCTAACCCGTCCCGCACCCTAAGCCGTTGCCGCAGTACCTCGCCATCTCCGAAGCGAGAACCATTTAATTTTGGTATTACTCATCTGTCATATTTTTGATTAGGTTTTGATTATTTTCCTGTTTTCTTGGTTGTGAACATATGTTATTGAAAGTCTGAATTCTTTTGAAGAAATGATTGATTTTGCATGCATTTCTGTTCTATAACTTGTGCTAATTTGATTTGTTTGAAGATCGGATTTTTTATTAAAATGGCTTTTTTAGAAGTTTAGTTTGAAAATGCTTAATTTGTCATGGTTTATTTGATGGGTTTTGATTCTTTTTTATTTACATTTCGTCCTTGTGGCCTGGCTTTGAAATTGACATTGTTTTGGTGGCATTGAATTGTTTTGGGCCTTCTGTTATTCCTTTTGTGCAGCTGATCTAGTGATAAGGGTACATACTTTTGTGGGTCTCAGTCATTTGCTTTTCATTTTCATTTGAATCCAAATACAATTTGATTATTTTTCCCATAAATTTCATCCCAATACAGTTTTATAGACTATAGTTTCACTGATTATGAGGTTTTTATCATCAAAGATATTGGCTTCTAAGCAAGTTTTGTATCTTCATTTACTTGCGCAATTTTCTCGGATTTGATCTTTGAAGTTTTGTGTTCCAAGTTTTCCGAAGTTGGGAGAATTTCAATCGCGAAGCTTAAATTCGGTCTTCGACTGTCCATCATCTCCACAAATTAAAAACATTTCAAGTTTTTTAAGATTGTAGAGTGTTGAGAGTTGTTTGCCTTATCCCAGCTACATTTGTGGTTACATGAATCCCCTTCCTCTATTATGCTTTATCACAGAGTCACGACTAGTGTTGACTGTTATATGCTTTTCTTGTGATATTAACTATTAAGCGCATGAGAGAAAATGTATTGTATCTCACTTTTTTTGTGTCAAAAGTGTTTATCTTAGACTTAAGCTTGACTAGGATTTGTTTATTTTCTTTTCTAATATGATTTCCGTAGCCAAACTTGGTGTGCTATACCAAGGACCAGCTCATGCTGAATTTTTCTCAACCTATATCATATCAGTTGCTCAACTAAATTGTTGAGTTTTTTTTTCATCAACCACAGTCAAAGGACGGTGTTAATAGTTTTGGTGGTCTAGGATTTGTTTATTTGTTTTATTTCTGTTTCCAGTTATCATTCCCAATATATCCTTCCTCATTTTTCATTGTTTTCCGACCATGTATTCCTTATTTTCTTCATTTGATCGGTTGGCAGCACTTGAGGACTACTATTTGTCTAGTTTATGCACTATGGACACTTCATCTCTGTTTTTGGGAATTAGGGTCCGTTGGTTCATCATTTATGACTAGAATTAAATACCCGTGAAAAAAATATGTATTTCAGTTTTTGATAACCATGGGTGTCTGAACCTTTTTTAGACCGTGCTTACTTTGGTTCGACTAATTCCATGGGAGTTAGTCGGGCGCCCCAACCCCATGACTCGAGATAAGCCAAGGGAATGTCAGATATGTTTTTGTTTTTCTTTTTTCCTTTCTTTCTTTTTGATGTATTTGAGTTTGGGCTATTTGGGAGGTGGTATGGGTGGAGGAGACAAAAGATTTAGTGTGTCGTCAAAAATTAAGCATAAATGTAGAATATGGCACTGGACATGGAACTGTTGTAGTGGAAGTTGAACATTACACTTATTCCCCTCTTGTTGTGAGATTCATAATTGATTAAAAGGAAAGTAACTATAAATGGCCAAGATTGTAGTTCTCATTGAAAATTGGTTTTGATAATGACATTTGAATAAGGTTTGTTGATGGGCATTTCATTAACTGAATTAGTGTTGATGTTGAATGTTACAATTTTTGTATTACATGATTTTGTTGTTTCATGTTCTATTCGTGAACTAAGTTTTCATTGGTTCTTAGGAAGAGAGTCCACAAGTTAAATGAAGAATTAACTAGACTGCACAATCAGGTCCATATCCGCCTCTTCTTTATTATGTTTACTTGTATTAGTTTTGTGTGCATGCTCATGCAATCTTATATATTTGATTTTATGTCATATTCTTCTTTCCACCTTTTCTTTTAAGCTAGCAGAGTTAAAATTGAAGGCAGAAGAGAATTCTATTGATGTTCAACGGAGACAAAAAGTAAAAGAAGCAATGCTTCATTCATGGACATCCTATGAAAAGTATGCTTGGGGCCAAGATGAACTTCGGGTTGGTCTAGTAAATTTTTTCTTAATATTATGTTGAGCAAATCTCAATTGCCAAAAACATTAGGGATATTATGCTTTGTGTTTTTGGTGTGATAAGATTTTTTTCATGATATTATTTTATATTTACTTGGTACATTATTAACTCCACCTATGTTGTACACTATGTGCGCTACATAGCCGGTCCCAAGTCCGGATAAAGGAGGAGGGTTGCGATAGGTTGACAGCCAGCGTAAAACTTTTGTCACTTTTCATGAAATGGATCAAACATCAATTAGGCCAGCTATGCTCTATGGAAGTGAATGTTGGGCAGTAAAGCAACAACAATTACATAAAGTGAATGTAGCAGAAATGAGGATGCTTATGTGGATGTGTGGTAAAACTCGTAAAGATAGAATAAGAAATATAGAAATTCAAAGACAAGTAGGAGTAGCACCAATTGATACAAAGATTAGGGAAGGGCGGTTGCGATGGTTTCGTCACCTGCAAAGACGGCCTACTAATGCCCCAACTAGAAAACTTGACTCAATAGAAACTGTAGAAATTCGACGAGGTAGGGGTAGACCAAAGTTAACATGGGATGCATTAATTAAGAGAGATTTGAATGGTTTGCAAAGCTCACCATCAATTGCACTTAATCGAGCACAATGGAAAAGTTTGATCCATGTAGCCGACCCCAGTTAATTTGGGACTGAGGCTATTTTGTTGTTGTTGTTGTTGTTGTTGTTGTTGTTGGTACATTATAGCTATGATTCTCACTCATAGTTTCCAAGGATATTTTATACTCGAAAAATAATATGATACCTCAATTCTACTATGCCTTATCCCAGCTCTATTAGTGGTTACATGAATCCCATTCCTCTATGTTGCTTTATCACAGAGTCAGGGACTAGTGTTGACTGTTACATGCTTTTCTTGTGATATTAACTATTAAGCGCATGAGAGAAAATGTATTGTATCTGTTACTTTTTTGTGTCAAAAGTGTTTATCTTAGGCTAAAGCTTGACTAGGATTTATTTATTTTCTTTTCTAATATGATTTTTATAGCCAAACTTGGTGTGCTATACCAATGACCAACTCATGCTGAATTTTTCTCAACCTATATAATATCAGTTGCTCAACTAGACTGTTTGAGTTTTTTTTTTTCATCAGATTAGGTTGTGTATTTCTTTGTTTTTTGGTTTTGGTTAATAGTGTTACCCTAGGCGGCAAAGTTAATGGTTTTAATAATGTCACTTAAGCAAGTGCAAGCTTAAAATTAAGTAATTAGGAACCAAGGATACAATTTATATCAAATCCAAACGTTAGAATATTTTTTGCAAAAATTGAAGCGTTAGGATTTTTTGGCTAAATGCTGAAACGTTAGGATATATTTTTGCCTACTAGACCTTTTTAGAATGATGTTATGTTTTATTGAGAATGATGGTGTTATGTTACTTATGTGAAATTATGCATGTACTATAAACAGTATTAGCTAATAGTTCTTTTTTTTCTTAGTTCAAGTGTTTTCACTTTTATGGTTCGTTTCATGGTTTATAAAGTTATAAAGTTAGAATTATGGAAATAGGTATCTGTCTTGGTGATTTAATGTGACAGCCTTCAGTTATTTTAAATAAATTGATGAAAGCTCTAAAACTTAAATACATTGAAGATATTTTGGAGTTTAATCGTCCTTTTTCTGATAAGTAGGAAAAATTCCATATTAGCATGTGAATTTTGAAGTATATATTAACATAGTATAGTGAAGCGAAAGGACATTTTAGTTGGCAAAGGATTTTTTTATTATCGGATGAGACATGCATCATTTTTCCCTTAAATAATAGAATTACTTAAATTCCGGAAGCTCTGTTTCTCGTTGATTGGTCCATGGAAATTTACTTATGTAATTTGACGCAATATGCATAGCGATTCAAATGCAAAGAATGTATTTTATTGTTAGCTTATTCTATATTTTAGCCAACTTTCCCATTATTTTTGGTAGTTTATTGTTTCATTTTGGACATTAGTTTTTGAATAATGAAGCCAATGGCCATTAGGAAAATGTATATATATATATTTCCTTTTTTTGTTTCTCTTCTTTGGAGAGTTCTTGAATATCTTGATCTTCCAGATGATTATTTTTGTATCCGTGTCTATGACTAAATTTACTTCACAATCTCTGATTGCCTTGTAAGCATCTGTTTCGTTTGTTGTTTTTCTCAAAACTCCACAATCAGCTCTGGCTTTATGAGAATTAAGGTCTATATATTTATTAGTGACGTTGCGACTGGAAGATTTCCAAATTTTTTTTGTATGTGATCAACATCTAAGCTGTGGCATTTTTTCAGTGACCCTATTGTGAATGGTTATTAAATTAGTGATGGATTATAATACAAATGGTCATTCACTAACATAACCTTTCTGCAGGAACTTACTCCAAATCAACTTCAAGAAGGTGAGCTTTTTTTTTCCTTCATTTCTTTCTTCTTTTAAGACTTTGCATTCATTAGTTTACTTGAACTATTTGCAAAATCTTCAATTGCTTTAGTTTTCACATGGTTTGGGTCGTTTGCTAACTGGTGACATGATATATGTCCCTTACTATAGTTTCTTGATGTTCTATGCAAGTTTGTGAATTTCAGTGAGCCTTAGAAGAGTTATGTGTCACTTGCTCTTTTAACTTTGATTTCTACCATTTCCTTGTGACAAGTGGGCAACATCGTTGGATTTTAACAAGAACTACAATGCTAGCGTTTTTGAGACAACCATAAGGTTGCATTGTAAGGTTTAATTTATTTTACTTTTCAATTTTACTTTCCTTGTGACCCTATTGTGAATGGTTAGAAAATCATGAGTTTTAATGCTAATATTTAATATTGAAAACCACTTGCCTAGGACTCTCCAGTTGTTGATATCAATGAAATTATCATAACTAATTAACCAGAAACCCTATATTGGAAAGTTTGGCATTGGCAATTGGCAATTGGCAATTAGCAATTGAATCAGCATTTGGGTTTGGTTTTGATGCTGATGAGCATTATGGAAGTGGCTGAGCTATACGGAAGCGAGAAATCCTTCATAGTCGAAGTGCAACGTGCTTTGTCTGGATTGCATTCTACTCCTCTAATTGCTTTGTAAAGGTAAGGTTTTCTGCTATATTTTATTTTTAATTTACATTCTTTGATCTCTTCATGCCATATTTTTTCATGTATTTCCTACTATAGATCTCCACCAAAAAGTCAACTATAGTCTGTAGTCCTAATTCCTAAATTAAATTCGTAATGTGATTTGCCTTTGGTATGATATTTACAACTGCTTTGGTACCAGTTGAATTATTATTATATATTAAATTTACCTCTGATATTGTTGAAGTTATGCAAGAGCCTCCTATGTTTCTTCTCTTATCCATTGTTATGCCCTCTCCTTGACTGGTATGATCACCACTATCAAGCTTAATTAAGCTAGGGTTTACTTTTTATTTTGTCTGGACTTGATTTTGGTGGGTAATTGAAGTGCCGAGTGTTTAAGTTTATGGGGATCTCATGTTTTAAAAGACTTTGGTGAAATTGATTGAGTTGGGGACTTGATTTTTATATTTATTGTTGGAATCTCTTATCACCATTGCTCTTATTACTACTATTGATTTGCTCTTGTTGTTAGTATCATTGCTTTTGTTGCTACTCTTCCCCTGTTTACTCTGACTCTCATAGTTGTTGGTGTTGTTTGGCTTTGAATTTACTCCTTTGTTGAACAACAACCCATTAACATCAACATTGAAATTCTCTAATTGAAGCTCCATTAACATTGTCATTGAAAGTTTATGTTATTTGTGATAGTTAAACCTTTTTTTTAACATTTTCCCCAGATAGATAGTGGACTATTGCATTTATATATCTTAGTATCTGAATGAATGTCTTATTGTATCATATCAATGATTACCTTGAATCCGATAGAATTATTGCATTTTCCAGTTTACGCTTAATTTAATTTGAGTTTGATAAGCCAATAGCTTATGCAAGTTCCCCATTTAGAAGAAATCCATATATGTATGTACATGTTCTTGTCCCGCTTCTATAACTCCGACACCATTCATAATCATATATACCAGTTTCTCCAGACTCTACACTTGATCTTAATCTCCTTATTAATTTCTGATTCTTATATTTATTGTTTCATATCATGACATTTTGTTGTATTTGGACTTCTCAGAACTGTTTTAAGACCATATTTTATATTTGGGAAAGGAAAAGTTGTTTTTTTTTTTTTTCAGAAGGGAAAATAAAAGTTAACGGCTTTGAGATTCCCCTTGATAATGGAGGAGAACTATTGGAGAGATTTATCAAAGCTACTGAGAACTTCACCAAACCACTAAATTCTCTATCGACGTCTGATTTTTTGTTAGCATCGCCATGATAGATGCTGTCCTAGAATATATTGAAGGAGAAGTTCAAGAGTTTTTGTAAGTAGAAGTAAGATTTGCACATGCGTTGATTGAAACATCAAAAATAGAGTTTGTAAAGCTTTCTTTTAACTATGTAATTCAACTGTATAATGTCGTTTGTTCTTTTCACCTTGAATTTGTACATTTATTAGTTTAATTTTTTTTCAAATGAAATAAATAATTTTTTTGGTTTTGTATTAAAATTAACACTCCATTTCTAATCAGAAACATCCTTTAATTTGTATATAAAATCCTTTAATTGTTTTGGTTTTGTGTTTCCGTTCTGATCAGAAACGGATCAGAGACGGAATTCAAGCATTCCGTTTCTGATCCATTTCTGATTAGCAACGGATCAGAGATGGAATTATTACCGACCGTCTCTGATCCGTTACTAATCATAGACGAATCAGAGACGAAATGCAATTACAATTGTACCATTTACAAGAATTTGCATTTCTGTTCCGTCTCTGTTCCGTTTCTAAATTTCGTCTCTAATCCGTCTCTAATCAGAAACGGAAACACATTTCCGTTGCTGATTGAATCAGTGACGAAGATTTTAGAGACGGAATAGATTCCGTCTCTGATCCGTTGCAGAATTGATTTAGAGACGGAATTTATGCTACTCAGAGACGAAAATTTCCGTTTCTGATCTGCTGTTTTTTTGTAGTGCCCTTATTGGTCGCTGCTTATGCATATGCATTTTTCTTATTAGTTGTAAAACATGGCATATCGACCTCATGTAATAGGTCAGTACACATAGTACATCAGTATTACCCAAATTAGTCATCACTTAGTTTTCTCACATTGGCCTTCATATTACCCTTCAGGTAATAGCTTATATAACAGTGCACATAGGTACTATCCTTATTAGTTGTGAAACACGACTTATAGACCCCATGCAATAGGTCAGTACACATAGTACATCGGTATTACCCTAATTGGTCACCGTTTGTTCATTTTATCAACCTCATGTAGTAGGTACGTGACACTAGCTAATCAGTATACCGATATCCCCGAGTCTCATACCCCATGTGCCGCGTACACCCTAAACCACATCATAAACTTAAGCACACATATTCTAATTTAACAACAATTGCATAAAAAGATAAAGCACACCAATCATAGTACTAAAAATATATAAAAAATAATCACAATAATATAAATAACTATAAACAAGCAGCAACATCAAAACATGAAATAAAGAAAAATATCTCAATCAATTTACTTACAATTCAGCTCAAATTTCCTAGCTAATAAAGCCTCTTGACACCTCAAAATACTTACCCAAACCCTCGAGACTCTTCCCTAGGTTTCTGATATCAAATTAATCAAAATAAATTGGTTTTAGGTCAAGTCAAATGGGTTTAGGAACCATAACCCAAAACAACCCCTTAAGACTAAACAACATTGAGATTTTAGTCCTGTATTGCAGCGCAATTTTAGGCATGACATTGTCCAAATATTAAAATCTTCCCTTCGTACAAAGTTTTTGGTATCTATTTAAGCTTTCCGAAAAGGTTTGGTTTGGGTAATTTCAATTTAAAACGGAAGAGATATCGCAATTCTACCAAAAATAGCTTAAATTGGAATCTAATCTTACCATCAGAATTAGAAAACTCATTTCTCCCAATCTATAGTTTCAAAATTCATGATTTTTTGTCACAAGGTAGCCAACATATCAAATAACAACATATTAAAAGACTAGATCATTTGGATAAGTAATTAGGGAGTTATACCTTTTAAACATTTAGTTTCAAAAATTTCATAATATATTTAATCACCTATTTATAGAGCACATTTGAGCATGAAAACATTCGAATTACAAAACCTCGAGTTTGACAAAGTTGTTCTTCCATTGAGTTAGCTTTCAAATTCCACCAAATTGGGTTCATTTTGATTTAAACTGAGCAAGTTATGACTAAATTACATAGGGTGGTTCAATACAACATGCAGAATTTCTATTTTGGTCTTACAACTTCAAAAATTCATATTTTTTTTTATTTCAAAACCAAATTAAGAACTTCTTAATAGTTGGATTATTAGCTCAAAATGAAGAATCCAAATATATAAACCAATTATAAAAACTTAATCATCTACCCTCTGAAAACGACATAAAAACTAGAACTGATTTCAAACTTGAAATAGAGAGATGTGTACCTAGGGTTGTTGACTCTTTGATTTGAGCTCCAACTCTCCTTGATCTCCCTGGATTTTTAATCAAAACCTTCCTCAATTCGTTTGATTTCTTCTTCTCCAACTTCCTTAGCTTCTAAGGTATGGAAATGAAATGGTTTAGGTTGCACGTGTTGATCAATTCAATCTTATATATTAAGATAAGATTGGTTATTATCAATTGATCCTAATGTACATACGTATTCGAAACTAATCTAATGGCTTACACCTTGCCACATTTCCCATTAACTCTTTACTCACTCTCTCTAAGTAACACAAATTGAAACTCATTTTGTCTTTTGATATGCCAACACGTATCTCAAGAATCATCAAATGGCTAACTTAGGTACATCTAACATGAAATTAACCATAACCACATTAATACTACTATTTAAGCTATTCTAAGCCTAAACAAACTTACCACATCATTCTCTACCCCAATTCTATGTTGGCACATATCTAGAGGCGCATTCACACTCACGTCTCGACAACCATACACAAGTAGGAGTGACTTAGTAGTCTACACATATACAATACACTAGACATACATTGCAACAAATATAATATATACCTCAGCCACATTGCCTCGGTCATGACATGTATCTCGATGCTGGTCCCACGTCACGGGTCGCTGATCCTGATTAAGGAATTAAACTAAGATTTAGGAATTTAGGTTGTGACATCCGTGATATATAGTAGTGATTCCTAAATAGTTTGAGATTGCTAAAACTGAACTACTTGGGGAAAAACCACCAAATGTCACAATGAAGAAGAAAATGAGGACAACACAACATCGAACAACAATACAAAAATATGTCAATACCTTTTTCTTATTGAGATCAAGGAATCCTCAGACTCATTTTGGTATGCGAGGGTGGTATGTGGCAAGCACAACCACGACACAGTGAAAATACTTGGAAGGTCACTCATTCGTAGGAAGATTGATTCCAGATAAGGTTGCTATTTTGGATCAAATGAGTAAGGTAATGTTAAGCCATGGGAAATCATGAATATTTTGAGGCAAAAAGATGTGAACAATGCTTCAACATCACGGACAATATAAAATGCACGACAAAGGAACCGGATTAAAGAAATCGGTAGGAGAATTTAAATGCAACAACTCTTACGCTTATCGGAGAACCATATGTATTTGTCGTGGCATAGGAGAGACCTCGAATCGAATGTAGTGACATACTTATTTTAGGCACATCCAGACTCTATCAACTTGTTGAGGTGTTTTCCATTCGCTATTCTCATGGATTACACATATAAGACCAATAGGTACCAGATGCCATTGTTGGAGATTGTTGGGGTCACTTCGATAGACATTACATAATTAGTTGAGTTTTGTTTAGTATCATCAGAGACTAGGGCCAACTACTATTGAGCATTGGACATTTTGAGAGGTTTATTAGACATGTGGTCTACACCTAGCATTTTTGTCACTGATAGAGACCTTATCAATGCAATCAAAGATGTTTTTCTAAGATCTACTCTTCTTTTTTACACGTGGCACATTGATAAAATGGTGTTGACCAACACAAGAAAGATGTTTGGACGAAATAAAGGCTTTAAACTTTTCAGTGATAGTTGAACAACTTTGATGTATGCTAAAACCGAAGCATCATTCAAGCTTAGGTCGGCTACTATGCGTGATGAGTATGCAAATGTTAAAGGTTTGCTTAATTATTTGGAGAATACTTGGTAGCGGGATTATAAGGAAAGATTTATATGTGCATGGACGGATTCAGTTTTTCATCTTAGAGAAACAATGATGCAGAAGGTTAAGTATGCATATTCCACTCTCAAACAATATATCGACACTTGTACTGCAAACTTTGAGTCGCTTTGGGGTTACATCTCATAGAAAATGCTTAAGTTGATTCATGATGAGGTTGTACATGTAAAGGATGTTGGGACATGAGTGATCTTACATGGTCGTGAGCTACGTACCAATCGTGGTATTCTGTGTGCACACGAGCTTAATGTACATCTTTTGGTCGGATCACCTACACCACTTGAAGACATTCATATGTTCTGGCAGAATCTGAGTATGATGCCCGAGAAATCTGTTAATCAGACTGGCTATAGCTTCAATGACGAGATTCAGAGAGTTGTGGCTAAGTTTGAACCATGCATTGATGAAGATGCGCGTTATAGGGTGTGAGGACCCTAAAAATATTTTAATTTTTTGGTGATTATATTCATATTTCACGATATTGAAATCTTATTGTCAATAGTACGAGTGAAGTTCACATCGAGATGTGTGAATGTAAAGTAATTGGGTAAGCTAAGATAATAGCGAAATTTGGGTTAGGTTATGACTTAGGTTCTAATTTAACATAGTTCACTATCTAAATTAGTTGATGAGAATAATTAAGTTAAATGAACTAAACTAAGTTAATAATTTAATTTAAAATCCTAAGTCTTAAATTGGATTAGGCAACCCACAACCTAACTAAAATGCAAATGCAACTTATAAAGTTAGAATACCAATGAACTTAGTGTGGAACCCTATGACACTGACTTAGAATGTTAGTTGATAAGTGAGGTGAGTTAGGGAAAGTCAAAACAAGAATTATACATGTTACTTGTTGGTATGTATTATATATACTGGTAGCTACATAAGCTGATCAAGACTTGTCATCTACATTTGCAGATCGTGATAGCCAATCAGCTAAATCTCGGTGATTAGAGTGGAGCCATATGTCATCGTTATGTCAATGCAATATAGTTTCAGACCTAGACATAAAAGATTAAGTCTCAAGACCGTCGTTTACACGAGATCTGACCATTCTAAAAGGATTGACGACATTAATATCATTGTCTATACCCACTGTGGCTCTGACTCAGAATACGAGTATGCCTACGCTGCAAGCTGGTCCCACATTTTCTATACTTCACTCAGCACCATCTATTGATGTGGTTCTCGTACTTCCAATAATAGTAGCGTCAACTACGATAGACGTTATTTTTTAGATCACAATAGAGGCTTAGTTGATTAGGGAATATGAGAAGTTTGAACCCAAGAGGTTCCATGGCAAGCCGGACTTGATTAAGGTGAAGAGATTCATCAAAAGTCATGAGAATATATAGAGTTTTCTAAGGATCGATGATAGTAGGAAATGCAGGTTAGTAACATTCTCACTTCTAGGTGACACCGACACATGGTGGACCAATCTAGCTACACACGGAGAGCCCAAGACTTGGATTGATGTTAAGAAGTACTTCAATGTGAAGTATTATCTGTCGTTAATAATGATCTCTAAGAGAATGGAGTTCATGAACATCAAGCAAACATGAGACGAGTCAGTCTTGCAATACATAGGTAGATATCGACACCTATTGCAGTTTATCGGAGGTGTAGCGGATACTGACATAGATCAGGTTCATTTTTTCTATGAAGAGTTATTGCCGAGTATTGGAGGGACTGTTGTGACTACTAAGCCAAAGACTCTTCAGAGAGCCTATAACTGCAGTATCACTAGAGAGGCATACCTTCGTACTTACCTCGAGGAAAGTTACGTTTTCAATACGACATACTGTCCGAGCGGAGATCAGGACAAGGCTGGAAGAGAAATAGGAACTGGAATCAGGATCATGATTCTTATGAAATTCAAGGCACAGAGTTGGTGGAACCAACAATGCACCCACCACTTACCGTAGCAGTTCCGCATATTTCGACAACAAGTTCTATTAACCGACCACCTTAGACAATGCAGTCGTTACAACCGCCATCGCCACTGCAAGGCATTGAGAGCAGAGGTAGAGGTAGTGGTAGTAGAATATGTTACTGTTGTAGAAAATTGAGACATTACAGGGATAGCCGTCCACGGCTATGGGTTACACAACAGAGCTTTACTCAGCCACGACCAATAAAAAGAGTTCTCGTTGTTGCGGAGTCGAACTAGTGGCGACGCGTGACCATACCGCAATTAAGCTTTGGTTGGGATGCTGTAACTTTAATGCAATTGGTAAATCGGGAATATTTTATGAACTCGGGTGAGTGGGCATTCGACTACAAGTGATCTTGCCTTCACGACTAAAACGAACTATTAGTTAAGTGACTTAGTCAAGCCCACAGTTCACACTTTCAGTCAAGCGACTTATGAGTCTCAGTATGAGACTGTTAGTCAAGTAACTTGACAAAGTCCACAATTTAGTTGTAAGTTAAAATGGTTAGTTAAGCGACCTTGGAAGTCTGTAGTTCATGTTGTCAGTAAAGTGAATTTGTGCTTCAACAGTATGAAGCCATAAGTTAAGTGACTTGCCAAAATCTACAACTCAGTTGTAAGATAAAACTATTAGTCAAATAATCTAGTTAAGTCCACAATGCATACTATCAGTTAAATGGCTTTGTGATCCCATAATATGGCATTTTCAGTCAAGTGACTTAACTAAGTCTACGATTAACAGTATCATTCGAACAATTAGCTAATAAGTTCTTAGGGAAACCATAGTTCAAGGTTATGAATCGAGCTATTTGGGAGCTTTCTTTGTAAGTCCGCAGCATAACGAGGTTACTGTCGACTTTTTTGAAATAACTGTGGGCCCACCGTTTAGAGAGATATCAGAGTCTACTTAGTCATGTTTGGACGAGTCCACATGAGTAGTGGTGGAGGGACAGTTAGCTTGCTTCCCTTGCTATGTATTTTTGATGAGAATTTTCTTGAGTTAAATATAATTTTGAGAACGAAATTCTTATTAGTTAGGTTTAACGACCCCAAAAATATTTTATATTTGTTTGTTGAGGTGTATTATCTATGTATATTCGTGTTTCACGATGTTGAAATCTTATTATCGATAGTGCGTGCGAGGTTCACCTCGAGATACATGCTTCAACAATTGGGTAGGAAGCCAAAATTTGTTAAGTATGACTTGGTTCTAAAAAGTTTTTCAGTATCTAAGTTAATTGATGAGACTAATTAAGTTAAATGGGTTAAACTAAGTTAATAATTCAATTTAAAATCCTATGTCCTAAATTGGATTAGTAATCCCATAAATGGACATTTTTGCTAAATGTGACTTAACTAAGTGCCTCAATTTTGCTAATCGTACCCTACCTTTATTTTCATAAATTCCAAAAATACCATTGTTTATCCCATGCCTTAGAATCGAGCTATTGTGGGAGCTTTCTTTGTACACGTGGCCGAAACCTCTTAAGAAGTCTCGGTCGACTTACACAAAGACATCTGTAGAGTTCTCGATCGAATCCCACCAAGACTTTTGAAAAGGTCTCGATCTTGGTGTTGGTCACAGTGAGACCCACCGAAACCTCTAAAGAGGTATTATACTTGTGTGATCGAGACTTCTTAAAAGGTTTCGACCCTATGTGTCCAAAACTTACGGGCAGCAAGAACGAACAAAAAAGATTTAGAACTCTAAAAAAATACATAAAACTAACCAAACAAATTAGTAGGTTTTGCTCAGAATCGCTAGATATTCTTGATTTCATCGATATTTTGTGCCAAAAACACGAAATTCAAGCTCCAAATCAAAAGCCTTAAACCTAACAACAAAACCACAAACATCACTACCGAGTCAAAATCGCAAAAAAAAAATTAATTCAAGAAAGCCCAAAAATCAATATGAAAATAGGTGGGGAATACACCTACGACATCGAATTGATGTGATTTTGCTCCGATTTCATCGAATTTGGGCCAAAAGTGAGCGCGATTCGAGAGAGGGGTGACTGGGGTATGAGTGAGTGGGTGTGACTAGGGTATGGTAAAGCAAAAACCCATTAATATGGAGAGGCAGTCGGGTCATTTCACATATGCATTAATTTTTTTGAAAATTGGGGCCCGTTTAGCAAAACCTAGGGTCTTTTTAGCCGCTACCTTGGATTACTACAAGTTGGTTGATGAGATAGCTGCCTTAGATTGATCTTAAAATGTGTATTCGACACTTCAATTGATCCAAGTTACATATGTGTGTGTGGTGTGTTATTTATGGTGTAAAGTGAAGTGATAAAAAAGAGTGGTGGAAAGGCTTTTTGTATTGTTTTTGTTTTGAGAAAAGAGATATAGGTAAATAAAGAAGAAGAGAAGCAAGAAGAAGAGGGGAAGATCCATGGATGATTTAAGTATGGCTTTCATTATCTAGTTAAGCCTCTCCTTGTTCTTTACATTTCTAAGTGTAGATGGTTGTTTGTATGGGGAGTTTAAGATTTATCAAATATCAAATGGGTTATATCAAATGGATTCAAGTGTAGCTTCCATTATCTAGGTAATCCTCTCATTGATCACAAATTATCAATGCACATTGTAACGACCTGTTACTTTAAACTAGTGATTATTACAAATCCAAATCCTAATTAACCAGAGTTAGGCTTAGGGTTAAGTTGGACGTACCTCGATTAGCGTGTGTATGCGTTTGCATGCTGAATTGTGTTTGTTTGGATTGCAAAACGAATTTATGTATAGGTTGTAGTATAATAAAACATTATATGCAAACCTATAATTGAAAAACACACAATAAACAATAAATTACTAGTGCACTAAGTGCGACAACAAGGGGTCGTGGTATGAATGTGTGCTCCCAGAACACTTATAGGCATGTCTGGTGAATTTATCAGCAAAGGAATACATTGATATATATATTTATATGTTTTTAGATATATAAATATGTTTATGTATATGGGAAAGTAAAAAAATAATTACAATATATGGATCATTTAATCGTCTCGAGTGAAACATAAGTGCTTGATGTGTTAAAATTAGTGTCATTTTAACGCATCAACCGCTTGATTAGTCTCGAGATAGATCGACGCGTATCTCAAGGAAATATATATATATACAAAATACACTTATGTTTATCCTCTCATTCGATCGATTTAACGAGAGAGAAAGGGTTTAGGGGTTTGATCCCACTCAAGAGAAGTGATTTAAGGAGCTAAATTAGTAGTAATTGAGGAGCTTAATCGAATCAATAGCTTAAAAGCATCACCTTGGTAGGATTTGTTCTTATATTTGTCAAAGTTCAATTCGATGGTGATGCTAGAATCTTGGTTAATTATGTTGTTTGATGGTTAATTATGATTTGTTACCTTACTAGAGGTCCTCCCCTATGGATTTTGAGAGTTTATATTGTTGTTGAACCGATTTTGGAGAATTGGTGAGAAAACAGTAGCTTCTACCCTGTGTTCTATTTTAACGGCACAGGGTGGCACGCGTTCCACCTAGGAGCATGCTCCCTTCATCGACTATGATAAACCCAGTTAGTGGAGCGCGCCCCACCCACTGAGGGTGCACATTTCCACCACATAAAATAACAGTATTACTATAATTTATTGAGGACTTCAAGGAGACTTAGGGACTGAACTAGGGGTTCTAAATAAAATTTATTGAATTTAAAATGATTGTAAATAGTCTATGATGGGTGTTGGATCCCCATGAAAGAGTTAGTTGCCCAGAAGGTTAAGAGTTTGGACGAAACATTAGACCGAGGTATGTACGAATTCGCTTATTTATCAATATTGTCTGGCTATTTTAGTATATATATAGTTCATGTAGCTTATGTAATGAAATGGGGGACTCTGTACGTTGTGATGTTTTTAATTAAATAGAAAACGGTGTCTAATGCTATCCCAAGAATAACTCCTTACGGCTGAGACCAAGTTGTATAAGACTTAGGGTTGATCTTCCGGTATCTACGTAACTCCTACTCAGTTAGATAGGTTACACGAGTCGCATACTCACTGGAAGGTTTCAAATAGAACCATTAGGCATTACTAGATTGACTAGACAACACATCAGCCAATGTGTTGGTCTAGCAATCGCATTAATGGCGTCAGTGGGTAATCGACCATAGTTTCATAAATAAAATGGGGATCACAGTGTAATAGTCCATGATAAATTGTTTTACATCCATTATGTATTGATCTATATGCTTTCCATATTATTGTTAATTACATTGGTGCATATTGTTATTGCATAATGTTCTTATTACCTTACAGAATGTTGATGGTTAATGAGAATCCTTACTTACTGAGCAAGTAGAAGCGCTCACCTAAATTCAATATTTCAGCTTTGTAACTAAGCGCTTCAGCTAAAGGAATGGAGAATATTTAGGGTCTTGTATCTTCTCTACGATGTAATGAGCTTTTTTGTAATTGTATACATTGTTTGACACATTTTGATGTATATAAACAGGGTTAGGAGGTTTATAATCATGGTTTTGAGTTTTAGTAAATTCTATATTACTGTATATTGTTATATATCAAAAAAGTTTTAAGCTTTCTGTTGCGTATTACTATGATTAGTTTATTCATTATTAATATACATGTAGTGTTTATCAGGTATTGATGGAGAGTCTTTTGGCTCTAGCTAAGTCTGACTAGGTTATCGGGGCTTAATTAGGGTTTCAGGCCAAGTATCGCCCTAATCGGGATAGGGGATGCTACACATATGAATATATTATATATAGTATATATAGTATATATACATACATATAACATGATTTTGTTTGGAAAAAAATATGAATAAAAGGCTAAATTTGAGAAAAGTAATTGAACCGAGACTTGCTCCACGTAGTCCGACCGGAGATGTGGCCAATGTGGCTGCATGTCAAAAAAAATCTCAAAATTCAGAAATCTGATGTAAATAGGAAAACATGAACTAAATAAATTATTTTTGAAATAGGGACTATAACACACTTGATTAAATGTAAATTGACACTAGAGGCATAGGGAACTAGTGTCAGATGAGGTATGTATTGTGGGGTACGAGTGAACCTTTTCAGAACCGTTTAGGTGGCATCTCAAAGTGTTACAAGTAAGCAAACTTAGTTAGGACCTTAACATGATTTCACTTGTGCATTTATTTTTTATTATCCCTAGTTAATCCATGTTGAGCTGCATTCTTTGTGACTTATTGTTATGAATTCTCATTCATGCTTCATTGTGTCAGTTTGACTTTGTTGTGATATTTTTCCACATGAATTCTTGTCTTATGATCCGATTTATGCTATCCTTGATAACATATTGGTTTCGTATTCTTTGGATCTCGAAATGAGTGGCTTATGGTATAAGTAGGTGAAATTGTAGTTACGGGCTCGGTGGAAATGCTTTGTGATTTTTTCATCCACCGTGACTATATAGACTGTAATATTTACCTAAGCCCACAATTTAGGATTGAGGAAAGTCAAGCTGGTAGAAGTGGTTGCAGTTTGCTATAGTTGATAGGATCTAAACTATCAATTAAGTGACTTAGCTAAGTCCACCGATCGTCTTGAAAGTCAAGTTGTGGTACTTTATCGTACTTAGTGGACTTGGAGTACTTGATGCCTTTGCTTTGTGTACTCGACACTCCATTATTCGTTAATATCTGTATTGACTTGGAAATAATGCTTTATTAATTATTTTGTAGTAATTCTTGCATAACTATTCGATTAACCATTTATTTGACATTTGAAATAGTGTAAGACTCATTTGGCTTTACTCACTGGAATTGTCTCCATTTTTTGTGACAATTGCAGATCCCTCTAGCAAAAAGGCAATGAGTCGATAGTTGGTGACTTCCTCTGAGTTTCCCTTAGAGATGACTTTTACTTTTGCTACTCGTAGGTATATTTTGTGTATATATCTATGTATCGTTGTTATTTAAAATAGGTTAATGGGTTGAGCAAACAATAGGATACATGTATATGTTATTTCCCTCATTTTTGTCCCTCGATATGCATGAGATCTACTTTGCAGGGTTTCCACGTATGTTTAGGCCCGACAGGTCCTAATTTGTAGGAACTGGGGTCGTCTCATAGGGTTATTCAACAACTAAGAGAGATTAGTTGTCCTTCACTGACAGCAGGGATTGCACCAACATCAAAAGTAAGGACAAGAGGGAGACCGACACTAATAATTATGGTAGTCCTATTATAGGGAACAAGAAAGGAAAAAAATGGAAGAAAAACAAGAAAGAGTCATAAAAGAGGAAAGTCGAGGAAGATGACACATCTACTAAAAGATATCCTAGTGGATTTGAGTTTGTAATCACGGGTGAGGAGGCAGCGAGTGCGTAAGGATAGGAAAGCAAGTTCGGCAGAAAGTCACGCCTCTCGTCGAGGTCGATCGGTCCGACAACGCGCCATCTCGCCATTGCTCCACGCCGTTCATCGTGCCATTGCCGAAGCCGTGCTTCTGCCGAAGCTGCGCTACCGTTGCTGGTTCGTCTGCATCGAAGGCTCCCTGGAGCCGCTGCTTGTGAATTGGAGCTCCGCCGCGCCCGTTCGTCCTCGCTACTGCCGATCGTCCGTTCACCTACTAGTCGACACGCCACCGCGCCTAGCTGTCGCTCAGCTCTCTTGCACTTCGATCTCCTCGTTGGCTCGCCGCTGTCCGCTAGCCGTTGTCCATATAGCCGATCTCCTACTCTATCTCTCTCTCTCTCTCTCTCTCTCTCTCTCTCTCTCTCTCTCTGGTTCCGCCATCTCTCTCTATCTTCTTCTCTCCTTTTCCCTCTCCCTTTTCGTCATGAGAAAGAAAATGTTTGGATGTCCTCGAGATTCATGTTGCATGAATCTTGAGGCAAACCCAATAACTTACCTCTTTTTCCACCGCCTTTATGTTTGACCAAATATTTTTTGAGTCTTACAAAATGCATATCTCGAGGCAACTCCAATGCATCTTGTTTTAATTTAACAAACTATAGGCCAAATGGATATTTATTGTAATGTTACCACATTAAAACCACAATAGCCACTTAGTAAATCAACATTAAATCACATTTCATTTAAATTAATTACTCTTACCTCATAAGTAGCTACCTCGGCCCCACGTCGATACGCGACTCAAGGCGCATCCCCGCTCGTGTTTCGGCTCACCAAACTCCCCACGTATACCACTCTCGAATTTGATATTACATAATACACACATCACAGAAAAATATCATACCTTGGTGTCTCCACCCGAGGTTCGAACATACGTATTCCGACTAATGGATCCCACAAATAACCCTGACTTGACGCGTGACACAAGTCAAATTCTCGGGCAGTTACACTGGTCTTAAATTCTCGGTTGTAGACAGTTGGAAGAGGATAAGAGAATTTATGTTTAAGGAATTGGAAGAACATAGTGATTTTTGGAGGGATTTGCTTGGAGGTTACTTCATAACGGTTGGACAAGCTATGTAAATTTGTGAAGGTATGGATATTGGGTCTGACAAGTGGATGATCTTTCCTGATATGAGACTTCTAATTGCAACAACATTTAATGTTGTGTTAGTCAAGTGTCAAATGGAAGTTGCATGACATTTCCTCCTCTACTTGGTATCCCTCCGCCTATGAAGGATCGGTTAGTCATTGGCGTTACAAATGTCAACGACATTCATTGGGTTAGGGTAAGTCTCTTATAGTTTGTTTCAAATGTGGGTTACTCATTCCTTATTCTATTTTGAACTTGTGATGTGGAGGGTTACTCATTCATTAAGTTATTATATCTTACGTTGTACTTCCGATTGATAGGTCATATTTAAGCCTATTGCACCGGTTCTCCCTGTATTCATTGTGTGAAGGTCTTTTGCGAATGTTGATACTGAAGGGTGGGGTTTTGGTATTAACATCCATCCATGAGTTCTGATTTAGTATTCTCAGCTATGCACACCCACAGTGATAGACTTTGCAGAACCTTAACATAGTAACACTTCATATTATTTGTTGTAAACTCCATGAAGTTGTAATAGCTTCATATTATTTTTTGTGAACTCCATTAAGTTGTAACAACTTCATGTCATTTTTCTGTGAACTCTATGAAGTTGTAACAACTTATCATTTTTGTATGCCACTGGTATTGGTCTCATGGTTATTTATAACCTTTATGTGTAAATGATGATGTATAGAATCGTGTAAAATTTTCATTTATGTAAGAACTGCAAACACTTCTTCAATTATATTTTACAAGAAAAAAATATATTGATCTTGTACATATGTTTTTGTATCCTAACACATTCAAGTTTAATGACCAATCCTAAAGAAGTTTAATGAATCATTCAAAGAATTTTTTTTTTTTTCCTTTCTTTGTCCTTAATCTATGTGCGTTGGGACTTGGGTGGCTGAGATGAACTTAATGTGGCAGTCCTGTCACGATGGGAATCCCTAGTAGGTGTGGCCGGTGCCGTAGTGGTGGTGGTGGTGGTGGTGGTACCAGTGTCAAGATCCCTACCCATCAAGTAATCCAATACATTATTCACCATTTTCTTTGCAACCTCCATCTTGGCCATTCCCGCTGACAAGTGTAGCCATGCTAATGCGGTGTTCAATGCTCATCGAATATGATGTTGAAAACCAAACCCAAACCCAAACCCAAACCCAAATTGTGAATAAATAAATATACAAGAAAATAACTGCAACAACTTAAACTTTCATGCTAGCATATTACCTCAACAACTCATTGTCCACAACAATATCCATCTCCATTGCCACTCGTTGCGTTCTCAATGATAGGATGTGAAACTTAATGGAGCCATGGCAGATGTTTTGGTGTACCCATGAATTCAAACCTCGCCTTCTCGCCTCAATCTTCAGTAGAGAGTGAATGGGTATGCCACCTTTCCTAATTCTCGGGTACAAACTCGTATTTAACTGTAATGGTCTAAAACTTACTAATAGTAAATTAGTCCCTAATCAGGGTTATCAACCCAAGACGTGGCCTTAGAGTGGGTACACGGTTCGAATATTTAGTGTGAGGACTGAGAAATATGTTAGATTTAATGTGATGGATGCTTAGTGCGATATTTATGTGTAGACTTATTAAGTTACTCCCACTCGTGTATAGATGTTGAGACGTGAGCGGGGACGCGCTTAGAGATGTGTACCAGCGTAAGACCAGGGTATAGAGTTATATGGTAAGTTTGTATAAGCTTAATGTAGCTTTAATAGTGATTTTAATGTGACTATGGCTGATTACATATTTAATGTACCTAAGTTAGCAAGTTTAAACAATAGCCACGAGATAATTCTCGAGATACGTATTGACACATCTACAAATTAATTGAGTTACAAATTAGTGTCACTTAGCATGAGATAATAGGAAATGTGACAACATGTCTGCCATAAGATGAGTCTCGAGATACGTTTGCAAGTGGATATCAAGGGCTATTTATCAACCATATCCATTTCATATATAAAGCTTACGATTAACTCATGTAAACAAACCCATTTTCATTTGCAAACTTGCTACAGAAACAAAGCTTGTCGGAGCAAGAAGAAGGTAAACAACTAGGAGAGGTTTGGTGTAAGAGAAGTGATCAAGCTAAGCTAGGAGTTCATCCAAGGAGGTAATGCACTTACACTAGCAACTTAGTTAATTTGATGAATTCATTAACTTGATGATATATACAGCTATTTTTATGGCCTTTGTTTTGTTAGAGGTGGAGTTATCTCCCAAGAGATAACTTATAAGGAGTTGAGAACTAATCATGTTTGGTTGCCCAACTTGCCTGCAAGTTATCTCCTAACTTACACTATAGGGTGTGAGATATCTCCCAACCACCCCTCCTATAGAGTTATCTACGAAGAGTTGTGGTCATAATTACCCTTCATTAATGACTCATTTATTACCCATCTCTCTCTCTCTCTTTCTCTTATTTGAATGCTATTTATGTCAACTCATATATTTTATCGTTTAAAATTTCGAAACTTCCATACAAGTTTAAAGTTGAACCAAACATAAGAATATTAACTCCAAGGAGATAACTCTTAACTAACACTGTAAGTTAGCGAAAACGAACCAAATGAGGCCTATGATGTTGTTGATATCTTGGGACTTTGGAGGTGTGTATGAGGGTTCCTAAGGCATTGGAATAGCCTATATGTAGAGAAAACTCATAATTCTGATGTCAAAATTATGTGTTTTCCTACACATAGCATGCTAGGCAGATCAGCTAGCACGCTAATAAAAATTGAGTAGTGCACTTATAAGGACATTAGCGCACTAGTCATGCTTTCCAGCATGCTAGGCGCTATGACAGTAAAAAAAGTTGAATTTTCTAATTTTAACTCAAACACTATAAACAAGTCCAATACTCTAAGTAAAGGTCTAAACACATTCAAAAACATGTTAAGTGATATCAAGAACCTAGGGAAGAGTCTCAGAGGTTCGGGAATGTGTTTTGAGGTGTTACGAGGCCGGAGTAGCTTCGAAATTGGCATGTTTGTAAGTAAACCGATTCCAATATTTTCCTTCATTTCATGCTTTGATGCTGCTGATTGTTTACAGTTGTTTATATTGTTGTGCAATGCTTTGTATGCTTATTTAACTCTGTTGTTTGGTTATATTAGTTTATGTGCCATGTTTGGTAAATTCTTGGTGTTATTATTGGTATGTTTTTTCTTGTTATGTTGTGATTGTTAAATAAGATCATAATGCAGTTTGGGGTGTATGCAGCTCAAGGGATATGGGACTCGGAGATGTCGGTATACTAACCAATTAGTGTCACATACCTACTATATAAGGTTGATGAAATGAACAAGTGGTGACCAATAGGGTAAGACTTACGTAATATGTGTACTAACTTATTACATGAGGTTGATAAGGCGTACTTCATAACTGATAATGATAGTACATGCGTGCACTACTAAATAAGCTATTACCTAAAAGGTAATATCGAGGCTAATGAGTGAAATGACTAAATGGCGACCAATAGGGTAATACCGATGTACTATGTGTATTGACCTATTGCATGAGGTCAATATGCCATGGACCACAACTAATAAGAGGAAGGCCCGTGACTAAGTGACAACCAATAGAGTAATACCGATGTACTATGTGTACTGACCTATTGCATGAGGTCGATATGTCGTATTTCATATCCAATAAGGAATATGTTTATGTGAACAACTAAAAAAGTGACTAATTGGGTATGTCTGGGATAATGTTCTAAGTACAGAATCTGAAATGAGTAGTTTATTTTGAATAGTCTATTGATGCTATCTTGCTTGGTAATGTAATTGTGTATTAATATTATCGTGTTGTAATGAATGTATGTATGATAAATTGTTAGCTTTATGTGTTTGGAAATATGGTTAAATGTCTCTCAGTGTTATTTTCTACATTACTGTACTGACTGTCCTTTTTATGATAGTGGGTGCAAATTCGTCGAGTAGCAGACCGGGCAAGGAGAAGATCGGTGACTACCTTTGAGCCAGTGAAGAGCTGCTACCTTTATTGTAGGTTTCTAGTTTTGTTGTATGACTTGTACATATGTAATTCATTTTCACTTTTGAGGATGTACACTATGCGAATGCTGCTGTGACGGCCCAAGTCCCTACGAACTTCGCCCCGCCCCGCCAAGTCAAAAAAATGCCTAGTCAGCTTTTTGTTCGAATTATTGATCCTTTGGTTGCTTATTAAGTTTGCTAATTAGTTTATCAAGTCTTAATATTCATTACGCAGCGGAAGGTAATTTAAAGCAACAAAACAATAAATCGAGTTCGGGACAAGTCTTAGATGTAGAAATCATGTATAGTATAGATCTCATGTATATCTTGGGTGACACTAATGTAAATAAGCATTATATACAGGTATCTCAAGTGTATTTCTCAAAACTCATAACCAAATGTGTATAAAATATCAAGTATAATATAATAGATACAATTAAAATACCTATGATAGTAACAAAAGAAGAGCCGACTCTGAGGACAACTCAGAGGTAGTCACCAATCTTACACTCATCACCCTTGCTACTAGAGGTACCTGCAATTGTCACCAGTGATGGAGACAATCTCGGTGAGTAAAGCCAGAAGAGATTCAATATTATTTTTTAATAACAAATGATAATAGTCTCTAAATCATGCGGGTATTTAATAAAGCTGTAAATGAATGGTAAAGTGCATGATAAATAGACTAATAAAGTAAAGCATTGAAATTCAAGTGGAAAGGAAGAAAATAGATAGGTGAATAGGTAATCCTGTCTAAACTGCGAGTCATCAGACTAAAGCACAACTTGAAGTTGATACAACAGGCCTAATGCCACTTCCAACTGCCCCCAACACGATTCTTAAGGCACTGCGAGCTTCTCGAGTCACTTCCAATAGCCCATTTTAAACTATCAAGGTAAGCCACGACGATGTCGAATGCTTTATCCCCTGCATAGTCCTCAGTGAGAATCCACCGTGACTCCGAATGCTTAACCCACGAGATAACACAACTGGCGGATTACTTAAACCCTACGCCACTTGAAATAAGAATGGAATACAAGTATGGCCTGCTTTTCAAGAGATTAACAATAAGAAGTTGAAAAGAAATCATGTTGACGCTCTTACTGGTTTACTTACCTTGGATCAACACTAATACACTCTCTCGAGGCTCTGACACGTCCCCAAACTAATCCCCAATGGCTGAATCTAGCTCGCTAAGTCCCTGCATCCATTTTAGATAAGTTTTGAGTGTGTTAGAGTCTTGTTCATTCATCTTCTATCTATGCATTAACATTAGTCTACAATTGCTCTTTTAGTATTTTATCTTAAATAATGGAGTCTTAAAATGACTCTTTTTAGCGTAAGTATATCCTAGAACGACCTGGAAAGGACTTGTGTCACTTATCTGACATTATTGGATTTGATTTGGTGATAAAATGCTCAACACAAAACTTGATTGAATGGCTCTCATTCTTAAGGACTAATTCAAACACTAGTTCTATCTTAATAAAAGTCCTCAATGTAATTTAGTTTCCATTATTCTCAACTTTTACTTATTAAAAGTAGACTTGAATATACTCGAAATCGATCCCGAAGGGTCTCGAGTTCCAACTCCGGTGTTTATCATAGTAAACTGACAATTAAACTTATTTAAAAATATTTCATGGGGTTTGATATTCCATTCACAAAAACTCAATCCAATATGGAATTGTTTAAAAACATAACTTAGTCAAATCAATAGGCATTTAGAAATGTGGGTTAAAAAGATTAGAATTTCTTGAAGATTGTTGGGCACTTATTTCATTATATAAAACTCTAATCTGGACATTTAGGTTGGGTTTTGAGGTCGTTTGACCCTCGAAATGACCATATTCGAAAATACACTCATTTTAAGTTCAATCAAAACATTGTTGAAAAACTTAGTCGAAAAAGCCATTTAGACAAATCGGAATGGCTTGAAAATCGATGGACAACTTCTTTATAATGAAAACATAAAATCTAGAAAATATGAGCTAAATTCGATCATTTAAATGCTTCAAAATATCGAATACCCAAAATAAGCTCAAAACATTACAGAAAGACTATTCGCACTGATTAACTCTAATTTTTAAGCCATTTTTGACAAATTAAATGAATGTTTTTTGAAAGCTTATGATCCTAGATTGTTTCTCTATGTCTTAGCTTTCCAATGATATGTGGAGTGTCAAAACTTGACCTAAAATGAGAAAGTCACGGTTGTTTTACGAAAACATGTCGAGCTGTCTCATCTACATAAATAGTAGTACACTAATTGGCCTATATAACACCCTAACTGCGCTACAGACTGAATTTTAACAGGTCGAGATTTAGGGTATTTGCCCCCAAATCCCACCTAGGCCATCTCCATCATCTAAAACTCCCACAATAGGATAAAACCACTTTAAAAACAATATGGATGAATAATTTAATCAATAATATACATTATATGACATGCATTTTGACATAATAACTTAAGAACATCATGCACTTTATGATTTCATGACTTTATCAAAACAAATTCAATTTCTGAACTTCTTTATAGAAAACTTATTAGAATGTCGTGAGGAATTCAAATTTGAGGTTTAATTTTGAAAACATGTTCCTTTAAAATTCTGAATTTGCAAAATCAGATTCATGCTTAAAACCCTAACTTTGGCCAAAACCCTCAAATTTGAAAATCTAGGCTTAATATCCAAATAAATGCTTAATTGATTATAAACAATTTAAATAATACTTTGAGATGTACTATGCACAAAGCCTTTTGATTCGTGCTCAAATCTCATGAATTTTGAATGCATTGATGAGTTCAAAGCATTACCTAAAGTTGTTGTGGATTCCTAGCTCTTGTTCATCACTTGGTTGATGAATCTATTTCACTTTGTAGCCCTAATTGTGTAATCCCAATCAACAATCAACTCTGAATTTCTTTTGTTTCAAAGCATGCAAATGAAGAAAGAGACATTAAGTGTGTCTTTTAATTTTTCTAGTTCCTCTTGATGTGTTTTCTACATCTATAAGTGCATTAAATGGTCCTCATTAAGCCTTACCTCTCCACTAATTCATCCTAGCTAACACAATATTCTCACATATGATCATATTAAGATTGGTTATGGCATAAATCTCGACGCGCATCTATGTTTGTAGGATTTATTTCAAAACTTTAGGCTTTCTATTTTTAATTCATTTTGTAAATGATATTGGATTTATATAACTAAATACAATGGCTACATTAATGTGCATATAAAATTAAAATAATGACTCGCCAAATATCACTCTCTACCCCGGTCCCACATTGGCATGAATCTCGAAGCGTGTTCCCACTCGCGTCTCGATGCCTACATATCAAGATTGGTTGGTTTGAATTTGTATATATTGGGTATATATAAGTAATACACAAATCACAAAAATTTAAAATAACACGGTGTCGACTCCTAAGGGTTGACCAAGTACGCCACACCAGTCCCTGTTAGAGTCCTGTAGTGACACGTGGCACGAAATAGAAATTTAGGGTCGGTACAGCCTTCCCAACTAATTAGAATTTCATCCTCAAAGATTTAAATAACTAAGACGAATTCCTTACTGAAATCAAAATAAGAATGAGAAGCTCTCACGCATATAGGACTCTAAATGGACCTATAAATATTAACGCGAGTTTTCTCTTGATTTGACCCGTTTTGACTCGAGGTGAAACTTTGGAATATTGTAGTTTCTCTCTTCATACTCTAAACCGTCTTGGTGTTGATCTGCATTTCCCTTTCTGCATGTTTCTGCAGTCTTAAAACACTAACAAACTTGCCTGATTCCTCCTTGTGTGACCTCACATGTTATGAGGCTCTACTCTGATTTAACCCTTTGATATCGTCTAATGTCATAGGAGACCCAAGTCTGATCTTTACTATTAGGCCTCATTAGTATCATTCTAATCTTACTTTAGTAAATCATGACATAAGTATCACACAACATTGAGAATCTTTTCCATGGACCACTAAGCAATGAAAAGGTATCCTAGGCATATCCACCAACCCCTGTGTTTAGATTTGGAACACAGTGTTTTACCAAAATTTAGGTAAGTGCTAAAGCTGATACGGGCATCACACTTCCATGGCAACATAATCTGTCGCAATCAGTCATTACATGTGGTGGCAGTTCTCACAACCTACAACCTCTAGGCTCATATCCATGCCTAACTGACTTACCAAGTTCAAAGTCATAATGGTAATATCAATCAGGCATTCCTTTACTATTATGGCTCCCTATCACCAGGGAAATATCTAAACCTCTCTGCTATCAAGTCAAGCATGACTAATCCATTGCAATTTCATTCTAGGTCATCAACGTTCAACTTAACTTATAGGCGAGTCCTATTTCTCCGAACATGTTCAATATAGTTCATCTCATCTCAGGCCACCAACAACGACTTCTCAAGTCGTGTCCTTAATAACTCATGTATGATTTCATACTATACCATATCTCTAGTATCCGTATAGTGTCTGATTATGTACGTAATCCTCTTGATGGGACTAGTAGCTTGTTGCATGATCTCATTCTAATTTGGATATCCCTTAACTTTAAGTGATGTGTACTCCAAGTCAACTCCCTAGATTATTGTCACTAGTATTCATTGTCGACTTTCATTTTCAAATCAAATAGAGATAAACCATGCTCTCATATGTGCTCATGTCAATGCCTAAGTAGTGGAAGTAGTTGATAAGTTTGTGTCCACGACCGTCATGAACACTGCGTGTCAATGTATTCCATGATAAGCCACAACACTATATAATCTTGTCCCTTGTTAGGTGTGTTCAAAGTAAGTTGGACATTCTTTTACCTAAACTTACCTTACTTGTTTCATATTCAACATTTTAAAAAGTCATGCATATCTTGATACTCTGATCTGCAAACCACATGCCTCTTTCTTATCCTTACTAGGATGCTTAATCATGTCCTTACTAGAAAACCTTCTTTACAAGCTCCCAGTTTGACTCTAGGCGCGTTTCCTCTTAGGCTATGGAGTTAAACTACACTATCTATCTTGAGTTTGTAATTGAAGTCCTCAATATAAAGATGATCTTTACTCGTTCCTCAATATAAAAAATCCTCAAACCTTGAAGCTAGGTTTTACACTATTTTCCTTTGCGTAGGCATTTTTCTATCTTGTTTGATTTAACTAAATGCAACTACTTTATGGGTCGGTTCGATGGATCGTGTATCGATCCTTCAAGCTTCCTACTGAGTTAGTTGATAATCATGTCCAATAGAAACCCAAAGATTACGTCATATCATTGTGGTGAGTCTATACTAATTTTCCTATATTTCGATTATTATTAATCTCTAGGATCCTTCCAAATCTGCCACATGACTCAAACTCACTGACCCTTAAACCTATAGACTTGCATGCCTTAAGCTTGAAGCTAATATGAAATATTTCAAGTTTCTCCATGTCTCCATGAGACATTGTTTCAAAATCTTTCGTGAGTCTCGAATGGGTCAGACTGCCCTTAGTGCCAAATTTGTTGCGTTTGAATCATTTACAAATGTGTGAGAACCTCGGGATGCCCATCCCTCATGGTCGGCTTGAGGTCATCTTTGACCTATGATATACTTGAATACTCTATCTCAGCTTGCATTAGCAATTCATTCCTTGGCCCAAGAGAGGTGGCGGTAGGCCTCCCACCGACCATGCGGATTAGGAACAATCATGATACTCCAGTAGAGTTACTCGGGTTGCTATTCCAACAAGACGACTCTAGTGCTCTCGTCAAAGCTAAAAGAGTATGTCATTCCTTTCCTTGCAATCACTGAGTGATCTCGACACTCTCTGCCTCCATAGAGTTTGTAATAACCCACCTGTCTCATGCACATTATTAGTCGCAATTATGTTCTCCATACTTACACATTTTTATCATTTTTTAATCTTAAAAGAGACAAATTTCCAATTAAACTCGAGCATGAGTTTCTACTACTCTTTTAGAAATGTTAGTTCCTTTATCGGAGATGTTTCGCAGGGATCTTGTGACCTCATGTCATTTCCTAGAGTCATTCACGCTCAAGGGTTATATAATCCATCACGACTCTTTTCTCTATTCATGGCTTGATGCTTAATGGGGTTTTGATCCTTACTATCGAGGCATTAAAGTTATTATTATCGTCTTTTATTTGATACTCCTAATGAATAGGAAAGTGTAGGAGTCATTCTCCTTATCATATACTCTTTCTCCAGATGCATATTCATTTCTTCATAGTGAAAATCACTATTGCTTACTACTGCGAGTCTACGGGAGTGTCCAGTCTAGATATATTCATTTAAGAATTACTTGAACTGATATTCCATCCTTTAAATCTTACTCGCTACTTAAACTTATATTTAGTGTATCTACTATGTAATATGTTTTATACATTAACTTGGTTTAAGTTTCCAACAAAATATAGTAGTCTCATTTTCTCTATATGAAAATGTTCCTTAATTCCTCATGTGTACCACTCAAATCCACCTCCAGTCTCGTAGTTGTTCAAACTAATTCTATCTCATAGGGATGTGTAGTTAGAGCAAAGTTCCCCAACTGATTTTACATCAATAATATATTCCTTGCAACTAATTGTTCTAGGTGAGCCTTATAGAACATGTCAAATAAAAATTTCTATTTAAGATGTACTTTAAGTCTAATTATTATTTTTTCATGATTTCCACCTCAATGGGTCTATTAGAGTTCTTGACAACTCATATCCAACACTACTAAATATCTTGGTGTCAAAGAAGTTTCCTTGCTCTTTTGTACCCTCTATGCAAGCATAACCAACTACGATTAGCTATAGCTTGCAACACTACAATTTTTAAGAACTCTATTTCCCTGAGGCTACGACAATCCCTATGTCTTCCCTTTTATTCCTAAGTTAGGTTACACTTTCGAATGTCGATTATCGTACTGCACATACTGTACGAGCTACCTCTGGTTAGGGTCAACCCTAACTTACATCCAATATCCACAGAGAAAGTTCACGCATAAAACAACTTTCATGCATCCTAACGTCAATGAGGTCTTAAGGTGTATTAATTCTTAGTCCTATCAACGCATTGTCCCTCTTCTCTATATTAAACTAAACTCATGTAACTGATAAAGTCGCATGTTTAGGATAGGTTTGTATTTACCTAACATACTTCAATTTCTCTTACCTAAACTTTATTGGATAGATAAATTTAGGAAATGAAAGAATAGTAGCAGAAAATCTTGAGTTGATTTGCGTATTCATAACACCATAATCTAGATTTCATGAACTCATCTTTCTCTGCTAATCTTTACTTCTGATGCAACTAATATAATTGATTCCATCTTTTAGAGATCGAAATTTGTTATGCTTTACCCATCGTTATTGTGATGTTTCCTCCTCAGCTTCTATTCAAGTATTAATGACCAACATTAATATTATATTCTTATCAGTTTTGTCTCTAAACATGATAACATACGACCTATTTTTATCCATCAATTCATGGTGTTACACATAATTCTTTTCGAGATGGCATAGGCCTCAGAAGCAGGAAACAAAAATATTTAACGATACCATATAATACATACAATCAACATAACATATATAATTTAAATTTTAGATTTCCCCAACTCACCTCACTTCCCAACTAAGACTCGAAGTTAGGTTCATAAGATTTCCACGCTATGTTTCATTTGTCCTAACTCTAAAGTTTGCATGTTAGTTAGCTTGTAGGCTTATCAAGAGAATAAGGTAAAAGAAAACCTTGTGCTCTTATACCAACTTTCACGGCCCTAGTCCCTGCAAATTAGGTCTCGCATAGCCTAGGCTTATGTGGACCTTCGGCCTACCCCCGCCGAGTCAACGCACCCTTAGTAAACCTCTTGTCCGAGTTATTCATCCTTTGGTTGCTTATTAAGTTCGCTAATTAGTTTAATAAGTCTTAATATTCATTATGCAGCGGAAATAAATTTAAAGCAACCAAAAAATTAATCGAGTTCAGGATAAATCTTAGATGTAGAAATCTTGTAGATCTCATGACGCTAATGTAAATAAGCAATATATACGTGCATTTTAATTGTATCAATTATAATATACTTGATGTTTTTCCACACATTTGGATATCGATTTTAAGAGATACACTTGAGATACATGTATATAATGCTTATTTACATGCATCACCTGAGATACACATAAGATCTATACTACACAAGATTTCTACATCTAAGATTTATCCCGAACTCGATTTATTTTTTGTTGCTTTAAATTACTTTCTGTTGCATAATGAATATTAAGACTTATTAAACTAATTAGCAAACTTAATAAGCAACTAAAGGATGAATAACTCGGACAAGAGGTTGACTAGGCATGCGTTGACTTGGCTAGAGTTGACCTAGTACTCATGTAACCCTAGGTTGAGTGAGGCCCATTTTGTATGGACTGAGGCCATCATAACTACTGAGCTTGTCCACGTTCGCTATCGTCTCACGTTTCCATATCTACCTCGAGACATGTAACGACCTGTTACCTTAAACTGGTGATTAGTGTTAATCCAAATTCTAATTAACTTAAGTTAGGCTTGTGGTTAAGTTCGGTGTACCTTGATTTTGAGCACAATAGTGAGCGAGAAGGTTTTTCCTGACCTAATCCGCAAGGGATGTGTAGTCAAGATTAGGGAGAATGAACTCCCAATTGATCTGAAGGTAATGGAGTTCCTAGAGTATGATGCACTACTAGGGATTGATTGGTTATTAGCATACTATGCCTGTATTGATTATTTTTATAAGAGGGTAATCTTTCAGATCCCTAAACTTTCTGAAATTAAAGTCTATGAACGCAATAATCCTTCACGACTTGCAACTCATGGAAGGGGAGCTACTCCTCGAGGCTTAGATCATATGGTGAAAGCTGTCACATTTGGAGAGCCTGATCAGGAACTTATGGTTAGTGAGATATCAGTGGTTTGTATTTCTGAAAGTCTTTCCATTTAACTTGTCTGGATTTCCACAACCACGTATCATTGACTTCATCATTGATCTTATTCTTGGTACCAAACCTATATATACTCCTCCGTATTATATGGCACCGAAGGAATTATATGAGTTGCAGACTCAGCTTAAGGAGATGTTACAGAAGGGGTTTATCCATCCAAGCATGTCACCACAGGGAGCATCGATTTTTTGTGAAGAAAAAAGATGGAACAATACGAATATGCATTGATTATAGATAGCTTAATCGGGCGACTATCAAGAATAATAGCCATTGCCCATAATCGATGATTGGTTTGATCAATTGAAGGTTTGGTTATTAATAACTAAGGATCTGGGAAGAGAATATCTCAAAGATGAATTTCAGTACTCGTTATGGACACTTCGAATTTACAGTAATGTAGTTTGGGCTTACTAATACTCCTACTATGTTCATGGACTTAAAGCATAGGGTGTTCAAACCATATCTTGACCAGTTTATCATCATATTTATCGATGATATCTTGATCCATTCAAAGACTCAAAAAGAGCATTCGCACCACCTCAAAGTTACATTGTAGAATCTGAAGGATAATCTTGTAATGGCCTAAATTAATTAAAATATGATTAACGTTAATACCAAGGATTAACAGTCGTAATTTGGACGTTACGTGGATAACTCTGTTGACTCAAACACGAGAACCGATGGAATATATTATTTGTGGATGATGGTTGCCTAGGGGTGATGTTTAAACATTATATTATTGTATTGCATCACATGCGTGTATGTTGTTATCGAGTGAGTTGGTGTAATGGGTATTCGATTCGTATGGGGTGTCAACGTGGGTATTGAGTAAGTGAACTACGAGTACACCAGGAAACTCGATTAGTTCACGTAAAGATGACTAGTAGATCAATTAAAATGGGTAATGTAACTATAGGCTAAGTTGATTAAATTAGAATAATAGGTTGTGATGTACCTCGAAATACGTGTCGAGACGCGGGGCATCAAGTGGTGCATAGTTGTTAGTTAGTGGGATCACAAAATTCTTCAATTTGGTAAATAAAAACACTAACCATATGTATTATAATGGGCCTAAGCTAATATAATTAGATCAAATAAATAAAGTCCTATAGTTTGGTTAATAAATTAAAAACCATAGGATTTTCCTAGAGATATGTGTTGGCACATCTAGGAACTATGTGAGTAGCAAATTAGTGTTACTTGGATTGATTTAGTGGAGAGTAAGTGGGATACATGTCAAGTAGTAGGCCATTAGATAATTCTCATGATATGTAAACACATTTAGATCAATGGATATCATTCAATCTCACCTTAATATATAAGATCAACACATGCAAGTAAACCATTTTCATTTCCCAACCTAAGAACCAAGAAAGCTTTCTAGAGAGGAATAGATCATCAAGGTTTGCTGAAGAAATCAATAGGTGTTGGAGTGGAATTGAACAAGCTAAGTGGTTCATCAACTAGGTAACAATTCTACACTAGTAATTTATCTAAAATTCGATGTTTTGATGTAAAATTCAATTTTGATGAATAGATCACCAATTTTTTATGCGTTGCTAGTGAATTTCAAGTATAAGGAATGTTTCAATGGAATTCATAAACATGTTTTGATAAAAAGTAGGTTTCGGTGAAAATTGAAAAAAACTAGTGATATGCATGAATTTGATGATTTTAAGCTAATTGATGTTGTTCTGATTGATTTAAATGATGTTTCAGAGTTTATATTGAAGGGAGAATGATTTTGTTGGGCTTGGTTAGCTAATTGGGGAGTTGGGGATAGAATTCTCAAATTGAGAATAGCGCGCTAACCAGTTTGGGTTCTTAACTGTTTTTCAAAATGAAGAACAATAGCACGTTGATCATATCTAGCGTGCTAGGCAGTCCCATTAGCGCGCTAATGACATATAAAAAACTGAATTCAAAGGATGTTTTTGGATTTTTGACTTAATACATACCCAAACACTTATAAACATACTAAATATATAAAATTGGGCTTCAGGGACTTAGGAAACTGTAGCTTAGGTATTGGGGAGCTAGTTGGGTCGGATCTGGGAGTTCGGGGAAGTTGAAGCACATATTGAGGTGCGTAACCCTATTGGAATGCCTCACAAAACTCATGGCTTGTTTTATCGATATCGAATTTCATGTACGACTTCTCATGGGCACACATGAGTTTTTTACTCTTATCTCGATTTGTGTATAAATTGGTTCTGGCTAAATCACTTGCACGGGTTATTTATAGTAATGCTTATGTCGATGGCGGTAGGATATACTTGCGACCATCAAAATGGATTAGGGTGGTCCAAATGTTTAACAACACCGGGAAGGGATAATGCCATTTACCGAAATTAGGATTTAGTCACTGTAAGCCTGTAAGTATATACATTGTTCCTATTTGATTTTATCGATTACTGGCTAGTTTAGGTCAGGGTTTTCTCATGATTATACAATTGTTTACTTATTAATGCTTTATTTTCGAGCATGTTTAGTTGGTAAGTGTTGTTTATTTCCCGCTACCGGTTTTGCTTGTCATGTGCGCCTTCATTCATGGGAATATGACGTACTGTTATTAGGTGTTATATTTGTATGCCTCGTAGTTTATCTATTTTTTGTGATGAATATAATATGGAATTCTCTTGGGACTTCACGGATTTCACTCATCACTGTATTTTTTGGGTGACCGAGTGCAGATCCATCGATGAACAAAAGCAAGGACAAGGAGGTATTGGGTGACTATCTCTGATATAGTGATGTCAGCCTGTGTGTGACTACATGACGCGCGCCGAACGCGTCAATAAATTTAAAAATTCCTAAACCAACTATTTTGTAGAATAGTGGCAAAGGGTCGATCCCACAGGGACTGATAATCTTTCTAAGGTCAAAAATAACAAAAAAGGAAATCGGGGTTTAAGAGAATGAATAAATTAACTAATGTTTAAAATAAATAAACAAAACAATGAAAATAATTTGAAAACAATCAATAAAAACACATAGGTCAAGACATACAAGTTCAGTTCGATAAAAGATTGGATTTGGTCGTCGATTTATGTAAAATTTGCAAATCAAAATATCTTAGTGTAGCTATAGAACCGGTAACGTACGTGGTTCCTCGTACTTCCTAATATCGATGGCTAAGGTACGACAATGACCACTTCCCTAGTCAAACATATAACCATATATTCAAGTGAATTGGGTTTAATGTGTTGACCGCAATGGGCTTTGTGAAGGCACTATACCTAGACAATCGGATCATTTGTGTGTCCGATTTAGCCTAGATTTCTAAGGTATTTAGCCGGTCCCAAAAGAGACTAATCAATTGGTAAGGTCAATTTCCATTAGTGTGGTCTTATTGCACAAGAACGGGTGCTTACGACTCACTGACAAATAAATCAAGGTTTAAACAAGTGTTTAACTTCGATTGTTTAAATAATACCAAAGAAAATAAAATAATAATGAAAAGATTAAAATTAAAATATATAAATCTCACAAATCCATTGATATGCGCAGTCGAACCTCCCTCGCCGTCTTGCCTAGGTTAGAGGTTTTAACCTCCCATCGAAGAACACAAAGAATAAGTAAAAATACAGAATGAGGGAGTGGTAGAGGGCTCGGCCAGAGAGGCCGAGAGGAACCCACCCCCCAAAACTACCTAAAACTCCTTCAAAATTCACTCTCAAATTGACTACCGACCCTCTCTGTCGATCCCCTATTAATAAAAATTGCATGTGCCACGTGTCAGCACGCGATTGGAAGGACGGATGCTGGGGACGCCGCTGTGTCACAAGAGACTGACACATGTCACATGGGATTGGACGGTCTAACGTGGAAATGACGTGGCGCGTTGTGGTTAGATCGCCACTGCTGTGTGTGGCTGAGTCAGCGCAACGTGTCGGCCCGTGATTGGTCGGGCGAGTGGTGGTGACGCGTCTGGACAAATAGGAGAGCGCCATGTGGCATCCACGTGGCTCAGAGGAAATCGTGCGACTCGACCAAAATACTGGGAGTTTGAGTGGGCACGCATCTCGAGGCAGATCGACGGAGACTGAACGAAGAGAAGATAGAGCCGTGTGACGTGGCCTGTGGCATGCTGACGCGACGGCCTATGATTGGTAGGGACGACGTGTATAAGCCAAATGGCGCACAACGATTGATTGGTTCAGAGTGGCTTTTCACGCTGACGCGGCATCTTCTGATTGGTTGAAACATTTTGTCCGCTATTCGACGCACCGAGCAACACGCATTTCTAGGCAAACTGTCCGGCATCCGATTATTGCAAGTAAATACTCCATTTTGAGTATTTTTTTGCCACAAATTCAACCGCGCACTCCGTTTCAACTAAAAATGAAAAAAACATATTATTTAATATAATATTTAAATATTTTCAATAAATAATATACTAAAATGGACTACTAATTTCCTATAAAATACTGACTTATCATCGCAGTATGTATGTATTTACTTTTGTGGGTTTTTGGGGAGTGTAGAACATTGAATACATGTATATGGATCTTTCGTTATACTTATTTCGTCTTTTATATATACATGGTATTTTTTCCGGGTTTTCCACTACTTAGGATTGTTAAATACTACATAACTTACTCAATTAAAGACTTCCATTGTAAAATTGTAATATAACTTGATAAATTGATTAACTGGCTAGTTAAATCATTAATACTTAAATGGAGATTCATTAGTTGAACTAGGGTTAGTTAGAAAAGTGTAAGCAACCAGTTAGGTCGCAGGGCGTCATAGGTAAACGGGCCATGACATGGCAGGGCTTGGTGACATGGGATGCGATATGGTGAATCCCAAGGCTGCCTCGGGATTTGGGACCGTCATAGTTTGATATTAGAGTGAGGTTCGATGGAGCCTCTGGAATACCTTAAGAAAAAATAAATAAAACTTAACAAACAAACCTTAGTTGTGGAAACCTAAAGATCCTAACTTAGAATCATAGTTGGAAGCAAACTTGAGACGGGTAGTGATAGGGCTTATATGTGTGTTATGTTTTTGATTGTATATATTATATACAAGTATATGAAAGGTGATTTTGGTGCACGTTTTTCGATGTAGGTTACGATGGATGGCCTACCGACTCCACCTACTATAGATGTTGGTCAGAGTTGTGACTAGACTAGAGATGAGGGTTTGGATTCAGCGATAGCTGCACAACTCGCAGCTCTTGATAGGCAGTTTGAGCTTTTGATGGACATGATTCGCGCATAGACAACAGTGATTGCATCACTTACTGTTGCTCACATACAAGGCGTGACTGGGACGACAGTTGCTCTAATGGAAATTCTATCGACTATTCAAGCTATACAGGCGCATGCAGTGGTACAAGAAACTCCTATAGTGGTTACTACACCATAGTAGCACAAATTGAGACATAAACTGCTATGCAAGCACAAACAGACGTATTTGAGTCATTGATGATAACAGAAGTTAAATTGATAAGGAGTTCATCAAATTTGATCTCGGATATTTTCATGGAGGTAGAGACCCAGAGGCAGCCAGAAATGGTTGATTGCACATCATGGGTTACATAAGCTACTGCAGATTCAAGAGAGCATCCTGGCCGGGATATTAGGGCATATACTGAGAGGGGATGCTGTCGTATGGTTGACAACATACACAGATACTCTTCCAAAGTCGACGACATGGGAATAGTTCAGAGAGGAGTTTCAAGCTTTAAGACAGGGTAACCGGTTAGTGTTACAGTACATGGATAGATACTAGTTGTAGCATCTCATATCCCGATTAGGGAGATACTTGGCCTGAAACTCCAATTAAGCCCTGGTAACCCAGCCAGACTTAACTACAGCCGGCAACCTTTCCATCAGTACCTGATAAACTCAACCTAAATAATTCAAAGTAATAGGCAACATAAAATTAAAACTTTTTCAATATATATTCAATATACGGTTATATAGAGTTTATCAAAACCCAAATATCATGATTATAAACCTCATAATCCTGTTTGTATACATCGAAATATATCAAACATTGTGTGCATAACTAAATCGTAGAGAAAATATAAGATACCTAAATGTTTTCATTTCCTTTAGCTGAAGTGCAGGGTTGCAAACCTGAAATATTGAATTTGTAAGTGCTTCAACTTGCTCAGTAAGTAACCAAACCATTAATATTCCATATAGTAATCAAGAACATTATGAAATAATAATACGCACTAATGTAACTAACAAGAATATGGAAAACATATAAATTCAATACAAAAACGGATGCAAAGCAAGTTATCATGGACTATTACACTGTGATCCCCATTTTATTTTATAAAACTATGGTTGATTACCTACTAACACCATTAATGTGATTGTTAGACTAATATAATAGCCGATATTTTGTTTAGTTAATCCATTAATGCACAATGGTTATATCCCAAGCCCTTTAGTGTTTCTGTAATCCATGCAACCTATCGAATTGAGCATGAGTTATTTATAGGTCGTGAAGTGAACCTATATCCTATAAACCTTTTATCAAAACCATGAGTTATAGTCATGGTCACATTACACACCGTTTTCTATTTAATGAAAACCATCACAATGTACATAGTCCCCAATTTCATTTCAACAACTATATGAGCTATATATGCTAGAATAGCCAGGTAATATTGATAAATAAGTGAATCTGTACTTACATCGGTCTAGTTTTTTGTCCAAACTCCTAAATTTTTGGGTCACTAACACTTTATCAGAGATCTAACACCTATTATAGACCATTTGTAGTTAATATAGGTCCAATACACTCTAATTAGAACCCCTAATCTGGTCCTTAAGTCCATTTAAAATCCTTAAGAAATCTCAATAATACTGCTATTTTTTTGGGGTCGGAGTGCCCTCCCTCAGTGGGTGGGGCGCGCTCCACCAACCGGGTTCATCACAGTTGATGAAGGGAGCGTGCTCCACCCTGTGCTATCAAAATAGGACACAGGGTAGCAACCACTGTACTTCTCACTAATTCATCCAAATCACTTAAACAGTTGTATAAACTGCCAAAATCCATCAAAGAGAACCTCTAGTGAGGTAACAAATCAAAACCAACAATCAAACATCATAATTAACAGCGATTCTATTATCACTATCGAATTAAACTTTAACAAACATAAGAAAAAATCACACCAAAGTGATGATCTGTCATTGTTGATTCCATTAAACTCCTTAATCAAGACTAATTCAACTCCTTAGATGACTTCTCTCGATCTAAATCAAACCCTTAAACCCTCACCTCTCTGTTCGATCGAAATGAATAGATAAACATGAGGTTTAGTTTATATATAGACTTTTCTCGAGATGCGCATCATGATATTTCGAGGTCGATCAAGTGGTTGACACATTAAATTGACACTTCTTAAAGTGACACCAATTTTAACATATCAAACACTTACACTCCATTCGAGACGATCAAATGAGCCATATAATTTAACTATTATTTTATTTTTCTAATATATATTTATATATATATCCTATATCTCATGCATTTCTCGCCAATTAATTTACCGAACGTACATACGAGTGTACTCTAGCGTGCACATTCATGCAACGACCCCCTCGTCGCACTTAGTGTACCCATAATTCATTATTTATTGTGTATTTTTCATTTTATAGGCTTGTATATAATCATTTATTATACTACAACCTATATATATAATTTCGTTTAATAATTCAAACAAATATAATTCAGCATGCAAACACACACACACATATACAAATCGAGGTACGTTGGACTTAACCCTAAGCCTAACTCAAGTTAATTAGGATTTGGATTAGTACTAATCACTTGTTTAGTGTAATAGGTTGTTACACCAGTACTTGATATAGTTTGCCAAAGACGTCGCAGGCACCGAGAGATTACAAATTTATTACTTTGTTCGAGGTTTTATTGAGGACAAAACTAGTGCCATTGTTTCTTCTGGAGCTCAAACACTGTAGGAGATGTATGATATAACACTTACCTGTGAGACACATCTGATGAAGAAGGGCAATAGGCGTTAATCTAATGAGTCAGAGAGGCTGATAGGATAGAGTTATGGCAAAAAAGACAGAGAGATCGAGATGACAAAAATGACAAATAGTATGGTCAAAGTCGTAGGGATGATTATCGGGCAACCAGAGCTTATGTTGTACCCGCACTACCAACACCGTCGCATAGACAACTTTAGGATCATGCAGGCAAAGATCGAGGATCACAAGGTCATGATATGGATATTTGACTGCATATTGGCAATGTGGGCAGGAGGGATATATCTAGAGGGATTTTCCAATGAGATTGGTAACTCTAGAGACATCGACATTGGTGCAGACTCGATAGCCGATGCATGTGGTGACTGAGCCAGGCCGGGAGAGGTCCCATCATCGGTTCAGGGTACGTAATTTAAAGTTATGTATAATTCTAGTTAAATGTCGTGCACGTATGATAGAAAATGGTAGACTAAGGTAGGTCTTGGTCTAGCATGGGATTGTCATGGAGGGAAAAGTTAGGTCGCGGCATGGCATGGGATTTTCATGGTGGAATAGGGTAGGTAATGACATGGCTTGAGATTGTCATGGTATGTTATGGTCGATATTGTCATGGTATGTTATGGTCGATTAGGACTATTATGTTGTGATACATGATAGGAGGTTTATAATTACTAGTGTTAGGTAACTGGGTTAGGGAAACTTGAGCATGGAATGGAGCTAACAGTAGGTTACGGAGGTGTTGGAGAGTGTGATTGGTTATGATCACCTCGGCAGCACTTTCCTATGTCTCAATGCAACACTATGTTCCCTGTGATGGGAGTAGTGGGGTGAAGGACCATAGATTGGTGTTATCAAGGTGCGAGGTGTGGTTACACTGGGATAGGTTAGATGCACCAGGGATTTCTCGAGATCTAGATTTTAGGGATGAAGTTTCTCTTAGCTGGGAAGAATTGTAATGAACAAAATTAATTAAACTAAGATTAGTGTTAATCTCGATGATTAACAGTCATAATTTGAGCATTACATAGATAACTTGGTTGATTCGGACACGAGAACCGAGAGAATATATTATTTGTGGATAATGGTCACCTAGGGGTGATGTTTAAACATTATATTATTATATTGCATCACATGTGTGTATGTTGTTATCGGGTGAGTTGGTGTGACGAGTATTCGCTTCGTAAGGCGTGTCAATGCGGGTATTGCGTAGGTGAACTATGGGTACATTAGGAAGCTCGATTAGTTCAAGTTAAGATGACGGGTGGATCAATTCAAATGGGTAATGTAACCATAGGCTAAGTTAATTAAATTATAACAATATGCTATAGTGTAACTTGAAATGCGTGCCAAGACACGGGACATCGAGTGCTGCGTAGTTTAGGGTTAACGGGATCACAAATTTTGTCAATTTGGTGAATAAAAATACTAACTATATGTATTATAATGGACCTAAGGTAATGTAATTCGATCAAATAAATAAAGGCCTATAATTTGGTTAATAAATTGGAAACCATATGATTTTCTTAGAGATACGTGTTGGCACATCTAAGAACCATGTGAGTAGCGAATTAGTGTCACTTAGATTGATTTAGTGGAGAGTAAATGGGTTACATGTCAAGTGGTAGGCTATTAGATAAGTCTCGTGATACGTAAACACATTTACATCAATGGTTATCAGTCAATCTCACTTTAATATATAAGATCAACACATGCAAGTAAACCATTTTCATTTCTCAACCTAGGAACCAAGAAAGCTTGCTGGAAAGGAATATATCATCAAGGTTTGTTGAATAAATCAGTATGTGTTGGTGAGGAATTGATTAAGCTAAGTGGTTCATCAACTAGGTAACAATTCTACACTAGCAACTTATCTAAAATTTTGGTGTTTTGATGTAAAACTCAAAGTTGATCAATGGGTCACTGATTTTCGATGAATTGTTAGTGAATTTCAAGTATAATAAATGTTTCAAAGGAATTTGTAAACAAGTTTTGATAAAAATTGGATTTTGGTGAAAATTGGAAAAACAAGTGAAATACATGGATTTAATGATTTTAAGCTAATTAATGTTGTTCTTGTAGATTTGAATGATGTTTCAGAGTTTATATTAAAAGGAGAATGGTTTTGTTGGGTTTGGTTAGCTAAATGGGGAGTTGGGGATAAAATTCTAGAATTGAGAATTATGTCACAAAACGTAGTTAGCGCACTAACTAGGCTGGCTAGCAAGCTAACCAGTTTGGGCTCCTAACCATTTTTCAAAATGAAGAGCAACAGCGTGCTAGACTGATTCCTTAGCTTAGCGCGCTACTCATACCTAGCGCATTAGGCAATCCAATTAGCACGCTAATGACAGATGAAAAACTAAATTTAAAGGGCTGTTTTGGGATTTTCAACTTAATACATACCCAAACACTTATAAACATACTAAATATGTAAAATCGGACTTCAAGGACTTAAGCAACCATAGCTCGAGTATTGGGGAGCTAGTCAGATCGGATCCGGGAGCTCGGGGAAGTCGGAGTGCGTAATGAGATGTGTAAACCCATTGGAATGTCTCACAGAATTCATGGCTTGTTTTATCGATATTGCATTTCATGTGTGAGTGTTGGTGGGCTCTCCTATCTCAATTTGTGTATATATTGGTTTTGGCTAAATCACTTGCACGGGTTATTTGTGAGTAGGATATACTTGCGACCGTCAAAAGGGATTAGGATGGTCCTGATGTTTAACAACGTTTGGAAGGGATCATGCCATTCACCAAAGTTGGGATTTAGTCACTGTAAGCCTGTAAATATATACGTTGTTCCTATTCGATTTTATCGATTACAGGCTGGTTTAGGTCAGTGTATTATTATGACTATACCATTGCTTACTTATTAATTCTTTATTTCCGAGCATGTTTAGTTGGTAAGTGTTGTTTATTTCATGTTATTGATTATGTTTGTCATGTGTTGCTTACTTTCATAGGAATATGACGTACTATTGCCAAGTGTTATATTCGTATGCCTCATACTTTATATGTTTTATTTCATGAATATTGTGTAGAATTCTCTTGGGATTTTACTCACTGGACTCACCACTGTATTTGTTGGGTGACCGAGTACAGATCCGTCAACGATCAAGAGCAAGGGCAAGGTGGTATTGGGTGACTACCTATAAGATAGTGACGTCAGCTCGTATGTGACCGCAATATATATGTATTTAATTTTGTGGGGTTTTAAGGAGCGTAGAACATTGAATACACGTATATGGATCTTTATCTATACTTATTTTTCCTTTGATATATACATGGTATCGTTTTGTCGAGTTTTCCACTCCTAGGATTGTTAAATATTGCATAACTTACTCAATAAAAAACTTCTTATGACGGCCCCAAATTTCAGACCGCCTTGCTACCCGCCACATCGCATACCACGTCAACTAGCCTTGCTACATCATGGCCCGCTTCTTCTTGACGCCTCGCGACCTAATGGATTGCCTACACTTTTCTAGCTAACCCTAGTTAAGCTAACTAACCTTTACATAAGTATTAATAATTCAGTTAGCCAGTTACTCAATTTATCAGGTTATGTTATAATTTTATAGAGGAAGTCTTTTTAATGAGTAACTTATGCAATGTTTAATAATCCTAAGTAGTGGAAAACCCGGCAAAAAATACCATGTATATATCAAGGCAAGATAATTATAACAAAAGTTCCATATAGTTGTAATCAGTGTTCTATGGCCCCCAAAATCCAACAAAAGTAAAATAAATACATACTGATATCATACGAGCTGGCTCCACAATCTTAGAGGTACTCGCCAAGTACCTGCTTGCCCTTGCCCTTGCTCGTCGAAGGATCTACACTAAGTCACCCAATAAATACAGTGACGAGTCCAAGGAGTAAAACCCCAAAAGAAGTCCACACAATATTCATGAATTAAAACTGATAAACTATGAGACGTGTTAATATAACACTTGGCGAAAGTACATCATATTCCCATAAATGTAGGCAATATATGATAATAAAAAATAGTATCGTGAAATAAATAAACAATATGTACCAACTAAACCAGCTCAGAATTAAAGCATTAATAAGTAAGCATAAATATAATCACGAGAAAACTATGATATACACCAGCCAGTAATCAATAAATTGAGTAGGAACCACATATTTAGTTACAGGCTTACAATGACTAAACCCCAACTACGGTTACCGGATGAACCCCTTCAGATCTTATTTCAAGTCAAGGGAACACCCTAAATCCCTCCCAACGGTTTTAAGTATATCCTACTGCAATCGACACGAGCACTAAACACAAGTAACTCGTGCAAGCGATTTAGCCACAACCAATATGTACACAAACCGAAATAGAAAAGAAACCCCATGTATGCTTACCAGCAATCACACATGAAATGCGATATCGATAAATCCAAACCATAAATTTTGTGAAGCATTCTCAATGGGTTTACGCACTTCAACACGCGCTCCAACTCCCACGAACACCCGAATCTGACCCGACAAGCTCCTCGATACCTGAGCTACAGTCCCCTAAGTCCCTTAGGTTAGTTAAGTGTGTTTATTGTGTATTCAAATTGGTTGAATATGTTTCAAATTGATCTACCCAAATCAGCCCTAGAGATAAATTAAGTCTCAATTTCAGTCTTATATTACAACGCATTTTTGGCATGAAATGGTCCAAATTTCAAAATCTTCCACCATTTCAAAGATCATTGATCTCTATCTTATCTTTTCGAAAACGTTTAGTTTTCAATATTCTGATTTAAAACAGAAGAGATATCATTATTCTACTAAACATAGCTATAATTGGAACCTAATCTGACCAGCGGATTTAGAAAATCTATTCCTCCCAATTTGTATTTTCAAAAAGGTGATTTTGGGTCACAAGGCAGTAAACATACCCAAATACAACATACTAAAAAATCAGCTCATTTGGATAAGTAATTATGGAGTTATGCCTCTAACAAATTTAGTTTCAAAACTTTTCTTTTGAATTCTAGCACCTACTTGTAGAGCACTTTTAGACATGAAACAAATTGAATTACAACATTTTTGGTTACTTAAAGTTATTACCTTTTGAGTAAGCTTTCAAATGCCACTAATTTCGGTCGATTTAGATCTAAAATGAACAAGTTATGACCAAATTACATAGACTAATTCCTAATATAACGTGCAGAATTCTAGTTTTGGTCTTGCAACTTCAAAAATTCCAATCTTTATGATTTCAAATCCAAATTAAGAACTTCAATATAGTTGGATTATCAGCTTCAAATGAGAAACCCAAATATATAAACCAATTGCAAATATTCAATCATCTACCCTTTAGAATTAGTCAAAAACCACAAATGATTTCAATCTGACATAAATAGATATATACCTAGTTGATGTACCACCTAGCTTGAGAAATTCTCACCAGTCTTCCATGGATTCCTTCTCTCCATCAACCTTTTTCTTCTCCAGCAAGTTCTCTTGATTCATAAGTTGAAAATGAAAATGGTTTCCTTGCATGTGTTGATCGTATATATTAAGGTATTATTGATTCCTAGCCATTGATCTCCATGTATTTACTTATCTCGAAGCTCATCTAATGATCTACATCTTGACATGTATCCCATTAAATCCCACTAACCCAATTAAAGTGACACTAAGTTGCTACTCACATGGTTCCTAGATGTGTCAGCACGTATCTTTAGGACAATCTCATGGTTTCTAATTTAAATAACCAAACTATAGGCATTGATTTATTTGATTCAATTACATTAGCTTAGGCCCATTATAATATATATATATATATATGGTTAGTGTTTTTATTCACCAAATTGACAAATTTTGTGATCCCATTAACCCTCGACTACTTGGCCCTCGATGCCTTATTTTTCGGCAGGCAATTCGAGGTACGCGATACCTTTTTATTTTAATTGAGTTTTACTTGGCCTATGGTCACATTACCCATTTTAATTGATTAACTAGTCATCCTTACATGTATTAGTCTAGTTTCCAGGTGTACCCATAGTTCACCTACTCACTACCCGCATTGACACGCCTTTCGAGGTAAACATCCATCCACAAACTCGCCTAATAGATACATACGCACATACGGTGCAATATAATAATAATAATTTTAAACAACACATATACACAACCACTATCTATAAATAACATATTTCCTCGATTCTCATGTCTACGCCAACCGAGTTGTCTACTAAAGCCCGAACTATAACTGTTAATCCCCGAGATTAACGCTAATCTAAGTTTAATTAATTTATGACGTTACAAGTCTTCCCAACTAGGAGAACTTCATCCTCAAAATTTAAATCTCGAGTATACTCTTATGTCACTATCATATCCCCGTATGACCACTCCTCAACCATGATAGTCCCCTTCTATAGTCCCTTGAACACCTTACTACTCCCATAGCAGGGAACATAATGTTACCCTGAGACGTAGGCGCATGTTGCCGGGGTAGTCAAAATCGGCCACTCTTTTCCAACTCCTCCGCAACCTACTCTCAATTCTATTTATGTGTTCAAGTTTCTCTTACCCAGTTACCTAACACCAATAACTGTAAACCTCTCCTATCATGTATCCCAACATGGTAGTCCTAACCAACCATCACTTACCATGACAATCCCATGCCATGCCATAACATATCCTTACTCACCATGAAAACCATGTCATGCCATGACCTATCCATACTCACCATGAAAATCTCATGCCATGCTATGACCTATGACAATCCCATGTCATAACACAATAAGCTATCTTTGTACCACTATAATCTACCATCGTACTACTATGCATGCATAAACCTTAAACTATAATTATTAAGAATTTAAATTCATGTACCCTGAACCCGCTACTAAAACGTCTCCCGACGTGCCTCAGTCTCTACATGTATCGTCTCTCGAGTCTGTACCGATGTCACCACTACTAGAGTCGCCGATCTCTATGAACAGTTCCTCCTGATGTGACCCTTCTATCCGCATCGCCAACATATAATCCTCCATCTTGGTCCTTCTCACTGACTCCCTAACCACTAGCCCTGACCTTATGATCTCCAGTCTCTGCCTCTTTGGTCCTGAGTGTGTCTCTGAAACAGTGCTGGTAATGCAGGTACGTCATACGCTTTGGCTAACTGATCATCATCCCTACAGCCTCGATCGTACCATCTATCTTCTCTATCATCCCAGTCTCTCAGTCTCTTCTACCTAGCACTCTGTCTAGTTTGTCCGTTCGACTTAGTAGATGAACGTCTGTTACTACTCTACATCAGATATGTCTTATAAGTAAGTGCTCTATCATACATCTTCTGTAGTGTTTGCGCTTCAAAGGAAACTATGGTGCTAGCTATGTCCTCGATCAACCCTCGGATGAAGTAATAAATATGTAATCTCTCAGTGCCTCCGATATCTGTGGCAAATTGTATCAAGTACCAATATCTATCTATGTACTGTAACACTGACCAGTTACCCTATCTTATTGCTAGAAACGTCTCTCTCAGCCTCAACTTCACCTCCATGGGTATGTACTGATCATAAAATAACTCTTTGAACTTTGCCCATGTCATCGGCTCTAGGTAAGTATCTGTATACATTGTCCACTACATAGCCGCATCCCCTCTAAGCATATGCCCTAATATCTTGGCCTGTACGCTCTCTTGAATCCGTAGTAGCCTGTGCAACCTGTGATGTGCAATCAACCACTTCCAAACTGCCTCTGGGTCTCCACCTCTATGAGAGTATCTGGGATCGAATTTGATGAACTCCTTCATCAACTTGGCCTCTTCCATCATCGAAGTCTTAAACATGTCTGCATGTGTCGATGTAGCAGTTGACATCTCATTCGGTGCTATGGTCGATGCAACAACCACTTTCGGAGTCTCCTATACCACTGTATGCATCGGTATAGCCTGAATAATCGATGGAACTATCATCGAGGCAACTGTAGTCTCAGTCGTGCTCGGTACCCTAGTAGCGAAAAGTGATGCAATTTGCGGCTATTTGTGCGCCCATCATATCCATCAATAGCTCGAGTTGTCTATCATGAGCTGTGAATCGTGCGACTATTGTCGAATCCAAACCCTCATATCTAGTCTGGTCGCTCACCTATCCAACATCTGTAGTAGGTGGAGTCAACTTGGCATCCATCGTGATCTGCATCAAAAAGCATGTGCCGAATCACCTTCCATATATGTGTATATAATATATACAATCAAAAACATAACACGTATATAAACTCTATCGCTACCCGACTCAATTTTCTTCCCAACTAGGATTTTAAGTCAGGATCTTTAGGTTTCCACATTTGAGGTTTGTTTATTAAGTTTTATTTAATTTCTTTAAACTACTCATAAGTCTTCTTCGAAACCACTCTCTGATACCAAATTGTGACGAGCCCAAATTCTAAAATGCCTTGCTACCCGCCACGTCGCATCCCACGTCAACTAGCCTTGCCATGTCATGGCACGCTTCTCTTTGATGTCTCGTGGCCTAACGAGTTGCTTACACGTTTCCAGCTAACCTTAGTTATGTTAACTAACCTTTACATAAGTATTAATGATTTGGTTAGCCAGTTACTCAATTTATCAGGTTATATTATAATTTTACAGCGGAAAGTCTTTTTAATGAGTAACTTATGCAATGTTTAACAATCTTAAATAGTGAAAAACTAGGCAAAAGATACCATGTATCTATTAAGGCGAGATAAGTATAACCAAATTTCTATATACATGTAATCAGTGTTCCCCAAAACCCAATAAAAGTAAAATGAATACATATTGATATCACACACGAGGTGGCTCCACAATCTCAGGAGTAGTCACCCAGTACCTCCTTGCCCTCACCTTTGCTCGTCGAAGGATCTACACACAATCACCCAACAAATACAGTGACGATTCCAATGAGTAAAATCCCAAGAGAAGTCTACACAATATTCATGAATTAAAACTGATAAACTACGAGACATGCGAATATAACACCTGTCAACAATACGTCATATTTTCATGAATGTAGGCAACATACGAAAAGGAAAAGCAGTAGCAACAGGTACCAACTAAACCAGCTCAGGAATAAAGCATTAATCAGTAAGCATACGTATAATCACAAGAAAAACCTGACCTACACCAACCAGTAATTAATAAATCGAATAGGAACCACGTATGTACTTACAGGCTTATATTGACTAAACCCCAATTACGATTACGAGATGAACCCTTCCAAATGCTATTTCAAGTCAAGGGAACACCCTAATTTCAAGTCAAGGGAACACCCTAAAACCTTCCCGAAGGTCGTAACTATATCTTACTGTCGTCGACATGAGCACTAAACACAAGTAACACATGTTAGGGCATGTGCCTTAGATCAATCCACAAACATTATTTATCTTATATTTTTATTTAATAAAATAGAAGTTTTATTTGTTATTTTATTATAAGTGATTGCATGTTTACCTTATAGTAAGATATATGGGTATTTGTTGAAATATTCTAAATGTCCCTAGTCGGTCATTATACTGGTAACTATAATGAATTAAGACTAGTGTGAATCTTGATTGATGGTCATGTGATGATCATGCATGTAGGGATACGAATCAATATCATGAGTACTTGTTAGAGAATAAGTTACTGGACTGACCTGCTATGAGAATACCACATGGATTAAGTCATAGGTGTTACTCAAGATAGATATATCATTTAGTCTTTCGACTTGAGATTATCATAGACTTCAATATTATAAGCATAATAATTTGACACAATCAAATGTTGTCTTTAACCGGACAATTATAAAGATTGTGATAGGTTACCGTGTGAATAATATGTGAAGGTGTGTAATCAAGATATAATTTTTCACTCTCGTATAGAGAGATACCAGTAGATCCTTCGATAAGATAGACTGATAATGGCCAAGTCCATGTGAATTGATATGATCAATGTCACTGAGAAGTTTTTTAGTTTACCTAAAGATCGAGACTAGTATGATTGAACATTAAGGGTGACTTTTCTTGCCTTATGTTTAATCAAATGATATCGCACGATAAAATGATATGATATATATTATTAATTAGGTTGTATCAATGTTGATATTCATGCTACTTAGGTAGTCATAATGCCTTGCTAGTGACCACTTATGACTTGTGTACCAAAATGGTTTTTTGGTTTACTGCCAAAGTCGCATGAACCTATTGGGTCACACACAAAGAATGGCTTTGCACAGTTTTAATTGGTCAGAGTAACGAATTTTATATGATAAAATTCATGACATAAAAGCCCTTATGATTTGTTATATGATAACTTATTAATAAGGGCGTATGTGTAATTTGTTTAAATTGCCTAAATACAACAGTTCTATTACAAATAGGATTTTAAGTGAGGGCTTATCTACAAATATAAATAAATGGAGTAACTCTAAAAAAAGAAATAAGATTTTCGTTTTACAATTTTTGAGTTCTCTGGATTTAGAGAGAGAAAAGTTTTCAATTTCTCTTGGGACTAGCACTCTGAATTGTGGTTGCCGTTCGTGTGTGGATTTTTGATAGAGGACGCACACTTGAACGTCTTGAAAATCAATAAATCAAAAAGGAAATCACGTAATAAGGTATTATTTACTTTCGTAGATTTAGTTTAATGGAACTTATTTTTCATCCTATTGGGGGTTTTTCAAAATTTGTTTTGAATTTTTCGTTGCGTATGAACCCCATAATGGGTATCGGAGCATTAGGCTCGGTTCTATTAAACGTTTGCATGTTTTCACTGATGTATATATGATATATGTGTGAAAACATAATCTTGATTAATGTATATATGATATACATATAGATTCTGTGATAATTGTTATCAAAAATTGGTTTTAAAGCATGTTGTTAATTCATGTATATTGATACATCGCATGAGATGATTCACTGATAGTATTCATGTTTAGAATATTTTAATTGACATATATTTTTATATTGAACGATATGAATTTTGTATGTTCATGGAAGACTTCATGTTTAGGTAAATATGATTCTGATCTTGAACACGTATTTTGTTTTATTCAATAATTATGTATGTCTCCATGGTAGAGATCATGATTAGATTAACATGATTAATTTAATATGATTCTGATGTTAAATGCATGATTAATATCTCGAAATTGATTTTGATCATATATCTCATTGTAGTAATCCATTAGTATATTCCTACGAGATAGGAGATATAATTATAATTAGATTAGAATTACAAATCCTATAAGATATGTGAGATATAAAACAAATCCTAATTGGCTTAGGATTCAAATTATCTTAAGTTCCAATTTGATTAGGATAAAATATTAAGTTAATGGTGGAACCGAGATAATTAAAACATTTTAATTAATATTTTCGAAATTAAACTAAGGGGCAATTTTGATTGATTGGATTGATTAAAATTATAAGAGATTTTAGGCGATTTTCAATTTTTGGAATTGAAATTTGTTGTCTAAAAAAAATTTGGGCACTGCCCCCTGTACCACCGCTAGCTGACCGGCTAGCGGACCGCCATTAACTGTTCGTAACGTCCAAAAATTCGTACAATATTCAATATTTATATGATTTCCTAACTTTTTTTGTGATTATTCATGCATTGTAATATATGATATTTATCTTATTAAATTATGATCACTAAAACAAACAAAAATCCCTCTTTCAAAGTTTAAGTCAATTGTCATCCATTCTCAAACACTTGTCAAGGCTTCGATCACATCAACATGGGTTTGCTTTTGCAGAGTGTATTATGCTATCTTGGTGAGGCAAGTTGAATAACAGTTACTTTATTTTTGAAATAGTTAGACTTGATAAAGCTATCAAAACGGTTTTAGGCTTTAGGCACTAGATGAGATAAAATATGATAAGACATAAGATGTCATAATCTCATAAAATAACTAAAAGTTACATATGATGTAATTGGTAACTGGTACCTACCTAAATAACCTAATTCGAAGTGTCATGCCATAGCTGTTTTGGAATTAGATGAAACATGGATTTTAGTCCCTTAAATTAACATAGCATTTTTAATGAGGATTGTTAATTTAGTGGGAGTTTATTCCTCTATACCAAAATGAAATTTTGCATAATCTTTGTTGTAGATCTATGGTCTCTTCAAATCACACTAATTTCTTATCACTGCGATCCATCCTTAAGAAGGATAAGTTGTTTGGGATAAACTTTCTTAACTAGTTTAGAAACTTGAAAATTATTTTTAAGCATGAACGCAAGTTGTATGTCCTAGATGATCATATTCCTGAGGAACCACCAGCCAATGTTTTAAGAGCCGTGAAGGATGCACATGTTAAGCATGTTAACGACTCAACTGATGTTGCATGTATTATGTTGGCAACCATGGTTCCTGAACTTCAAAAGGACATGGAACATATGGAAGCTTACGACATGGCTACGATGCTGAAGGAAATGTTCCAACTGCAGGCGACGTAAGAAAGGTTCGAGACAGTCAAGAACCTTCATTCTTGCAAAATGGTTGAGGGTGCGTCAGTTAGTCCTCATGTTCTAAAAATGAAAGGCCATGTTGACCATCTTGACAGACCTGAATCTCCCAAAAGCCAAGAGTTGGCTACGGATTTGATCATGAATTCATTGTTTGATAGTTATTTACAATTTGTTATGTGATAAACTATAACATGAATAACATGGAGACGTCTATCTCAGAGTTCCATTTGATGCTTAAACTGCTGAGAAAAATGTCAAGAAATCCATTGCTAGTGTGTTGATGGTTCAGAAAGAAAAGGCTTTGAAGAAAAAGGGCAAAAGCAAGGCTAAAGTTACCAAGTCTATTGTCACTATCATTAAGCTTATGGAACAAGTCAAGCCCCATGCTACTTCTACTTCACAGTCCCAAAAGGAAAAGGAAAAAGAAAGAAATTTTCATTTCTGCCACGCACTCGGACATTGGTTCAAAAATTGCAAGCTATATCTTAAAGATCTAAAGAAAAAGATTAGTAGTGTGACTACTGCTTTAGGTATTTACATTATTGAAGTTAACGTTTCTACTAGTGATTCCTGGGTATTGGATACCAGATGTAGATGTCACATTTGTATTAATGTGCAAGGTCTCACCAAAAGTAGAAAGCTAAAGAAAGGAGAAGTCATCCAATGAGTTGGAAATGGAGCAAATGTTGTTGCGTTGGCTGTAGGATGCTATGAGTTAATTTTACCTAATGGACTTATTTTAGTTTTAAATAATTGTTATTATGTCCCTGCCTTGAGCAGAAACACCATTTTAGTTTCATGTTGGAATTTGGATGGTTTCAATTTCATTATTGTGAATAATAAATGCTCCATTTCTCGTAAATACATTTTCTTTGTGAATGCTGATTTGTGTGATGGTCTTTATATTCTAAACATGAAAAGGTCAACAAATACTCGCATTCTTAATGTAAATACAAAGAGGTTCAAGTCAAATGATTTGAATCAAACCTACCTCTGGCATTGTCGTCTTGGCCACATAAATGAGAAATGCATTTCTAAACTCCATAAAGATGGACTTTTAAACTCATTTGATTTTGAATAATATGAAACGTATGTGTCTTATTTACTAGGCAAGATGACAAAGAGTCTCTTTACCGGACACAATGAAAAGGCAAATGATTTATTGGGTCTAATAAATACTGATGTATGTGGTCCAATAAATACAATGGCTAGAGGTGGTTATCAATACTTCATTACATTCGCAAATGACTTCAGCAGATATGGTTATGCGTATCTCGTGAAACATAAAGGTGAATCTTTTGAGATGTTTCAAACATTTCAGAATGAAGTGCAAAATAAACTTAGAAAAACTATTAAACCACTTCGATTAGATCGAGGTGGTGAATATTTAAGCCAAGAGTTTGATGATCATCTTATAAACTGTGGGATTGTCTAACAGTTAACTCCTCCAAGAACTTCATAATGGAATGGTGTTTCTGAGAGTAGAAATCAGACTTTATTGGATATGGTTCAATCTATGATGAGTCATGCCGATCTTTCAATTTCTTTTTGGGTTTGAAACTATTGAGTTTACACTAAATTGTGTTTCTTCTAAAGCGGTTGATAAGACACCATATGAGATGTGGTTTGGGAAAAAATCAAGTTTGTCTTTCCTTAAGATTTAGAGCTGTGAGGTTTTCATACAATGACAAATCTCAGAAAATCATCAGCTAAATTTACCAAGTGTGTATTCATTAGTTATCCTAAAGAAACTAGAGGATACTACTTTTATAATCTTGTTGAGAACAAAGTGCTTGTTGCTCGGAATGTTGTCTTTATGGAAAAAGAGTTTATTTCAAAAGACAACAGTAGGAATAAAGTAAGTCTTAAAGAAATTCAAGAACTACAAATAAACACTCAACTGCCAGTGGGAGATCAACTAAGTCTTGAACTAATTGATCCTCCACGGGTATCATAAGGCCCTCGTAGGTTTGATAGGGTAAGACTTCAACCTGAGAGATTTGGATTTCTTATTACTAATAGTAGCGAGGTGTTGCTTATGGATCAAAATGAACCTACTACTTATCAGGAGACTGTTTATAGCCCTAAGGCAGATAAATAACTTAGTGCTATGAATTTTGAGATGCATTCCATGTATGATAACAAAGTTTGGAACCTAGTTGATTTACCTGAAGGTGGTAAGACCATTGGATGTAAATGAGTTTTCAAGAAGAAAACTGGAATGGATGGCAATGTGCATACTTATAAAGCACGGCTAGTAGCAAAAGGCTTCAGACAGAATCAAGGTATTGATTATGATGAAACTTTTTTCTCCTGTAGCCATGTTTAAATCCATTAGAATTATAATTTCCATAGCTGCATTTTATGACTATGGGATATGGAAAATGGATGACAAAATCGCTTTTCTAAATGGAAAGTTAGCTGAGGACTTGTATATGATACAACTTGAAGGGTTTGTTCATCCTGAGACTTCTAGGAAGGTGTGCAAGCTTCAAAGATCTATTTATGGATTAAAGTAAGCTTCTCGAAGTTGGAGTCTTCATTTTGATGAAGCAATTAAGAAATTTGGTTTCATTAAAAACGAAGATGAGCCTTGTGTATATAAGAAGGTTAGTGGGAGCGTGGTTGTTTTCCTGGTGCTGTATGTTGATGATATATTATTCATTGGAAATGACATCCTAACCTTGCAAAGTGTCAAGTCTTGGTTAGGGAAGTGTTTCTCGATAAAGGACTTCCTTGGGATTAAGATCTATAAGGATAGATCTAAAAAGGCTGGTCGGTCTAAGTCAGAGTGCTTATATTGATAAGGTACTAAATATGTTTAATATGCAAGACTCTAAAACAGGTCATTGCCAATATCTCATGGTATAAATCTCAGCAAGACTTAATTTTTGAAGACTAATGATGAGCGAGATTGCATGAATACGATTCCATATGCATCAGCTATTGGATCTATCATGTATGCCACGTTATGCACTCGACCTGATGTATCATATGCTTTGAGAGCAACAAGAAGATATCAGTCTAATCCCGATAAGAGTCACTGGATAGCAGTAAAGAATATTTTTAAGTACTTGAGAAAGAGTAAAGAAGTGTTCTTGGTCTATGGAAGTTTGGAAGATGAGTGCGACGGCCCCAATTTCCCACAAACTTAGCACCGTCCGACCTAAGCCCACATGGACCCCCGAGCCATACTTGCAAGATCAACGTAAGGCTAGTCAGCCTTTACAAGTTTTTGGGCCGTTACAACAAGCTTGAGTGGTTACACAGATGCAAGTTTTCAAACTAATATATCTAACTTCAGATCGAAGTCTGGATATGTGTTTACTTTGAATGGAGGCGCAATGAGCTGGAAAAGTTCAAAGCAAGAAACTGTCGCATATTCTACAACAAAAGTTGAATATATTGTGGTGCCTGATGCAGTAAAGGGAGCAGTTTGGATAAAAAATTTCATTTCAGAACTTGGTATGGTTTCGAATATAACTAACCCTATTTGCTTGTATTGTGACAACAATAGGGCGATAGTACAGGCCAAGGAACCAAGATCACACCAACGACCTAAACATATACTTAGACGTTTTCATCTAATTCGAGAAATCATTGAGAGGGGAGACGTGAAGATTTGCAGAGTTCCTACAAAAGAAAATGTTGCAGATCCTTTGACAAAGGCTCTTCTACAAGCAAAACATGATGGTCATGTTAGGTCATTAGGTATTAGATATTTGAATTATTGGCCCTAGTGCAAGCGGGAGAGGTTAGGGCATGTGCCCTAAGTCAATCTACAAACATTTTTTATTTTATAATTTTAGTTAATAAAATAGAGGTTTTATTTGTTGTTTTATTATCAATGATTACATGTTTACCTTATAGTAAAATCCATGGGTATTTGTTAAAATATCCTAAATGTCCCTCGTCGGTCATTATACTGGGAACTATAATGAATTAAGACTAGTGTGAATCTTGATTGATGGTCATGTGATGATCATGCGTGTAGGGATACGAATCAAGATCATGAGTGCTTGTTAGGGAATAAGGTACTGGACCGACCCGGAATGAGAACACCACATGGATTAAGTCATAGGTGTTACTTATAATAGGTATATCATTTAGTCTTTCAACTTGAGATTACCATAGACTTCAATATTATATGCATGATAATTTGACACAATCAAATGTTTTCTTTAAACTGACAATTATAAAGATTGTGATTGGTTACCATGTGAATAATATGTGAAGGTGTGTAATCAAGATATAATTTATCACTCTCATATACAGAGAGATATCAGTGGATCCCTTGATAAGATAGACTGATAATAGCTAAGTCCATGTGAATTGATATGATCAATGTCACTTGAATGTTCTTTTAGTTTACCTAAAAATCGAAACTAGTACGATTGAACATTAAGGGCGAGTTTCCATGCCTTATGTTTAATCAAATGATATCGTACGACAAAAGGATATGATAGATGTTATTAATTAGGTTGTATCAATATTGATATTCATGCTACTTGGGTAGTCGTAATTCCTTGCTAGAGACAGCTTATGACTTATGTATCAAAATGGTTTTTGGTTCACTGCCAACGTCGCATGAACCTATTGGATCGCAAACAAAGAATGGATTTGCACAATTTCAATTGGTCTAGGGTAATGAGTTTTATATGATAAAATTCATAATATAAACGCCCTTACGATTTGTTATATGATAACTTATTAATAGAGGTGTATATGTAATTTGCTTAAACAACCTAAAATTCATGATATTAAGTGAGGGATTATTTACACATATAAATAAAGGGTAAAACCCTAAAAACGAAATAAATTTTCATTTTACAATTTTCGAGTTCTCTAGATTTAAGGAGAGAAAGAAAAATTATTTTCGATCTCTCTTGGGGTTAGCATTCCAAATCGTGGTCACCGTTCGTGTGTGGATTTCTTATAGAGGACGCACATTTGAACATCTTGAAAATTAAATAATCAAAAAGGAAATCACGAAATAAGGTATGATTTTCTTTTGTAGATTTAGTTTAATGGAACTTATTTTCGATCTTGTTGTTTTAAAATTTGTTTTGGATTTTCAGTTGCGTATAAACCCCAAAAACACAATAACATGTGCAAGCGATTTAGCCACAACCAATGTATATGCAAATCGAAATAGAAGAGAAACACCATGTATGCTCACCAGCAGTCACACATGAAATGCGATAGCGATAAATCGAAACCATGAATTTTGCGAAGCATTCTCAATGGGTTTACGAACCTCCACACGCGCTCCGACTCCCCCGGACACCCGAATCCTACCTAACAAGCTCCCCGATACTCGAGCTACGGTTCCCTAAGTCCTCAAAGTCAGTGAAGTGTGTTTATGGTGTATTCAAATTGGTTGAATATGTTTCAAATTGATCTTCCCGAATCAGACTTAAAAACTAAATTAAGTCTCAATTTCAGTCTTCTTTTACAACACATTTTTAGGCATAAAATGGTCTATCTTGAAATCTTCCATCGATACAAAGATTTTCAGTCTCTATCTTAGCTTTCTGAAAAGGTTTAGTTTACAAAATTCTGATTTAAAACGAAAGAGATATCATGATTCTACTAAACATAACTCCAATTGGAACTTAATTCGACCAGCGGACTTAGAAAATATATTCCTCCCAATCTATATTTCCTAAAAGGTGATTTTTGGTTACAAGGAAGCAAACATACCCAAATATAATGTACTAAAAGATTAGCTCACTTGGATAAGTAGTTAGGGAGTTATGCCTTTAACAAGTTTAGTTTCAACATTTTTCTTTTGAATTTTAGCATCTACTTGTAGAGCAATTTTAGACATGAAAACAATTAAATTGCAACATCTCCAGCTAAGTAAATTTGTTACCCTTTGAGTAAGCTTTCAAATTCCACCATTTTAGGTTGATTTGGATCTAAAATGAGCAAGTTATCACCAAATTACATAGGCTAATTCCTAATATAACGTGCAGAATTCTAGTTTTGGTCTTGCAACTTCAAAAATTCAAATCTTCATGATTTCAAATCCAAATTAAGAACTTCAATATAGCTGGATTATCAACTTCAAATAGGAATCCAAATATATAAACCAATTACAAATATTCAATCATCTACCCCCTGGTATTAGCCAAAAACCATAAATAACTTCAATTTGACATAAATAGATGTGTACCTAGTTAATGTACCACCTAGCTTGAGAAATTCTCACCAATCTTCCATGGATTCCTTCTCTCCATCAACCTTTTTCTTCTCCAGCAAGTTCTCATGATTCATAAGTTGAAAATGAAAATGGTTTCCTTGCATGTGTTGAACTTATATATTAAGGTAATATTGATTCCTAGCCATTAATCTCCATGTATTTACGTATCTCGAAGCTCACCTAATGGCCCACACCTTGACATGTATCCCACTAACCCAATCAAAGTGACACTAATTTGCTATTTACATGGTTCCTAGATATGTCAACACGTATCTCTAAGACAATATGGTTTCTAATTTAAATAATCGAACTATAGGCATTTATTTATTTAATTCAATTACATTAGCTTAAGGCCATTATAATATATATAGTGGGTGTTTTTATTCACCAAATTGATAAATTTTGTGATCCCACTAACTTTCGACTACCTAGCACTAGATGCCCCGCATCTCGGCACGTAATTCAAGGTACATAATACCCTATTGTTTTAATTGAGTTTTACTTGGCCTATGGTCACATTACCCATTTTAATTGATTAACTCGTCATCATGGCATGGATTAGTCTGGTTTCCTAGTGTACCCATAGTTCGCCTACTCACTACCCATGTTGACACGCCTTTCTAGTCGAACACCTGTCACGCAAACTCGCCTGATAGCAACATACACACATGTGGTGAAATATAATAAAAATAATTTTAAACACCACATATACACAACCACCATCCATAAATAACATATTTTCTTGGTTGTTGTGTACAAACCAACCGAGTTGTCCACGTAATGCCTCAAGTACAACCGTTAATCCCCGAGATTAACACTAATCTTACTATAATTAATTTGGGTCGTTATACTTCTACTGTAAAATTGTAATATAACTTGATAAAATGCTTAACTGGCTAGTTAAATCATTAATACTTAAATAGAGATTAATTAGCTAAACTAGGGTTAGTTAGAAAAGTGTAAGCAACCAGTTAGGTCGCAGGGCATCATAGGTAAACATGTCATGACATGGCAGGGCTTGTTGACATGTGATGCGACATAATGGATCCTAAGGCTGCCTCAAGATTTGGGGCCATCACAGATTGGCTATATGCCAAGTTTAGTAATTACAAATTTTGGTTTTTAGAGGTTAAATTTCTTGGACATGTGGTTAATGCTGAGGGTATATATGTTGATCCAACAAAGGTTGAGGCAATCAGGGGTTGGCCTACTCTCACCACCGCGTCAAAGTTTCAGAGTTTCCTAGGTTTTTTGCATTATTACAGATAATTCGTTGATGGTTTCTCTCGTATTACTCTGCCAATGACTCGGCTAATACAGAAAGACGTTGAATTTATTTGTTCAAATGAGTGCAAGGCTACCTTCAAATATTTGAAGAATAGTTTCACAACAACGATTGTTCTTAATTTACCTAAATCGGGAAGGAGCTAGTGATTTATATTGATGTTTCTCATTCATGTTTGGATTTTGTGCTAATGTAGGAAGGTAGGGTTATAGCTTATGCTTCAAGGCAACTCAAAGTTCATGAAAGAAGTTATCCAGTTCATGATTTTGAGCTAGCTACAGTTGTTTTTGCCTTGAACATTTAGATGCATTACTTGTACGGTGAGAAGTTTACAATATTTTTAGATCATCAAAGTCGAGATTATATGATTACTAAAAGTGATTTGAATATGAGACAGCGTAGATGGCTTGCGTTTCTTAAGGATTATGATTTCACTCTGAAGTACCATCTAGGCAAAGCAAATATGGTTGTTGATGTCTATAGTAGGATAAGAACAGGCAAAGAGAATATAACTACTGCTAGAGCTTCTCAGTTTAGACTTCTTGAGGAAGCTTTTTTAATGAAGATTCATAAAATTATAGCTGGCACATGATCACCTAAGAGAGCTAGTTCTGGAGCTACTAATTTGTTTTTCTGTGCTCCGATTCGGGCTAACCGGAGATGATTCAGCAAGTGATCGATAGCCAGAAAGATTATCATGATTATATAGTGCATAAAAGTTAACGGCTAGTGTAGATTATCTTGATTGGTCAGTCTCTGATGATGGTGTGTTATGGTTCAAGGACAAATTGTAGATTCCAGCTCAAAATCAGTTGAGGCAGGAGTTACTATGGGAATCTCATAGATCTATTTACTTTATTTATCCAGTTAACATTAAGATGTATCGTGATATGAGGCATATTTATTAGTGGTCTGGGATAAATATTGATATTGTTGAATTTGTAAAGAGATGTAAGGAAAGGCCAGTAAGTAAGGGCTGAGCATATGAAGCTTAGAATTTTATCGCATTTGTTGCCTATTCCTGAGTCGAAATGGAAATGTATATTGATGGATTTTGTTTATGGTTTACCTCTGAGTTATCATAAACACGATGCGGTATGGGTTGTAGTTGTCAGGTCGACGAAGTCTGCGCATTTCTTGCCGGTTTTCATTTGAGATCCTCCTGATCGATTATGTAAGGTGTACGTACGTGAGGTATTGAGATTTCATGGAGTTCCAGTGTCGATTACGTCAGATAGAGATGTGAGATTTATGTCAAGGCAGTGGAGTGAATTGCAGAGATAGTTGGGAAGTGTTCTTAACCTAAGTACGACATACTACCCGCAGACTGATGGACAAACTAAGTAGTTGATATTGGTGCTAGAGGATATGTTTCGAGCTTGTGTCCTAGAGTTTGGTGGTAATTGGGAGAAATATATTCCACTGTATGAGTTCTTTTATACAATAGCTATCAGGCTAGCATTAGAATGGCTCTTTTTGAAGCTTTGTATGGTCGGACTTGTCATTAACCTGCGTGTTAGGCAGATATTGAAGATACAGCTTGTCTGAGGTCAGAGTTGATTCAGGACTACACCGAGAGAATTTAATAGATTCACCAACGTTTAACTAAAGCACAACTAAAATAGAAGAGATATGTTGATAAACATCATAAAGTTTTGGAGTTTTCAAAGGACAATCTTGTCCTTATAAAAGTCCCCCTTGAAGGATTGTATAGGTTTGGATTACGAGGTAAACTAGATCCAAGGTATATTAGGTCGTTATGAGTGCAAGAAATGATTGGTCTTGTAGCTTACAGGTTAGAGTTACCTCCTCAGTAGTCGAATTTCATAATGTCTTCCACATATCTATGTTTCGCAAGAAGGAGACTCGGTTCACTCCAAGGATTGATTGGAATGAATTTGATCTTCGAGAAGAATTATTTATGAAGAGTACCCGATTCAAATACTTGATTGTAAGATTCAGAGGCTAAAAACCAAAAAGATTCCTTTGGTTAAAATGAAATGGTAAACCAACCTGGGAGCGGGAGTCTTATATGGAGTAGTTTCCATTTCTCTTCGAAACTGCAGTAAATTTTATGTTTACTTTGATTTCGAAGACGAAATTGCTTTAAATTGGGGAGATTTAAATGACCTGTTACCTTAAGTTGGTGATTAGTGTTAATCCAAATCATAATTAACCTTAGTTAAGCTCATGGCTAAGTTCGACGTACATCAATTTGCGTGTGCATGAGTTTATGTGATAGTTTATGTTTGTTTGGAATGTTTAATGAATTTTATATGTATAGTATAAAAGATGATTTATATACAAGCCTATAATCGAAAAATACGTAAATAAACAATGAATAACAAGTACACCAAATGAGACAAGGGGTCGTGAAATGAATGTGAACACCCAAGAATACTTGTAGGCATGTCTGATGAATTTATTGACGAGAAAATACACAAGGTATATATATTTAAAAATATATTTCATATATAATATATATTAAAAACTAAAAGTTTGGTTTCAATTATATGGATCATCGGATCGCCTCGAGATGAGCATAAATGTTGATGGTGTCAACATGTATGTCACTTTTGGGGTGTCATGTTAGCGCATCAATCATTCGATCAACCTTAAAATAGTGCGATGCGTATTTCGAAGAAAATCCATACATTTAAACTAAAACCTTCATTTTATCCTCAAAATTTGATCAATTAAGAGAGGAAGAGAGAGTAGCTGAAGGTTTGATGTTTGATCTTTAGGAACCAGTTGAGGGAATTGTTTCACTATGAATTGAGGAGTTTAAACAACTAGAAATCCATATATCATTATTGTGGTAAGTTTGATTTTGATATTTTTGAAGTTCAATTCAATAGTAGGTGATGATATCTCTGCAAATTATTGTGTTCGATCATTAAAAATGAGTTGTTACCTCACTAAAGGTCTTTCCTAATGAGTTTTTGAAGTTTTTATTGTTGTTGCGTGGATTTGTGAATAGAACATTGGTTGTTGCCAAGTGCACCGTCGAGACGGTATAGGGTGGGGCGCGCTCTACCTAGTAAAGGAGTGCGCTCCCTTAATCAGTTGGGATGAACTGATCTAATGGAATGCACTCCACCAATTGAGGGAGTGCGCTCCCACCCCATAAAATAAAAACTATGCTGAGTTTTAATTAAAATTTCTTGAGGTTTTAAGGACTGAATTAAGGGTTCTAAACATAGGGTATTAGACCTATATTGTTCATAAATAGTTTATGATAGGCGTTGGATCCACGGGAAAGTGTGTGTACTTAGAAAGTTAAGGAATTTCTCAACAGAAACCTAAATCGAGGTAAGTATGGATTCGCTTATTTATCAATATTGTCTAGCTATTTTAGTGTATGTAGTTCATGTAGTTTATGGAATAAATCGAGAGACTATGTTCACTGCGATGTTTTTAATAAACAAAAAACAGTGTCTAATGTGATCCACGAGAGTAACTCGTGGAACAGAGAACAAGTTATATAAGATGCAGGGTTGATCTCCTGGCCTATATGTAACTTCTACTCAGTCAGATAGGTTGCGCGAGTTACATATTCACTATAGGGTTTAGGATAGAACTATCAGACATTAATGGATTGGCTAGACAACACATCGACTAATGTGTTTGTCATGGCCAAGATTTATAAATTGTAGTTTAATTCCATAATTAAGATCATTGACTCGTGACGTGGGACCCTCATCGAGATACGTGCACCGAACGAAGCAGGTGGTCGAGTTATATGTTTGATTTATTGTTGTGTATGCCTAGTGTTTTGTATATGTGTAGGCAATTAAGTCACTACTACTTGTGTTTAGGTGTCGAGATGTAAGTGGGGACACGCCTCAAGATGCATGCCGGCGTGGGACCGGGGTAGAGAGTGATGTAGTAAGTTAGTTTAAGCAAAGTGTACCTTGAATAGTAGCATTAATGTGGCTATAGTTGGTTTTATATTAAATGTAACTTAAGTTAGCAAGTCAAAACAATAGTCATTTGATGATTCTCGATATATGTGTTGACACATCAAGAGACCGATTGAGTTTTATTTGGTGTTAGCTAGATGGAGATAGTGGAGAGTTAGTGGAAAATATGTCAAGGTATAGGCCATTAGATTAGTCTCGAGATACATGCGTACATAAAACCAATGGCTGTAAAACAATCTTATCTTAATATATATAAGATTGAATGGATCAACTCATGCAAACCAATTCATTTCATTTCATAAACATAGGATTTAAGCAAACATGAAAAAGAAGATCTGTGATATCAGCAAATAGTTTGTTAAGGAGATTTTGATGGTTTTGGATGTGGTGATTAAGCTAGGTATGGTGTTTATCAACTAGGTAATTTTACTTACAGTTGCAACTTAGCTTAACTTGAAGAATTTATGAAATAAATGATGTATGGTTGATCTTGTCGTGTTAATAGGTGTCTTGGGGTATCTAGTAGGTGAGGAAAGAGATCTCAAAGTGTTGGAGTGGTCTATGTGTGGAAAGGACTCAAAATTCTAAGTGCATAATTCTGGGTTTTCCTGCACATGGCATGTGACGGCCCCAACTTTTGAACAGGGTACCGCCCGGCCTAATCCCGTAATCAAGCCTTAATCCTAACTACATAAGACTTGATTACGTATTCGTCAGCATTTCGTCCCTATATTTCAATTCAAAGTTAATTTAAATTCCATTATCAATTTAAGCGGAAGCTTTCATTCTCCGAAATTCCTAAGTGTAGAAAAACCAGGAAAATACAACATCATATGCCCATATATATGAAACTATTCACTCAGCCCAATGTACAACCCAAAATGACATAAACGATAGTAATACAATGAACATCGAGATATACAAAATGAGTGAGGAAAGTCGTTGAACTACTCAGAGGAAGTCGTTGATCTTCTCCTTCCCTGATCTGCTGTTGCTCCATGGACCTCTACCCACCGTCACAAACTAGACAGTGACTATAGTGATATTTAAGTACTAATTAGAGAATTTTATGCCACATTTCCAAAATAACGAATGGTATTTAAAAGCATAAAGTAACGAAATACATTGTTGAAACAAGTAATGCAAGTAAATACCACAGTGAAAGATGTAAAGACAGACACAGGCTAAGTCGAGATGATCTACGTTCAGTCGGCGGTGAGACCTATCACCTAACCTTTCCCACTACTATATGGAGCTGCACTCAACATATCTCACACAACTAGTGGAGCTGTGCTCTACACTTACACAACATCAATCTCATGCTTGTCTACCGCCCCGAGTCGCGTGAATCGTGTGTCGCGCAAGTGTAGTTGTGAGTGCCGGAACCCCGATAGACCCATGTCCCCGTGAACTGCGCATCTCTCGTGCAATGGACACTAGATAATCCCTACATTAATTTCAAAGAAAAAGAATTCTGAAATTTTAGGATTTTAAAACAAGTTAGGCTACAAAGCTCAAAGGAAATCGAATACAAGTCCAATTAAATCCACATTATTCCATTAGCATGTTTTTCATCAATCTTTTCAAGAATGACATCAAGTGTAGGAATCAGATTCAATGTAACAATTCACAAGGCATCATGTCACAATATTCACCCATAAATAGATACGAAAATAACATGATATGAGATTTCAAGTAGCAATGTCTACCAATAGACCAATAACTCAATAAATGTAAATGAAATGAAATATAAATTCTCACAGTTGTACTTACAATTCACACGCTCGTCTTAGTTTATTAGATCCCTCGACAATTCAAAATGCGTGCCCAAACGCATAAGTTCTCCCCTTAGTTCCCTAACATTCAATAATGTATCAATTTAGGCCAAATCATATTCGAGACCAATTTCTAAATTTTTATGCCAATCTGCCCAAGTCGCGCTTTTCGAGGTAAAACCCTCGTAAAAGGCTCGTCCAAAATTCTTAATATTTTGTTTTTCATAGAAATTCATTATTTTCCATTTATTTTGTCGAAATATAATTTTTCAAGATTTTTGCCAATTTTTTTTCCATTTTTTCCATTTTTTCTCCTTTTTTCTTTTTTTTTCTCTTATTTCTCTTCTTTTCTTCTTTTTTCTTATTGGTCAACTTTGACCACCTGGCCATGGCACTCGGCCTGGCTCGCCCCATGGGCCAAGCCTGGCCAAAGCCCTTGGCCCAACCCAATAAAGGGAAAGGGCGCACAAGTACTACCCGTGCGTGTGCCCCTTCTACCTCAACGAACAGGGAATCCCTAATTCGTTGAGGAGCAAGATTTTATTTTTTATTTTTTCTTTCACGGGCTAGGGTTGGAGATCCAACCCCATCTCGTTTGGGGAGGGTAGACGACTCTTTTGAGTCATCTCCTTCCTCGAGAGCAAGGGAGCTCCCGAGCTCCCTCACCAACACCAACCCACAACACTACATTCACCTTGATCTTTTCTTGGTTCTCTCATTTTTCCTCCTCCCCTCCACCTCCACCAGCGATTCTCTTTCTCTATTCTCTTCCCGATTGATGTTGAGGATAAGAAACCCATTTAGTCACTTATATACAAGTATTTTGTTTAAATGCTAACCTTTGATCATGGTGTACGGGTCGTTGAGCCTGTGTAAAGATGTAAACACAGTTAGAGATTTTGGGTCGTTACATAACGTACTAGATGTGCTTGCTAGTGCGCTATAAATCTGACTAGTGCGCTAATGAGGTCACTAGCATGCTAGAAAAGTCACCCAACGCGCTAGGTGCTCTAGCAACCTAAAATTTGCAATTTCTTAATTATAACTGAAACACTTTAAACAAGTTTAATTCTCTAATTAAAGATCTAAACGCACTTAAAAAACAAGTTAAATCATATCAGGAACATAGGGAAGAGTCTTGGGGATTCGGATACGAATTTTAAGGTGTCGAGAGACCAAATTAGCTAGAAAACTTGCGTTGATTTTAAGTAAACTGATTGAGATATTTATTTATATTTCATTCATGTTTTATTATTCAATTATAATCATTTGGACTGACTTGCCTATTGTACTATATATACCATGACTTGTTTTCTCTCTCATTTCATAAGTTGCTATCATGGTATTATTTATTGGTTAAATAGTTTCATTGACTCCAAATCATTTGCTATGTCATTCTTGATTTTTGACACATGTGGTCAAATGAAATAGCCTGCTATTATATAGATGTAGTTACATAGTATTGTAAATCTATTTTCCTTTATGCATTAGATATGCGATTACATTGTTGGATTCCAAAACCATGTAATTTTTTGTTATGAAAATAGTTCTTGTATCTAGAACCATGATATGATATAGATGTGCGCGGCACACGGGGTCATTAGACTTCTAGGACTATCAGGATCTCACCACTATTTTGCACAGCATATAGGGTATGGGACACGAGGTTGTTGGCAATTATACATCACATGTGACTGACATTTGTGATTGATTATAGAGGCATAGAGCTTAGCTTCAACCTTCAATAGATATGTAGAGCTCAGTTCCATCTTGAAATAGTGGAAAATGCTGATGTGATGTAACTCACGGCCGACCGTGTAACGACCCTCATCCTTATTAAGGAATCGTTCAGCTTGAAACCCTAATTAAGCCCTGGTACACCAGCCATGCTTAACTAAAGCCATCAGCCTAATCTTCAACCCTTTATAAACATAATTGTATATTGAATATCGATAATAAAATAAATAATAATAAATGCAGTGGAATTTAAAACTTTTCACGATATTAAATACGACATACAAAACCAATTTAAACTGAAATAAACCTTGGTAATACAAAACCTTCTCAACCCTCGTGATAATACAAAACTATAATTCAATACAATATATAAATAAGGGAAGAATCATTACATCGAAGAGAAGATCTAGACACCTCAACCTTCTCTATCCAGTAGATGTAGCGCTCATCGATATTTCCTGAAATGTAAATTGGGGCGAGCACTCCAACTTGCTCAATAAGTACGGATACACATAACTATACAATTCATATAAAAATCGAGAATATTATGCAATAACAATATGCACTAATATTAACTAAAAATAACATGGAAAACATATAATTCAATAGATAATGGATGCAGAGCAAGTATCATGGACTATTACACCCCATTTTGTTTATAAAAACTATGGTTCATTACCCACCGGCGCCATTAATGTGATTGCTAGACCAACACATTGCGCATATGTGCTCTCTAACCCATCCATTAATGCCGAATGGTTCTATCCCAAACCCTCTAGTGAATATGTAACTCATGCAACCTATAAATTGAGTAGGAAGTTACATATAGGCCGGGAAGGTAACCCTTCTCCTATTTAACCTGGTCTCAATTCCAAGAATTTACTCTCGTGAATCACCATAAACACCAGTTTCCATTTATTGAAAACTATCATAGTGTACATAGTCACACATTTCAGTCCATAAACTACATGAACTACATATACTAGAATATCCAGGCAAAGTTGATAATTAAACGAATCCAAAGTTACCTCGGGTTAAGCCTCCACTTCCAATTTCCTTAACTTTCAGGTCACTCAACCTTTCTCGGTGTTCAATAACCTATCACAAACTGTTTAAGGTCATTAAATGTCCAATTTTCTCATTTATAGAACCTTTAAATTGATCCCAAATACATCCGAAATCAATTTACTAATTTTCGGGTCAGTACAACAATTTTTCACATTTTTCGATGTTAAACCCCGATATAAAGTATCGACTATGAATTATTCAATTTTATATAAATATCGAGTTTCTATTGATTTTGTCCACAAATATATTTTTTTCCAATTTTCCTGGAATTGTTCCTAAATTCCCAACATTTTCTTTTATTTTCTTTTATTTTTTTTCCTTTTTTATTATTAGTAATGGGGTTTAGCCCCCGAACCTGACCGGTTCAGCCCGGTTCAGGGGGACCAAACCCCCCTTCTTCTTCCTCGATCCTCTGCCTCACCAAATCAGTTTCTCTAGTTTTTCATTTTTTTTAATTTGTTTGTTTGTTCGTCTGGGTATTCTTGGGATGGAGATGACCGTCATCTCCTTCCTCAGACCAACCGAACCTTCCTCCTCTCCCAACCTCCATGACCGATTCCCAACAACAACCAACAAGGAACAACAACAACATCAACAACCTCAACAACAACGACAATCTTACCTTTGATTTAAATATTTAGTTTCCTCGAGATTCGTGCAATGAGAATATCGAGGCAAATATAATGATGGGTACCTCAAGGTTAATCTTAATGGCCATAAACCAATCCACCATCATAACCGCTTGTGGTTCTAATAAATTATTTCTCGTGTTCCGTGAGATGCGCATCTCGAGGGGAATCCAATAATTAAAATAAGTTAAATCAAACTATATGATATTTATATTTATATATATATATATATATCAATTATATATATAAATATATATACATATATATTTTCTCATTTAAAATTCCCTATGCACACCAACGACCACCCTCGGGCATGCACACTATTGTATACACTACGTGTGTTACCCTCGACTCGACGTGTTACTAGACTCCCACTAAATTATTTATTATTTCAAATATATATTTATATATACAACATATATATAAATATATATACACATATTCATGTGTTTAAAATCTCATCGTGCGCGCCGAAGAGTACACTCAGGCGTGCACGCTACCCCAGCGACCAATGTGCGTCACCCTTGACCCACACACTGTATTAGTTGTCCCATAATTTTTCAATTATTTTATTTTCAACTATAGGTTATATATATGTATATACCAACATATATATAAATATATATACCTATATATTTTGCAATCTTTCTACTTGCCACATACACCAATGAGTACACCCAAATGTACACATTACTTTCGTGTTTCCCGTGTGATCCCCTGCGATTTCCATGTGTCACACTAGGCGTACTGTTAATTTTATTTATTTTTTCACACCAAACAAACACAATACAACATATTAATCAGACTCACACGCTAATCGAGACAAGTCGGTCTTAACCACGAGTCTAATTCGCGTTAATTAAATATTAGATTAACATTAATCACCAGATTAAGGATACGAATCGTTACAGACCGACCCTAGATCATTACTACTTAGTTGAGTATTAGTTTCATTTCGTTTAACTAGAGTATTTTATAACATGATTCTTTTTCAGCATAGTTGCTATTATTATGCTTTTAAATACTTGTTGTATATTTGAAAATGTGAACAAATGTCTCTTAGTGCTACTTTCTACTTTCTGTAATCATTGTCATTTTTATGATGGTGAGTGCAGATCCATCGAGTAGTAAACCTGGCAAAAAGAATACCGACAACTACCTTTGAGCCAGTAGAGTGTTGTTACATCGAATTTCGTAGGTTGTTGGCTTTGTTGTATGACTTTTATATGTTTTTTTATATAATCTTAAGGTTACATATATTATGGGTTAATAGATAGTACCCTAACCATATACATGACAATATATTATCGTCGTTTCATTTTATATATGCATGTGATCTTTGTTCCCTGATTTTTCCACATTGTTAGATATCATGTTAAAAGCATCCGCTAATTAATCAAGACTTCCGCTAAAGAAAATTTAAGTTTGAAAAATTTTAATTAACTCTGATTTATTAATTGATAAAAGAAAAGAAAATGCTTATTTGAAAAATTAATTTGTAAGTAGAAAAGTCTTGGAAAGGCTGACTATTTTCTTGTTAAGTCTTAGGTGGTGAGGTTAAGGTTTAATGACTGGATTAGGTCGGGTGGCCTAATTGAGAATGGCTCATTTACAGGTGGTGTCAGAGTTTAAGTTTATAGAGCTTAGGCAGTGGAATGTAGTTATTCTACGACGTGATACGAAAGTTACAGTGGGTATTAGAGGCCAACCTTTTTTTTAATAAGTAACAAATAAAATTTAAACAAGAAAACACAAATCTTAGTTGTGGAAAACTAAATGGTCCTTGCCTAGAAACTATTAGTTGGGAAGTAAGTTCATTGCCATAATGACATCAAGTTTTACTCCACCAGCATAGACACACCTACTACTACTACTACTACTACTACTACTACTACTACTACTACTACTACTACTACTACTACTACTACTACTACTACTACTACTACTACTACTACTACTACTACTACTACTACTACTACTACTACTACTAACTACTACTACTACTACTACTACTACTACTACTACTACTTCTACTACTACTACTAGTATTCCCACATTACGAACAACCATTTTGGTAGTACATATTGTACTAATAGTGACAACAGCAACCATAAAGACAGTTGAGACACTTTCTTCTACACCTACATCTTCTAGCTCGACAGTAGAGGTTCAGTTGGTCAAGGATTTCATCAGATTGAAGTAGATTTACTTTGATGGTCAGCGAGATTTTGAGAAGATTGAGAAGTGGGTATTGTCTCAAGGGAAACTGCATAGAGTCTTGAGGATCGAGGATAGACTTCAGGTGGAGATTTTGTCGTACACACTACAAAGAGACGTCGATGTTTGGTGGCATGGGACGGTAGCTTCTAATGGTGATTTCGAGTTATGGGATGCATTTAAGAAGAAGTTCTATCAGCAATACTTCCCACATGCGGTGATGAAAAGGTTGATGAAGGAGTTCATGAACCTTAGATAGGGAGTTGATGAGTCGGTGATGAGCTATTGAGACAGATACAGTTATTGGAGATAGTTTGTTTAGAATCTAGTGAGAGATGACTCTGAGGATGTGTACCATTTTGGATATGAATTAAGGCAAGATATAGAGTTTTATGTGGTCAGTTTGGGTGCTCAGACTTTTGGCCAGATCCATAAGTGTGCATTTTCTCATTAGACCTCTTATCTAAGTAGAGTTGCTAATGGGGCACTGTTGGGACCTACATTGAAACCTTATTAGTTACAAAGTTTGAGAGGAGGAGAAAGAGGAGCAAAGGATAAAGGAGAATGGAAAGAGTTTCTCAGGGATCAGGGATAGTCACATCATGTGTACCGTATGTATCAACCCTACTTTGTTGCAGAGTATCATTGGCAAACCTCCTTTACCACCACCAGTCAAACATGCATTGCCAGCTTCTACTACTTTAGCAACTCTTCTAGTGCCACCAACAACACGTCAGCAATAGTAGAGTGGCAGAGGTCGAGGCAGAGATATAGGTCAAGATGGTTCTCAACAAAGACAGAGATAGGCACAAACCTAGGATCAGACATAGAGTCAGCGTAAGTTGATTACTTACTCCATGTGTGGTCAAATTGGTCATGTGATTAGAGATTGTCCACAGCCATCAGTAATGATTCCATCGTAGAGTCAAGAGGGTGTACACATGGTATCATAGCCTGATGTCGATGCCATATGAGGACTCATTGAGGGTATGATTTCTATTCATGGTAGAGATTTATATGTCTTTTTGATTCGGGTTTTACAGTATCTTTCATTTTTGGTCGCATGATATGCATATTAGGGTTGACACCAATTAGAGTTAGCGTACATTTGATTTTGAATAATGTAGCCAAGGATAGGGTTTACCCTAATTGTCTTATTTAGGGATGTCCATTAAAGATAGGCGGGTTAGAGTTACTGCAGACTTCAAGGTTCTCGAGTTCTTAGTCTTCGACGCGTTGTTAGGGATGGATTAGCTAGCGGCGTTTCACGCTCATATCAACTATTTCAGTAAGACGGTGATATTTGAGATCTCAGGTAGTTCGATGTTCATATACAGTGGTAGTATACCGAGAGCTAAGGGCACTAGAGGTTGACTTGCAACTAGTGGAGAGATGGAGACTCTGGTATCATTACACACAGTAGCAGAGACTCAGGGAACTAAACTTGAGGAGATTATGGTTATGTGCGGGTCTCCAAATATGTTTTCGGATGACTTACATGGTTTACCACCACCGAGAGAGATAGACTTCATTATTGAGTTGGTACCAGGCACCAGACCTATATTTATACCATCATATCGCATGGCTCCGAGAGAGTTGGAGGAGTTGAGGAGTCAGTTACAGGATTTGGGACAAAAGAGATTCATTACAAAAGAGATTCATTACACCTTCTATGTCTCTATGAGGAGCACCTGTGATGTTTTTGAAGAAGAAAGAGTGGACTTTAAGATTGTGTATTAACTACAAATAATTGAACGAGGTCACAGTCAGGAATAAGTATCCATTAACGTGGATTGATTATTTGTTTGATAAGCTAAAAGGAGCACAATTTTTCTTCAAGATAGACCTGCGATCTGGGTATCATCAGCTTATGATCATGCATCAAAGATAGCGTTTACACTCATGTTGTTTGGCTTAACTAACGCTTCTGCCATGTTTATGGATTTGATGCATCAGGTGATGAGACCATTTCTTGACAACTTCGTGATAGTTTTTATTGATGATATATTGATATATTCAAGGACTCGAAAGGACCACAAACTCTATGTCAAGTTCAGCAAGTATGAATTTTGGCTACCTGATGTCAAGTTTTTAAGGCATGTCGTTAGATCAATGGGTATTGTTCTCGATTCAACCTATTATGGATTGGTTGGCACCGATGTCGATCATGGAGATCAAGTGTTTTTTGTGTTTAGTAAGATATTATTATAGATTCGTAAAGAGTTATTTGAATATCGTTTCACCGATTACCAAATTGATCTAGAAGGACGTCAGACTTGATTGGTATGAGGAATATAAGAAGGCATTTGCTCAACTAAAGAGGTTATTGACTACCATAATAGTGTTGATATTGCCAGAGGATGGAAGAAGATTATTGGTATATATAGATGTTTCTCATACATGTCTAGGTTGTGTGTTGATACAGGACAAATGCACGGTGGCTTATGCATCCAGACAGCTGAAGATACATGAGAAGAATTATTCCATTCATGATTTAGAGTTGGCAGCGGTGGTATTTGCTATGAGGATATGGAGCCATCATCTATATGGAGAAAGTTTCACACTCTATACTGATCATAAGCGTTTAAAATACCTCTTCACATAGAAAAAGTTGAATATGAGACAGAGAATATGGTTGGAGTTTAGGAAGGACTACGACTTTCCTTTGGAGTATCACCAAGGAAAAGCTAACGTAGTTGCTTATGCGTTGAGTATCATACCGACTGGAGATGCCGAGATTGTTAGATGCCATATGATGCATAAGTATAAATTACTCGAGGTAGTGGCGATAATGAGTTAATCGGGTATTTCTACCAATACTCGGATGATGATATGTGCACATATGATGCTTCAGAGAGTGTCTACAAAGAAACTATCAGAAAGTCAGAGAGTCGATATATTATACCCAAGATTAAGTGAGTTAGCATAAAGTATTGATTGTACTGACTAGACAGAGATAACGAATCAATGTCTGATATTTAGAGGCAGATTGTGTATACCTTTAGTGGCAAAGATGAGAGATGAGATTTTTCAAGATTCATACTGTTCCAGATTCACTGTTCATCCAGGAAGGACTAAGATGTATCATGACAAGAGAAAACATTTTTGGTGGCATGGGATGAAAGCGGACATATCAAAGTTCATCAAGAACTATGGGATTTTCCAGCAGGTGAAGGCAGAACATCGTAAACCTGGAGGATTATTGCGCCACTTCCCATTCCATGATGGAAGTGAGAAGACACAACCATGGATTTTGTCGAAAGATTGTTGAGGACTACCCGACGACATGATTCTATATGGGTGATTGTGGACAGATTGATGAAATCTAACCATTTCTTACCAGTTGCAACTCACTACATATTTGACTAGTTGAACATATTGTTCGAGAAGTTGATTATCAGACTGCATGAGGTACTATTGACTATTATGTCTGACATATATATTATGTATAAGTCCAGTATATGGATGAATATGCAGGAGCGGTATGGTACGCGCATACAATTCAACACAGCCTTTCACCCTCAAGTTGATGGGCACACTGAGAGGTGAGAGGTTGATTCACATTCTCGAAGATATGCTCAGGGCTATGTACTTGCATTTAGCGGATTTTGGGAAGAGCGCCTAACATTGAGATGGCACCATTTGAGGCTTTATATGGAAGACCGTGTCACTTGCCATCTTGTTGGGCTGAACCAGAGGATCGAGAGTTGGTAGGGCTTAAGATTGTTGTTGATCACACGGAGAAGGTACGACAAATTCGCCAATGGCTTAAAAGGGCCCTGAGGAGGCAAAAGAGGTATGCATACACGTATCACAGTGATCTCACGTACACCGAAGGAACCTTTATGTATTTGAGTGTTTCTCCTGGGAAAGATCTTCACAGATTTGGTCTGAAAGGAAAGTTAGCACCGAGATTCATCAAGTTTTCAAGATCAAGAGGCTGGTTGGAAAGGTTGCTTATGAGTTTGAGCTACCTCCACAAATGTTGGGGATACATCCAGCCTTTTATATTTCTAAGCTTTGACTATCTAAGTCGAAGGCAGTGTACGACTGATAATTGACTTGTGTAAGATTGACTCGAGTAAGGACGTATCTAATGAGGAGCAGATAATACAAATTTTAGACCAAAAGGTACAACAGCTGAGAGGCAAGTCTATTGCGAAGGTCTTAGTCAAGTGGCACTTCCATGGTGATTCAAAACTCGCTTGGGAGTGGGAAGATTATATGCGAGATAGATTTCCAACCTTTTTGAGTCAGGTATAACTTTAACTTAAGTTTAATTTCGATGACGAAATTCCCATTAGTTGGGAAGATTTTTCAAGGCCCGAATTCTTAAATCCTAGTTTAATTCCTTAATTAAGATCATTGATCTGTGATGTGGGATCTACATCAAGATACATGCGCTAACCGAGGCAGGTGGTCGAGGTATATTTTAGATATATTGTGGTGTATGCCTAGTGTAGTGTATGTGTGTAGGCAATTAATTCACTCCTACTTATGTTTAGGTATCGAGACGTCAATGGAGACGCACCTCGATATGCATTTCGGCGTAGGACCGGGGTAGATAGTGATGTGATAAGTTGATCTAAGCATAATGTAGCTTAAATAGTAGAATTAATGTGGTAATAATTGATTTTATATTTAATGTAACTTAAGTAAGCAAATTAAATAATAGTCATTTGATGATTCTCGAGATATGTGTTGACACATCAAGAGACTAATTGAGTTTCATTTGGTTTTAGATAAATGGAGATAGTGGAAAGTTAGTGAAAAATATGTCAAGGTGTAGGCCATTAGATTAGTCTCGAGATACATGTGTACATAAAGATCAATGACTATTAAATAATCTTATCTTAATATATGAGATTGAATGGAACAACTTATGCAAATCAATTCATTTCATTTCATAAATTTAGGAGTTAAGCAAACTTGAAAAAGAAGATCAGAGAGATCAGCAAGTAGTTTTTGAAAGAGATTTTGATGGTTTTTGAGGTGCTGATCAAGCTAGGTGTAGTGTTTATCAACTAGGTAATTGTACTTTCACTAGTAACTTAGCTTAATTTGATGAAGTTATGAAATAAATGATATGTGGCTGATCTCGTGGTGTTAATGAGTGTCATAGTGTAACTACCTATTACCTTAAGCAGGTGATTAGTGATAATCTAAATTTTAGTTAACTCGAGTTAGACTCATGGTTAAGCCCGGCTTGTCTCGATTAGCATGTGCGTGGATTTGCATGTCATTTAGTGTTTGTTTGGCATGGAAATTGATTAATTGAATTATAGACAATTAATATTTAATATTAGACCTATAATGGTGAACTAAATAAATAATTAATTGCTCGAAACCTCGTAAGTATTACATGAAGATTGAGCCTAATTTAGTGCAAGATTGGTTAAATATGGACAAAGAATTGGTATGTGAAAATTTGATATGTCATGGACAAAGTTGTTAGTTTTGGGGTTTTGGTGTGACTAAAACTACTATTATGGATGTTTTATGAAGATGAACTATTTTGTCGAGAGTTTGGCTCAATTTGGTGAAAAATTGGATCGAGAACGAGCTCTAGAAGCCAAAAACACGTCAAAATAGGGATTTTGGGAATTAATAAATAAAAAGAAGTTAAGCTGCTGACAAGAAGCTGAGGGATTATATATATAAATCAAAATAAAAAACCAAAACGGTTGATTTTGATTTTCAACGGAGTGATCAAAACATTCAATCCCTAACCCTTTCAACTCGGGTTTTTGCTATTTGATCTTTCGACGTCTGGTTTTTGCCCAGTTTCTTTCTGCAAAATTGTAGAGCATCGCGATATGGTCAGTTTGAGCTACGTTTTTTCAATAGAAACAAAGTAATCAGCCCACAATTTGGCAAATAATTAATTTATGGTATTTTCCTCAATTCAATTTGAATTCTCGCAATTTCTCAATTTCTTTCATGGGGTTTTAATAGAAATTGGTAGAATTTGTTGCGAATTGATCCATAGGGTTGATTTGCACCAATTCAGGATAAATCTCACCTTCGTGGGTTAGATTTTTATGAGTTGAATTGATGTAACTCAGTTGATAACTATTTTGAAGATGTTTTTTTAATTGATATTGATTTATATTGAAATTTAGATGAATTGATTATGGGTTTTGAACCAATTTGATTCCACATACTGGGGAAATATTTTTAATTTAGCGTCAAGAGTTTTCTTGGTGTTTCGAATCGAGTTAAGAAGATGTCGTTACGATAATATTGATTTGGAGAAATTTTCTTAGTTCAAATATATAAGAGTTTGCCTAATTAATATGCCATAATGGAAAATTCATAACTTCTCTGTCTATGCTCTGATTTGAGTGTTTAGAAGTTTATGAAAACTACGACATGAGTACTACAACTTCATTTTTGGTCGTCATGACAAATATTAAGCTTTTCAAGGTTAAAAAGTTAACCCAACGTGGCTAGTTGATAGTACTTTGAAATTGTTATAAAGTATTATTTTTTAATAGCTCTCAAACGTACTTTTGTTGCAATTCTTGTGTTGTCTTGGGATTTTGGATTTAAATGAGACCAGTTTAGGGGTTCTGATCAATGAGTATAAGACTTAAATTGATGGTGATCCACTTATTTTAGGTTCTTGGTCGATGAAAAAGGATTGAGCACTCTAGGAGTTGTGTAAGTCAGTATAAAGTTAGGGAACCTCAGCACAGGTGAGTGGGACTCCTATTTTTGTTAATTATGCAACGTAATTAGTATAATTAATTCATATAAGATTATGGACTGGGAATGGGGCAACGTACTGTGACTTGAAGTGACTTCTCTACTGTTTATATATTGTATTGAATTACTCTTTTGTAATAAACGGGGTTGGGATATGATTTTACGACAGAGGTTTTATGTCAGTTTTTGTTTATCTTATGTTTTTATCGATAAAGTTTTAATCCCACTATGTTTTCAATTATTTATTCGATATATGATACACTATGTTGAGATTATCATATATGAAGGACGACTATACTATTACTCTAATTGCATCCGACTGGTGCATCGGGTTTAATTAGGGTTTCAGGCCGGGTATCACCCTTATCGGGATAGGAGATGCAACAGTTGGCATCAAAGCCTCGATTCCGATACAATTCTAATATTGTGATATTAGAATATAAGTTTTCATAACTTGAGAGAATTCGAACTAATAATCAAGTTATTGATTAACTTAGTGCCTGATAAACAATTTTTATCAATTTTTTAAGGGTAATGAAAGATAAAAAAAAAAACTAACTGAAATATGTTATGTGTTGTGATGTATTGTATCTATGTGATAGATGTATGAGTTGTCTTTTGGAACGATAATATGATGGTTCGTATCCATCGATATCTCAAGAGTTAAGAAAGTATTGGGGTTTAGGATTTTTAGAAACCTAAATCTCAATTGATTATGTAAAAAGAAAAGACATAAGAAATATTACAAATAGCAAAAGTAGACTTTTCTCCTATTGGACAGTCTCTTTTGGTCTTTATTCTCACTTATATTGTTTAATTAATGATAGTCAGTGAAGAAGGCTTTATTGTACCTAGGATTTGAGATAATTAGGAGAATTGACATTAAGAAGTAAATAAAATAATAAATGACCTTAAGTGAAACTCAAAGGTGGTGATGCACATTGAGTGAATATATACTAGTGTTGAGACTAGTTAAACAAGATTAATGGTCATTTAATGAGGAAATTAGTGGTAAATGAAAAGAAAAACCTAATTGAGGTTATATAACCACTAATAAATAAATATTTCATGAGCTGTTATGCTATATAAGATTCCAGATATGGTGCTAGCCCATACTAGAATAACGAGAAGAAGTTTATTAGGGTGGTTATGGTACAACCGCACCCATTAGTAGAATGTAGAAAAGAATGACGTTGTGGTGGATACGCACATACGAAAAGAGAAGTAATAACAAGGTTGGTATTTTAAAATTTGTATAGTTTGAGTTAGAACATGGCAGTGAGCTAGTAAAATGTTCTAGTTTGATCTTATAAACTGGAATAGTCTAAATTGGGGAGAATGAATTGTCAATGAATCAGAGGATTTGAGAATCCAACAAATACTTTATGACATGGGGAATGAATAGGCAAGCAGTATATCAAGAGGTTGATATTAACTGCTATTTGTAATTTAAAAGTTTTGTAAATCTATAAACTCCTACGAATGATGATTTGTAGAAATAAATTATCGCTTGAGATTCAATGGTTTGAGTTTGTAGTAGAAACTTAGTAGATCCTAAATGAGAATTCAAGTTCGATGAACGAAAATTGTGACTCTAAAAGTTTTAAGGAATTTATTCATCATATTCTCTTGAAATTTTATCACAATTTGATATAAAATTCAGCAATTACTTGATCATGATGCTAAACCAATGATCAATTACATTTTTACTTAGTGTAATGTAGAAGTTGTATGAGTTTGAGAACTCAACTCGAGTGATGAGTTAATTTTAAGAATATCATGGATGAATATTCATTACCCGAAATTGACAACTTATTTGATCTATTGCATGAAACCAGTGGTTCTTAAGAGTTAGTAGAGATCTGATTTTCATTAAATTAAGATCAAGATTAGGATTATATGTGAAAATGAAGTCAAACAATGACTCGATTACGATAGAGATCATGGTAGAAACCATGAAAACTCACTATAGCACATGCTGCATTCATAAATAGAAAATGTAGAGTTACTGAACTCTATTGGAATGAGATTATCATTATGTTATCAATGATAATATGAAAATGATTTGAAGACTTAGGAAAAGGCACAAGCAATATCATAAAATCATGTGAACTTTGACAATAAATTGGTTTACGCCAAAAGATTGCAAGTGCAAATACTAAGCTTCAAATATAAATCACTCAAACATGTTTTGAATGTGAATTGTTTGTCAATGGACTTGACTAAGATTAAGACAATTAAGAAAAATTGTCATATATTTAACACATAGTGAGAAACGTATTGTTATCTTGGAATGATTGAATGATACAAGCAAGGTATACAAAAATTTGTAGTATCATTTTGTTGTATATTCAATTAAACTAAGAGTAAGATTGTCATAAGTTACAAAGGATACAAGGATGCCTTGAAGAAGAATTGAAATGTAGTCTGACTACAATAATTGCTTGGTTATACCCGAAATATGGGAAAAGTTAAGGTTTAGCCTAATACTTTACTTCGGATAGTTGTGTGTTGACACTATAAAGTAAAAGATTGTACTTTACACTATTATATAGTTGAAAGTTTAAGAAGAACTATTGTAAAATAACAATTTTGGTAATAGTACCAAACTATTTAAGGCATCGCTTGTAGAGTGAAAGCTTGAAATATATTTCAAACGATGAATAGAATGAATTACAAAGATAAATCCGAGAGCTGAGACTTAGGGTTATAAGATATGGGTGTAGATCCCAACTTTTATGAATCTATTCAAGTGAATAGGCTGCATAAGTTCGTTCGTTCATTCATCATAAGGTTTGAAATACTAATTTACTCAAATGAAAAAGATTTAAAGAGTCTTTTAGTTATCCTTAAGATTAGAGAACCTTAGAGGAAACACTAGAGGACAAATGAGAAGTATGAAAACCAATTAGTGGTGCAACGAGACTTGGGAAGATGAGTAACCTGAATTCATGAATATAATGAATTCATTTTGAGAAAATCACCCACACAAAGTGATTGATGAGAATAATAATTTGAATAAAGAAAAGAACACAAAATGTAATTATAGTACGAACTTCTCAGTACTATCTCTTCAGAGAGATGTGTAATAATGATGATAGAATAAAGTCATGTGCATACACATAATCAACTAAGTTGTTGGAATTTGTAATTACAAATAAGTTCTTTGAAGCTCAGAGTGGAGCTGAACCAAAAGTCTGATTAATTGAGTGATAAGGTGATTAAGAAGTCTAATGAAAATATCAATTCAGGAAAGAGTTTTAGGCAAAAACTACTTCGATGATCTCATGGATCTCTCTATATTGGTTATACAGGAAATGTCATATCGTATTGAGGTATACGAGAATATTATAGATTGTTTGAGGTGATGATATATTTATTGATTTCATAAAGAGATATGAGATATATTTAGTAGATTAAGACTGGATAACAGAAACCTGAAGGGTTAAGTAAATTCTTGTCTACATCTGAAGGTAGACGGATAACATAATAAGTTGTTATGTAATGAAATTAATTAGATTTTGGCATTAGCACAAAATAATGGAAGATGCAGTTAATAGATTGATCAAGTCTGCAAATTCTTCTCAGTGAGGTTGTGTTATTCTTTTAGCAAATTGAGCAAGATATATGAACTTGGAGATGTGAGATGATATGGTGTTTCGGTATTTGGTTCCCTGAACAGAGATCTAAGACTTGCTTCCAGTAATAGAAGAAGTTATTGATATAGCCGAAAACCATTTTCAATCTCAATACATAATATTTTCTTTGTGTTGACGAAGAAACCAAGCTGCAAACCCTTGTTCAAAAGAATAAATATCTGAGCTTGTGTCTCATGATGTTAGCCACTAAAAGAAAACATATTCCTTTGTGTGAGTTTTTGGTAATAAAGGTAATCACGTGGATTACATCGTTGAATGATAAAGCTGAATATACTCAATCTTATTGTATATTAATGTACAACACTAAGATTAGAGGTATAGCTTTTGTGAGAAATGAGATAATTAAAAACTACATAGAGAGGGTATGGTAGACTAGGTGATTTATAACTACAACTGGTAAAGATAAAGATGTTGAGAAGTCAAGCATTATAAATTATTGGAGAGTTCAAAAGACAATTTTGTTATACTTTTGAAAGTTTCATCTATGAAAAGGCTTTGTTGGTTCGGATTCATAGAAAATAGAAGTTTCACAAAAAATGAAAATATCAATTGGGAATCGGAGTTATACATGGAAGATCAATTCCCATTTCTCTTCGAAACTATTGGTAACTTGTGTGTTTCTTTTAATTTAAAGGACAAAATTGTCTTAAATCTGGGAGGCTGTAACGACTCATTACCTTAAGCAAGTGATTAGTGATAATCTAAGTTTTAATTAACCCGAGTTAAGCTCATGATTAAGCCTGACTTGTCTTGATTAGCGTGTGTATAGATTTGCATGATACTTGGTGTTTGTTTGGGGTGGAAATTAATTAATTTGATTATAGGCAATTAATATTTATTAATATAAGACCTATAATGATGAATTAAACAAATAATTAATTGTTCAAAACCTTGTAAATCAAGTATTAGGTATTACGTGAAGATTGGGCCTAATATGGTGTAAGATTGGTTAAATACGGCAAGAGAATTGATATGTTATGGACAAAATTGTTATTTTTAGGGTTTTGGTGTAACCAAAATCCATTATTATGGATGTTTATGAAGATGGACATTTTTGTCGAGAGTTTGGCTCAATTTAGTGAAAAATCAGATCGAAAACGAGCTCGGGAGCCAAAACACGTCAAAAAAGGATTTCTGAATTAATAAATAAAAATAAATTAAGCTATTGACAAGCAGTTGAGGGTTTATATATATAGGGTGCTTATATAATGGAGCTCAAATATATACCCATGTCATGGGAACTACAAATCTCACCAATGGATTACTATGGAATTTTAATCTAATAGCGATTAATGTAGTGCATTTAATGTAAAACACATTAAATGCGAAATAAATGCTATGTAATTGGGTTCCATGATATATATATATATATATATATATATATATATCAAAATCAAAAATCAAAAATCAAAATGAAAATGACTGATTTTGAGTTTCAATAGAATGTTAAAAACGTTCTATCCCTAACCTTTTCAACTCGAGTTTTCACTCTGCGATTTTCTGACGTCCGATTTTCGCCTAATTTCTTTCTATAAAATTGTAGAGCATCGCGAGATGGTCAGTTTGAGCTAAGTCTCTGTGGTGGAAAAGAAGTATTCGACCTACAATTTAGTAAATATTCAATTTATGGCATTTTCCTTAATTCAATTCGAAGTCTCGCAATTTTTCAATTTCTTTCACGAGGTTTTAATAGAAATTGGTAGAATTTGTTATGAATTGATCATTTGGGTTATTTCGCCCCAATTCGAGATAAATTCCACCATTGTGGGTTAGGGTTTTTGTGAGTTGAATTGATGCAAGTCGATTGATAAATATTTTGAAGATGTTTTTTATAGTTGATATTGATTTATATTGGAATTTTGGCTAAATTGATTTTTGTCCAATTTGATTCCACGAACTGCGAAAATATTCTGAATTTGGTGTCGAGAGGTTTCTTGGTGGTTGGAATCTAGTTTTGAAGATTTCATTGCGATAATATTGATTTGGAGAAGTTTTCTCAGTTCAAAATATATAAAAGTTTACCTAATCAATAGGCCATAATGCAAAATTTATAACTTCTCCGTCTATGCTCCGATTTGAGTGTTTTGGAGTTTATGGAAAGTAATCATGAGTTCTACAACTTCCTTTTTGATCATCATGACAAATATTGAGCTTTTCAAAGTTAAGAAGGTAACCCAAGGTGGCTTGTTGATAGCACTTTGAAATTGATGAAGTATTATTTTTTGATAGCTATCAAACGTACTTTTGTCGCAATTTTTATGTGGTCCCGGGATTTTGAATTCAAATGAGACTAGTTTAAGGGTTCTGATTAATGAGTATTAGACTTAGATTGATGGTGGTCCACGTTTTTTAGGTTCTTGGTCGACAAAAAAGGATTGAGGGTTCCAGGAGTTGTGTAAGTCTGTATAAAATTAGGAAACCTCGGCACAGGTAAGTGGGACTCATATTTTTATTAATTATGCAAAGTAATTAGTATAATTAGTTCATATAGCATTATGGACTAGGAACGGGCAATATATTGTGACATGAATTGATTTTTATGGGAGATTATTCGGAAAGAGGTACGATGGGCGAATCGAACTGAAGTGATGATGAAAGTGATTCGTTAACTACCAATACCTTCCATTCAACAACTTTGAGGTACCCGAATGTTGCTTTCCTATTCGAGTTGGTAGCCATCCTACACCTGGATACACCATAAAAATCACATGTCGGCCAACGTGTGAGGCTCTGTAGACTATAATTTAGGAGCTCAATTTTGAAATGAAAATACAAGTTACGAGTATACTTGCAATTGACTTTTGAACTTGCGTTCCTTTATGTATTGTTATATCATTTTAATGTTTGGATTTTGATTGCATATTGTTATTCATTTATTCATTGATACTAGTTGATAATTGATACGTTTACGAACATCACTTACTGAGCAATTTGGAGCGCTTATTCCTCAATTAACATTTCAGATTCTTGACGTGTGCTTCTACTTAGAAACGAAGAAAATTAGGAGTCTATAGTATTCTCTACGATGAAGTGACTTCCATACTGTTTATATATTGTATTGAATTACTATTTTGTGACGAACAAGGTTGGGATATGAATTTAAGACCGAGCTTTTACGCCGATTTTTGTATATCTTATGTTTTTATCCAAAAAGTTTTAATTTCACTATGTTTTCAATTATTTATTCGATATACGATATATTTATTATGATTATTATGTATGAAGGATGGTTGTATTGTTACTCTAATTGAGTCTGACTGGTGTATTAGTACTTAATTAGGATTTGAGGTCGGGTATCAACCTAATCGGGATAAGAGATGCTACAATTGGGATCTCTGGTAGGTGAGGAAAAAGATCATAAGGTATTAGAGTGGTTTATGTGTGGAGAAAGCTCAAATTCTAAATGCAGAATTCTGGATTTTCCTACACATAGCGCACTAGATGAGCTCGCTAGTGCAGTAATAAAACTGACTAGCTTGCTAATGAGGTCACTAACGCGTTAGACATAACACCCAACGCGGTAGATGCTCTTACAACACAAAATCTACAATTTTCTAATTATAAATTAAACACTTTAAACAAAATATATTACCTAAATTAAAGGTCTAAACACACTAAAAAATATGTTAAATGATATCATGACCCTAGGGAAATGTCTCGGGGGTTTGGATAAAAGTTTTGAGGTGTCAGGAGGCCGAATTAGCTAGGAAATTTATGTGGATTGTAAGTAAACTGATTGAGATATTTATTTATATTTCATTCCTGTTTTATCATTCAATTCTAATCATTTATACTGATTTGCCTATTGTACTTTATATACCATGACTTGTTTTCTCTCTCATTTCATGAGTTGCTATCATGGTATTATTTGTTGTTGAATAGTTTCGTTGACTTCAATTCGTGTGTTATGTCATTCTTGATTTTTGATACATGTGGTTAAATGAAATAGCATGCTATTAGATAGGTGTTACATAGTATTATAAATCTATTTTTCTTTGTGCATTAGATATGCAATTACATTGTTGGATTCCCAAACCATCTCATTTCTTGGATTATGAAAGCAGTTCTCGTATTTAGAACCATGATATGATAGAGATGTATGCAACACACGAGGTTACTAGACTTCCATGGTTATCGGGATCTCGCCACTATTTTGCGTAACACATGGGGTATGGGACCTGAGGTTGTTGGCAAATATACATCACATATGACTGGCATTTATGATTGATTATAGAGGCATAAAGCTCAGCTCCGACCTTCAACAAATATGTAGAGCTCGGCTCTATCTTGAAATAATGTAAAAAAACTGATGTGATGTAACTCACGGTCGACCGGCCCCACATCATTACTACTTAGCCGAGTGTCAGTTTCATTTTGTTTAACTGGAGTATCTTATAGCATAATTCTTTTTCAGCATAGTTGTTATTATTATGTTTTTACATACTTGTTTATTTGAAAATGAAAACAAATGTCTTTCAGTGTTACTTTCTACTATCATGTACTCACCGTCTTTTTTATGACGATGGGTGCAAATCCATCACGTAGCAGACCAAGCAAAGAGAATATCGACGACTACCTCTGAGCCAGAGTGTTGCTACACTAGATTTTTTAGGTTGTTGGCTTTGTTGTATGACTTTTATATGTCTTTCATATACTTTTAAGGTTGTATATATTATGGGTTGAGAGATAGTACCATGACCAGCTACATGATGATATATTGTCTTTGTTTCATTATATATATGCATGTGATCTTCGTTCCCTTATTTTTCCACATTGTTAGATATCATGTTAAAAGCCTTCGCCAATTTGTTAAGACTTTCGCTTAATAAACTTTAAGTTTGAGAACTTTTAATTAACTTTGATTTTATAAGAAGAGAAAATGCTTATTTGAGAAATTAATTTGTAAGTAGAAAAGTTTTGAAAAGGCTGACAATTTCTTGTAAAGTCATACGTGGTGAGGTTAAGGCTTAATGACGGGATTAGGTCGGGCAGTGCCCTAATTTGAGAAGGGATCATCACAGTGTTGGTATAGCAATCGCATAAATGGTGTTAGTGGGTAATCGACCTTAGTTTTATAAATAAAATGAGAATTACGGTGTAATAGTCATTAACGGTGTGACTTGCATCCGTTATTTATTGAATTATATGATTTTCATAATATTTTAGTTAACATTGATCCATATTGTTATTGCATAATGTTCTTGATTATTATATGGAATGTTGATGGCTTTGTGAATTATTACTTACTGAGCAAGTTGGAGCGCTCATGCCAAATATAACATTTCATGTTCGCTAGTGAGTGTTTCAACGAAGTGAAAAGAGAAGATTTATGAGTCTTAATATATTATCTACGATGTAACGAGCCTTCATGTATCTATATACATTATTTGAGCTATTTTGTTGTATATGAACAGGGTTATGATGTTTATAAATAAGGTTTTGGATTTTGATAAACTCTGCATTTTTGTATATTATTAATTATCGAGAAATTTTTAATTTTTCCCTACATATATTTTACATTATTTATTCGATATCGATATACAGGTTGAGTTTATCAAGTACAGATGACGAGGCTATTGGCTCTAGTTAAGTCTAGCTGGGTCATTGAGGCTTAATTAGGGTTTCAGGCCGAGTATCGCTCTAATCAGGATAGAGGATGTTATAAGACACGTGGTTACAGGTGGTAGATGTATTTCGCATTAGATGATGAAAGCTATAGAGGAAGTGCTCGTATACTCATCCCAAAATAAGAATGAGCAAATGTAAATAGAGTTAAGTAAGTAGTGGAAATACAATTACAAAAGCAAATCACAACATAACAAAATCACAAGTAAGGATAACCAATATGTACCTCAAGCAAAGCTAGGTACCCCTGCAATCTATGACACTTATCCCCTAGTGGCTAACCTGAGGTGACAGTAGAGCTAAGCTAGACTTACAGGACCCCATACATAAGTCTCGACCTCATCCAAGTTCTTTAGAACCTTTAGAAATGCAATTGAAACTCATGACCCACTCTTATTGGCAAATAGAGTGCAGACAAGCAAATATAATAAGTAAGCATGTGCAGTGCACTCCACTCTAGGGTACGTACGAGAACTGGAAGTACTGGTGGACTTGGGTGGGAAAAAATAACTTTTTAGCCAAGCTAATCACACCGCGAGACCCCTTGTACAGTTAACCTCTTCCTCTACTTCATCAATAGTAACCCCAAGCAAATTAGAAATAATCTTGATCGCCTTTATGCGAGACTCCTATGTGTACCAGCGAGAATTCTCGACCTCAACCACCTTGCAAACTATGAGGATATTCAGAAGAATGCTCACGTCCTCAAGCATAATCACCTCCTTATTTCCCTTCCTAAAGGAACAGTCTATTAATGGACCCGACCCATACCTCTAAATGATTCTCTACAGTGCCGAGGTGTCGGGGTGGCAAGACTACAAATCCCACTTAGCTATTTGAGCCTCATGGTTTATGCACTTAAGCAAAGGTTGATGCTGAAAAAAAAAACAATTTATTAATAAATTTATTATCGTGTATGAATAGTGAGAATAATAATTTGATTGCAAATTAAATGATACGTAACAAAGAGAATATAGATCACCATCCCAAATTAATGTTGCAACATGATCCTCAAAACTCTTCAATAGAGAGCGTCAATGGGACCGCCGAAAAATGGAACGGATGAGTCATGTTTGGGCTCTACAGCATTCCGACCGCCCACCACCACCACTTGCTTTCCATTAGGAAATGGTAGTTTTTTCTGCCCCGCTACTTCTCCTGCTCCCCACGGGGATATAAGATGCCTCGTCCTCGACATCATCTCCCGAAGATTAGCTTCCACGTACACCCTATGTAACAGCCCATTTTATTGAATTTACAGATGTAGATGCCAACTCAGACTTACGTGGACGCCCCGGTAGGCTGGGACACATGGGGACCTAGGTACGTTGTTTATTGTGTGTTGGTTGCTTATTTGTGGTGCAATTTATTAAAATACATTGCGGGTGTGTATGTTGCATAACAATACGAGCGAGATTGTGTGAACTGTATTCACTTCGATATGCATGTCGACTCGAGTACCGGGTAGTTGACAGAACCTAGTATTAGGTCGGGGAGACTACAACATACAAATCACATAAAAAAAGCTGGCAACTAATATGGAATGGGTATTAGGTAGCTAGTGACGTGGCGGTACGCGAATATCGCAGTTCGGACGCGAAACTGGGCGTCGAAACGCTCGAACACACGGGCGAGTGTCCCAGCTGTGTCACACTTTGGTGTCAAGTAACAAAGTCAACAATACTTATCCATATAATCCATCACCTTTTCTCTCACCTCACCTACACCCCTCTCTCTCACAAGCACACACACATACATAGCCGATCGGGAAACCGAGAAGAGAAGAAGAAAAGGAGATGAGGAGGAAAAGAAGAATACGGGAAGGAAAGAAAAGAAGGTGGAGACGTCACGGTCGATGCGAGTCCTCGTTGTTTGTTGTGATTTCAGTGGGTTTCGGTGGGGTGGTCGAAAGTGGGGTTCGGCCATGGAGGCCGAACCGGGTCAAGGTGGAGATGGTAGGGGTGTCTCCCGTGCCATCGATTCCACTTGAGTTGGGGTGGAGAGCAACCCCAACCCAAAACACCGAGGAGAAATAAAAAAAAAAATTATGTTCCCGATCGAACTAGAGGTTCGACCGGGGAAGACGATGCACAGGCGCACGCGCGTGCGCTCATGTGGGTCACCCCCAGGGTCAAGCCCAGAACGAGCCAGGCTCGGCCCATGGCACAGAAAAGAAACGAAAAAGGAAAGAAAATTTTGGAGAAATTTCGAAAAAAAATTGGGAAAATTCTGAAAAAAAAATATTTCAATAAAATAAATAGAAATTGATGAGTTTCTATGAAAAATAAAATATTTGGGAATGTCGGACGCGACCTTTTGCGGGGGTTTTGCCTTGAAAAGCGTAAAATGGGCAATTTGGCCTAATATTTTAAAAAAAATTCATAGATTGTCATGCTAAGTCAAAATTATTGATAAATGGCCATAGGTTGACACGGGTGATCAATAGGCGACCAAGGACTCAGTGGACTTGGACCCAGGGATTGATTACGAGGTATTGAAACGCGTTGTAAGGTTTGTAAAACTCAATTGAAAAACTCCGAGTATTTATTTCGCTTTGTATTTCTATTCAATTCCAGTATTTCTTGTGGTCTTTTTACATCTATGTCTTGTCGTTGTTTAGATGGTTGGTTGAGTTACTCCCACGGGATATTCCTTTATGTGTCTATGCATTCTAGACCATAGCATGTGTATAAGGAGTTCTCGGTGGATAACGACCTGCGTTAATGAACTGATACATGTGTCGGTGCATCGTAGGTCTACGCTGGCCACCGAGAGGGACCAAGTGATAGCTAGTTAGGTCCGCCCATTAGTGGGATCCTGGAAGGGTATTCCGAAGTATGGTTTAGTCTGACTGGAACAGGCATATACATTTGCACTTTATTATTATCTATGAATGCGATGCCCTACTTACAGTTGTTTGTTTACATTCCGTCTGTTTATTTAACAATATTTATTGAATTCCATTCGTTTATTTGAATGCTCGGAGGAGTTCCTTGAGATTTTACTAACTGGAATCATCATCCATTTTCTTCTGTGATGATTGAGTACAAATCCTAGTACAAGTAAGGGCAAGGGGATCTTAGGCGACTACCTCTGATTTCCTACCATCGAGGACTACTTGTAAGTGTGTTTATTTTGATATTTTGATTCTTTTAGGAACTGAGGAATAACATAGCATTGTACATAGATACCTTATATGGTACATATTACGTTTCAGGGTTTTTCCACAATAGGATTTGTTCATTGCTTATACATATTTCTTTCATTTAAGTACAACTTCTGTTGCATATATCATATATACGATGTACACACAAGTGGATACAAATTTCGAGACAGAAAAAGGACGGGCTGGTGTTGTACCCATGTAGTAGGGCCTGCTGGCAAGGAGTACACGGAGACACGTCGCCCCGGGGCGGCGAGGGCCGCCACACCCTAAATCTGAGTAGTTTGTTGCTTCTCTTTTCGGCAAGATGTAGTATGTGCCCTCCTCTTACCACGGTCAGCGGGAGTATAAGGACTAGCAGACGCCGCCATATTAGACCGACGTTGTGCTCTTATAGCCTCACCATCAACTTCCTGCCTAGAAATAGCACATTTCCTTCTAGCCATATCTAATAAGCACATTTGATTGAAATTCAAAAAAAAAACCTAAAAAAAACTAAAAATATAGTCTCGGTTGCATAGAATCGATACCCAACGTAAAGTCTCGGTACCACATAACCGATATATAGGGTTAAGTCTTGGCATCACCTAATCGAGACGTAATTACAAGTCTCGACATATACTCTTCGAGACTAAACAAACGTACATTAAATTATGAAGTATCGGTAGTATTGCACTAAAACCACGTAAGGTTGTCTCGAGGTCAACTAATCGAGATCAATAGAAAGGTCTCGTTCTAGTGCATCCGTGAGATGGTCATTAGTCTCGGAAATACATTACCGAGACTAGTGATCATGTCACGACCCTGTGGGGCTGAAGAACACAGGTTTCCAATAAAACCCACTTATTGCCACATTCTCATGGCGGACAACAAACAAAACGAATCGATTGATCATAAAATTGAACAAAAACATAAACACACCTCAGTTTGCCTCTAGATTTCACACCAAACCCAAATTCGAGTTCGTCCCACAAACCCTAGACCAACGATCACTTCAATTGGCCAAAATAGACACTAACAGAACTCGACAAACACAAAAATCGACCAAATATGTAGGAAAGAACAAAGAAAATTGATAGATTTGGTCTATAACACCTCCAAATCATGATTAAAACGAGAGCAAAAAAAATGTAAACGAGGTTTCGAACCTTTTTAATCAAAATCAATTGTGTGTTCAACGTTTGGATTTTAGGGATTTTTGTCAAATTTAGGGGTGCCTTGATAAATTTGATGGGTGCCTTTGTAAATGGGTTGTCTTGAGTAATGATCGGGGTGCTCATAGCGCGAACCTAATTATAACAGCCATTATTTACACAATTTTAAGTTTTTATTTTATTTTAGCAGGAGTCAAACTCATGACATCTCTAAATCTTGCTTTTTGACAAATGATGTCTCATCGATCTCATTTATGATACTTTGGCATTTAGACAATCTTAAGTTAATTCATGAAAAATGAATTTGAAGTTGGACCAATACATTTCATAATTATATCATTAACTAATCCAAGTATGGTGTAGGAGACCATGGCCCTAATCCTACCCTATCCTACTTAAAATGTATTATAATTTTTTTGAAAACAAATATATTAATATTTGTGTCCCTCTCCAGACTTTCGACGAGGCAAGCCAACAATTTTAGTAAATGTCTTTTCTAATCAAAATGATTCATGTGCTCATCACAACGTTTTGTGCACCCATCCCCTTTTCCTCTCGTTTTGTGCACTTCACCTTCATCCTTCCACACTAGTCCCTATGACTGGTAGGGCATTGTCGAACGGATGGACCTCGCAAGGTATAAATTATCCAAATCTCCAATTGGGGAGTTGGTCAGAGCCCATTGAGCCTTAAATTGGAAAGCTGATAAGAGCACATCAAACCTTAAATTGGAGAGTTGGACAGAGCCCACCAAACATTTAGTTCAACAGTTTTTAACCACGTTTCAACCATGTAGTTTAGTTTGGAAAAAATCAAACTTGGAAGGTAAGTCTTGGTCATGTGACATGGAACCTAAAATAGATAACTCAGCTGAAGTTTTGGAGATGGGTGCATTAGTTGGAACGAATGGGTATTTTAGAGATTTTGATAAAAAAAAAAAAAAAAAAAAAAGTCGAGGTGCCCACACAAATTGAATTTTGAATTAGCAGTGCACTTAAAATTAGCCTGCCTTTTTTTATTATGTTTTAGGAAACACATTGTTCTCGCCCTGAACATAATTTGTTGGCTATTATAAAATAAAGCTTCGTTCCTATAAAAGAATAAAAAATAAAAATGGCATGCCCTCATAAAAACTTGGGGTGCCTTTAGGGACTATTCATGGTACTCAAATCACGTTTTATTGACAACCAACCCTATTATCAAGTAGATCAAAAATCTTTATTAGTTTAAGTTTCTTCCTTTAGAGGAAAATTTTGTGGAGATAAACTGCTCCAAATATACTTAAATATAGGTGGCCAATAGTATTTTTTAGGGGTGGGCAAACCGCGGTTTGGTGGTAGAAACCATCAAACCGCGACCAAACTGAGGGTTCACATTTTGGCCAATTTATAAACCGCAACCAAACCGCGAATCATAAAAACCGCAACCAAACCGCCCGCGGTTTGGTCGGTTTGGTTTCGCAATTTCATGCTATCCATTTTCAAAAAAAAAAAAAAAACATATATGGTGGAAGGCAGCGGTGCGAGGCGGCGGTGGACGCAGCATCGGTGGACGCAGCAGCGGTTCGCGTGGTGGAGGGCGACGACGATGGCAATGGATTCGACGGCGGCGGTGAGACGAATGAAGGGCGGCGATGCGGCAGCAGTGAGACGGGCACTCTGCGACGGACCGACGGCGGTAAGAGTGCTCGAAAGGAGAGAGGAGACGGGAGTGAGAGGAGAGAGGAGACGGCGGGAGTGAGAGGAGAGAGGAGCACCGGCGGCGGGAGTGAGAGGAGAGAGGAGACGGCGGGAGTGATAAGAGAGAGGAGAGCCGGTGGGAGTGAGAGGAGAGAGGAGCGCTGGGAGTGAGAGGAAAGAGGAGTGAGGGGATTTTTTTTTTGTTATGTTTTAGGGTTTTTGACTTTTGAAGTTGTATATAGTGGTTATTTACTAAAATACCCTCGGTATGGTGAAACCGCGATTTTTCCAAATTGAAAACCGCGACCAAACCGCGATTCTGAGGTTTTTACATTTTCCAAACCGCACCCAAATCGCGAGTTTTAAAAATCAGACCAAACCATGCGGTTTACACGGTTTGGTCAGTTTGGGCGGTTTTTCGAAAACCGCTGCCCACCCCTAGTATTTTTTGTCATGATGTTCCATTAACCAAATGTTTCAATTACAAGATTGCCAATCTCAAAAGGCATACAATCAGTCCACAAGACTGAACATTCTGAATACTATTTTACTAGCTAAACAATCTGCCACGGCATTGTAAACACGAGGGATATGATGAAATTTAGGATTCTCCAGCTAACATGTTTGTTCACACGTCTTCCGCTGGGAGTTCATAGTCACTCGTATTAGAGGTCCTTCCAATAAGCTCAAGAGCATTTTGAGAGTCTGAGAAAATGATCAGATTCACAAGCATTTCAGGTAAAGTAGACATGGCCTTGCGAATTGCTAATAATTCTGCCCATTCTGCGTTAGGGAAGTAATCCACAAAATGCCAACTAGCAAGTACAACCAGCCCATGGTAAGATCTAGCAAACCAAGCAAGCGCAGTTCTGCCACTGATGGACTGATGGAATCCCTCGCAGATCAGTACATAAAACGTTCCCATGGAAAAACAAATTGGCAATATTGGCATCGAAATCTAAATAGTAAGAGGGGAACCTACTGAGTGAGATACTCCATTCCATGCACCTTTCAGAAGTGAGCTTGAGGGTAGTCTCTATTGAGTTTTGGCACCCTGCCACACAAATTTATTTCTCCTTTTCCAAATTTGCCAGAGACCCAATGCTAGCCAGGTCCATAAAGCTGGTTGAACTGTTCTGTCCTCCAAGAAATTGACAATGTGTAGCCAGAGTTCCTTAAAAGTAGTCCCACGAAGACGGGGTGGATTCAATCCAAGTAAGCTGCCAATCCAAAATCTAATGGCATGGGGACATAAGAAAAGAAGATGGGCGAGAGATTCCTTCGTAGTGTTACATATAGGACACAATGGATCTGTAGCTATGTTTCTCCGAACCCTAAAGACGTTTGTTGGAATTAGATCATGAATGCACTTCTAGATTAAAAAAATTTTAATTTTCAGCGCACACGAAAGCTTCCACACATGATTCCATCCTTTTTGTTGTTGCGCTAGTAACTCTGTTTGTACTGCCGCGCTACTTGATTTCTTTCTATTCTCTAACTCCCATGCTAATTGATATCCTGACTTCACTGTATACTTTCCAGTTCTAGAATAATGCCAAATTAATTGGTCTGAAGGAGCACATTGTCGTAAAAGGATAGAGGTGATAACTTTTGCATCAACAGTATCAAAAAAACTGATTAACCAGACCATAGTTCCATTGCATTATGGAGTGATCAATTAAGTCACTTACTCGTTCCGAGCACCCTGATTTAATAACTGGGGGTTTGAATGAGGTAGGTCTAGGAAGGCATGGTTGTACAGCAATGGAAAGACAACCGCCATCTCCAACACGCCATCGCATACCTTTGGGGAGGAGGTCTTTCCCCAGTAAAAGACTGCGCCATCCCTACGAAGAGCCTCTGCGCACTGAAATTAAGAAAGGGTCACCCTCATTGAAATATTTGGCATTAAGGCATTAGTGGAGCAGAGAATTAGTAAGTGACACAACTCCCAAAACTGTTTCACCAATAATGCTATATTCATATATTCAAGATTTCTAAAACTCAAGCCCCCAATTCCTTTTCCTTGTGCAAGTAAATCCCATGAACACCAGCTTTTCCTTATCCTTTTACATCAGTTTGCCACCAAAAACAGTTAAGCGCAATATGGATTTGCTTACAAAAAGATTTATCGACTTTGAAACAGGACATTTGATAAATTTGCGCTGCTGATGCCACATAATTAATGAGGGTTGCTTTCCCTGCTTAGGAAAAAAGCCCTTCTGCCCAACTTGCTATTCGGCCCTGGATTGCATCCTCAATCGAATCCGTACTTCTTAGATGCCCCTACATCCACAATAGATCCCAAATATTTGCCAATTGAGTTTGTCTCTTGAATCTGAAGAATGAAATATAGTGCTTGTTTCATCTTGGTGCTTACGGAACTACCAAAAATAATTCTACTCTTATTTTGATTGATAAGTTGTCCGGAAACGTCATAATACCAGGAAAGGATCCGCTTGAGAGTATATGCTTCTTGGAAAGTAGCTTGCCCAAAATGAATAGCTGTCATCTGCAAAAAAAATAAAAATAAAAATTGGAGAGATTAGGGGAATAGGGAGAGAAGCGAACCCAACAAGCTGTCTACTCTTGATATGGTTATGCAAAAGTAATGAAAGCCCTTCAGAGACGATCAAGAATAGCAAAGGAGATATTGGCTCTCCCTGGTGAAGACCTCACAATGGTTTGATCGTCTGAGAAGGACTTCCATTAAACAAAATTCTATAAGAACTAGTTGATATATAAGTATAAATCCATTTACACCGTATGGGGGGAATCCCATACGCTCCATGATTGCCATCAAAAAATCTCATTCTACTATGTCATAGGCTTTACTCGTATCCATTTTAATGGTCATAGAGTTACCATTAAAATGGACATGTTTGAGAGAATGGAGTGCCTCAGGAGTAATCAAGATATTATCAATAATCTGTCTACCTGATATAAAGGCACCATGGTTCTTGCTAATGAGTTGGTGGATGATCTTGCTTAGCCTCTTGACTAAGATTTTAAAGATAATTTTATACGAGAAATTGCAAAGGCTAATAGGTCTAAGGTCGTGGATGGATTGGGGTTAGGTACATTTGGGGATTAATATGATAAGGGTTTGATTAATGGCTAGGTTGATGCGATGATGGATGAATAGTTCTTGGACAGTTTGGGTGATTGGTTTTTTGACTTGGTCCCAAAATTTATGATAGAAACTTTGCAGAGAAACTATCCGGGCCAGGGCACTTTGTGGGATGTATTGAGAAAGTTGCTTCTTTGATTTCCTTATCAGATATGGGCCTAATAAGCTGAGCAATTTCCTCTGCCAACAGCCTCCTTTGGATAAGGGGTAAGTTTTGTGTAGACATATGACTTGGTTGGGATGTGAAGATAGAGTCAAAGTAATTTTCTACTAACTTGAATATTTCAAATTGCTTAGTAATCCAAGCACCTCGATCATCACGAAGTTGGAGTATTTTATTTGATCGACGTTGTTGTTTCACTTTAGCATGAAAATAACTCATATTCTTGTCACCTCTTGCAAGCCAATCAACAAGGGATCGCACCCTCCAATACTCTTCTTCCAAGTTGATTGCTTGATTAAGTTGGAATTCAATTTGCCTTATTGACAGCCAATCCGGATCAGAATCATTATGTGCTCTTTGGAGTTGTTCTTCTAATGCCTTTACTTGATGGTCTGAATTGGCAATTGGTTGTCGCTTTCTCCACTTAGGCAAATGAAGCTTAGTTTTTTCCAACAACATAGACAACCCCTTGTTTCTATTCTGAATACGACTACTCCGCCATACCTCTTCAATACACTCCTTACGATCCTCAAAGTTGGCCCATCTGATTCTTTAGTCATACCTGAAGTCTGAAGATGGCTTTTGGTTTGGGTCCTTTTTGGTAAAGACTCAATAATAGTGCTGGATGGTCAGAGCCACCTACCGGGAGGTGATGAAGATTGAATTCCGAAAATTTATGTAACCAAGATCTGGAGCATAAGGCACGATCCAATCGCTCAGCAACAGAGAATCTTCCATTTTTCGATTAGACCAAGTATACTTAGGTCCCACAAATCCCAAATCTATAAGATTAGCCCTGTTAATGAACTCGGTAAAAATGTGATTATGAGTTGCACTCCACGGCTTCCTTCCGAGTTTTTCTTTGTGATGAGTGGTAAAATTAAAGTTCCCAAATAGAATAAAAGGTTCTGAAAATTGAGCCAACCTTTTCGCAAGTATGGTTATTTGCTTCAATCTGGTTTCTGGCCTGAAACGAAGGAAAATCTCGAGTATCCGCCATTGAAAACTTTGTCTCTTATAATGGATAAGTAGTCCAATGAAGAATTACCCGTATAACACTACTTCCACTTCATTTGCATTATTCCATAAAACTGCTAAGCCTCCAGCCCGTGGATTTTTTTGTTTGATTGGCACATTTGATGGAAATATATATCCCATTAACACACCCAAAGAAATATTTTCAAATCTAACACATTTGGTGTCACGTCACTGCCAGGTAAACGGGAGAGCAACTCACCTGGTGAAAAACGTGACCTCGGGAGAGCAACTCACCTGCTTTGAAGCAGGAAACCAAGGTCACGGCCGTGACCTGGGTCACATGGAAATCGTGACCCGAGGTCACGTTTTCCACCAGGTGAGTTGCTCACCCGCTTACTTGGCAGTGACGTTGCACCAAATGTGTTAGATTTGAAAATATTTTTTTGGGTGTGTTAATGGGATATATATTTCCAGCAAATGTGTCAATCAAGCAAAAAATTCTCCAGCCCGTCCACTAGGCTCAACTGTTAACATACACTGGTACCCTAGCTTAACTCTTAGCACTTCCATCTTTGTAGTAAATTTTTTTATTTCAAAGAGAAAGACTACCTCCAAGGAATGAAGTCTGATTAACTTCTTGAGTATTCAGAATGTCAAGGGATTCTCCACTCCCTGACAGTTCCAGCATAATATTACAGGTGGGTTGGGGCCTGTTAAGGTCGACTACTACCACCACCTTTGCTAAGCGAGTGTTCATTTCCACTTTTACTTTCTTCCGGGGTAGGGGGAAGGGTCAAGGATCATTGCTTCTAGGTTAAATTTAGTCACAGTAGTAACGGATTTATTGGGTTGGTTGAGCAAGGATGAAGTGTTTAGGGAAGGAGATGGAAAGGCAATGAGATTTTGTTTTCTTTTTTATGAAGGTTTATGACCAGTAGCTTGAATAATAATGGAAGAGAAGCCTTATGGGTTATTGGTTTAGCTCTGGCTAGCAGACGTTTGGGTGTTTTGGGTGTTTTGCTCGATGCCTTCAGTAGCAAAACCCGAACCAGACTCCAGTACAATCCCAATCCTTTCTCCAATCTGCTCCACTGCCATGGAGTCTCTATACTACAGGAGAAGTTTAAAGATTTGTACCCAAAATGCAGCAGTGGTAAGAGTTTCCGCCTTCAGTTCTATCTTCTCGTGCCATTGAGTGATGGCGAAGAGACTCCGTTCGAACAACCAGGGACAGTGATTGAGGACGTGACCCCTTTTCGCTTCTTCAGGAAAAGCGATTTGAAATATATTTGATTCCACCTCCAGGAACTCAGTCTCGGCACTTTGGTTCCAACCTTTGAGAAAAGCCTCTTTTAATCTTGTTTTTGTTGAATTTTTTTTGTGGGTGATTAAGTGGCCTAGGAGGCTGAGATTACACTTTCTAAGTGCTGAGGATTGGGGATTAAGCTGAATCTTTAAGGGTTTGGCCTCTCGATTGGTAAGCTTGAATCGGGCTAGGTCTCGGGTAAGGTTATCCGCCATGTTGGGGAAGCAAGTTATAGTTGAGGTTAGGGTTAGCCGGTTAGGTGAAGATGTGCGCTGAGTTATATTGATTGAGGTAGGCTACTGAATAGGAGGGTGAGTGTATTGTTGGAATGCTCGAGTGGTGATCAGATTTAATGGAGGAAGGGGATAGGTTTAGTATGGGTGGCCAATAGTTGACAGTGACTCGTTTTGCTTAAATTAAAGTACTATTTTTTTACAGTAAACAAAAAACTTATTAAAGCAAAAAATGATTGGAGGACCATAAGTCCTCACATACACCAAAAAGAACAGCAACGTCCATCTAATACATCCAAGTAATACATGATATGAATAGGCTGAATTGCCCCAACTTCCTCAAATATGTAACCAGCAAGTTTGTCTCCCAAGATCAAACTTCCCCAAACTTGTAACCAACAAATAACCTCTCAAAATCGCATAATCTAAGAGATCAAAATCGCATAATCTAAGAGATCCAGCGCCAATGGGAATACCATTCCACCACTGAATGTACCCTAATGAAGTTATAATTGATGAAATATATTCACCTAGCTGCCATCAATCTAGTTAAATCCCACATTGCGTCAATTTGTTGCTCCTTATCATCAAATAACCTCCTGTTCTTTTCCACCCAAACACCATAAAATGTTCTTTTCCACACAAACACCCCATAAAATTACCAGCATCGTCATTCCGTTGAATTCAAGCACTTCAGAACTATAGGAGGAAGTAGCATTTGTAATTCTCAATCTACAAGAAACACAAAATTAAAATATTCTTCTACAATTCAAGCGTTTGTTTATCCAAGAGTTTCCTTTGATTCTCCAAAAACCTTGATGAATCGAGCCCTTCACAAGTAACTCTGCAGTCTCTGTATTGCAATATAAACAGTTGCGCCAGTGAAACTCTAACCAAAAAAAAAAAAAGCATAATACACCATTTTGAATCACGAGGCAAATAAATCAAGATTTTTTTCCTACTATATGTTATATGCATATACAACAGAGTTTGAAGAATTAAACATCATTGAAAGAAACACAAGAGGGAACCTTAAAGCTCAAATATACAAATCATGGAACCAAAAAGTATCCAAAACTAAACCCCATTGCAGGACTTGTAGAGATTACATAAAAACCACCTCATTGTGCACTTCTTACAGGGAAGAAAAAAATATATATATACCACGCATGCCCGCTCATCACAAGGTGGGGCATGCGATTCCAGACTACAACAACTTCCTACTCAAGACAAGCACAAGCTCAAAGAGATATAATAGACTAATTCCACCCCCATCTATAGCTATAAAAAGCAATATTCCAAACAGGCCGGTGCACTACCGACAACCCAAACAATGACATGGGACGAACCCAATCCACTCGCTTCCTGCCTATGATGAATGTCTCTGGGCACCAGGGGGCGCTGCTGGCATTGGAAAATTGTAAGTGTACTCCATCCCTGTGAACTGGGGAGCTTCCACGTACGGACTCTATTAAGCAGAAATAAATGTGAAAATAAACAAAATCAGTGACAAACAAACTGCATAATGTAATACCTGAAGTCATGAACAGAAATAGATTCAACCTGAACGATAATATTTAATTCAGCTCGAATGATTATCTAATTGCTGCGACAGTACCATCTAAAGCCCTCATTATAAGTTATAACTTTCTACAAATTCAAAAGGAAAAAAAAAATAAAACAATAAAAACTCAATTTTACGGTTAGACTATTTTAATTGAGTAGATGAAAAATCAGTATTTTCTAAAATGTATGGATGACTCTTTTATTTTCTTTTATTTTCTTTTTTTTTTGGTAGGAAACGGCTATTGTATTAGTAATGGATGGTTTTTAAAATCTTTTGAGCATGAAAGAATCATTCAGAAGTTCCAAATGTGAGACAAAAGAGTACCTGGGTGGCAACTGTGCTATAAGTAATTGGTTCAGCAGGTGGCGACTTTGGAGATGTATCAGGAGAACTAGCATCATAGCTCCGGTCACTTCCATTCAACTTATTGGCTGAATTGCCATTGGGTGGAATGTCACTTTCACTCGAATTTGTTGATTTAACCCTCTTAAGTAACGTTACATTCCATTACAATGTTAGAAAATGGATGAAAGGTATTTGCAAGACCCTATAAAATTCAGGTACAAACCAAAGAAATAATACCTGAAAGATTTTCCCAAGTGTCCTCAATCCTTTTGCACGAGCACGAAGCTCTTCTTTCTTGACAGAGTTGTCTTGAAGGACCTACGATAATTAAACGAAAACATTATGATTTATGACTGATAGCAGTTACAATGAAATCAAAAGTCACCAAGCTAACCTACAACCATAGGATAGAAACTAACCATCTGACAGACGCGGGAAAGTGTGGATTCTATATCAGCTACATTAAGCTTCCACAAAGAATCAATCATAAGTTTTTTGTGATTCTGCATATATTCTTCAAGCTGTTCCTCAGTATAATTTCCTTCAGCACTTAGTTGCCTCTTCATGTCCTCCTGTAACTGGAGCAAAGCAATTGCACCTGCTCAAGTCATAAAGAACCGATAAACACCTCCACATAAATATAATAGTAATTCAATTCAGCATTCGTTCATTCGCACGAAGAGCTCTCATGGCTGACACTACTAAAACCAATAATATCTTAAAGAGAAATAGTTCATATCTGCTATCATGTTCCCAGATATAACACATACAGGAAGCACAGCTGAAAGGCAAGACCAATTAACGATGCAAGAACATCAAAATCAGCACTTAACACTTACCTGTGGCAGCCGTAACTTGAGATTTAATAAAGTGACCCTTGTTTCTGAACCACTCAGCAACAAAAGGAACTCCTAAATAAATTGCTTTCTTCCCAAGCTCCTTAGCAGCCTGTCTTACATATATGTACCCAATAGTATTCAACATATCGACACCATAAGCTGAAGAAAAAAGGAGAGCGGTAAATCAGGCTAACAATTTAAAAAGTAATAAAGGCATCAATAGAACTTAGCAACCAACTGCAACACAAAAAAGGATTGAGTCAGCAATGCATAGATGAAAGACCAGAGATGGTAAGGAAAATAATTAGACAGCGGTGCTGCCACCTCCATTCAACTTCTACAGACACTAAGAGTTTTTTAATGGTGCTGCAATACATTGGTCCAAGCATTCATAATTCCACCACTAGGCAGCTATAGATTTTTTCTTTTTCCTTTTTAGTTTTCTAACTATAAAGCCATATATTAGTGATGAGTCGCCAATCTGACTATAGAGTAGAAAGCTATTGCTGTTTTAATCATGCAAATATATTTTACAACATTACTCTTGAAACATGCTTCATCAACTCAAACATCAACAAGCCACTCTTAAAACCATTACAAAATACATTCTGTTACCACAAAATTAAAATCATAACTGAGAAATTCAAGCAAAAATGAAAGAGAGCAGTTATTCCCTCCCTTGTTTGCTATTTGATCACCAAAGCTTTAAAAACAAATAAATAAATAAAAAATACTCAAGAGGGAAATGACAATGACAAACCCAACTCACCCACCCCATGTCAATAAGGGAAAGAGAAGGCCTGTCTTCTGAAACAAAAAGGAAATGGTAGTTCAGTCCCATATCATCTTGTGAAATAAACTGAGAAGTACTCTCCTTTATAAATACGGCTAGATAATGAGAAGGAACCATTTCAAGCTCTCGCACTATTAACTTAGCGTTTCCTCTGTTTGAAAGTGTCTCAAATGAGCTCCTCCTATTTGAGAGAAAATTCAGTAGCTATGATAGTGTAGTTTAAATAGAAAAGATCTTAGATTGAGGGCTTGATATCTGACCCATCCAATACCTGCTACAAAGAAGTGGATCAGGTGACAGTCGGGAGCGGATTTGCTGCAGTTGTCTATTAGGCAGTAGGTAATGTTGAGAACATGTAAGCCCAAATTCGCTACACGGGAAAACAGCTATACGTTTCGTTATAGACAACTCTGCCACCTTACAAAGTGAAACAATTCAGATCCTTTTTTTCTTAATCTATCCTCACTCCCTCACTCCTCTTGCAATGATAGATAACTATCTAGAATCATTTAAAGCCGGATCAAGATCTCTCTAAGATATCCTGTGTGAGTTTTTTTTTTTTTTTGAAGTCTCCTTTGTGAGAGTTTTATCTCGATCTTAGATTCAATGAGAGAAGATCTGAGAAAGAATCCAAATCAAAGTCTCGAGTGCATGTGCAACCCAAATGACAGTGACGACAAACAAAGAATGAATCTAGCTTCAAGCCTTCAATTGCTAAAACTCATCGTAACAACATAGTTTCACATACTCATTTATGCCAACGGTGGAGATTGGACAAAATTGAAGTTCCTTTTTTTTCAATTTCAGTTATATATTCTTTTGTTGTCGTTAATGGCGGAAATGAAACAAAGCATACCTCTTTTAAAAAAAAAATACTACGGTTGCTTATGTTATGTTTTATTTATATCCCTTTACAGAGAAAAGAGAGATGACGACAAAGCTGGGAGCATTAGGAGGTCAACTTGAGAAAGTGAGGAAGGAGAAAGAGGGACATATAATTGTCAATAACGAAAAGTATAGCTGTTTTCCCATTTTCTTCTCACAAACCAACACGTGTAACGATTTTGGCCTCACAACGTGATCAACATTACCAACTGCCTAAAACACAACTGTAGCAAATCCGCTCCCGGTGACAGTCTGGTATTTCGTGATATGGTCATTCAAATGAAGCACGTCGGACTATAATTTGGGGCCTTGGGTTGAATATCCGACCCCAACTAATTTAGAATTGAAGCTTAGGGTTTAAGGTTTTATTGTTGTTGTTGTTGTTGTTGTTGTTGTTGTTGTTGTTGTTGTTGGTTTGGATATCCAACCCATGAGAAAACCTACTCAGTTGGACTCAACTGGAACATATGCATGAATCTCAGCTCTGTGGCCAATAGACTCATGCATAACATGGAATACATTCTAGGGCTTATTTCCTAGTGGTGTTTGAACCAACTCATTTTGGTACGTTCAAGTCGAAAAAAAACTAAAAACCTAAAATATGATGAAACCCTTACCATTGGTAATCCAGAGGATTAAATTCCATTTTTAGGGGCTTGAAAAGAAAGGGCACTAGGCGGGTTGTGCCAGAAAGGACATAGTTCTACGTGGGCTACTTAATTACAAGGATCTGAAACATCCACTCCATGGCTCAACAATAGATTAAAAGTACATTCAGTATGCAAGTTCTATAATCAGTCCCTTCATGTCCTCCATTCAACTGCTTCAAGCATTTAAAGGCATTTAGCGAGTTTCATATTAGAACTAAAATAAGGGTGTTCCTCTGGTTGCTAACCCTGAGTGACACATACGTGTCAAACCACCCAAAATCAACTTAAGCGCAGAATCTATTTGCATCGGTGAAGGTGAAAGCATATATCATCTCATATTTGAATGTCAGTGCATTCATGAAATCCAGAACTATCATAAAGGTGGTCAAAAGGAAATTTATAAATCCAACCTTCATGAGTGTGGTGAATCCTACTCAGGGCAGGTAATGTGGCTTCAGGAAGGGCTCGTACCTTGGTGAAAGGTGGTACATCAGTTGTGGAATCATGACAAGAGAAGAATCACTGTATTTTTGAAGACAGGACAAAAGGAACTGATCTGGTTTGGCAAGATCCCAAGATTTACGCGGCCAGATGGGTAGCAGTGAGTAGATATTCAAGGGCTACTCCTCACAAAGGTTCCATAATTGGAACCAGCTTTTTTCTTGATTATAACAAGCTTTCATTCATATTATAGTTTCTGGTGAAGCAATCAAAACATCAGTATCAGCACCGTTCTATTTATCTACGGGTTTAATTTATTGCCAATGCTCCTTTCTTCTGCTCTGGTCTCAGGTATTCGGTGTCAGCGCAGCCCTTCTTTATATCTTGTTCAGAAAACAGCTGCTCCTCTGTGGCTGTTCAGTCTTCTATGACATTTCATCAAATGAAATGTTTGCATCTCCTCCAAACAAAAAAGAAAAGAGAAAATAGAAGAAAAAAGAACACGCTTTTGATCTAAAATCAAGAAACAGCATCAATATTTCTGGAAATATAAAGCATCATTTCAAGTACTCCACATTCTGAGTTCCGGTTTTAAGATAAAGTTCAAAAAATAAAAAATAAAAAACGTCTTCAGAATTTCAAGCAAACATGTCCACGAGTTTTTTGGTTAAATAATTTCTGAGCCATACATAAGCTAAATATTTCCATAATCTTTTCTCAATATATATATATAGATTTCCATAATCTTTAAAGATTGTCATAAAGATGATGATCCCCAAAACCAAACCACAATTTTAGATTGTCAAGCAGCAGTCACCGCTCCAGAAGATATGAGTCAAATAATGCATAAGGATTCTTATGAAACACAACTAATGGCCATTCAATATCAAAAAGCCCCATTCGCTATGACGCATAACATTCTCTATTCAAGCTGCCAACAAGATCATGTTGACCACATGCCAGGAGTCTGCTTGTCATAAAGATAATAAACATCGATACAAGTAATGGGATAATTTCCACCAATCACTCAGATATTAGTTGCAACTAATAAATGGGGCGTACCAAAAACTAAAATAGCAAAAAATTGCAAAAAAAGAAGCCATAAAGCAAATGTAGTATTACCTGCACTGGATAGCCTTGAGACCTCAGCTTCAGCATAACTAATGAAGTCCTCCTTGTTCCCTTGCACATACTGGTTGAGTCGATTTTTTAATATTTCCGCAAGCTTATCTTCTCTTTCTTTTTGGAAAACCTGGAGCAAAGATTGAATCACGCATAGAGTTGACGAAAACTTCCAAAAGAGAAATTTATTGATTATCAAGATAACAAACCCAACATTTTATTTTATTTTTTGAAAAGAGATAAAAAACTGAATATAAATAGCCAATAAAAGGCATAATATCTGAACATAGAATGATAAAGGGGTTAACTAAGCAACAATTATGGTAAGCATAATTGGGAAACTTAGCAAACAATAATCCTTTCTGATTCACACAAATATCAATACGAATTATAAAGCTAAAATAAAGGTGGCATCAGCAGCTGATAAAAAAAAATGTGCAAGATCATTTTCTTTAATTTACTACATTGATTGAATTGTCTCAATAGAGTGCCTGCTCAACGTCAGCTATGCACCTGGAAATATTCTCTAACCAACAAAAGATTCATATTTCCAGGCAGTTGCTCAACAAACAGTCATCCCATTTCTCGGTCCGTCCTTTTTTTTATTGTTCATTTAAAGTTAAAAGTCAATTAAGAGACTGTCCAGAAACAAACAAATCAACAAGTATGCCCTAAAACACAAAGAACTGGATGCAAGCATTTAAATGAAAAGGTACAAGCAACTAAAGTTATTAGAAGGCTCTTAAGTTATAATACACATGGTAGGAAATACCACTAAGGAAATAAGGATGACTAAAAAAATCTGTTGAAATCTGTTCAACTTCAACCACCTGATATATAGAGATCATAAAATTTGGTAATAATAACTTCAAAATTTATGCTTGTAATTAAAGGAATGAGTGATACTTTCAAAAGAAAAAAAGAGATAGATATAATTTGAAGTTTTGAAGCTTTTTGATAAAAAAAAAAAAAAATTAACAATTATCACAACGGGCAAAGAGTGCATGACAAACAATATCAAGTTCTTTCATTAAGAAAAGATAAATCAATTTACTCAGATTTATTGGTGTGTTGAGCAAAAAAGACCAAGAAGATTTGATTGGTTAACACGCACTAAAGAAATCACATGGATTTGTATATATGAGGAGCACCAAGCTTTTAGTCAGCATGTCATTGTATAGTGTACATAAAGGTTTCTCGAGGATAATATTTTTCCATGCCAAACTACAGATTCCAATTATAAATAAATCAACAACTACTGAGAACCGAAATATGAAGTGACTGTATCAGTATATCAACTGTATATTTATACAACTAGACTGTTAAAAACAGGAAAACTGCACCACATTCAGGGTTCCTTTCCCAGAATTGTTGCCTATTGCTAATAAGATCGTTCAATCCTAAGATTCCTGATTGAACCGGATCATTCAAAAAACCACTTTATAATAAGAAAGTCATAGGATTGGTATCATACTGTCATTACATAAATCTCACCAGTACACTGGTCAAGTTTGGACTACAGAATTAGATCCAGCTATGATATTTCACTGAGAAACATAAGTAATAGAAGTTAAAATATTGGACCTACAAGCCCAAGATAATCAATTTCTTTCAAAGAGTTGTGTGCTAACCCCCAAAAATTTTCGGTGTGTTAAGAAATTGCTGATCATATGTTTTCTTGACATCTAGCTACGTTATAAAAATTGAATTTAGTGGACAGCAGAATCTTATGATCAAAGACCCGATCCAATTCACAAGACTACCTAACCAATCCTACATAGAAAATTTGTACTTGCATTGTTGCCAACAATCACGTGAAAGACCTTAGTTAATAAGAAAGAACGTTAACACATTGCTCACAATCCATAAACATAATTGAAGTATCCATACGAGGCTACAGGCCAAAACATGTCCCGACAGTATCAAGAAACACATGAAAATACTCCATAAATCAATCTCATACTCCTAAGTTCAAGATCTTTAGTTCCTAGGAGCTTTCCTTTCACTATATAACGGTAGCTTTTGGATTGAGAAAAGTAAAAAGGTCCTTATAGATTAGATACAACAAAACCAAGCAAATATTGAGGGTCAAACTATCTCCTTATCCTCTTTAACAAGCTATGATCGATGAGAATTCATCACGCTCATAGGATATTTTTCTCGGTGTTACATACCTTGGATTTTAGCTCAACTTGGATGATAAAATCACAATTGATCTACAACTCATGAGTTTGACAACCAGCATCTCTAAAGGCTTTTAACATAGAGAGGGTGGTCTGATTTGATGTAACAAAAGAATGGGGGCAGGGATGGCTAACCTATTGGGTCACGAAGGAAGTAAATGAATTCTTGCATGTACTTCTAAGAGAACCTCCAATTCTACATGCTCTTTCCTTGTACATTTGTATATTATCTCTTGAATAGCACATGTTTCTTCTCGTAAAATAAATCAAAATGAAAAGGATGAGATTAGCAAGAATAAGACCAAAAGTATCCTCATCGGCAATTAATTGATATCAAAAGGCCCCGTATTGATTGAAGATAGGGACAGCTCAAGAACAAGATTTTGACAATTTGAACGTCACACCAATTTCTAGTGGTTATGATTTATGAATCATTTTTTCTGTAAAAAGTTTACAATAAAAACACATTGTTTAGTTCATAGCTCATATAAAATAGTCAACACAAAGCAAGGACTCAACTATCAATGTCAGTATAACAGGTGATTGTGAGGATCATCTGTTTTTTCAACGTTGAGACAACCAGGAACACTTTCTGGGTAAATCCACAAAATGACCTATCTACGAGAAAGTCCATCTAAAATCAGGTGAAATTGCAAGTAAAATGTGTGTCCGAGAGAGGGGAAGAGGAAGAGAGAATAAAAAGATTGATGCTAAATCTATTATGCAGCAAGCCCAATGCTTGGACTTCCAACCAAAAATCTACAAAAGAAACCCAATGATAATGGTACAGTTTCTAACGTCTCCATCAATGAAATATGAAACACATATAAAGGGATTGAAAAGGTCTTCTTTTCTCAAAAGATCGGGAAAACTTGAGCATAAAATGCATTATATCTGAGTCTACTACTTATTTTTATCAATAATATTCAATCAACAAGCAAAATAAAAAATAAAAAATAAAAAAATAAAAGAATTACACATAAGATCACTCATCACAACTGGCCAAACACAAATTACACTCAAAAAAGCTATTAAAATAAGATATCTGATAGCATTGACTAATGATCGATATGCTCAAGTATCATGCAATAATCCACCAAGTGGATTATTTTTATTCAATATACTGCTATTCATTTTTTTCATGAATATACTGCTATTCGTTGGTATAGTATAATTATACTCTTGGCATAAGAGAATGAACTATAAGTTCGTTAGACAATTTCATCTGTGTAGTAGCATATGTCTCTCTTAAGAATGACCAGGCATTTGGAAAGATCATGTTCTATTCAAGTTCAAAGTGTTTGGGTGGTGGTTGGCCCATGAAGGAATCAATACAAAATAAAATGAGAAAGATAAGTCCAAGCATGAAGATTTCAGCACGATGTCACTACCTTTACACAGGATAAAGAATGCTTGGACACATTTTAGACAACAAAGGAGCTTTTACTCCCAGGAACGCTAAGACATTTCTCAGTGGCGAATAACTCTTATCATTATAAGTAAGAACTCCCACAAGGACCACAGATATATGAAATGTAGCAACATCATCTTTTTCATCCAATTTTATTAGAGATAAATTAGAGAATCTATAAAGATAAGCGAGGCAAATCAACAATGGTGCAGGCTTATCAAAACTACTAACGTCAAGTCGGATTGCACCTAGCAAACGATCAAAAGGATATCCTTTATAAAATTGGTAGCAGGAATGATCCAATTTATCGTTTTTTTTCCCCGACTAATTCTATTGAGGCTTGAGCAATAATATTTGGGTCAGATAGGAGGACTACTAGTTCCCATCTTTTGTGAGCATGCCACTTTTTTTGAGTTGTGGAGGAGAGAGAGTTATCAATATAAAAAACTGTAAACAAAAGGCATTTTCTATCAATGGAACCAAAAGCAAGACACTGTGATAACTTAAATCATATTCATTCTATGACGACTGATGATCAGAGTAATATAAGCCTTCAAAATTTCATAAGAAGGTAAAAAATGAAGCATGGTACCTAAGCACATGAACTTATTAAACGGCAACAAAGATGTCTGCTATAAAGTGAAACACTGATAAATAGTACCCTCATCGTTTCATGTAACTTCTTAGCATCCAACTGCTCGCCTTCCGTGAACATGTCAAGCGATGCCATTGATTCCATAGCAAGCTGGCCAATATATTCCTCGAAAAGCTCACTCCCAAAAAGCATTGCAAAGATTGCAGCTGGATCAATAATCGCTTCACTGTAACATGCAAAGCACAGAAATGTTATAAATCCTGATTTTTCTAATATTAATATGAAAATAAATTATACTTCTGCGGATCAACGAATCAGCAATGCAACTCACTATCACTTCCTAGAAAAGATATAATCAAATCCATATGAAATGAGAACGTAACTTACGTTGAAATTCCTGATTTCCCATAAGCATCGTAGGCCTGCCGTTGTGCTGGAACACTTAGTACTTGGTATGCCTCTCCCAAAACCTGAAATACTTCAAATGAGTGAAAGATGCAACTAAATGTAAACTATAACTTAGTCAAGAAACGACTCACAGCAAGCACGTTTCTAACACGAAATTTTTGCAGGAAAAAAAAATATAATGTTTCATTAGAAAAGGGCAGTAGAAAGGGAGAAGGAGAGGGAGGGGGACTAAGAAAGCAAATGAAAATTGAAAGGATAAAATCGCATGAATAAACACATCTTACAAATGATTCAAAGATATCTACTTAACAGAAACACTTTCTTACATAATACAGAGGTATTCTATTTCAGAGTCATTTCACAATTCAGTAAAATATGGATGCATAGTAAAATTAGAACTCTACTTTGCAAGTCAAATATGGTAAATCCTAGCTAGTCACATACCCTAACAGATAAGTTGTAAATTTTGCAGGTAAAGGAGTGAATATACAGTAGGTCAACTATAAGTTAAAAAGTTATGCAATTCAAAGAGAGAGATCTTCTAGATTTGGCATTCACTGTAATTGTTGGCTACACTCAACATAGTTGTTAATTCAATTGTCAAACGAGTTCACCTCGTGTGTTTAGTTTGACCTTTCTCACACATTAATCAACTTCAAATATCTATCTTTTAAAATTAGTTTTACGAAAAAAATTTGAAGAAAAAAAAAAAATTCTTGTCAAGTTTAGCAGTTAACAAAAGCATGACTTCATAGCATTAATTTAATATCAAAACTCTGAAGCGACAGGCATGATCCTAAAATAGGACAGATCTTAGTGTAACCAATAAAGAAAAGGACAGATAGCAATGCATTTACCAATAAATTTAATATCCAACTCTTACCTGGAAATTTTGGGCTGCTTGAGGATCATTTGGGTTTTTGTCTGGATGGACTTGCCGTGCCTACAAGAAAGTAAAACTACTGCATAAAATTACCCATCAACCATGTTCCAAAACATTCATATGCAAGTCAAAGACTATAGGAAATGCATTTAAGACCATATACAAAAGGATAAGATATAAAACCTATAACTTTAGGCGCCGTCCATTACAAGTAACCTCCATCACAAAACTCAAGAGAAAAATATATTTAAACAATGAGAACTTGGACGGGCCAAATTTGACAACGAGAAGACAACAACAAATGGCTTATAGATAAGCAAAACAAGAGACAAACCTTCAACTGCTCCCCTAGTGGCTACAAGTCGAAAAAACCTAATTGCCTCTATTGCCATACAAATGAATTGACCAAATTAAAATAATTACTCAGCTCAAGAGTAAATCGCAATCGAGTCCATCCGTCCTGCCCACCAAATGCCCCAAACTTATCGATTACTTGAACTCTCAATACATGTAAACAATAAATTACTGCTTCTGTTAATCAGTAAAAACCAAGAAATGTCGCATTCAACAGAACACGTTCGAGGAAGCAACCTCGCGGTCTCCTTCCACGGGAAATACCGAAGAAAAATCGAAGCTTTTAATGAATATAACAACCAGTCTTACCAATCAGACCCCACCACACCCCCAAAATCGAATCTTTCGAGCTTCAATCGACGAAAACACAAAAAACCCCCTCAAAAACCTATCAGCTACAGATATAATCGCATAAAAAAGCCACAATTCAAGCTCGAAGTCTACAAAAAAAACCTTAAAACACCAAAAACCACAACAATCAAACCCCAAATCAACAAATCCCCTATAGTCAACATATCATACCCTGATGTAATAGGCTTTCTTGATATCTGCTTCGGTGGCGGTAGGGCTGATCCCCAACACATCATAGTACTCAGTCTCCTTCACCATCTGAAACCCTAATCGATCCCCCAATCTCTTCGATCCCTTCAAAAAACCTAATCACAAGCGACGCGCAGCTCCACAGAGACCTTCCCCGACCTCTCTCTCTCTCTCTCTCTCACGGAACAGCAAAGCAAGCGAGATCGAATCGACAGTTGAAGAGCGACCGTTACCGCGACAGTTATTCACACTAACTGGAATCAAAATAGCTTGAAAGAGAGACGGAGAGACTGAAGAGCCAGAGAGAGAAAAGGAGTCATTGTTGTAGCCGCGTTGGATTATATCACGCGGGGGAGAATGATACTGACAAACATTTTACACGAATATTAAGCACTCAGTTTTTACGTTCTTTAGATTTACATCAACTAGTCTTTCGATAAATATCGATGTAGAAATAAAGGGACATTGACAATTGAGTGATAATGGGTGTAACGATTATCACTAAAAGGTTTTTACCATGAGGATTGGAGAAAAAGCAGGTGCTGCCACGTGACATCAAATATTGATATCGGGCCAGGACAGATCGTGCTGGCCCACCGTGCCTTTTCTAAAAACTGAATAGTTGGGGGACCAGTGACGTGGTGGCACGTGCCGATTCGAGAGCCACCTCATGCGAAAAAGGAAGTCGTGGTCGTATCTGCGACTCAGTTCTGAATTCCGACTAGGCAAGTACTCTTTCGTTACGAAGATTCTTGTTTAGTTTGTTTTGGCCAACTTGGAACATCAATTTTTTTCATATTTGGTTCTAACTTTAAACTTAGATGTTGCAAATTTTTAAATAATAAAAAATATGTATTTGCTTAAATACTTTTTAAACAAAAAAAAATAGATGGAAATAATAAAAGATACTTAATGATGGTTAGTATTATCACGAAGTTTTAGGAGATAAATCTTCACGGTTATGGAAGAGATATCTTCCACCTTTGAGTATGAATTGAGAAATAACTTGAAGGGAAGTTGGGCAACTGTGACGATCCCAAATTTTGAAGCAAACTGGGCATCGCCAAGTCCTAACACGTCACCAGGTTATGTCACGTCACTTGCACACCTGACCATAACTACCCGCGAGCCAACTATCTAGTAATCCAACTTAGTCAATTTCGTTGTTTAAAAGATTAAAAATATACTAAGTTGAAAAGCTTTACAACTTAATTTGTTTATTTTGATTCTTTTCAGGTTATTTTTAATAGTGGAAGTCTTAATAATATGCAAATAAATAATAAAAACAAATTTTGGATTAATTAACAACCTATAAGGTGGAAACTCGGCAAAAGGATATCATGTATATCAGTAAAGGCGACAAAAGGCATAACATGTGTTAATATATATGTATCGTGTGATAAGTCTCCCAAAATTATCCAAATATATATATATATATATATAAAAATACAAACACCCCTGAGCAAAGCTAGTGGAGGTGCTTTAGATCAGAGGTAGTCGCCAAGCACTGCCTTCTCCCGGCTTGTCGTAGGATCTGCAACTTGCCACAAAAAAATGACAAGTTCCGGTAAGTAAAACTAATAGAAATTCAGTCGGTATTCACAAGAAATCCAAGAAAACGACTAAGTTTATGCATATAAAGTAAATGAACGAGAATGTAAAACATAAATATAAATCGCTAAGATAATAAAAAATATGGAACTCGAGTGTGGTGTATAGCTATCAAGCCCCGTGACGCAAATACTAAACCGAGAAAGCCCTGGAGGCTAGGAAATCCACGCCCCTCTTCACAGTAGGAATTAGGAACTCTGTTGGTCGAAATGTAAACCTTCATCCAACGCCTCAAAGGAAAGGAAATTTATGGCGAAGGCGAGCCTCACGTCAACCCACTTTCGAGATCATCGACTCTTAGATAGAAATCTCACGTGTAGTCTAAGATATGACAAACATTATAGCAACACTCGGATCATCATCTACGAGGGAGTAGGAAATGAGTCATACCGTCCCTTCGACCATACACAAACACATGTGAGAATAGAGTAACCATACAAGCCGAACTGGCAAAAAGCACTACAAAAAAAATCTAAATTAGAAGCGGAAATAGCAATGGAATTTAATTCCGTTTCTAATCAGAAATGGTTAGAAACGGAATTGAGACGGAAATAGTCAGAGACGGAATAGATACATATTACAGACGGAAATAGAGACGGAATTAGAGACGAAATTAAAATCCATTTCTAAAAAAATGACGCCAACTTTCCTCCAAAAATTCAGTAGTTTATAACCGCACATCACATCTCGAGATTCGTGCATCAATAGATAAAATATTTATTTGCTTCAAACTCCCTCTTTCCTCAAACTCTCTCTCCCAACTATCTCTCCTTGAACGAACTCTCTCCCTCTTCCTCGACTGAACTCGACCTCTCTCGAGCTCACCGGCAGCTCAACAACTGCTCTCTTCACCGGCGGCTCTGCAACTCCTCTCTTCACGGCTCTGCAAACCCTCAACTCTCCGTCTCGTCTCGAACTCTCTCTCTCTCCCAAGCCCTAAATCTTTGTGAAATAGTCACCGCAGACAGCTTTTGTTCATTGGTGCTTTCTAAATCTGATGTCTTCATCGTCGAGGGCAGTTACGACTTTGTTGGATGGAGATTGGAGAGCTAGTTTGGGAGATTTGGTGTTGTTTGAAGAGATTTGGAAATGGGGGTTTGGATTTGGTGGGTTTTGGCGGTGGTGTTCGGAGTTTGAGTTGCTCTCTGCCGGAGCTCGTGCCTTCTGCCGTCACCGTCACATAAGCCCTCGCCGTCGTCTGCTTTGTCTGTCGCCGTACGTCCCTCGCTGTCGTCGTCTGCTCTGTCCCTCTTCGTCGTTTGGTCTGTCCATCTCCATCGTCTCCTCTCTTCACCGCAGCCATTATTTTAGGGTTTGGGATCCAAAGCCCCGTCATCGACATTGAGGCAAGTAATCCACGAAGCTCCTGGTGTGGTTTCGGCTTGACACCCTCGCCTTTGCGAACCCTAGTTGTCGATGAAGACATGCCCTAACCTCACTCGAAGTCTCTATGCTTCCTCTCTAGCCTCTCAACCTCTTGACGCCCTGAACTCGCGAAGCTCAGAATTGCCATCAAATTCATCTTTCTTTTGCAGGATGCAACAGATAAGAGTGTCATTGACAACTACATGGTGCAGCAGCTTGATGGAACTGTCAACGAGTGGGGTTGGTGTAAACAAAAGGTAGCTAGTCAGTTTTACAATTGATTGCTTTTATTTACTTTCTATTACTTTGTATGGATGTATGTGGCTGATCCACTTCGTCATTTGTTATTTTTGCAGCTTGGAGACAATGCTATTTTGCCAGTTTCTCTTATAGTTTGCAAAGCAGGAGCAAGCGTGAAGAAGGTTCCCCATTACTAGATATATTGTTATCAAATGTGTATTTGATAGTATTAATATTTTGCTCGCACCGTTTCTCTCATTCGCGAAGGTTAGAATCGCCTCCTCTCTCATTTGTGCCCTTATCTCCTTTGCCTGATTTCTCATTCTTTTCTAGTTTTGGTTGAGGACTTCGATTGAGATATTCGCTATCAAAATGCCTAAGGTAGAGTTTCAGTACCTGCATTCTTTTATAGGCCTGAAATGTATTGAGCTCCCTAAACAGGGCAGTTTTGTAATGTCTGCATTCTTTTAGTTTCAGTTGAGGATTTCGATTGAGCTCTTGAAATGCGGGTACAAATGTGAGAATAGAACTAACTACTCATCTTGCATAGAATTAGCAAATGGCTTGATTTGTCTCTAAAGATTTCTTTTGGATTTGGAAAAAAGCCTTTAAGCTTCCCATTTATATATGTACATTTACTTCTTCTGGCATTATATATGTAAATGTAACACTTATTGACAAAGCTATAGAACATCATATTTCCATCCTTATTTTGGTGAAAATAGTGCTAATTAACTACTCATCAATTGCATATATATAATCAGAGGTTCAATTTGTTGGCAATAGAACAGTACATGCATCTTGCCCAAACTTGTTTATGGGGTTTCCTTGTGAGTTTACATGGCTAGATTTGTTGCTAATTAGAAACAGGTAATACTCATTGTGACTTTTAATTCGAAATGATTGCGCATAAAGTCTTTTTTATTGTTTTATGATTAATTTGGCTTGATTGCATATTAGAGCACCCTATTAAACCATCAATACAAACTTGTACCTCAACATTGACCTATCTAAGTTACCACACTAATATAAGTTATGAGGTATAAATAATATTTGTTATCTTTGACCTATCCATCTCTCTACACAAACTATTTCTAGCCTTTATCATAACTCCATTATGCTAAATAGATTAATATAATATACTAAACTTCGTTAGATTTGAATATTTACAACATACATAAAAAATATATAATGAATTCATGAATAACAAGAGAGTAGTGTTAAGCGCTTGTGTAACCTTGCATCGACATCTTCGATAGCCATTCCAAACAATGATTAAAATAGCTCAATCAACTTTCTAACCTTAATCTACTACATATTGATGAAAATGAAAAAAAATTCATAAGTAAATTTATGCTAATCAGCAACGGAAATGAAGAATATATGGTGGCATATATTCTATGTGCAACCATTTTGGTGTCTGGTCATATTTCTTCAACTTAGGCAATGAAACTATGAAATTTTTTATGTTAAGTTAAAGTTAGGAAAGTAGTTGGAGAATTGTCACAGTATTGTTTCTAGTTACTCACATGGTCAAGTTAAGCAGTCCTCCACGGGCTCAGAGATAGTCACCAATCTTCTCTTTGCCTGGTCTGCTACTTGGCTGATCTATACCCACTGTCACAAACTAGACGGTGAGTACATGAGATTATTTAAGTAATACTAAGAGACATCGATCCACATTCCCAAATAGGCAACAAGTATCAAATGGCATAATTGAAATAGAAACTATGATGAAAGAAACATCATGCAAAGAGATACCTGAGTTAACCAAATATGAAATTGACTCGGGGCTAAGTAGTAATGGATTAGGGTCGGTCGGCCGTAATCTTCATCACATCAGCTTGTCTACTACAATTTGAGCTCTGCTCTATAGCATTTCAATAAAAATTTGGGCTCTATATCATAATGTCAAAAGTCGTACTTACGATTACGCCTTTTCTATTACAAGTGAATTAGTCGTCACTAGAATGTATACTTGTTAACATACTCGAGTTTTAAAACTCGTCATGTTCACCCAAGTTATTCTTGCGCCAACGAACCCCGAGGTCAGGTTACCCCATTCGAGGCACGTTACCATGTGTGTCATGCAAGGTAGTGGAGAAATTTCCTAATATCCCGACAAGTCTAGTGACCCTGTATGAAAGCAGAATTTATATCATCAAATGACCTTAACCACAAGAACCACTTTCATATTCAAAAATGGCACAGCATCGGAATCCAAGAAATGTATTAGCATACTAACGCACAAAGGATTTGAGTCAAAATAAACAAACTATCATAATAGCATGTTATATCACTAACTTCCATACACAACAATCAACATGACATAGTATAGGAATTGGAATCAATGATATACAAAACAGAGTACGCTATGAACATCATAAAATGAGCAACTGAACAAGTCATAACTTATGAATTTCAAAGGAAATTCAGTTCGAATAACTGAGAATAAATAAATAAATAGAATGAAATGTAAATAAATGTCTCAAATCAGTTTACTTACATACACACAACAATTCCTAAGCTATCCAGCTTCCGTTGCGTTGATGTATGCACCCAAACCTTGTAATAGCTCCTTTATTGTCCTAACATTTGAAAATTTATCAATTTAGATTCAAGTTTAATGATTTAACATTCCTAAATTGGTCGACATCGGTCAAAATCAAGTTCGAGACCAATTTGCCGATTTCACGTTTTTCGAAGTAAAACCTAGGTATAACGCCTCGACCAACTCCCGAATTCTTTACTTTTTATAGAAATATTGATTTGGGTCACAAATATATTTTTCCCTATGTTTCTGAGATTTTCCTCAATCTTTCCACAATTTTATCTATTTTATGGAATTTATTATTATATATATATTTGTTTAATTTAATTAAATAAATATAAATAAATATATATATATATATTGAGGTGGGTCCGGGTCAACCTGACCCGGTCCAACCGGACTCGGGTCGACCCGACCTAGTCCAGCCGGACCCGGTCCCCATCGGGTCAAGGTCGGCCCGACCCGACTCATATGGGTTCGGCGACCCGACCCGACTCCCATCATCTTCTTCACCAGAGCACTCGTGCTCTGGTTTTGATTATTTTTTTTTTCATTTGTTCTGGGGTTGGGCGTCCATCCCCAACCACAAGTTGGTTTCGTGCAGGGGAGACGACTCCCCTACCGTCCCTTGAGCTCGGACGAACTGCCATGGCAATTCATCCGAGTCTCGCACCTCGGACCAATAACACCGAACACAACAACAACTGAAATCAACAACTCACCTTGGAGCTCTATCTCTCCTCCCGTTCTCTCTCTTTCTTCTTCCTCTCTGCCTTTCTTCCTCCATTTCTCTGCTACGTTTTTTCTCAGTTTTTTTTCCTTCTCCACACCACCGACTTTGATATATATATGTGGCTATATATGTGGTGTATATTAAATGATGTGGCAATGTAAGGACCACTAGGTTGTAATTTGTTTTCATTTTATGCAATAAAATTGAACTAGTTACACGTACCCCACGAGCTGCTGCCTCGGGCCCAAGTCAGCACGCAACTCGAGGAGCGTCCCCGCTCGTCTCGTTATCTGCATACCCGTAAATGACTTAGTAGTCTACACATATACATTACACTAGGCAAACAACACACAAATATAACATTTACTTCAGCCACCGTGCATCTGTAGTGACACGTATCATGATACGGGTCCCACATCACGGGTCATTTTGTCTTGTACCCGATCCTCGGCTTGTGCAGATGCCTGTCTCTGCCTGGTCTAGAATTGTCTCGTCCTCATCCTCTAACTCTACCTCTACCTCTACCACCGTACTGGTGACATGGAGCTGGTGGTGCCGGTAAAGCTGGTAAACTAGATGTAGTAGGAACCGGAAATGCAGGTCTGACTGGTGGTGGTACGGGATGTCTACCCACAATAGTCTGCAAATGTGTAGGAGATGTTACATAAGACACGATTGCCCCCTGAACACCTCTATCCAATATCCTCGGTCCTTTGCCATTCTGTCTCCTCCGCTCATACTCCGCCGTCTGATGGTGTCATCGCGGTTACTAAGGGTTTCCCATCAGCCACTCAGCTCATATAATAAGTCTCGTGAGCAAGTGCACGCTCGAATATCTCTCCCAGTGTCCTGGCACCTGAACTGGCCACATATAACCCAATATCTAGCCTCAGTCCATCGCTAAAATGATATACATCATTAGCATCCTCCTTTACAAGTTCTCCGGCAAACTGCCTCAGATAGCCGTATATGTCTCGATATCTCATCACTATCTCATCGGCTCCCTGTCTAGAGTTCATGAACTCCTTCTTTAACCGCTTCATCATCGCAGGTGGGAAGTACCGCTGATATAACTTAGTCTTGAAGGCATCCCAAGACTCAACCTCTCCCTCTGTAGCTATCGTCGCAAGCCACCATACATCGACATCTCACTGTAAGGTGTACGACGATATCTCCGCTATGAGTCTATGATCAATATGCAAGAATCTATGTAACTTCTCCTGCGACAAGGCCCACTTCTCAACCTTCTCAAAATCTCTCTCACCGTCGAAGTATACCGGTTTCAGTCTGATGAAATCTTTCACCAGCTAAACTATCGTTGTCGAACTAGCTGATGGGGGTGTGGAAGATGGTGGTGAAACTGTCTCCACTGCTGGAGTTGCTATCATCGGTGTCACGGGTACAGTCGGCACTACGATCGGTACAATAGTCGTCATAGGACATGCTGTCTGAGCTGGAGGTGCTAGGGCAAAGCGGGAAGTCATCAGTGCAATGAAATCCGCCAGCAGCTAACCCTGAGTAGCTAGTTGATCTGAAAGCCTCTGGAAATCCTCTGCTGATGGTATCAAAGGCTGGCTACCATTCGCACCGGCATCACCGCTATCGCGTGATTCCGCCATCTTCGACTGCAAATGGAGAACGAACGCGAATCAGCTACTACGTGGATAACGCATTTATACACATAACAAAATTAACATGAATATAAATATATCAAATCCCCAACTCATTTTCACTCACTTCCCAACTAATAGTTTCTAGGCGATGATCATCTGGTTTTGCACATGTAACTAAAGGTTTCTCACGTCTACAGTTTTTTTTAATCTTTTAGTTGTTTCTGGCTGAACAAGGTACGTCGTGTGGTATCGCATTGTAGAAACTCCATATTCTATAATCTTAGAGCCATGTTTTCTCAAAATCATGGCGCTGATACCAACTGTGTTGGTATCATATAGCCTAAAACCACATAAGTAAGCCAAGCTTTATAAACCTTAGCTCTGATACCACCTGTGACGGCCCCAACTACAAATAAGGGCACCGCCCGGCCTAATCCCTTAATTAAGCCCTAATCTTCCCTATGGGACCTAACAAGAAACTAGTCAGCCTTAATTAAACACCTACTATTTATGATACCACCTACAATTAACTTAATTGTTCTAGTGACTAACCTATAGTTGTCTATAAATCAGAATTACTTAAAAAAGAATTTATCTAACCAATTATTTAGCGGAAGTCTTATTAAGTTACTAGTGGAAATGAGATCTTAAGGCCTAACCTATTGTGGAAAAACCAGGAAATAGTGATCACATGCATATATATAATAAAAAAGAGTGATATATAGAACATGTGTCTAGTCTTATATTACTATCACTCAACCCAAAAGCAAAATAACGTGAACATAAAAAATGTAATACAAAAGAATACAAAACATATAAAAGTATGTTGTAGCAGTCCTCCACCGTCTCAAAGGTAGTCGTCAATCTTCTATTTGCCTAGTCTGCTACTAGGTTGATCTGCACCCACCATCACAAACTAGACATTGAGTACGTGAAATTATTTAAGTAATACTGAGAGACATCAATTCACATTCCCAAATAGACAACAAGTATCAAATGACATAATTTAAATAGAAACTATGCTGAAAGAAACATCATGCAAAGTGATACTTGAGTTAACCAAATATGAAACTGACTCGGGGCTAAGTAGTAATGGATTGCCCGCGATCTTCATCACATCAGTCTGTCCACTACAATTTGAGCTCTGCTCTATAGCATTTCAATACAAATTTGAGCTCTATATCATAATGTCAAAAGGTAGTACTTACTATTACACCTTTTCTATTCCAAGTGAATTAGTTGTCACTGGAATGTATACTTGCTAACATACTCGAGTTTTAAAACTCATCATGTTCACCCAAGTTATTCTGGCGCCAACAAACCCCGAGGTTAGGTTACCCTGTTCGAGGCACGTTACCCCGTATGTCATGCAAGGTAGTGGAGAAACTCCCTAACATCTCGGCAAGTCTAGTGACCCTCGTGTGAAAGCTGAATGCTCTATAACATTTCAATACAAATTTGAGCTCTATATCATAATGTCAAAAGGTAGTACTTACTATTACGCCTTTTCTATTCCAAGTGAATTAGTTGTCACCGGAATGTATACTTGCTAACATACTCGAGTTTTAAAACTCTTCATGTTCACCTAAGTTATTCTTGCGCCAACAAACCGCGAGGTCAGGTTACCCCGTTCGAGGCACGTTACCCCATGTGTCATGCAAGGTAGTGGAGAAACTCCCTAACATCTCGGCAAGTCTAGTGACCCTCGTATGAAAGCTGAATTTCTATCATCAAATGACCCTAACCACAAGAACCACTTTCATATTAAAAAATGACACAACATTGGAATCCAAGAGATGTATTAGCATACTAATGCACAAAGGATTTGAGTCAAAATAAACAAACTATCCTAATAGCATGTTATATCACTTACTTCCACACACAATAATCAACATGACATAGTGTAACGGGCCGTTTTAATCGATCTCGATTAACTGACAAATTACGGGTTAATATCATAAGCTTAGACCCACGTGCACGTCATGGAAAAGTCTATGACATGCCTAATCGGGGAATATGATATTTTTGTGTGGCGAATGTTTAATTATTTTATTATTATTTAATAGTTCGCGCAGTGTTAATCGAGAATTTTGCTTCGTCGTGTTATGCGCGTGTAGTGACGAGAGTGCGACTTCCCGGAGTGCGCGTAACCGGGTGTACGGGATAGTATGAGATTTAGTGGTCACATTACCCATCTCATCACATCACATCAACCCATACCTCATCATTATTTCTCTTATTTTCTCCAAAATAATTTAAAAAAAATGGATAATAGAAGAAAGAAAAAGAGAGAGAGAGAGGAGAGAAGAGAGAGAAAGAAGAGAAAAGAGAGAGAGAGAGAGAGAGAGAGGGACGGTGGGGAAGAGAGACGGCGGACGACGGCGACGGTGGCTCCAGGCGCGCGGCGCAAGACAAATAGGCTCCGGCGGGTACCGGTAGTGATGCGGTGGCGATGAGCGGCTCCAGCGCGAAAGCCGGCCCGTGGACAGGCTCGCGGCGACGCGAACGGACGAAGCGAAAGCGAAAGCGCGCGCGCGACGCGAAAGGCGGACGGCGGATGGCGGCAGCGGCCGTGGACGGCACTTCGCGGACGGCGGATGGCGGCCAGCCCGTGGACAGCACTTCGCGGACGGCGGAGGACCAGCGGCGAGGGAAAAGAGGAAAGAGGGAAAGAGAGAACAGCGGCGGCAGCAGCAGAAGATAGGGGCGACAATGCTCCCAAGCAGGCGAGCGAGCGAGCGCCGGCGGCTCGAGAACGGACGACGCGCGACAAATGCGTTTGCACGCGCGTAAGCAGCGACGCGCGACAGCGATGCGCGGCGCGACAACAGTGGTGGCGCCGACAGCGGCCCGGTGGCGAATTGCCTGAACAATCGATCCCCCAGTATGGTTCGAAAAACGTGCCAAAAATTAAACTTTTGAAATAAAAAAAATTATTATCTCAAATTTTGGTATCACATTATAATTCATTTAATGAAACTCTAAAATGATAAAAATTGTATAATTGGACACCAGGGACTTAGGCTACCATAGTCGGGTGTCAAGTACGTATCTCGAGGCGAGTGCGGGACGTTTCGAAGACGTTGAGGTAAGTAATCCCACGAGAAAATTAGTTAAAATTCAAATTATGACTCTTACTTTATTTTGCATTCTAAATTATTTCATCGTGTTATCTGTTACTGTTCAATTACTGTTCATCCACTCTCACGTGTGTATGTGTGTTTGTCGACGGGGTCGGCATGGCACGGACTCACACCCCGAGGCTAGCTACCCTGCGCTGTTCGAGTAATTGGCCATGTTAGGGCTACGCGGTGGCTATTCTCCGCGAAACCCGTAGGTTGAGAGATGTTTGATGTAGTCCTAAGTCTACGTCAATGGTTCCTCTCGAGAGATGCTTGGATGGGGTTCTACCATTCAGTGGTTCCTCTCATTCGACCGTGAGATGTTTGACGAGGTAGTCGTCAATGGTTCCTCTCGGTTTAGCTACGACGATTCCCGGATGTCGACCAGGGTTCTCTGTCACGCTACACTCGTGTCCAAATTTGACTTATTAACGACTTATTTTCATGCGATTATTTTATTCTTCTCATTTATTTAAATTGCATGGATTGTAGCCGTTTCATTGGAATTCGTGAATATTAGCTAACGTTCTCTGGGATTTACTCACCTGGGATTTGTCATTATATATATATATATATATATATATAAATTTGTTTAATTTAATTGAATAATTAAATATATATAATATATATATATTGAGGTGGGTCCGGGTCAACTCGACCCGGTCCAACCGAACTCGGGTTGACCCAACCCGATCCAACCGGACTCGGGTTAGTCGAACCCGGTCCCCATCGGGTCAAGGTCGCCACTTCTCTCCTGCGTTTTTTCTCAGTTTTTTTTTCCTTCTCCACACCACTGACTTTGATATATATATATATATATATATATATATATATATATATATATGTGGCTATATATATGTAGTGTATTAAGTGATGTGGCAATGTAAGGACCACTAGGTTCTAGTTTGTTTTTCATTTTATGCAATAAAATTGAACTAGTTACACGTAACCCGCGAGCTGCTACCTCGGGCCCACTTTGGCACGTGACTCGAGGCGCGTCCCCGCTTGTCTCGATATCCACATACCCGTAAATGACTTAGTAGTCTACACATATACAGTACACTAGGCAAATAACACACAAATATAACATTTACCTCGACCACCGTGCCTCGACAGTGATACGTATCGCGCTGCGAGTCTCACATCATGGGTCATTTTGTCATGATTAACGAATTAAACATGTATTAATTATTGGGTCGTGACAGATGTACTACCACTTCCCTTAGTACCCAATTACCCAACACTTAGTGCCCCGCGTCTTGGCATGCATCCTGAGGCACACCAATCTTGATGTGCCTAATTTAATTGACTTAGCCTAAACTCCGAAATTTGATTATCTATTTTATGTCATATTTACCCTTGTTCTAGTCATTTTATTTAAGTTAACATTACAAGATTTAGTGTACCCGCACTATGCTGGAGTCCGAAATTAAACGAAATAACAACGTCAATAAATATTAGGCCATTACATATTTAACTTAAGAAAAATACTAGAATGGCAATGGGGAAGTCACACCCTATGATACATTGGCCTACATGAGTCATCCATGCGGCATCGACCTGCATGTTATGCAATGAGATATGTGTGTGTTTGTATCCCGATGTGCGCACGGAAGATTCGAAGGCTCGATGTAACTTTCGGTTTGACTTCCCTATTGCATTCTAGCATTTCTCTTAACTTAATTGTTATTTGCAGCCCCATTAAGTAAGATCACTTTCTAAATCACCCCTTTAAATAATTACTCAGTAAACTCTCTAATATACTTTCTTGCTTATAAATGTTTGCCCCTCACTCCCAAATAAAGCCCTTGCATATGTTCCTCCTCCACATTCCTCAAATAAAAAACCATCTTTACATTTTTATGATCCTCAACCTACAACTCTTGTTGCGCATCATCTTTTTCTCTTCCCTACCCCTCCCTACACATGCACAACTATCAATAGTCTTCAACAATCTTGTTGTTTACTCACCTCACCTTTCAGATACAAACAACCATCTCAACCCCTTTCCACGTACTCAAGCATTACCAAGCAATCAAAAAATCTAAGCAATTGATACATGCCACACATGTTGGAAAAACACAAGTAATGTAAATATCTCTCATTTTGAAATATAATTAATTCTTACAACTTTCTCGTTATATTCTTGCCCCCTACACAATTATCTTCTTATTATTGTTGCCATTGCCGAGGGGCTGCTTTCAGATGTGGTAGCAACAACTAATGTTCTGCTGTCGAACGCGGTAGCAGCAACAATAATGTGTTGTTGTTGGATGTGGTAGCGGGGACGTTAATGTGTCGTTGCTAACTTTGATAGCGGGATAATTAATAAAGAGAAGAGATATTTATATAAATTTATTTTGAGGGTATATTTGTTGAAAAAATACATTAAATTAAATGAGGGTTATTACAAGGTAGAGGGGAGCTAGTAGCGCAAGTAATTTTTCTTTTCTTATATTAAAAAGAACAAAAGACAAAAGCAAGGCCTGATGTAAAAAGTTGATTTTTTATTTTTAATTTTTTTACCAAACCATCTATCATAGATGGATGAAGCATCATCCAAATAATTAAAAATGTCCTAACTTTTTATGACTTATATGCTAATTTTTTTAATTTACTATCAATTCTTTTTAAATTAATTTGGATACTTTTACTTGAGAAAAAGAAAAAAAAAAGTTGGAGTTCATTTTAACAAATGTACATATCCCGTACTGTTGCATGTGCCACGTTTCCACGTAAACCTCACTTTTCCACAAGTAGAGGGACAAACTTTTTTCATGTTACATGCTTGCTTCCAAGTTCCAAATATTCTTTAGGAATCCCGTACCCACTCATTAATTTTTTTTTTTGAGGAATAATTTTATTTTATTTTTTATTTTTTTGTCAAACCGTACCCACTCATTAATTATTTATTAATTATGCAACTCACCTAATTAAAATAGACCGATAGACGAGGCAAGTGTACATAATGTGCTTGGTAGCAGTTTGTTTATTTTGTCCTATATATTACTGATTCTGTTTGGTTGATTAATTTTTGAGGACCAAGATAAATTAGCTAGAGAAAGAAGATGAACTGTTTGTTGTTTTTATATATATATATATATATATATATATAAGAAATAAATCAACTTACTTTCTTAATTAAGAACTCGAGCCTCAATCTTATACACAAATACCTCGTATTAAATCAGTGAGCTACTCACTTATTAATAACATGTTAATTAATTTGTTGTTTTCTTAATGCATTGACGTTGATAGTTTTAATTTTCTACTTAATATTTCCTTCTCAAAGAAGTGATTATACCAACTGTTCTAAACATATGCGAAAAAGCGAATGTACAATTTGCTTGAAAAGTTGAAAGTTTTTCAGACTTTTCCAATGTCATGTTAGTTTTAAGTTTTAGGAGGAAGCTCAATGTTGATATATGCAATTTATTACTTGATGATGTCATTGGAGATTAGAGTAATGAAATTTATACCATTTCATCAAAAAAAAAAAATACCAACTGTTTAAAAAGAAGAACTAATCTCATTACTGCCACTGCAGATGATTATGAATAGTAAAAATCAATTATTTTTCTTTTGAATGAATAGCGACGATGAGTATTTTTTTTTCTAAAAAAGAAAAGAATTATTGTCATCTAAGATTTATTTTCTCGTCTTGCATCAAATAAAAATCTTAAACCCCTTTTCATTGTATTTTAATTTCTTGAGCTATAAATCTCATAAGTAATGAATGAAGCAAAGCCAAAAAAAGAAGAAGACAAGAAAGCAAACAAGGGAAAAATAAAATAAAATAAAAATAAGAAACTTGATTTTTTTAGGTTATAAGATTCTTGGAAAATGCTACAATTATGACACCCTAAAGCCATATGATGAATTTGAGTGTGACTTGGAAGTGATTTTGGAATATCATTGTAGCATCTTCTAAGAATCTTTATTTGTTTCTTTAATTCTCTCCTCTTTTTTTTTTGTCCAAACCTTTGACATTATTTCCCTCGTCTACAATAATGTATTGCATCATTGATGAAAAAAAAAATCAATGATGAAGACATACAAGGAGAATATCTATAACGTTAAAGCTCAATTTTTATATCTCCTGTTGAAAATCCCTAATATTCTTTTTAGAAAAACAGAATAAATACACATTACCCTATTTTGACATTAAAATAAGGCCTCGTTGTACCAAAAAAAAAAGGCATAGTTTGGTTTATTTTTTCCAACTTACCGTGAGACCGAAGATAATTTCATGGAGTTAACTCACAATGTAAGTTCATATTTCACGTTTGGTTGAACTTGGAACTTGCAGGAAAGTTGTTAATTTTAAAAATAGTAAAACATGAGAATTAACATAACACCCTTCAAACATATTTTTTAAGATAAAAAAGTATGTATTATTATTTTCACCACATGCACTATTATTTATTTAATTACTCATAAATAAAAAAACTTGAAGAAAATAACAAACATATAAATTATTTACAAAAATATTAAAAAACTTTAAATAATTATAAATATTTTTATAATTTTCTTGAAATAATATTTTTAATAATTATTAATAATACAACAACAACAACAACAACAACAACAACAACAACATAGCCTCAGTCCCAAATTAACTGGGGTCGGCTACATGGATCAAACGTTTTCCATTGTGCTCGATTAAGTGCAATTGATGGTGAGCTTTGCAAACCATTTAAATCCCTCCTAATTAATGCATCCCATGTTAACTTTGGTTTGCCCCTACCTCGTCGAATTTCTACAGTTTCTATTGAGTCAAGTTTTCTAGTTGGGGCATTTGTAGGTCGTCTTTGCAGGTGACCAAACTATCGCAACCGCCCTTCCCTAATTTTTGTATTAATTGGTGCTACTCCTACTTGTCGTTGAATTTCTATATTTCTTATTCTATCTTTACGAGTTTTACCATACATCCACCTAAGCATCCTCATTTATGCTACGTTCACTTTATGTAATTGTTGTTGCTTTACCGCCCAACATTCACAATAATTATTAATAATAAACATAATAAAATACAACTAATGATAATTTTAAAAAAATATTTCTCTTACTTGAAAAATAATTTTTTTTTAATAAAATTTTTTTATGAGTTATTTATTTAATCTTTATATTCATGGATTAATAACAAGTATTTGAGTTTATTTTTTGTCAAAGCATTTAAGTGCTTTTAAAAATAATAAAATATGTTTAGAGTTAAAAATAATAATAAATCATTCATATTAAGAAGAGAGATGTATGTGGGCAACAAAAAAATGGAGATTTCTGAGGGACACTTTTGTCATTAATTTTCAGGGAGATAACTACTATAAGGGGTGGGGGAAGTATCTCACACTTTTGGGTGTGAGTTGGGAGATAACTTACATGTAAGTTGGACAACCAAATAAGATTAGTTGCAACTCCTCACCAAGTTATCTCCCGATAGTTAACTCCACTTCAAACCAAACAAGGTCGTGAATAGTGGTTAATTCTAGAAAAGAATAAATTAATGAGGTTTTTAATTAACTCTGGCGGCTCTAAATTCTATAATCGCTTTTATGGTTCTCTCGTAATTCAAGATCTTGAATCATCGCCAATCTTCTCTTTTTAATCTGTAGTGGTTCCAATATATACATTTCTTTGTGTTTTATTTGTTCAATAAATTATAAATCTTTTCATATATGTGAAGATTAGATCAATTCTCGATACAGTACATCTTTCATAACAATCATTCATGGATGTTTTGTGTGGCTGCTGAGTTGGTCCTCTTTTTTTAATTTTTAGGTAGTTTGTATTCCCTTGTTGGAAATCTTGATTTTGTTTTCCCTTTTTGAAAGTCTTAGGTTTTATTCCCTCGTTGAAAGTTTTGTTTTTCGTTATGTGATTTTAATGGTGTATCTACTGTCATGTGTTCCAAATGTTTGTGGAGAGCAATCTCTAATTGTCACATTGTTTCAATATTATAGTCGCATTTACACTGGTCTTGTATAAGCCATTGATGATTAATGAATTTTCTATTTTACTTCAAAAATGGCAACGACTGAACGGACCCCTACTATTTACTAAACATACCCCAGTCTCACAATTTTTATCTTGCGATTTTGCTCCTTTATGAAATAACGAAAATACCCTTCATATATAAGGGAGGGGGAGTTCCATTGGTTTACCTATCTCAATAAAGTATATGATTGGTTCAAATAGCGTCTCAAGATTTAGGCAATTGCGGATGATATGACAAGTAAATATGTTCCTCTCTCTTTTAAGGAGGCAACGGGGATTCGACTTCCCCTGGGGGTAGGGTACTAGCAAAGGAAGTTGTTTATGTATTATCAATCAGCCTAAAATGGATTCTTCCTGGGTCGATTGTCGAGTGGTTAATGGGGACGGACTGTAAATTCGTTGGCAATATGTCTACACTGGTTCAAATCCGGCTCGACCCAATAATTCGCCGATCCATTGTAAGACTCTATAACCAATTTGTCCTATAGAAACAAACGACTTTTTTCTCACCCATACCCAACTCCCAAACCCACTCCCGAGACCGAGCCCCATCCACTGTTGATTTGTATCGTCCATTTCGACCACATTCCGTCGTGATTTCGGTGAGATCACATCGACCCTTTGTTGGTGAAACTATTCTCGCCTGTCTGAGTTCGATTTTCCCGGTTGTTTGGTGGTCTTTGGAGTCATTTTTTGTATTATTGTTGATGGTGTTTAGGGCTCCAATATGTGATATAAATGTGGATGGATTCGAGAGAAGTAGCACATTTAGAAAAACACCACTTAATTATTATTTTTTTTTATGGATGTTTTGGCCGATTTCAAAAATTTAATTTTTCGTTCTTGTTGTCCATGCGTCTCGGTCGCCCAAGGCCCAAGGTCTCGGTCTGCTCCTACTGAAAACTGTGAAGAGGTTTCGGCTGGCTCCACTAATACCTTTTTACCTTTGATGAGTTCTTGATCTCGGCCCGTTCCCATCGAGACGACTTCACACGTCTTGATCAACTCTCTCACTGAGACGCCTTTACAAATCTTAACGGGAGTTGGTCGAGATCTCTGAAGAGGTTTCAACCCTATGTGACTGAGATCTATGGGCAACATTTATGCATTTCTTGGGCATCGACAAACCCAAATTCAACTTTGTTTGACAGAAAAACACTCCAACGATATTTCCAACCTAGTACAATTGCTCTACAAATAGCAAAAATTTCGAGAAATGGAGAAGATTGAGGGTAATGAGCTAATGGTGAGGGTGATGCGGTAAGCATGGGTATTTCATGGATTTTTAAAAAATGGGGTGTGTTCGGCAATTTAAATTCAAAAATGGGGTATGTTAAATAAGTGGGAGTACGTTGAGCAAAAGTGGGGTTCGTTTGGCCATGTCAAAAAAATAATAATTAGAAGATAACACTCCTATATTTTAATTGTTAGAAACTGGCATAAAGGCATCAATTTTAATTGGACGATCCCGACCGTCACACGCGGGCATAACGTGGCAACGGACCCACATCATCACACTGCCCTTTTAACCTTTTTGACTTTTTTTGAAACTCATTTTTGTCTTAATTTTTATAAAAATGAAAAAAATTGCTTCACCCAAAAATAAAAGAAAATCTCGTGAAGTATAATAAGCAAAACTTAGGAAAAATGAAGCCACTTATCTGAAAGCAGAGGCCGTTGAGAAAGACAAGCCATGAACAATGTCATGTTCACAAACAATAAATAATTATAACAACGAAAAAACTCAAGGTGATGATTCAGACTACGTCAATCGTAACTAATGGTTTAGAGGTCGAGCTCTCAATGCAATTTTCTTTTACTAACTTTGAGGGAGAACTTTGCCACCACAATCCTACACAACTTGAGCATAGATTAATCGGGACCCATCGAGCTTTAAATATTGGGGGCTTAAACCAAAAAAAGAAAACTACGTCAAAAGTTTCAATTTTAAATTAATTAGACTATACTTCATAAAACAAAATCACTAGAAAATCTATATTAAAATATTGGCTTTCATTTTTAGTCTCATTAGCAATAAGATTTATTTTTAGGGCTGCTATTTCAACCTATCCACCTCTCTTCTCTCATTTTAAGAAATAATATTTTTACCTAAAATACCTTATTAGTTAATGACTATACTACCCTCACTCACATCTCTTCACAAATCACAATGCAAACTACTCAATTTACTTTTTTCTCTTTCTTTCCGTGTCCATTGTCCGTGAACATCCGCTGGGCTAAGTTAACAATAATAACATCATTAATTTGTGCTCTTTATTCTCAAAAAAGTAAAAACCTGTTATTCTATTGACTTACAGTAAACAAGTAACGGATACAAGTGATTTTGGCGTACAGGCGATTTTTTTTAAACCTAATTTATAACAATCGAAAGGGGATTTGAAATTGGAAAGAGAAAGAGATATGAACAATTAATGATTTTCACGAAATATGCAATTTAAATTAATTTGTTCATGAAATAAGTGGAGATGGTGAGATCTTTTGAGGTGGATAAAGATGGACGACCACTTATTCACCAATGGTGACTAGTGAAGGCAGTGGTTTGCGCATCTGGTTCGATGGTAAAATATAGGGTGTGCTTAAGTGTACGACGACACAACAAGCGTGGGAGAGCAAGCGGAGACGATACAATGGTGGACTAGCAGTTATGCTTGAGATTGCGATGCAAAGTTACGTGGAGGTGGGACCTTGGGAGGAGAGATTGAGAGAAGTCGATCGTGTGCGTGAGGATAGATGGGATATCTTGAGCGGTGGTGTTGGGTGGGGAAGATAATTAAGGGTATTTTAGTGATTTCAATATTATTGTTGGGTGGTTACATATATATGGTGTTGATATAACAGCCCCTTTTTAAGAATTTATTTCGAATTAATAGCATTTAAGCCCATTGGCTATGTTATTGTAATGTGGAGTTCAATCATTTTCTATGTTGACTAGGATCCACGTTATCAAGAAAGCAACACAACTGGGTGCATTTGTCAAGTACACATTTCATAGATTACTGAGTTTTCTTGTATATAGTTTGCTTTTGTAAAATAGGTCCTACATGTATGGTCCATGGATCATTCAATTTTAGTTGTTTTGGGTATTCACTTTTTCCATATTAATTTGTTTGATAGCACAGGAAAACTCAGTAAGTCGTGGTCGTCAACAACAATAACAATAACAAAGTCTCGATCTCAAATTAGTTGACATGAGGTAGGAGTCATCATCAATAGTTTTTAAAATAGAGTACATTTTATTTTTATATTTATGCGTAAACATAAACATTTCTATGTTTCATTTCTATACAATCAAACACAACTTGAAGATAAAATTGGTCTTTCAGTGATGAGGATTATGCATGTTTTTCTCCTACGAGATCTAGATTTTGATCTCCCAAGCTTGTACCAAATATTTCAGACGAACAAAGGATTGAACGAATATCCCAAGTGTTACCCTTGCCGCGCTAATGCGACCCACTTTTGAAACCCAATTGTTGTTGTACTAGGAATATATTTTGAAACACATGCACACACATCTCAATACAAATTCAAAGGATCACAACTAAAATTGATTGATCCATGGCTTAACTTTAAGATTAATGTTTGGTTAAGGGTTTAGCTAGCACTTGATGTTCCCAAAACATGTAACTCCTTACCAAAAGACACACCTCCGCACGTCTTCAGGTAAATCCAAGGTTACATGAGTGAAAAAAGACAAATTTGCCCAAAATAAACAAACCCCATTGGAAGGGACATTATATTAATTTAACCAATTAAAGGTTTGTCTTTGATAAACTGAGCTAAAAGCACGTCATCAATTTTTAAATTGTTTGCTAAACCTAAACCTGATCATAGCTACACATACCTACCCCTCAACCACAACCTCAACGGACTAGCCAATACAAAATCATGTCATCCCAACAAAAGAAAATATCAAAGGCTTCATAAAACATAAGATGAAAATCCAATTTACAAATCTCTTCTTCTTCTTCCTTTTGATCCCAGTACGTAAGTGCTTAAAACATTCAATCTGCAACTTTAATCCTGCAAAGAAGAAAGGCAAAATTCAAAGAAACGAAGATTGGCCTTTTTCAGTGATCAGAAACTCTGCCATACTAAAAAACTACGCGCATTTAGAGATCACCCACTAAAACTTGCAAAAAGTATATAAGTAAACAATTTGGTTTTTCAACATCAAAGATGTTACTACTGTCGCTAGAGATTCTCTTAATTTTACTTCTATCTTTTCTTCTTTTCTTGGCTGAATGCATACTTGTTGAACTGTTCACCTTCACAGAGAGCAACATAAACACTAAATCCTATGAAGAAATTGCAATTTGCCAGTACTTGAGCACTTACGGCTCAATTGCAAGTAATGGCTCTGCCAGTGTCCATCTTCTAGTTGCATAGTATACATTTGCGCTTCCCTTTACAATTGACATACTTTCTAGACTTGCTTCTTATTTTGGATAGTTTGATTCATGATGATATTTCTGAATTATGCGGCTCGGCAAGAGTTTCAACAAACAAAAATATCAAAGGAAAAACCCAACATTTGGAATCTGAACTTTGTGTTTTTTATGTTTTTGGTCCTTGAACTTTTATTACTACACATTTGGTCCCCGAACTTTTATAAAGATATATAATTGGTCCTTCCACCGTTTAAGGCATTAAATCCCGTTGACGTGACTAACAGAAGTGCCACGTGGCTAGCCAAGAAGAGTAAAGTGGCTTGTATTACTAAACCATACTCCTCATTTCTGTATGTCATGGAAAACTTTTTCAAAATCTTCTAATGGACTTCAACTACAGTTTCTATATCAAGTGCAAGAAACTAAAATAAAGAAGAAATCCACAAATCAAGGGAATAATGTAAGACGTTGATTTTGGAGAAGTGGAGATAATCAAGCAAAAAATAGGCGCAAAGAGAAGGGAACCGTTAAGTCAATAAAAATTTCAAAAGATTAACTATAACATGATCAATATCAAAGAATCATCCTCCATCGACTAAGTTAAAACCGACAAACATGGTAGATTCAAGCCAAAAAAAAAGCCCCAAAAAAACCAGTTAGTTCAGCTAAAATAAAAAATTTCAAAAGATAAACCATTGCATGAGCAATTTCAAAGATCCCTCTATCGACTAAGTTAAAACCGACAAAACATGGTAGATTTGGTTGGCCTATATGAGGTAAGACCCAAAATAGAGAAGAGCGATTAAGGTCAACGAAAAAGCCGTGCCTCGTATTTTTTACCTGACTATAGTATAGTATATGCCTTTCATAACACTAATCAACAAAATTATTGGAAAATTATAATAAAACTATTCAAGTACATCAAACTAAACACAACCAGTATTGAGCAAAAATGAACTGCACTGACTTTACTCACTTAATTTTGATATTTTTCTGCAAAGATCGAAGAAGGTATCATTAACAGAGATGCTAGAAAACACGCATAATAAAACTACTATTATTTACCTTCAATAGAAAGAGAACTCCAGATCATTCAAAAATCTTGAGACCAGACAGACTCAGCTTATCCTGGGTGTATCTGCACCAAATCCCACTAGCCACTAGTATTTAGTAGAACAAATAAAGGTTTTGCCTCCTAATTAAGACATTAATTCTTATCAAAAAAATCAAAAAAACCTTGCAACATAGACATAGAAACATTAAGATAATAGAAATCTCAAGGCATCATAAATTAATGAAGTAACAGAAAAGCAATAGACAATCCTCCTCTAGATCAAAAACCAATACTTACTTCTACTTGGTAACTAAAGACATGGAAACAATGAAGACATGATGTTTCGAAAATGTTCACGTAACGAACTTTCTGCAACTTTATGTAGTCTGAAGCTGTGAGCATAGTCAGTAGACATGTTAATGCTACAACCTGACACATTGTCCATAAATTCAATATTCATAGCTGTAAAGCTTTTTTTTCAAAAAGTAATATCTTTTCTCATAGCGATGCCATAAAGATTTGATTTTTTTTCAATTTATAGCTGTCTTACTTCACAAAGAGAATCGCTTAGCAAACTCCCAAGCAACAGTCTTCAAAACCTCCATCAAGGTAAATCTTGAGATAGAATTGTTCTGACAGTGACGAAGGCGTTTTTGTATTTGTGAATACTTATATTATTTCACATGGTAATAAGTTGAAGCTATATTGACAGTACAGTTGGTTTACGTAGCTAGAAGCAATGCAGAAAAGACTTAGCCAATATAAAATCATGTTATTCCCACAAAAGAAAATACCAAAGACTTGATAGATTAAAACATACAACACCAATCTTACAATCTGCATTCTTCCTCACTCTATAAATGCTCTGCTGTTGCCCCCCCTCTAGTTCTGCCACTAGTCTTAACCCTGGACACAAAAACATTAATAATCTTTTTCAGCAGTCAAAAACTTATTCGTAGTAAAAAGCTATCGCCATCTAAAGATTACCAATAGAACCATTACTTGCCTTATTCTGTGAAACATCAACTTATTTCTACTATCACTAAGATATATTAGCTTTACTTTCCATCCTTCATTCTTTTCTTTTTTTACTTAGTTAAATGCAGACTTTACTTTTATCTTACCAGGTGATCAGACATCTTTCAACCTTCAATGCTTTGGTACACGTTGGACTCCTGCCATTTATAAACAGCATACAACGTCCTCAAGTGGTAAGTACTTCAATACTGATTACTGATGGATCAGAGGAATGTGTTCATACCAAAATCAAGCCATTTCACAGCCGCGAGCGATTCCTTTCAATTGTCATAACCAAAATTTTGGCAAATTCACAAACCTTTTCTTTTCCTTTTTCCTCTCAATTTCAATATTGGCCTTCATTTGTTTTTGTAGCTAAGGTTCGACGCATTGATCTGACATTAATTGCAGTCCAACTTAAGTCACACACTTCTATTAGTGATTTCAATTAACATGCCTTTCGACGCATTGATCTGACATTAATTGCAGACAGACTTAAGTCTCTCTCTCACCTACTAGAATACCTAGGCATCACTTTTTCCTTCAGCAATTTATTGTTTATTGAAATGTTGGCTGATCTGCTTTAGACAGAATAAAACTGCTTAAACTAAAAAGTCTTTAAAATAGATTAACAAATATGGAAATGGTAATGCGCCAAACAGAAAATGGGGTAGTTCTTGATAGTTTTTAATTTTTTCTGTAAATTTCCTACAAGTTGTACCTTCAAATTTAAATTGTATTTCAGGATTTGATAACAACATTTACTATTATCCAGATCAAGGCTGAATACCTCATAAAACAAGAATCTAATCACAATACAGACAACACCAGCAAACTATATAAATCATCTAAGAGACTAACAACCAAGAAATGAAAATTACACACCCATTCAAACATATTGCGCAACATAATCATCCATTGTTGCCCAAAACTTGTATTCTGAAAACAAGAGGAGCAAAGTACAAAAAAAGTAGAAACGATCTCAAAGCAATTTGCAATCAAAATAATGACTACGAAGTTTGTGTGCTACATAAAACCTTTTATGAGCCTTCACTTGTTTTTGTTGCTGAGGCTCGATGCATTGATCTGACATTAATTGCTAACCAACTTAAGTCACACACTTAAGTTAATTCCATCCATTCAGTGATTTCAAACACTATTCCCTTTTGTAACAGATACGAGAGTTAATGTTTGCTGTCGTTTGTCGAGAATAAATGTTAGTTCTGTTCTACTATGTTGTAAGGATATTCTAGGTTACTTCTGAGGTATATATAAGTATTTAACAATACAGTTAGTGAATATAGAAGAATCATCACTCTCATCTTTGCTGTTTCTACAACTAATAAGTTGCTACACATCACTGTTTTCCTTTAGCAATTTATTAGTTGAAACGTTGGCTGAGCTGCATAAGACAGAATAAAACTACTTAAGCGAAAAAGTCGTTAAAGTAGATTGACAACTATGGAAATGCTAATGCACCATACAGGAAAGGAAATGTCAATGGGGTAGTTTTGGATAGGTTTTTGTTTTTTTCTCTAGATTAATAGATTTCCTACAGGTTGCACCTTCAAATTTAAATTGTATTTCAGGTTTTGATTAGGACATTGCTATTATCAATCAAGGTCGAACACCTCATACTATGAAAGTCAACTTGCAACACAAACAACAACCCACAAACTAAAAATCAACAAAGATGGGAGGGTAAAGAAAACAAATAAAAACATTGAGAGATTAGAACATGACATCATAAATGAATCAATAAATAAAAGACAATTGAAAAGCAATAGGCAACTGTGTTCCAAACAAAAAACAATATCTACAAGAAGATATCGATTATCAACCTACTCTCATGGGCTCAATCAAGTTTAAGCAGGGACGGGTATAAAAAAAAAGGTTCGAACACCCACGATTATAATAGAAAGTCGCGTTGTAGGCACCCCACCATTAAATAAGGGTAAACCAATGTTGAGGGCACCCAATTTTTTATGTTGAATGCCCTAAATTAACATTCTTCTCAACCAATGCACCCCACCACCCAAACGCATAAACCAAAATTTCTTTCTTCATTCTTGCACCAACGCACCCCAGTTTGGTGGAGCTTTGGGGGTTCTAGAGTTAGTGGAAGAGTCGGATTTTGTTGATTTGGATTCCTGTGATGTTTGGTCACACAAAATTGAGAGTTGTGAGGTGGCATCGATTACCTACTGCCGAGATTAGTGGATAAGTGTTGGTCTATACCAACCAACACCCATGAGGTGGTCACACACTCATTTCCATAGGTAACCACTGAGACTATACAAGCAGTTTCGGTTGAGCAGGTCTGTGACTTTATAATGAGTGTTAGTATCCCTTAACTGACACCACTCATTAAATCTCGGTGGCCCCTAACCGAGACATGTGTGTTTCAGACTTATTATTTGTTCGGTCCCCTCCAACCGAGACCCTAACTGGAGTCTCGGTCGCCACCGAACGAGAACTCTGCGCGAGGCTCGACCTTGGGTGGCCGAGTCAATCGCGTTTGAACTTAAAACAAAAAATGGAAAACGATGAAAATATACCTGTTGGTGTTGCGCGTCGGCTTTCATTGCATTTTCTTCTGGCATTTGAACCTAAAAAACTCAAAGATCGGGTGAATGAGTGAAATCTTACAATACAAAAACCACAACTTCAAATCACGAGTTTTCGTACAAAAACAGTTGAAATCTAGTGATTTCACCCCTAAAAGAGCATGGAATGAAGACTACGACATTTGTATATACGATTTAATCGACAAAATCGAGGTCCGACCAACGAGTGAGCAAGAGGTTTCAGTTCCACAAAGTTGGGGCGCCGAAGATGGGGATGAACGACAAAGAGGGGGTGGGCAAATGAGGAATTTGGTCATTTGAGTGGGGCAAATTTGTAATTTCCATCAAGAGTAAATTGAGAAAAGACACTAATTCTGAAAACGGTTTGCCCTTATGCAAGGGTGGGTGCCTATAATGTGACTCAAAAAAAAAAAAGATATGCCAGAAGATTGGTAACTAAAGATATGGAAACAATGAAGTCATATTATATTTTACGAAAGTCGCATAATAAATAAGTCTTACATATCTTTTAATGTCGGTATTTTAGATTTACAAGTTTTAGCGTATAGCTAAGAATCAACATCCAACTTACAAGATATTGAATAGTTTGCGTTTAGCGTAACTTACCTAGAAGTTTGAACAATGATCCCATGGTCCCTTATTGGTAGAAAATACATTTTTTACTTTATAGAGATGACCCGCCACAAAACAATTAGCTCTCATCTTTTGCATAGAAACTTTTGAAGCATTTCTTTGCTTTCATTATGTGGTCCATCAACGGAAAGCAAATCCACTATCAACGATGTTGTCGCAGAATCTGGTAATAAACCCTTCTCAACCATTTCGCTGAGATATTGGATTGCCTTCCCAATGTCATTCATTTTGATGAGTCCCTGAACAATAACATTGAATGTGACATCATTTGGAGAGAAACCTTTCTCCGTCATTTCGGTGAACATATCTTCAGCTTCTTTTAGCATTCCCTCCTTAAGGAATCCATTAATCATTGACGTATATGTTTTAACATCCGGCTGCAATTGTTTGGCGAGCAAGTCACCAAACAATTTCCTTGCTTTCTTTAAATTTCTTGCCTTGCACATGCAATCGATAATTGAGCTATAAATCACAATGTTGGCTTCCGTTCCACCTTTTTCCATTTCATGGAACATGCTCATTGCCTCATCAAAATGACCATTTCTACACAAACAATCTATAAGTATACCATATGTTAATATGCTAGGAGTTGGACCATTCTGTTGCATGTTATTAAAAAGGTCATGTGCCTCGCTAACTCTTCCAACCTTACACAACCCACGTATAAGGGTGTTACAAGTGACAGTATTAGGAACTAATCTCTTATGCTCACTCATACTTCGAAATAGTGAAAATGCTTCATCCAATCTCCTTTTCTTGCAAAAGCCATTGATCAATATATTATAGCTCATTACATTAGGCTTATGATCACCATTCAATATTGAATTGAAAACTTCAATGGCATTTCTCATGTTACCTTGCAGACAATATCCATCCATCATCGAGTGCAAGGTCACTAGGTTAGGCTCCATACCTTTCTCAATCATCAATTCCAACAGTTCTTGAGCTTCCTTGGTCATCCCTTCTTTGCAAAGAGCATCTATCATAATACTAAATGTTCGCACATTTGGAGAGACTTTGTTGTTATCTAACATCGTGTTGAACAAGCTCATTCCTTCTTTCCAATGCCCGCCAATGCATAAGCCATGAATCAAAGTGTTGCATGTGACAACATCAATATTTACATTTCTTTGAGACATTACTTCAAACATCTTCAATGCTCTAGCGGTTCTCCCTTCTTTGAAAAGGTGATCCATCATCGTATTGAAAACTACAACGTTGGGTGCGATCTTATGTTCCAACATGTCTTCTAGTAGCTTCATGGCTTCTTCCCACTGCCTAGAATTGCACAAGGCATGAACCAAAGAGCTATAAGTCAAAACATTAGGCTCTACTCCTCTTTTCGGCATTTCTTCAAACAATTGGACCGCTTCATTTAGTTTCCCATCTTTACAAAGTGCATCTACCAAAATTGTGAATGTTACAACATTGGGTGATATTCCATGAATACCCATCTCATCAAGAAGTCCTCTAGCTTCTTTCCACATGCCTAAACCACAATACCCTTGAACCATTGTACTGTAAGTAACCACATTTGGCACAATTCTACTCTCAGTCACTTCTTTGAATAGGCATTGGGCTCCATCTAATTGTTTGTCCTTGCAAAGAGCATCAATGATAGTATTATATATTACCAAAGATGGCTCAATCCTTCCCTTCTTCATCAAATTAAGCAACTTGAGAGCCTTCCCAACTTCTCCCGACTTACATAGCCCATTAATCATTGTAGCATAAATGACTTCATTGCACGGATAGCCCTTGTCCACAATTTTGTTGAAAAATGCCATCGCCTCGCCTATTTTTGGCTTCAAACAGAGCCCCTTCAACAGCGTACCCAGAGTTACAGTCCCTGCTTCAAACCCTTGTTTGATGATGCTTCCAAGAACTCCAAAGCCGAAATCCACTCGACCCATGTTGCAGAAGCAGTTCATGAGCACGTGGAGCGTGAATGTATCTGGCTTGATTTGGGCATCACCCATCGATCTCACCAGGGAAGGCACATGGGAGTAGTGTTTTAACTTGGTAATGGAACCCAGAATTTGATTGAAAGAAGAAATAGAGGGTCTGGGGTGCGTTTGAAGCATAGATTCAAATCTGCCTAATGCTTTGTCAAGAGTGATGGAATCTAACATTATACATTTGCCTCCTCTCACAAGTTTGGTTTTGCCCATTTGAAGACCGACCAATGATGATTTGATGAAGAAATTAACAGGGTGTATTCAATTGAGATTTTAATAGACTTTTGATTACTTTTATTGACTAAAAAAGTTTAGGAGTATCCAATTAAAACTTTTAGAGAGTCTCTAAAAGTAAGGTGTATTCAATGTGAACTTTTATAGACTTTTAAAAAGTATCTAAAAGTTTCGGGGTATTCAATGTGAACTTGTAACCAAACTACAAAAGTCATCAAAAAATTAAATACACCTTACTTTTAAAAACTTTCTAAAAGTTTAAATTGAATACCCCAAAACTTTTAGAGACTTTTTAAAAGTCTATAAAAGTTCACATTGAATACACCTTACTTTTAGAGACTCTCTAAGGGGGGTGTATTCAATTGAGATTTTAATAGACTTTTAGTTACTTTTATAAGTGGATGACTTTTATAGACTTTTAGAGACTTTGTAGATTTTTGTAGACTTTTTAAAAATTTGATAGACTTTGATAGACTTTATTTTTAATGACTTTTAGTAACTTTAATGGACTTTTGTAAGGACTTTGATAGACTTTGATAAACTTTTATTTGGATGACTTTTGATAAACATCCATGTAAATCTCGAAATCGAACAGGGGTATGTGCCCCACTTTTCACCATCTTCAACCTTTGCTTCGTTCTTCCTTCGTCTCTCCTCACTGTCTTGCTGAATCTCTCTCTCTCAATCCCTTCTCTCGTTCTCTCTCAATTTCGCCCCTATGATGAATAAAGAAGAAAAGAAGAAGACGGGACTGCTGAATCTCTCTCTCTCAATCCCTTCTCTCGTTCTCTCTCAATTTCGCCCCTATGATGAATAAAGAAGAAAAGAAGAAAACGGGACTGTTAATTTTGATTTTAGGGACTGTGTATGTGTGGGTGTTTGTGTGATTGAGGGAGAGGGAGAAAGGAAAGAAGTAATCAAGAAAGGAAAAAAAAATCGAAGAGACCGAGACAGTCGAACCAGAGAGAGAGGAAGAAGATGACTTGACTAGGGGGGAGGTTGGCTATGGTTGCATTCGGACACCCACAACATGTATATCAGTTGTGGGTTTTGCTCTGACAAATCAAGAGAGGAAAAATCCATTTCAACGTTGAGAAGGGGCTTAGTCAGACAACCGTGCAAAGTAGATTTCATTAGCATCGGTTCAAGCTTTGTCCACTTCCCAACATAATGTTCTTAAAAATTAATGGGAGGTTCTTTGTTTAGCTCTAGCTTGTTTGTCTCCTTCTTATCGATCCTTTCTAAATTGTGTTCTCTGTTGATTTACCTGAAGAGTGGGACTAAGAAAACTGTCCATAGTGGTTGGTGCAAGAGTAGGTGGTGTAAACAAACGGAGATGGTGGATTTTAGGGCTATGGTTGATGAGGGTATGTTTGATGTTGGTTGGTGATTAGAGATGTAGAAATTAGTGGTGGTGATGGAAAACAGTGAAGAGATGAGCATTCGAGAGCAGACGATCGAGAGAGAAAGAGAGCGAGAGAGATTTCGCGATGAGAGAGAGAGAGCGACGAAGAAGAAAAAAAAAATCTCCAAAAGTTTCTCGTGGAGGCTAAGAGATGGAGAAGACTTTCAACATATATAGGGTTAGGTAAAAAGTCTCCAAAAGTCATCCAAACCCACAAATCTACAAAATTTCTAAACAAATTGAATACCCCTTACAATTAGAGAGTTTACAAAAGTTTTAATTGAATACCCCAAAACTTTTAGAGACTTTTTAAAAGTCTCTAAAAGTTCATATTGAATACACCAAACTTTTAGAGACTCTCTAAAAGTTTTAATTGAATACCCCTAAACTTTTTTAGTCAATAAAAGTAACCAAAAGTCTATTAAAATCTTAATTGAATACACCCCTGTAAAAGTTTTAATTGAATACCCCTAAACTTTTTTAGTCAATAAAAGTAACCAAAAGTCTATTAAAATCTCAATTGAATACACCCCTATAAATGAAATCAAGGTAAAAGTGTTGTTGCCTTTTTCTTCTATGCTTGCTTACATCCTCCTTTTAACTTGTCAGATGCGTTCTCTGTCTTCTATGAATAGATTTTAAGTTACCTCCCTCCCGATTTGGTTCTCTCTCTCTCTCTGTTTGCCCCCACCGCACCGGCCCCGCCGCTCAACTACCAACTTATCTTTTTGGGTTAGTGAGAAAACTCTAAACAAAAATAATAGAGCGCGACTCTAAACAAAAATAGAAAGCGCAGCTATAGGCACCCCCGCTTAAGCACTCAAAATTTATGGTTATTTTCTCCTTTAAATTTTACCTTGACGCAAATAACAAAATTGCCCTTTCATATAAACCCTCCACACTCTCGCAATACACTTTTGAACAAATATTGGGGCACCCTCCTTGTTTCTCTCTCATCTTTAACCTAAACCCACGTGTTTTGTTGGTGGGCATGTATTGATTCTTGCGCTTTCACATCATTTGATAGTGAGGTAACATTTGATTACAACCTTAGTAAGGGTCGAATCAACTATTTTGGTGTGGCAAATAGTGACATTGATGATTTGATTTTTTATTGTAGGGTTTGGTAGATTCGATCATTCCGAAGCTATTTTCAGCTTGAAATGGATGAATATATCACAATTGTGCAAGAGGAGGTACAAGAAGAGGTATTTGTTGATGTTTTTTGTGTTTTCTTTTTTTTTTTTTTTCGTTTTTTACATGCGTTCGCACGGACACGATTTTTTCTGCCACACAGGACCGAGACTTGGAAACAAGTCTTAATATATGGTGGCCGAAACTATTCCCGACGTCTCGCCATAGGGAGTCCGAGACATATTGAAAAGTCTCGGTTTTATGGTATCGAAATTCTACAAGCAGTGTTGGTTGTCCTTGACCAACACTGCTTATTAAGTCTTAGACCTGTATTACCAAGAATGTGTGTTTTTTTGGGTGAATCTACTGTGATGAATCCTTATGGTTCAATGTTTATGTTGTAAGTAATGTCGGTTTCCACGTTATTTTCGTACTACAAGGATGTTTTCACTCCTTGTAGGCCATTCATATCTAGAGAAACGACTATTTCATGGCTTCAAATGATTGGTTGTGTGAACAAGTTTGTGTTAGTAAGGAAACATTCCGATGCCTGAAGGATTAAATGCATGGAAACACTACAAAAAATTATAGTTTTTGTCACGGCTTCGATTCCGTAGGGACAAGTTGTTTTTCCGTCACCTATAGTTTTTGTCACGGTATTGTCACGGAAAAGTTAAAGTTGCGTATACTCCGTTGCAAAAGCTTTTTTGTCACGGAAATTAGCGTGGCAAATACCTTTTATGACGGATCTATGACATATTTATTACGGAAGTTTTGCACGTCATAAAAAATATATTTTCGTTACGACTATATGTGCGTCACAAATGATTAATTAAACAATGAAGAAAAATGTTTTACGTCACAAGACTTTGTCCGTCACAAATACATGTAGCTACGACTTTCTACTGGTGACAAAAAATAATAATATTTTATATATACATTGCTCAGTCACAAAAAAAAAAAAGTATTCATATAAAAGTTGTTGTAACTATCTTGCATCTGTCAATATAAAAATATTGCATCTATTAAAATATTTAGAAGTTACTTTACTTGCATTACAAGGCCAACATTATCAATCAATTCAAAGTTTGATTTTTGTGATTTTGAATCCAAAGTACCAAAAAATGATAATACTTAATTTAGAAGTCAAACATAGCAAAATAAAATTAAACTTTGACAAGTTTCTTCATGGCTTAAGTCTAACATAGTAAAATAAAATAAATCCATGTTTTCTTCAATGTTTTCACTCCATGCTTCTTCTATTTCTTCTTCACGTGAAGCTTTCTTCCAGTTCATCATCTTTACCCTTTGAAGTCTCATCCAATTGCGCATCTAAAATATCAAAGTTATAAATATAAGTATTTGCACTTAAACACTTACATAAATAAAAAAATCTTTAATAAATCATAACGTAGTAATAAAATTTCAACAGAACCTTCACTTAAATTAAATATTAGCAAAAAATTTTAAACATTTTCCAAACTTCCTCATGCATCAAATAATTCTACAAGTCAAATATAATCACATTCATAAATCATAATGTATTACAGAAATTCCAGGAAAACCACCCTTTAAATTTAAGATTCTAACAAATTTCACTTGCATCAAATAATTCTACAAGTCAAATACATTCTTCTTTGGTGAACCATAATGTATTACCAAAATTTTAGAAGAACATGCCCTTAAATTAAAGATTCACAAATAATTTTAAACATTGTGCAAACTTCAACATGCATCAAATAATTATCAAAGTTATAAATATATTCAAACATGCATAGTGCTTAATTTATTGGTGCAAATTTATGAGTTTCATTTGTATAGAACATAAAATAGTAAAAAGCTTAAAAAATTATCAAAAGTTAGATGGTCTACATATACTAAAAGCATTAACAATTCTTGAAATAATAGTTTAGCTAGCAAATGTCATTCAACTCAATGATAGAATAAATTGTCAAATTTAGGAGATGAGTAAATGTTCAAAATAACAATCATGAAGGTGGATGCTCTTAAGTTGGTCACATGAAGGTAACTTAAGATATTCTAGCAAAACTTAAATTATTACCTTTTTGATCGTTCACTTTTGAATAATCAACGAGCAGGAGAACATCCATCATGAGAAGATGTTTGAACATGAGGCCTATGTGAGCTTCCAACATCTGAACTCTGACATGTAATCAAAAAAATCAATTAATTGTCTCATTTGTAAGTAGAACATAATTAATAAACTTCAAGTATCAACAACAATGTCGGTGAATTACTTGATTGACGTTGATAGGCAGTTGAATTCCAGCTTTCTCCAAACATGCATATATGTTATCTATTTGTGACTGCATGTTTGTCTATAAACAATAAATTTGCAATAGATTGTCGTATTAGATTCATGAAAGAAATGATAAAAAAAACAACCAAAATTGATGAAATATTTACTTTCGTCGCAGCAAGTTCCTCGCGAAGGAGCTCATTTGTAGCATTTGCCTTTTCTTGTGCTCTCCGTATTGCAATATCTGCAGGACATTCGGAATCTTTCCCAAACACATCTTTAAAAGAGGGTCCATGACCATAAGTTAGCACACGCCCGCGTTTTTCATCTCCTATTACCTTTTTAAAAATTTTCTCTCGAACTTCCACCGTTTGCTCTGACTCGGGAATTTGTAAAAGTTCATTTTGCAATTGCAACTAAACATAAAATTTGATATTAACATAGAAAGGAATTATTATGATGTAAACTAAATATGTATTACTAGTTATGAAGAAATAAATCTTTTCTTACCGCGAATTCTTCTGTATCTTCATTCGATCTAGCTCCTGCCCTTTTATAATAAGTCATCAACCATATCAAGAAGCGCGGTCATGGCGAACCCTTATTTTCTCTCTTAAAGGTAAAATTGTCAAGTGAGAAATGATTATCTTTAAAAAATAGAGAACACTCAAATTTTTTTTTAAGAACCTACTCGATTACCTTATGACGTACGTTCGCGAAAGACTTGCGACCTGTTCGATGGCAAATAGTCTTTTGTTTTCTATTTTCGGCATTTGTTTTAGCATCTTTTATAAGGTTAAAAAAGGATTTAGTTTCTTCATTAGGTCCAAACACTTGTGTAGATTCACTCGAGTTTCCAGTCTCTGCATCATCAATATTAGGAATCCCAAATGCATCATGTACCATTCCAACCATATCATCATGAAACGATTTATGTCTTCCTTCATTATCTTCATAACAATCTGAATGAGTATTAGATTCTCCATGATAAATCCAATTTTTGTAATGATTTAAGAATCCATTTAAAATAAGATGTCCTTTAACTTTTCTCTTGACTTTAAAAATCTATTGCAACACTCCTTGCATGGGCAATAAATTTTTTCCTTTGTCCCATTATTGGCATAAGCGAAATCTAAAAATTGTTCATACCCATCCATACATTCTTGAGAATTTCGATCAACTAAAGATATCCAACTCTTATCCATTATTTCTGCACTAGGAATATGAAACATGACATTAACACAATTAAATGAAGATGATTACAATAGAATATATTTATCATCCAAGCAAGTGTACGAACATGAAATCACAAACAACTATAACATCAAAGATTAAATAATTACTTCAATACATGATTCTAATGCATTATAATGTTGATCATGACATGCTTTACTAGTAAAATAAATATGAAATATCCTACCAAATACACACATTGTAGGAATGTAAGAAAATTCACAACCTTGTATCAGAGGCCATCTGCCATTTGACAGGTATTCACTTTTAAATAGAAATTTTATTTTTAATTCTCATAATATTAATAAAGCAAAATTCATCATTTCATTCATCTCTAAACTTTGTATACTTCATGCTATTGGTTTCTAAATTTGTATTAATATCTATTACTAAATCGAACAAAGATATACATTTAGTTTTTCCATCATTTAAAGTATCAAATTTCAACGATGTGGGTAATAAGAGTGTTGTGTGACTAGTCAAAAAAAGCAAAGTAGTTTATATTCGTAAATCGAACAACTAACATTGGCCAACAAAAGTAAAAAAAAAAAAAACAAAACAAATTAACTTCCCTAAAAAACATAGAAAATTTAAACTTTGGGGATCAAAATCACAAAAACTCAAAAGTTCAAGGATCAAATGTATAACAATAAAAGTTTAGTGATCAAATGTACACTAATAAAAATTTTAGAGATCAAAAGCATAAAGGTTATGGAAGAAAACCTATTTAGTTTTCACTATGATGACTTTTATGTTTTGCAAAGGTTTGCTTACCTTTTTAAAAGAAAGAAGTTTTGATTCCTTTTTAAGGAGTTTGTTTGAATGGAATTCACGTAGCTTTAGGTGCTTCAATTAATTGTGCTTAAAGTTTTGGATGTACCAGAAACATTTTTAATTAATCTAAAAATATATTCAAGAACGACATATTTTTCTATTAATTTGCATGTCGTAAAATATATAAATATTAGTTTAGATAGACTTACATAAACTTGTTTTCTTCACCACTGTGGTAGGAAAGCTATACATCTAGGGCATTGTCCATACTAATGCAATGCTCAATATATAGAGCTTGACCTAGCTCTCTATTGGGCGTTTGAACTTGGTGCCTAGAATTTGTCACCTAAAAATCTATGTCATTCGAGTTTTATAACTTATTAATCTAGGGATTTGGTGAGTTTGTTTTCACTATTGGATAAAAGACCCCTATTAATATTTAATACACCATCCATTACTTGGCCATTGTTTATAAATGATCTAGATTTGAATTGAATATTAATATTCTCATGCATTAGGGACATGGGGGCACATTTTTTAATAGACAAGCAAAATGCTTAAAAATCTCACAAACTGATTCCGAACTAGTGCATTTTAGTGAACATAGTATATAATGCAATCCAACGCAAGAGAAAAGTCAGAGGCATTTCATTTGGGATTTAGAAGACCTTTTTGGCCAAGACAATCCAAATTAAATTTGGGCTAAAGTGCATACATGGGCCAACCAATTTGGCCTAGTTCTATCATTTGGGGGTTTTTTATGTGTTTAGATGTATGGCAAGCAAGTTGACCGCAAGAGATGAATAGTGCTAACCGCCTAGGTTGTTGAGTTGGAAATATATTGATTTGCATTTCGTGTTCTTTGTATCTTATAAGCAGACAAATGAGCTCGATTTGTTAATACAATACCCCCCTATTTAAAATTATTATGTTCCTATCCTTTTCATAATAAACTATGCCTTTGATTACTTGTCTCTTTAAACAAGTCCACATCCTTGTTTTCACAACTTTTTTTTTTTTAAGTTTTTCAAAGATGATCTATGTATTCATGTGTTTGGATTTTCCTAGTACTTGTTTGAAATGGACCTAATAATGTCAAATTTAATTCATTTGAGGAAATGAAATAGAGTTTTAGTGCAAGAAAACATTGAGAATTGCAGAGAATTGTCTAAATAATCTGTTCAAGTACATAAGAAACCAGGGGGTGAGATGAGGATTCGGGTGTACCTTTTTTTCGCCGACCGAGAGCAAATGGCGGCGAGCCGAGCAATGGCGCGACCAGGGACTGCGGCGCGCGCCGGCCGACGACAGGGAGATGCAGGGAGATGCAGAGGGAGGAGGCGCGATGCGCGCCGACCAGCGACCAGGGAGATGCAGGGAGATGCAGAGGGAGGAGGCGCGATGCGCGCCGACCAGCGACCAGGGAGATGCAGAGGGAGGAGGCGCGATGCGGGACGACCAGCGAGGAGGCGCGATGCAGAGGGAGGAGGCGCGATGCAGGATGACCAGCGAGTCGGCGAGATGCAAAGGGAGGAGGTGCGATGCAGGACGATGACCAGGGAGATGCAGGACGACCAGAGGGATGAACAGAGAGGAGACGCGAGGACTAGGGAAGGGGAGGACGAGGGAAGGGGACGACCAGCGACGACGACGACGAAGTGGAGGCGCGATGACGACGACGAAGTGGAGGTGGTTTCGCGCGAACAGTAGGGTGGAGTGGGACGAGAAGGGCGGCGATTTCGCTTGAAAATATGGGAAAAAAATGGGAATGAGGTTGCTGGGGTGGGACGAGAAGGGCGGCGATTTCGCTTGAAAATATGGAATGCGGTTGCTGGGGTGGGACGAGAAGGGCGGCGATTTCGCTTGAAAATATGGGAAAAAAATGGGAATGAGGTTGCTGGGGGTTTCGGTTTCGCGCGTGTATCAAAAATTGTGTTTTCTTTTGTTACGGAATAATGATTGTGAGCAAACACATTTTACGTGACGAAAAATTTGTACCTATTTGTGATGGAAACATGTTCATCTCTAAAGCTTCTTTTCATCACGCAAAATCTAAGTCGTGACAAAAATAAGTGTTAATGTATAAAACATTTGTTTACGATTAATGTACCGTCACTAAAACGCCTATTGGATACGCTTATTTTAAACCGTGACAAATGCTTCGTCAAATTTGTAGTAAAAGCTCAAATTTCTTGTAGTGAAAGGGTCTAACTTGCATGTGAGGGGCCCGGTACATTTAGGAAAATGTCACAAAGAATAGGGAAAACCAAAACTGCAAAACTTGCTTTGAAACTAAGAGTCGAAGAGGAGGAGGAAAATACAAGGACTCAAACTGGTACCAAGAAACGTGGGTGTCATTTCCTTATTAACATCAAGAAAAATGTGGATTCTTTGTGGTACGTCAATGTCTTATGTGGGAGGCACAATCACGACCCCGCTAACAACTTAGACGACCACTTATTTGCAAGAAGATTAGATACGGGTGAGCAGGTGGTTGTGGTGCAGATGACTAAGGGGAATGTGAAGCCGTGAGATATCCTCAACACGTTGAAGCAAATGGATGTAAATAATGTTTCGACTAAGCGGACAATATACAATGCACGACAAAAATATCGAATCGAGGATGCGAGTAGGAGGACTTCAGTGCAACAATTATTGCACATATTGGAGAAGAATAAGTGGATGTTGTGGCATAAGAAACATCTCAAGACGAATGTCGTAACTGACTTATTTTGGTCACATCCGAATTCAATCAAGTTGCGACGGTGTTTCCCATTGGTTCTTCCAATGTATTGCATATACAAAACTAATAGGTATCAGATGCCGTTATTGGAGATAGTTGGAATCACTTCGATGCACTTGACGTTCTCGGTTGGGTTTGCTTTCATATCACCGGAGACTAATGTCGTTTATGTTTGGGCACTTGAGAATTTGTAATCCATATTGGACGGGTGGCCTAAACCTGACGTGATTGTTACAGATTGAGAGTTAGGACTGATTAGTGCTATTGAATAAGTATTTCCAACACCATCTCACCTTCTTTGCTCTTGGCACATCGACAAAGTAGTCTTGCCCAAGACTAAAAAAATGTTTGGGGATAACGAAAGCTTTGCATGTTTCATGGATAGGTAGACGCGTGTGTTGTATGCTAAGTCGGAGGCATCATTTGAACTTTGGATGAATACTTACATTGTGAGTTCGGAACTATGAAGGGTCTTATTGATTACTTGGATAACATATGGGTGAAGTACTACAAGGAAAAATCTGTATCAGCATGGATATATCAAATTATGCACTTTGGGGAAACAACAACGCGGATGGTTGAGTCCGCGCATTCCACTTTGAAACTACATCTTGGCAATAGTCAGACAAATTTTGAGATTTTGTAGGGTATGGTAAATGGTCTTCTTAGGATCCAACATAACAACATCAAGGCATTATTAGAGCTCAATTTGAATGTGGTGCAACATGAATATATTGATGGTTTATATCGCTAGTTACGTAGATACGTTTATCAAATGACGCTTAAGTTGATTAGAGATGAATCAAAACATGGAGAGGATGTTGGACATGGCTCTACTCGTTGTAGTCGTGAGATGCGTACCACGTATGGTCTTCCTTGTGCGCAAGAGATAAATTTCCATAAATTGGTCGGTTCACCCATCCCACTTGAGGACATTCATGTATACTGGCGAAAATTGCTCATGGTACCAGAGAATGCTGTGGATCGGGCCGGATACAATGGGAACGATGAGATTCAAAGAATGTTGAAAAATTCTCATGCTTGCACTGATGAGGACGATCACATCAGGATTATTCAGCAGCTCAAAGACATTAGTCAGCTTTCATCCACACTGGGGGTTCTCCCACCTACAAAAATAAAGACAAATGAAAGGACACCAGGGGTTTACAGTTGGAAGTTTAATGAAAAAAGGAAAGAAAAAAACATCAAAAAGGAAACTTTATGAAGAATATGCTTCGACGACAAGATTGCCAAATAGGTTTGAGTATGTACTGTCGAACGAAATGGAAACTAGTTCGAGGAAGAAGCAAAATAAAGTGGGGCCTAAAACACATCAGACATGTCGGGTGACCCAAGTGTTGGGGCATGTGCCCTAAGTCAATCCATTAACTGTCTTTATGAATACTTTTAGTTAATAAAATAGATGATATCATTTGCTGTTTATTATAATTAATTTGCATGTTTACATTATAATAAGATCCATGGGTATTTACAGAAATATCCTAAATGTCCCTAGTCGATCATTATACTGGGGACTATAATGAATTAAGACTAGTGTAAGTCTTGATTGATGATCATATGATGATTATATGTATAGGGATACGAATCAAGATCACGAGTACTTGTTTGGGAACGAAGTACTGGACCGACCCGCTATGAGAACATCACATGGATTAAGTCATAGTTGTTTCTCATGATATGTATATTTTTCAGTCCTCTGACTTGAGATTACCAGAGACTTCAACATTAGGAACATAGTGATTTGACACTATCAAACGTTGTCTTTAACCGGACGATTATAAAGGTTGTGATTGGTTACTATGTGAACAATGTGATGAAGTTCTGTGATCGAGATAGAATTTGTCCCTCTCATATAAAGAGAGATATCTAGTGGATCCCTCGATGTGTTAGACTGTTAAAAGGCCTAGTCCAAGTGGCATTGATCTTGGATGTTTTCGGTCTACCTAGAGATCGAGACTAGTACGATTGAACATGTTGGATGACAATTCCATGCCTTATGTTTGATCAAAAGGATATCGTGTGACAAAAGGATGTTATATACACTATTGATTAGGTTGTATCGATTTGATATTCGTACAACTTGGGTAGTCATAATGTCTTGCTAGAGGCCGCTTATGACTTGTATACCAAAATGTGTTTTGGTACACTGCCAACATTGTATGAGCCTATTGGGTCGCACACTAAGAACGGTTTTGCGAGATTTTAAGATAGTTCAGAAAAATAAATTTTATATGATAAAATTCATGACAGAAACGTCCTTGTGGTGTATTACACTTATACTTCTTTAAGTAGGGGTATATGTGTAATTTACTTAACCGTCTATATACAAGGGTTGTATAAATAGATGCTTTAAGTTAGAATACATGTACGAAAGATTAAAAGGCCAAAACTCTATTTTCGTTTTAGAAACGACTTAGGGTTTTTTGGTATGCTATGGATCTTTTTGGAGAGAAACAAATGGTTTAGTATTCTCTCGAAGCTAGCACTTCGAATCTCGGTCGTCGTTCGTGTGTGGACTACTGGTAGATGGCGTTCGTCATTGGCAGCGCCTTAGAGATCGATCAACCTTCAGAAAGGTGTATTGCGACTGAGGTATGATTAAGTTTTTCATGGTTTAAACATTTTTAATGGAATTAGATTCGGATCATGTTGGGGTTTTTTGTCAAAATTGTTTTGTAATCTCCGCTGCGCATGAACCCCAAAACCCAAAACCAAGGTATATATATGGTTGGTTATTCCCATTGCATACAACCAAATCGGCTGTCATTCGTTAGAGCATTATTGATGTGATTGGAGATGGTAATTGTGGATATCAGTACATTGCCACCGGCCTCAGACTCCCCAATGTAGATGGTTGGAGGTTAGTCCGTAGAAGGATGTTTGATGAGATAACGGGGTATGAAACTTTTTGGCGAGGAAGTGCTTGGAATGAGTTATGAGAAGGTGAACACTTCTGAACATGGGGCTGTTAATATTAATGACTTTTAACGTCATTCTAGTAAATCTCTCGCATGATAATTGCTCGACATTTCTTCATCTACGTAATGTCCCACCGCCATCTTTTGATAGTCGGTTTATTATTGGCATGATTAATGATAGGAACATCGATTGGGTTAGGGTACGTTCGTACATTAATTTTTACATGTTGTTTTTATCAAATTTGAATTATATGATAATTACTTCTTTGTTGTACTTTGTATTTGACAGGTGAAGTTGAATGTGAATGCATCGCTTCCATCATTATATCCATCGTAAGAAAATATACTAAGGAGTGTGCTAAAGGTTGGCGTAATGGATTCATATTTCGAGAAATCGTGCCGGTTGTAACTTGTCAACTAGGCACGCTTTCCGTAGTAGACTTAGCTTCGCCTTAAGAACATTGAATGTAAAAATAATGTTTTAGTATAGTTTACATTATGGTTTATGTCATTACTTATTATATTGCAACACTATTGTCGAAAAACATGTGTTATTTTTTGATCGTTTACGAGCGTTGGTGAAAGTGTAATTTTTTTTTCCTGATTTGGTTGCATTTTTATTCTTCAAATTTTACCAGAACTGAATCTCGATTCTTCAGGTCTGAGAGCATACCCAAAATGTCGCCATGCAACGACCGAGACTCTCTGCATGATCTCAGTAATGACATACCGAGAGTTATACATATTTGTGAAATTAGGTCACCTCACGGTAGGAAGCTACAAATACTTTAAGTATAATTCCAAATTGTGATGATCGGGATCGGGATGCGCTGTGTAATTTCCTTCACAACCAATTGAGACAAAACCAAATTACTTATGGAACAGTCATCTCGGTCAGCAGTTACGAAGACTCCATCGAACATTTCGGAGTTACACTACCTAGACATTTTCTTAGGTGTCTGACACGTCTAATTGAAATAAGATGAAACTATCCATTGAACATAAAACTTGGTATAGTGTAACCGAGAGTAAGGAACCAATTTCGGTTAGTGATAATCGAGAACATTATAAGTGTGATGATCCAAAATCCAATAAACCTGCCTTAGGGGAAATTTAGTAAATTCTCAAACCCAAAACTAATGTAGCCTGAATATAAATTAAATTTGAAACCCTAGCCTCCTTTTTGTTTGAAACTTTAACTACAGGAGGAAAAAGGGAGATCGAGGTCTAACTCCAAGAGAACACAAATCAAAGGTACACATATCTCCAACATCCTTTTAATCATGCTTTAAATTAAAACCAAACTTGAAAATTTACAAAAATGGTGGTTTGTAGCGCCGATGAGGCAACTGACGGCCCTAGCCATGGAGAAGGGAAAGGGGGTGGTGTCGTGACCACCCCCACCCCTCCACGGGCACGCTAGCCATGGCCGGGGAGCGCCCCCTCCTACCGGCAGCCAGGGACTGGTCGATGGAGAACTAGGGGCGTTTGGCCTTTGGTTTGAAATCCAGGGGCCAAACACCCCTGGTTGACTGGTCAACTTAGTTAAGCGGTCAACTCTAAATAAAAAAAATAAAAAAATAAAAAATAAAAATATAAATAAATACGAAAACAATATATATATATATATATATATATATATATATATATATAACAAAATAAAAACAAAGTAATTGCTTTCGAACGAGGCGCTATCACTTCTCCGAGGGAGACCAATCGGGTCCTATCATTTGACCTTCGCATCGGGCGATGGGGGACCTACGGGACCCACACTAGTGGATCCCAACGACCAATAAATGGAAGATTAAATTAATTTAAATTAAAACATTTATCGATGAGATGTATTATGGTTGTACAGTGTTGTGCAAAGGTTTGCATCAGCCCCAAGCGTACCGGGAGTTATTATAGGCGTCGCTGCGAGTCAAGGTAAGTGGGGAGCTCCGCTCATCTATTAAATATGGCTTGCTATTAGTATAATTAGAATTCATGAATTTGATAAAATAACTTGGGATAGGGTCATTGCCTACCTTGGTTGACTTCATGTAAGGCTTCTTGAGGAGCCATGCTCATATGGTGGAACCAAGTCATCTTACATGTTTAAGGGCCTTTTGGGGAGCCATAGTAATACGGTGGAACTAAGTCACCCATTCCTACAAGGGCCTCTTGGGGAGTTGTGGATGCACGATGCAACCAAGTCACTCGGGCCTCTTGAGGAGCCGTAGACACATTGTGGAATCAAGTCACCCACGTATATTTATTATATTATGATGATTGGTCAACAAGGGGAGGTAGTGACAAATGAGACAACGAACTTACATTTATATCTATTACATTTTATGTATCTCTTTTGAAACCCCTTTGCATGCAAAATTAGATTTTCTTATGTTTTATAATCCTTGAAACTCCTTATGTCTACTTAAGTCGTTTTATGATTATGATATGCTTATTTTATATAGAAATTGATGTCATGCTACAAATTTCAATGTCATCCCGATTTTAAATGCATGCTAGCTTCATTTTGCTTTATAGGTATTACTTGCATGTTTAATATTTGAGCGTAGTTTTTCTCTTATTGGGCTCTGTTGATTCTTTAGCTCACCCTACTTACAATACAGGTCCATCTACGAGTGCGATCAATCGTGGCAAGGGGAAGACCATTTCTTGAATTCTTGCTTTGTGAGAACTTGCATGAATATATTATATATTTATTTGATTTTTAGAATAATAAATTTGGGTTGTATCTTTAGGTAGATTATTTGGGGTAGTTTGGAACCCTCCTTATCTATTTTGGATTATCATGGAAGTCTTAGGGTTGTTTTGGAAACTTATTGGGATGGTTGAAATTGTTCAGACTTTTGAACATTTTTCACTATGATTATATGATTTATGAAATTATAGTTTTGATTTCATATCGCATTTATTTCCCTATATGGTTAGTATTTTGTTTCGTAGGTTGAATTAGCCATACTAGAATGTTATTTGGGTCTGGTTCATGTATCGGGCTTGAGTAACGGTTTGGGCAAGGCGACCCGATTCTATTTCAGGTGAGGGTCATTTCAATAAGATTCTTGGAACTGTACGAGCGGAAGTATCCCCTGGTTGGTTTAAAATGATGTTAAATGTACTTCTCGATTACATATTTCTGTAATTATGTGAAAAGTCACGGACCTTAAGGACCTAGATTCAATGGCCGGTCTTGGACCTGAAGGAACAAGATTGTGTTCTGATCATCAATTTTACCTTATTTTAACCCTAGATTCACATAATCACATGGCCAACAGAATAACATTCACATCAATAGATAAACATTCACACCAAAACATCAATACACAACATATTAACATTAATGAATTTGACAAACATTCACATCAACAGACAAAACATTTAAAAAACAACATCATTGCAACACAAGTTCCAAAACTCAACACAAAATACAACAATACAATAATGAAAATAACATTGACAAGCTACTTCAAAGTCCCTCATTGTTTTGGCTTCTTCAAATTCTTCATATGTATTCATTGCAAAACATTCACTTTGGGGGGCAAGCATCGGCCGATGGCAGTGGAGCATCAGTTGGGTGGACTTTGAATCCGTAGAAGTGATGTCGTGCTGGGAGTGCTAGGGGTTGGTTGGGTAGGGGTTGTTGTGTCGGTGGCGGTGGTGGTTGTGGTAGTGGTGGTGGTAGGACCGAGACTCTTCCCTGATGAGAAATTCACGACATTACTCGCCATTTTCTTCGTAGACTCCAAATTACACAACTCCACCAGCGAGTCCATTCATCGTAACGCCGCGTCCAACTCACGCCTATTCCGTTGTTGAAGAAAAAACAAATGATTTTATGTTAAAAATTAGAACACAATTCATGTTACGCAAATCAACATAAAACCTAAAATAGTTAGCATACCTCCAATAGCTCATTGTTAGTGATAGTAATAGCAATAATGTATTCATCTTCATGGCTTGCCTTCTTAATCACCGGGTCTGACACTTTCAGGAACTAAGGAAGATAGTCAGTCGTAGCCAAGAACTCAAACTGCGCCTTCTCGCCGCGAACTTTGGGGGCCAACAAATGGTTACACCAACGCTCCCAATTGTCTTGTTGGAATCCATACTTGACAGAGTCTATTTGAGTGCAGATGGCCCTCAGACTGCTTCTAATGGGCTATAAAGAGGGTTAGGTATAGATTGCACATGGCCCAGCTGTCTCAGAATCCTTTCTAGATGGTAGGGCTCCACCACATCCATGTACTTCAGTGTACCACTGTAGAAGGCCATCGGGTGCACAACTCCATTATCCCTCATAAGCGACCTAATCAAACAAAAACAATGGTAATTAGTAAATGTAAGTTAACTTGAAATTTAGCCAACACGATTGAGTAACTAACTCACATCACATCACTTAACTGCAACCTGTCCAATGTCCTCCTTATAGACCCTCGCTTGTCAATGTTCATCACCGTCTCGTGTTTCTAAATCCATCTAAAGACACGAAGTTGCATGTAGTCCATGTACTTTGCATTGGGTGTGGCAAACCCGAGTTTGAAGTGCTCGTACACCAATCACCGACAATACAGAGAAGGTTAGTTGTTGGAAAAATGTAAAACCTATTTAAAATTCTTTAAATAACAATGTAAATAGATTTAGAACTATTACCTTAAGTAATGTGAGGTAGCCGACAATCTGAGAAACTTGTACTTTGGTGGCAGACACTAAGTGACGGTACAAATATACCAACGCAGCTGCATCCCATGCATATTTGCCCACATCATCCAAGTCTTCAAGAAGCTTCAACAAGGCCATAGAGACTCGAGATCCACTATTTTTTGCAAAAAGTGTGCAAGAGAGCAGGTACATCTAGTACGTCTGGGTAGTACATTTTACGAGTGGATAAGTAGTGTCATTCGAAGCCGCTTTAGGGCACCACCATCTCTTTAGCCAACGCTTTCGCACTATGAGCCCCTGCTGATGTTCACTTCCTCCTCAACATCTTCAATGCTAACCCCAAGTAGTTTAGACACATCATATCCGCGCGAGATTCCTTGGTGTACCTCACCAAATCCTCAACTGCAACCACTTTGCCTGTTAGAGGAATCTTTCGGAGAATGCTCACATCCTCTAAGGAAATCAACATTTCACCAAATGGTAAGTGAAATGTATTCGTATCCAGCTGCCACCGCTCCACAAAAGCAGATATGACCCCTTTGCTTGCCTTATGGTATAAGTAGTCTATCAGCGGAGTCAACTCGAATCACTAAATAATCATCTGAAGGCCCTCGGTGTCAGGGTTACATGACTGCAAATCTCATTCTTGGATCTGAGCACCACGATTGATACACTTAAGTAACGGGCGATCCAACAACAACAACATAAAACATTTCATCAATTACATGAAAACTATAAGTTTCTAAGTATTGTGTTGAATGAAACATTAACAACCTCATTGTTCCAAGTCGTTAAGGCGATATGATATTTAAAATTCTTCAGTAATGATCCATCTGAAAGACTACCGTGGAAAGGAGCACACCGTTGCTCTCGCTCTTGTGACTCCCCTTCATTATTTCTGCCTCCCGCACTAGTACTCCCACCCATATTACGATGCCCACTAGTGGTATCTGCTGGTGCGGAGGACTCGTTACTACTAGACTCCGATGCATGAGCCTCATCTTCATATCGGGAAATTACAAGATCATTTTGTCGACATGTGCCAACATTGGAACCATCATCGTGCAACTCAACATTCATTGCACGATTTCTAGTAGCCTTTCCATTTTCTTTCACATCTATATTCTATTTCTCTTTTCGATAACACGCACTCGGTTGTCTCTAGCTGCCTCGCCCGCGGTTGCCTTTCAACAACAGCCTCCTCCTTACTCACTAGGGTCTTGGAATAAGCCATACCTAATAAAACAATTGAATGTAAGCACCTTGAATAGAAATAAAAGTAAACATTAAAAACCAGTGATAAATCAACAATTTCTATAGTCTCAGTCATGCACGTCCGGGGAAACATCTACATTCACGATGAAGCATAGCTGAGATAGTAACCCAAGTCTTGGTAATTGATAACTGAGACAATGGGTTCAGTCTTAGTCGTACATCACCAAAACTAGCCTAATTGTACATTCTGAATTAACCACGGAATGTAGTGACCGAGAGAAATTCGAGTTTCATGGTACCTAAGACAATACAACCTAACCACAATCTCAATTTTGGATAACCAAGACGAACAATGATCGATTACAAATACATTACAACATTTGAAGATTGCCCATCGTGACTACAATGTGATTCTCAGTAGTATATAACTGAGACTTTGTGCAACTACACTTAAATGTAACTCTCGACCATGGTTAGCTGAGATTGTAAGCATCTTCTCTGACCTGCGTGGTCGAGAAATACAGGTTTGCAAATTAAAAAAACCTAGAAGAAGAACTATACAAAACGAACAAAAATCGAACCATAATCTAACAAAATTAAGTTTATATACCTATAATCTACCGAATAAACTCCTTTGGTGAGATTGGAACCCTAAGACCGAGCCCTAAAACGTAGCCAAGCTTTGACAACTCGAGATCTATGAAATTGGAAGAACACCACCACTTGAACAACCGAAAAATAGAGGGGAACTAAAGAAAAGAAGAGCTTGCCCTTGCCAAGAATCGAAAGAGAGTTTAGGGTTTCAAAAAAGCTTCGTTTCCTCCTCATTCGTTTGATCAAATTGGCAGATTAATGGTGGGGGCGCACATAGGGGCAATTTTAGGATTTTGGTCAAATTTTTGGGTGCCCTTGGTAAATCACTTTGGTGCCCTCAATAATGGTGTGCCTTCACTAATAAGTAGGGTGCCCATATCGGGGCTCAAAGAGAAGTGCTAGAATGACAACACCAAAGTCATACCACAAGACACATTGGCTCTTAAGAGCTATTCATGTGTGTCTCGGGATGTGAACATTCGTAGATCCTAGTGCATAACATGCAGATCGAGGTTGCATGGAAGGCTCTTGTAAGCCCACATGACTTGTGGTGTGACTTTGGTGTTGTCATCCTAGCATTTCTTAAACAAAAATGCATTTGTTATTCACACGCCATTTTCATACCACTTGATTGTGACGGTTGATTATTGTAATCCACCAAATCGATGTGTATCCAAGGGACTCTCAATGAATGGGTGCCAATGTTACATGTGAAATTGTAGTTAGCTGAACTCAACTCTTTTTTTACTCAACTGAATTTAACTCTTAATAAGTGGCATACTACTTTGTTTTTTTAATAAAAAATCAACAATTGGTTGGCCACCTTAGTAAGAGACAGTTCCATTCAAGCGAGGTTTTATATTCAAGTTACGTGGATATAAAAAACTAAGTTGGGAGGGTTTCCCTCATCTGGAGCCAATAGTGCCCGAACGTGGATTTATTCGGCTCAACTGATGTCGGATACCACGTGATAAACTAAAGAAAATAATCAAGACTGCAGGGTCGGTCCTCACATTTCGGGGTTCTAGGGCGAAGCCTTAAAATTATGCCTTTATTAAAATTATTATATTTCTTATCTTACTAATTATAAAAATTAAACTGCAATTATAAATTAAAAATCGATTTCACACCTTTTCCCTTGTTTCTTCAAGTTTAGGACTGATAATAAAAAAGGGTGATTTAATTATGCACAAATGTGGAGGCCTTCTTAGTAGGCCTGAGTTGCCTCACCCTCCTAACTTTGTCAGCCATTTAATTTTTTCAAACATAATCCTGTGAAGACCTTCACCTGACCTAGGGTCGGGTCATCCGGGCCAGACCACCGCCTATGCTCAATACCTGAATCAGGCCCAAGCGAATGGTGTGACACACCTAAAACGACCTGCAGAATAGTACAAGTTCCTATGGACCAAAAGTGTGGTCATTCAATCACTAAGAAGAAGTTCAAACTAAAGGAAAATTAGATTCAATATACCCGAAAATACCAATTATAATACAACTCGAGTTTAATAGTTTCAAAAATAAATAAATAGATAACATTACAAGGCTCACAACAAGAGAAACTGCAAATAATCATTTTTCCCTTTTCTCGATCTATTGTCAAAGTAGATGGTGTTGAAATGTAAGTGACGTGAGCTAAAAGGGACAACGAAGCTTGGTAATGCGAAAAACTTGCTCAACTGTCAAATATGCAAGTAATACTTATAAGCATGCAAGGTTAGCATGAATTGAAATTGAATCATGAAGTATTTAAAACAAATTATTGCATGAATTTATAAAACATTCATAAAGCACCTCAACATGATTGATAAATCATATTCAAGTCAAAACTTATCATCATGCATATGGCTCATAAAAGAGAGATCCCATAAAGAATATAAATAATATAAATTCATGGTTTTATTTAATACATATTAGTTATAGGCAAGAATCTAATGATTGATTCATCTACCCTCGATGTGACGACAACCACTAGATGACACACATGCCTTATGTGCCTTTTCGTTTGTCCATCAGACCAATAGTAGGTTCATCCAAAGCCGTCACCGATGCACATCCCTCTATCACAAAAGCACAAAAAAGGCAACTCCAACTCATGTCCCTAATTGATGCACGTACGAATTCAATTAGACATGTAAAGCCTCGATGGAAAACTCCATAAGCATCATGGGGCATTAGATATGATTACTTGCTAATAATGCTCTCGGTGGAGACTCCATAAACATTATGAGGTAATGAATATCATAAGAGGGGAAAACAAATGCATTTACATTCCTTAGATATGTATATCCAAGCCAATAGCATCATGCAACCCATTTTCCAAGTCTCTAGTTAAAAACATATGTCCTAACATAACTAATATCATGCCATATTTGATAATTGAGCAAGCTCCCCACTTACCTCGACTTGTCGTGATATCCACTCTCGTTCCTTGTGCGCACGTGGTTCTATGTGAACCGTTTCGCGAATTAAAATAATTTAAGACACATTAACATCATTGACGAGTCGTATATTAATCCCAATTTATTTTTGGGTCCACTAATGTGGGTCTCGCGGGTCTCTCATTGCCTGGTGCGAGGATCGAAGGGTGAGACTCTGCCAGTCTCATGTGAGAACGCGGAAGTGCGCCCTGTTTGAAGATGAGGTTTTGTTTGTATTTTATTATTATACATAATTATTTAATTTAATAAATCTTTTTATTAAAGGTCCGAGGGACATTTTGGCTTCGGTTGACCTAATCCAAGAGCTAGCCCTAAGGACGTCTGTCCCTGCCCAACACATTGCCCAGAGGCGCTGCCGCTAGGCACCCTTGCATCATCAGGGGGCGACACTGCAGCCTGCCCGGGGGTGGCATCTGGTGTCAAATCTGGAAATTTCTAAATGACAATTACGACTAATAAGAGATAAACGAAATCTAATTATGGTTTTGGCAGTGAGTCGGGAGTTAAAGACTGGAGAAATTGAGGTTTTTAATTAGTTTTACTATTATGTGATGTGTGCCTTGTTGGGGCATGTGCCCTAGGTCAATCCATTAACTGTTTTTATGAATACTTTTAGATAATAAAATAGAGGATTTCATTTGCTGTTTATTATAATTAATTTGCATGTTTACATTATAATAAGATCCATGGGTATTTACAGAAATATCCTAAATGTCCCTAGTCGATCATTATACTGGGAACTATAATGAATTAAGACTAGTGTGAGTCTTGATTGATGATCATATGATGATTATACGTATAGGGATACGAATCAAGATCACGAGTACTTGTTAGGGAACAAAGTACTGGACTGACCCGCTATGAGAACATCACATGGATTAATTCATAGTTGTTTCTCATGATAGGTATATTTCTCGGTCCTCTGACTTGAGATTACCAGAGACTTCAACATTAGGAACATAGTGATTTGACACTATCAAACGTTGTCTTTAACCTAGGACGATTATAAAGGTTGTGATTGGTTACTTGTGTGAACAATGTGATGAAGTTACTCAGAATCGAGATAGAATTTGTCCCTCTCATATAAAGAGAGATATCCAGTGGATCCTCGATGTGTTAGGCTGTTAAAAGGCATAGTCTAAGTGAATTGATATTGATCAATGTCACTTGGATGTTTTCAGTCTACCTAGAGATCGAGACTAGTACAATCGAACATGTTGGATGACAATTCCATGCCTTATGTTTGATCAAAAGGATATCGTGTGACAAAAGGATGTTATATACACTATCGATTAGGTTGTATCGATTTGATATTCGTACAACTTGGGTAGTCATAATGTCTTGCTAGAGGCCGCTTATGACTTGTATACCAAAATGTGTTTTGGTACACTGTCAACGTTGTATGAGCCTATTGGGTCGCACACTAAGAATGGTTTTGCGAGATTTTAAGATGGTTCAGAATCACGAATTTTATATGATAAAATTCATGACGAAAAACGTCCTTGTGGTGTATTACACTTATACTTCTTTAAGTAGGGGTATATGTGTAATTTACTTAACCGTCTATATCTAAGGGTTGTATAAATAGACGCTTTAAGTTAGAATACATGTACGAAAGATTAAAAGGCCAAAACTCTATTTTCATTTTAGAAACGACTTAGGGTTTTTTGGTATGCTCTGGATCGTTTTGGAGAGAAAAATAAAAGGTTTGGTATTCTCTCGAAGCTAGCACTTCGAATCTCGGTCGTCGTTCGTGTGTGGACTACTAGTAGAGGGCGTTCGTCACTTGCCAGCGCCTTAGAGATCGATCAACCTTTAGAAAGGTATATTGCGACCGAGGTATGATTAAGTTTTTCATGGTTTAAACGTTTTTAATGGAATTAGATTCGGATCCTGTTGGGGTTTTTGTCGAAATTGTTTTGTAATTTCCGCCGCGTATAAACCCCAAAACCCAACATGCCTAGTGTTGTGTACTATTATATTATGTTATTTTGCGAAATTCAAGTCGATCAATTAAATTTGATATTTCACGAGGTTTTATCTCGAGATATGTGTTGAAATGAGTTCGGTGAGAGTTAAAATGTTAAACTAAACTATCGTTTTGAATTTTGTGAAAAATATTTGTAAATAAGTTTAAAAATTCAGATTTCGAACTTTAGATGGATTTAACGAGTTGACGTGTCTCCCACACCTCGATTTACGTGAGAGATGTGTTGTTTGAGAGTTTCTGAACATTTTGTTAAATTCTTCAATTTTAGGGCGAATTGGGGTATTTTTTGGGGTTTAATTTGGACATCAATTGAAAAGATAATCATGAAATTAAATAAAATAATTAATAAATTAGTGGGCGCCTAGCGACACGCAGGATCGAGGGTTACACACGTGGGATGTACCATACTGTGCACGCTTGAGGGTGCTCATTGGTACGCGTGATGAATTTATAGCCGCGAAAACACATAGGTGTATATATATTTATATAATATATAAATCAATTCTATAGTTTAATTCAAATAAAAACATACATTGGATTCACCTCGAGGTATGCTTGGTATGAACATCAAGGAAGGTAATGGTTGAACATTGGTTGTTATAGAGGTTTATCCGTGTCTCGAGATACATGCAACCACATCTCAAGGAGAATCAAATGGTGCATGGATGCGATTAAGTGGTTAGTTATAAAACCATTTGATCTACCTCGAGATACGTGCTATATATCTCGAGGAGATCAATGCAATCGATTTTGTTTAAGGCGGTCAATGGTGATTATCTTGATAATATCCACAAAGATTGACCTTGAGATATGTGGTACGTATATCGAGAAATACCAAAATAATGAAATGAATCATTAGGTTTGTCTTAAGATTCATGCGATGCGAATCTCGATAAAATCTTATATATATATACAGTTTCAAGTTAACACCGTCTCCTCATCTCTGTTTTGGAAAACGAAAATGGAAAATCTGAGAAAGATAGAAAGAGGCCTCGAAACAAAGAGAGAAAGAGAGATCTCCATACCAAAGCAAAGGCAGTGACAGTAAGATTATTATCATTGTAGTGTTGTGGGTTGTTGGTTATGAAGTTGTTGATGGTTTGTTGTTGTTAATGAAGGTTCAGGATGGGAGGCTCTGCTCGTCGAGGAAGGAGACTATAGGATGAAGAGGGGGTCTAATTGCCAAATCGGACTGAACCAGGCTCGGTTAAGCTAAATCGGACTGGTCTGGTTCAGGGGTCAAATTTGTTGGGATTTTCACCAACAACATTCCCTTTGCGTCAAGTCATTGAATAAAAACAAATTAACTGAAGTGCAGAAGCATACCTGGATTTTCCATTGGAGACATAGTGATCGAGCTGGATCAGGTCTTCCAATTATAGTTCTATCCTAAAGAGTTCTCTTGACGGGGATGGAGAAACACACAGTGAACTACAAACTAAGGACTATAACCCAATAAATAATTGGCTGGCCAGATATTGAGCGATATGCCAACTCTGCCCCTCATTAAATTGCACATCAATACGGTATCTACACTAACATTATTTCATGACCATAATTATGCCCATTAGCTAATAACATTATACATTAGTAGATCACTTTTAATTTAGGCTAACTCAAATAATGGCGTGACACATTGTACATTACATGTGTAGCCCCAATAGATTATTAAAATTTTCTAACAATCTCCCACTAGGCTACATATGTATCATGATAAATGTGTTATATTTTATGAGCTCAAACATTGTCATCATAACTATAGGGCGTACCGAACAATCTTGTCCATTAATTATATCAACATATGACCAAAGCGACTTTCATTATATCAATCATAGCTAGATCTATCAATGATCATGAATATTAACATAACTAAATGACATAGATCGATCATGAAAGTGTAGCATGAAATCACATGAAAGTTGATATGTACGTGTCGATTTTGAACTGGTTCTACATAAATGAGATCATTAAACATTATCGTACAAAGTGTAACTAACCAAATCCATACTATATTTCTGATCAGAAAAATATCTGAATGTTAGAGCTTATAATCATAAAGCTAAATTTGCGTGCATAAAACATAAATGACAAACTCCCACTAACTAGTAAATCCTGTAAATCAATAACACCCATATGAGTAACATGCTCATGAAAGACCTTAGGTGGAAAACCCTTTGTGAGAGGGTCTGCTAACATGGAGTTTGTCTCTATATCCTCCATTATAATCTGTCCACTTTATCATATTTCCCTAACAACTAAGAACTTGATGTCAATGTGCTTTGACTTGGTTGAGCTCTTATTGTTGTTAGAATACATAATGGTTGATTTATTGTCACAATATATCTTGAGCAGTCTTTCAATTCCTTCTATAATTAGCAGCCCCGTGACAAGATTCTTCAGCCAAATTCCATAATTGGATGCCTCAAAATATGCTACAAATTCTGCCGCCATAGTAGAGATTGCAATAAAACCTTGCTTGGCACTACGCCAAGAAATTACACCACCGGCTAATAGAAAAAATGTATCTAGAAATAGATCTTTTACTGTCTTGACATCCAACATAATCAGAGTCTGAGTACCCAATGATCTCCAAATGGTCTGACATCTTATATGTGATTGCATGATCCCTTATTTTTTTAAATACCTTAAAACCCTTTTGGCTGTTCTCCAATTATCCATTCTTTGATTGCTTAAGTATCTGCCTAATACTCCAAAAATGTAAGCAATATCCCGACATGTACAAACTTGAGCATACTTTTAACTTCCTGCAGGTGATGCATAAGGAATATTATGCATTTCCCGAACATCATGGTTTCCCTGAGGGCATTGAGTGAGACTAAATTTTTCTCCTTTAACGACAGGGGTATCGCTAGATTTGCATTCATGCATGTCAAAACTTTTAATTACCTTATCTATATAGTTTCTATGTGATAATCCTAAAATTCCTCAAGATCGCTCTCGTTGAATTTGGATCCCTAAAACAAATGAAACATTCCCAGGATTTTTCATCCCGAAATTTCTAGATATAAATCTTTTGGTCTCACGCAGTGTGCTTATATCATTAGTGGCAAAATGTATATCATCAACGTACAATATCAAGAAAATATTCTTACTCCCACTGAATCTTTGATATACACAATCATCAACATTATTCATCTTGAAACCAAATGAGTGAATAATTTGATGAAATTTGTGGTACAATTGAAGAGATGCCTGTTTTAGCCCATCGATGGATTTTGTCAATCTGCAAATCATATTTTTTGGATCTCCCGACATACGATTTTTTTGGTTTCTCCATATAAATTGTTTCATCAATGTCGCTATTGAGAAACACTATTTTGACATCCATCTGATGAAGCTCCAAATCATAATGTGCAACAAAAGCCATGATTGTCCGAAAAGAGCCCTTCAATGAAATCAGTGAAAAAGTCTCTTTATAGTCAATACATTCCTTTTGAGTATAGCCCTTAGCTATAAAACATGCCTTATACCTTTCTACATTACCATGCGAATATTTTTTAGTTTTAAATATCCATTTGCAACCAATTGGTTTCATGCATTTCGGTAACAAGACAATTAAGTTCTCAAACTTTAATGTCTCGCATGGACTTATACTCCTCATTCATTGCTTCAATCCACTTTTTCGACTTGGAATCCTGTATGGCTTCACAAAAGTTGATTCGATAATCATCCATCATGCCATTATTTTCCTCATGTTCCGGGAGATACACTGTAAAATCATTTGAAATAGCACTCCTTTTCAATCTAGTGGATCGTCGCAAAGGTTGTACCTCCTAATGTGTCAGTTCTAAAAATTTTGAGGTTGTTCTTTAGGAACAACATCCTCATCATGAATGGGTGGAAGAACAACAATCTCATGTTGAGGATCTGAATCTGTTTCATTAGAAACATCTGTAGGAATCGATATTGGAACCAAAATTGATTATTCCTCAAAGATAAAGTCTATAACCTCATTTCTTCCCCCAAAATCAATATCTTCAAAGAATGTAGTTGTTCCGATCTAAAAAAATTTCTTTAATTTGGGATCATAAACCTTTAAGTTCCTAGATCGTTCAGAGTAACCGATAAAGTAGCTGCTCACTGTTTGGGATTCCAATTTTTTTTCATTTGGCTTATAAAACATAGCCTCAACTGGACATCCCCATAAGTGAAAATGATTAAGACTAGGCTTTTTGCCTGTTCAAATCTCATTAAGGTGTTTTAGCAGTTGCCTTAGTCGGTACCCTGTTCAGACTGTAAGCTGCAGTCTTAAGTGCCTCTCCCTAGAGTTTTTTTGGTAAGATAGAATGAGAGATCACTTCTTACCATATCCTTAGGAGTTTGATTTTGTCTATTACCTACACCATTCATGCTAGGAGAAACCGACATGGTGTACTATGGGACAATTCCATGCTCCTCTAGGTATTTTACAAATGAAGCGTCATATCTACCGTAGTATCTACCACCGCGATTAGATTTAACTTATTTTATCCTTTTATTGAGTTGATTCTTAACTTCAACCTTAAATGTCTTGAACACGTCTAAAGTCTATGATTTTTCATGAATGAGATATAGTCACGCGTATCTAGAGTAATCGTCAATGAATGACACAAAATATTATCGACCATTCCATAAAGGTGTAGGAAATGGACCACGAATATCTGTATGTATCAATTATAAGACGTCTATTTCTCTATATGCACCTAGTTTTTTTGTTTTGGTATGTTTTCCTTTAATGCACTCAACACAAACATTGAAGTATGTGAAGTCAATAGATTCTAAGATCCCATCAAACACGAGTCGCTCAACTCAATTTCTAGAGATGTGACCTAAACGCCCGTATCATAATGTTCATGAGTGTGCATAATCAATTTTACGTTTAGTACCTTTTAATTCCAAATTCAGTGTTCCATTATAAGAAGCAATTGTATCGAGCAAATACAAATTATCATAAGACATACGAGTACCAGATCCAATAACATTTGAATTAATGGATAAACTAAATTGACTATATCCAAATGAACAACTATAACCAGATTTGTCCAAATATGAAATAGATACCAAATCTCGTCTAAAAGATAGAACAAAAAAAGTATCCATTAAATCTAAATAATATCCGGTACTAAATAATAATCCGAAATGCCTTATTGCCTTTACTTTCAAAGATTTTCCATTTCCAACATAGATGCATCTTTCAGCATCAATTGACTTACAATAGTTGAGACAACCATCCATTGAAACATTTATGTTAGTGGTAGCATTCGAATCTAACCACCAAGTGCTTTTTGGTACTAAAGCTAAATAAACTTCATAACAGACCAAGGAAACAAACATGTCATTCGTTCCAGAACTTTTAACATTATCACCATTAAGGATCGTTGCCAAATTCACATTAGTAGATACTAAAGCAAGATTAGCTATAAAGAGAACAAGATAACTCATATTAATGTACTCACATAAATCTTCGAAATCCATCATCATAAATTCAAATAAATGGCGATCCCATCTTAAGATACCTAGTGCAACATCAAAATCAAGTATTTGGACAATAATATTAACTGCTAGTGGTACTTTTGTTGTAATGATCAAACTCTGACAATAACGCATGTCAAACAATAAGCCTATTTTTGGATCGATTCATTGTTTACATGTAAAATCAAATAATTGTCAAAAGTTCATCATCACAGGTGTGTAAGCAATCTGGCCAATTATTAATCTTCCTTTGGGCCGACTAATACCCATATCGATATACATACACGCAAACATTTGACCTTTTTCATGGGCAACCTAGATAAGAGAGGTCACTTTGAGACTTCTTGTTTCATTTAACCCACTTAAAATGTCAATAATGTAGTTTATACATTATTCGTAGCCATTATTAAATTATGATTATAAAAAAATATTTTTTAAAAAATATGTAAGGTGGGGTCTCTTTAATATATGTGCATGCATTAAAAGATTTCGAAAGCCTATAAACATATACACATTAATATATGTTACTATAAAAAGTCACATAGTGACGATTTGCACCTTTTTAATATTTTTTTTAAAAAGTTAAATTAGAAGTGGTGGAACCCACTCCATTTAACAAGCATACCTCTATATATTCATGGTCTTTTTCTAATCCTTTTGTTTAGAGTAAAACATGCAAATTGCGGGACCTACTATACTTACATAACAAGTATGGGCCTATGTATTTTAAAACAAAAATAAAAAAATCGTTAGGCTTTCTTTGAAAAAAAAAAGAGAATACTTTTAGGGCTGTTGCATAGCAAAAAACTTCTTGATGGGCCCTTAAATTAAAGAAGCCCGTTTAGAAACCCTAAAAGTTTTCTTTAATTTCATCTTAGTGATGCACGATTAAAAGATAATCTAACTTCCATGACTTATCTTCTTCACCAAAAGATTATTACAACACAACAACGAACACGTCGCCGGCGCCCCCACCATGTTTGGCCATGCCTGTGCAGCTTCGGTGCTGCACATGTGCTGGCCAACCTGCCTCCAGTATTATTGCGGCACCGAGATATCTACATCGGCGGTGTGACCGCCTACAAACCCTTTTTTTAATTTATTTTAAAAAAATAAGAAATATTCAAAAATCATTTGCAAGAGGCAATGCCTTTGTTCGCAAACACCACAAATGGACTCAACATTATAACATCCCTGAGAACCTTGGCGATGCGCTACTAGTTTCCCAACCGTCCCGAAAGATTTGAAAATAATTTACAACATCAGATCTTACAATGACTGAACACATAGGTACGCTATGATACCACTTGTTGGAATTTTCGCTAACAACATTCCCTTTGCGTCAAGTCATTGAATAAAATAAATTAACTGAAGTGCAAAAGCTTACTTGGATTCTCCATTGGAGACACATTGATCGAGCCGGATCAAGTCTTCTAATTATAGTTCTATCCTAACAAGTTCTCTTGACAGGAATAGATAAACATACAATGAACGACAAACTAGAGACCATAACCCAATAAATAACTGGCTGTGCAATTATTGAGTTATATGCCGACTCTACTCATCAGTGAGTTTCACATCGATACGGTATCTACACTAGCATTGATTCATGACCATAATTATGCCCATTAGCCAATAAAATTATACATTAGTAGATCACTTTTAATTTAGGATAACTCAAATAATGGAGTGACACATTGTACATTACATCTATGGCCACAATAGATTATTAAATCTTTTTAACAAATCTCAATTAAAAAAAGGAAATTGCTGAAAAATAAGAAAAATAATCAGAAAAATAATATAAATAAATAGAAATTTTGTATTTCTATGAAAAATGAGGATTTTGAGATTTTCTTGAGGATTTATATCGCAATGCGTCTTACGACATCGAAATGCCCAAAACTACGAAAATTATTTTAAAGCTTAGTCTAGGTTAATTTTCGATTTTGAACCATAAATTGAAGTTAAAATTGGGATCGAAACATCTGAAGACTTGGTTTAGAGTGATTTCGAGGTTTTCGAGTCGAGCCAGGACCGATAAATATATAATAAATTGAAAAAAATTATATTTAAGACTAGATAACATAATTTTTGAAGCCAAACAATAATTTTGAATAAAAAATGAAACTCAAGCATCAGAGAATTTATTTTAGAAGTGTTTTAGGGGTTTCGAGACGCGATTTTTAAATTGCATTTAATTGGAAAACAAGTGTGGAATTGTTATGGAATATTAACATTATAAATGAATTGTAGGACCATAATTGGAATTCCATATGGAGTAGCTTACCGACTCGAAACGCAAGTGAATTTTGGTATCACATTTGTAAGGTTAAGTAAATTTTTACATTGTATTATTATAATTTCGTATATATTGCTTTGATCCTTGATATTGCATTATTTGTTGTAGATGCATACATGAATGGGGAGGATAAGGTCGATTCGAGTATCCTTATAGTGTCTACCTGATTGTGTGTATAATATCTATCTGACTGTGTGTACATGGTAGAACTATATTATGCTTGAGGGGCTAGAGTCGTTGATACTTTGCATCACATGGTCATTATGAGATCACTTTGAACCAAATGATATTTTAATAGACTTGAGGAATGAGACTCGTTTGGTTATCCTTTCTAAGCATGAGTCCTTATTACAATTTACTTACCTCCTTAGGAGACGTCATCTGATTGTGGTCGGATAACAGAAACGGGATGGATTCACAGCTGTATTTAAATTACTTAGAATATATTGTTCCTTTAATTCCTTGTATTATTATGCATTTGGTTACTACATGTGTATTGGATAGTGTGGGATTACTTATCTGATATTATCGAATTTTTATAATTAGGTAATGAAAGATTCTAACGGTAACAAGGAAAGAGAAAGCTTTCCAACTGTTTGTCACTTGCTCAGTTCCTTTCTCTCTATGTATGTATTATTCTTTTAATATAATATATAGTATAAATGGGTTTTTGGGTTCGTGTGGGGTTATGATCTCTTTTGAAATTGTTGAAATAGTTTTGGGATGGATTAGAATGCAGTGGACTTAAGGTAATACTGGTTTAAGGATTTTGAAAAGTTGAAATAGGCGAGAATGAATAAATAATCTTTTTAATGCAATATATATCGTTATGGGTGGATTATGAGTCATTCGGTATTTCCACCAAGCTGAGCAGGTCATGTAGAAGGCGAGGTTTTCCAGTGTAGGCTTAAAAATAGAGGAGGTGCTGTCGAAAAACTTTTACGAATTATTTAATCAATCTTACGAAATCTTGAGGTTTGAGATTTACTTTTAGAATACTTTAAAGTTGACAAAGTATGGAATTTGACGATTACTTCGAATATAATTTTAATTTTATTGAAGGTGCGATTAAGGCTGCTAGATTATCAGATGATTAAGGTAATCTAAACCGGTCTAATGCCTTAATTAGGCGGGGTCTGATATCAGGGATGTCCCTACTGGCAGTGGCGGTGCGTGGGGTGGCCCTTTTGGCCACCCTCCATTTCTTCATGGTCTATTAGTGGGGGTGGCCAGGTGACACCCCCACTCTCCTGACGAGCAGCAGTCGGCGACGGCAATGAGGCCGCCGCTCGCCTTGGCGACGCCACAAACCACCAACACAAAGTGGCTTCTCACTATTTTTTAGCCAATTTCAAGCTTTCAATTGATTTCAACATTAGAAGATGAGATATGAAATATGTGGTAAAATTCGTAAAGATATAATAAAAAATATAGAAATTCGAAGACAAGTAGGAGTAACACCAATTGATACAAAGATTAAGGAAGGACAGTTGGGGTGGTTTGGTCACCTGTAAAGATGGCCTATAAATGCTCCACTAGAAAAGTTGACTCAAATAGCAACCCCGCGCCTCGAGGCCGCTCAGGGTGTTGTCGTGTCGTTTGCTCCTCGCTTGGTGGGCCCAGCTACAGGTGTCCGGCACTTGCCCATTCATCTCATATCTCGATATTTGTGTCTACTTATGTGTTATTACTTTAGTTTATTGATTATTCTTATTTTCCTTAAGTTCTTTTCTTAAGTCTTTCAATTCCTTAAGTTCAATTGTTTATAGCTTATTTAAGTCCTAGTCGTGCTTGTGGTTTGTATTTTGCAAGTTAACAATCAATCACATTTAACTATAAAATAGTGAAAATCTTAATTAGAGTAAGTAAAAACATAAAATTTCATCGTAATATATAATATCATTCATATGAGCATGTCCTACTATGGAAAACCCGAAAAAGTACTTTGTATATAGGCGATAGTACCATAAGACGTTATATATACATGTACACTGTCACTAAAGTCTCATAAATACCCAAAATAAAGTAAAATATCAAAATAAACACGTACTAGTAGGTCCTCAACGGTAGGCAATCAGATGTAGTCGCCTAGGATCCCCTTGCCCCTACTGGTACTAGGATCTGCATTCAACATCTTTTATGAAAGATTTAACTATAGCTAATCAGATGTTGTCCCCTTTCCCCTACTGGTAGTAGGTCCTCAACGGTAGGCAATCAGATGTCGATTTTTCATAGCTAATCTTTTATGAAAGATTGAAAACAATGATATGTCATTGAGTCTTGATCCTGTATTGTGGAACCATAGACCTAGGTATTTTCTTTCATTGAGATCATTCTTGTAATTTTGAATTCTTACTAATTTTAATTAATTGTTTCCTCAAGCTTTTTAAAACCCCCCATTTTTAGTTAACTTAGAGTAAAACTCAAGTCTTGTAGATTGGACCCCGTATTTACCACTACTATACCCTGTAAGGTTGGTAACTCGAATAGGGGTTATATTTGGCATGCACAATACGTGAATATGATAGGAGTTTATGGTCCTGCGATAGGGTAATGGCTTATTGATGCAGTACGTAGAGCGTTACAGTTACTTGTTATAGTTTTTGATGGATGTGGTGGGGATAGAGCGACTACAGATTTATTACTTCACCTGAGGTGTGGATGAGAGGATTATTGAAGCAGTGGTGTCATTTAGGGCTCATACTCTGTAGGAGATCTATGACAGAGCGTTAGCACACGAGACATTTCTGATACTAAGAGAGAGAAAGCAAGCGTAATATTGGGACTAAGGTACAAATGGGAAATAGTTATCGGCCGAACCAGAGGCCGAAAAGACAAATGGATCGTTCAGACATAGGTCGAAGGGACTATTGATGGGACAGGGACCGCAAGGATGATCACATAGACAATCAATTTCGATACGAGGATAGGCTACAGGTTCACGTTATGACACTAGCATAGACTAAGCAGCGTAGACAAAAGCCATAGTAGTATTTTCATGGTAGAGATCAGGGAGGACATGAAGAAACTAAAGCCAGGGTCAAAGATCTGGAGACAGACACGTTGACAAATATGAGAGGTGTAGATGTCATAGGTGTGGTCAAAGGGGCATTTAGAGCAGACTACAGAGCACCACCTTCACCGAGACGAGCGCCAAATCAGGCCAAAGAGAGGGCCCATTAAGTAGCATAGCCAAATGGAAGAGTGACTAGACAGCTTGTCGAGGGTACATTACACATCAATGGTAGACCTATGCATACTATGTTTATTCTAATAGTACTTTATCATTTATTGTTGGACTGATTGTTGGAAAGTTAAGGTTAGTTGCACAAACACTAGACATACACCTTGTTCTCAGTTGGGCTGCTGGGGACAAGATATACCTTAACCGAATATGTAGAGACATGATGATAGAGGTTGAGAGTCATTAGTTACCGGTGGATCTTTGAGTGTTAGAGTACCTAAAGTTTGATGCACTTCTCGAGATGGATTAGTTATTGCCTTATCATTCACGGATAGATTGTTTTAGTAAGAGAGTTGAGTTTTGCATTCCTGGGATACCAAAGCTCTCACTAGTTAGACTCGCGACATACTTACTTATCACTAGGGGTCGACTAGCTACAATATAGGAGATGGAGGCACTTGCAACGATAGTTGAGTCAGAGGTTAAGACCGATGTCAGGATCGAGGATATTTCGGTAGTTGGAGATTTCATCGATGTATTCCTAGGTAATCTACCAGGATTACCACCGCTACGAGATACTAAGTTTATCATCGAGCTGATACGAGGGACTCGGCCGATTACCAGCAGACCTTACAAGATGTCACCATCTAAGCAAGATGAGGTTATAAGACAGCTTGACGATTTGTTGGAGAGGGGTTTCATCCACCCTAGTATGCTACCTTAGGGAGCTCCAACATAGTTTATGAAGAAGAAGGATGGTTCGACGAGGATGTGCATAGACTATAGGAAGTTGAATTAGGTGACAGTTAGGAATCGTTACCCACTCCTTAGGATGGACGATCTGTTCGACCAGTTAGCAAGCACCATGTTCTTCTCGAAGATTGATCTTCGCTTAGGTTATCATTAGTTGAGAATTTGAGAGGACATCAAGAAGACTACCTTCACACGAGATACGGGTTGTTCTAGTTCATAATCATGTTGTTTAGGCTTACTAACGTCTTAGCGATCTTCATGGATCTGGTACATAAGGTTTTGAGACCATATTTAGACCTATTTTCCATAGTTGTCATCGACGATATCTTAATCTATAGCAGGACTCATGAGGAGCACGAAAGACAACTCAGGGCAGTTTTGACGACACTGAGATAGCATAGGTTGTACGCTAAGTTCAACAAGTGTGACTTATGGCTGAGTGCAGTGAGATTTTAAGGACATGTCATCAACGATCAAAGTACCTCAGTAGATTTAAAGGAGATTAGGGCTATCATTGACTAGAGGACGCCTTAGTCTATTGCATATATTCAGAGATTTCTAAGACTAGCTGTATACTACCAACGATTCGTATAAGATTTTTTTTAATTGCAGCGTCGATGGCCAGATTGACCAAGAAGGATGTTATATTTAATTGGTCAGAGGAGTGTGAGCAGGCTTTCTGGGAACTGAATAGGAGATTGACTTTCGCACCAGTGTTTACAATGCCATAGCCGAGTAAGAATTTATCAGTTTACACAGATGCATTAGGCATTGGTCTTAGATGTATATTGATGTAGGAAGGTAGACCAGTTGCTTATCTTTTTAGACAGTTAAGACCCCTTGAGGGGAATTATCCAGTGCACGACTTGGAGCTTGCACTAGTCGTCTTTAAATTGAAGGCCTGAATGCATTATCTCTACGGATAGAGGTTCACCTTGTACATAAATCACCAGAGTTTGCACTATATCTTTACTTAGAGAGATTAGAACATATGTTCGACGATATGGCTTTAGCTATTGAAGGACTATGACATCGCTATTGAGTATCACCTTGGGAAAGTGAACGTCATAGTTGACGCATTGAGCATGAGCATGATTGATAGTCTGATAGTTGTGTGACGTATGACACCCGAGCATATCTTACTACAGGCAAAATCAGTTATGTGCATGACATATGTATTTACTACTGTCAAATCCTAAAATTTTTAAATCAGTAATTAAGATTAATTTGGGATTAAGGAAGCTTAATTATGGTTTTGACCGCGAGTCACGAATTAAACACTGATGAATTTGAGATTTATAATTAATTTTATTAATATATGTTGTTTACCTAGTATTGCGTATTATATATTATTTTATTTTATGAAATTAGGGTGATTGAGTAAATTTGAGATTCGCGGGGTTTTATCTCAAGATACATGTCGAGACGGGTACCGAGATAGCCTAAATATTGACGTAAATATTAGTTTCGAATTTGCAACAAATAATTAAATTTAAATTCAAATTCAAAATTTGGACTTTAAATGAACTTAACGAGCAGACTTGGGGATTTGCCTCGATTTGCATGTAAGTCGAGATTAGAGGTAGTGTGAAATGAGATGAAGTTATGTTAGATCTTGTTTCGAGTTTGGTGTTGGTTAATAGTAGTCGAGGTTGAGATTTGGTTCAAACTGGTGCAAGTTTTGATAAGTATGGCTAGAGGATTGGTCTATACCGTATGTCATGGACAAAGTTAAGATTTCTTGGGTTTTGGTGTGACCAAAACATGTGTAATGGGCATTTCATGAAGATGGACTATTTTGTCAAAAACTTTGTTCAATTTTGTGAAATATCGAATAGAGAACAGTCGAAGAAAGTCAAAACATGTCAAATTAAGAATTTATGAAATTAATAAATAAAAAGAAATTAAGCTGTTGACAAGCAGCTAAGGGTTTATATATAAATAAAGAAAAAAAATCAAAAATCAGAAAAATCAATCGATTCGTTTTATATTCAACTGAACGTTTTCACCTAACCCCCTCAATTCGATCTTTCACTCAGCGGGCTCCCGACATCCGATTTTTGCTCGATTTTCTTTTCGCAAAACCTTAAAGCATCGCGAGATGGTTAGTTCGAGCAAAGTTTCTGTAGTAGAAACGAGGTGTCCGGCATGTAATTTGGTAAATTCTTAATGCCATGCATTTTTCCTCAATTCAATTTGAGTTCTCGCGATTTTTCGATTTCTTTCATGGGGTTTTGATAGAAATTGGTTGGGATTGTTGTTAATTGGTATATTTAATTGATTTGCATCAATTTAGGACAAATTTCACCGACGTAGGTCAGGGTTTTGATTTGGTGAATTAATGCAATTCAGTTGATAACTATTTTGGAGATGTTTTAATAATTGATATTAATTATTGGTTTTAATCAAATTTGACTCCACGGGCTGTGAAAATATTTTTGTGTTGGTATCGGGTGGTTTTGTTGCGTTTATTGTCGAGTTTTAAGGGTTTAATTGCAAAAAAATTAATTTGGAGAAATTTTTTTAGTTCAAAATATAAAAAGTTTCCAAGTCGACGGGCCATATGGGAAAATTCATATCTTCTCCATCAATGATCCGATTTTGGTGTTCTTGGAGTCTATGAAAAGTAGGACATGAGTACTACAAGTTCCTTTAAGTTCATTATGACAAATATTGAGGTTTTCAAGGTTAAAGAGTTGCCCTAAGTTGGCTAGTTGAAAGCTGGTTGAAATAGTTATATAAATTAATATTTTTGGAAACTGTTCTCAAGCGTACTTTGATCGCGGTTTTCATTGGGCGTCGTGATATCGTTTCACTTGAAGCTTGACCCATAGTATAATTAGGTATGTAGGGATGCTATTGGAACCATTTCAAGATGATCTGACGTTTCGGGAACCTCGAAAGTTAAATTGGTTGTTTGTAAGGTTAAATAAATCTCAAGGTAACATTTACGTTGTATGCTTATATTTTGTATAATTGCATTGATCCTTGAATTGCATTTTTGTTGTACATGCATACACGATTTGGGAGGGTAAGTGTTACGAGCCTCCTTATAGTGTCTATATCAGGGTTATTGGACACTATATTATGCTTGAGGGGCTAGAGTCACTTATACTTTGCATCACGTGGTTATCATGAGATCACGTTGAATCATATCATACTCCTATAGTCTAGAAGAACGAGACTCGTTTGGTTATTATCCCCTCGCATGAGTCCTTATTACTGTTTACTTGCCACTTTCGAAGATCGGTCGTTTGATTATGGTCGGATAACATAAACAGGATGGATTCACAGTTGTATTTAATTCCTTGGATTACATTGTTCGTTTAAATTCCTTGGATTATTCTGCATTTGATTGCTACAAGTGTACTGGATAGTGTGAGATTTACTTATCTAACGTTATCGAATTTCCATAATTGGATAGTGATAGGTTTTAGCGACGACAAAGGAAAGGAAAGTTTTTTCGATTAATAATGACTTGCTCAGTTTCTTTCTCTCTACGTTTGTAAAATATTGTATAAATGGGTTTTTTGGGTTCGTTTGAGGTTAGGATATATTTTGAAAGTGTTGAAATGGTTTTGAGAATGATTAGAATTGTTTTAAAGGTCATAGGATAGATTAGAATGCCGAGAAGTTAAGGTATTAATGATTTAATAATGTTGAAAGTTTGAGATACATTAGAATGAATAAATAATCATTATTAATGTGATATATTTTGTTATGGGATGGGTTGTGAGTCCTTTGGCATTCTCACCAAGCTGAGCAGGTTTTTTGACGATTTATGAAGGCCAAGATTTTTGGTGTAGGCTTAGAAATAAAGGAAATGTTGGTGAGAGATTTTTATGAATATTTAAGGATTATATAATTGATATTTACTAATTTCGAGGTACAAGATTCGTTTTAGAATCCCTTTGTGATTGATTTAGAATCATATTTGATAATTACACTAATAGATTTTTAATTATTTATTGATGGAGAGGTTTAGGTTGCTAGATTATCAGTGGATTAAGGTAATCTAGGCAGATCATATGCCCTTATTAAGTGGGGTCTGACAACTACGGTCGAGCCGCACATTTGTTGTCATATGAGAAATCTTACTGTATCGACTGAATAGGTAGCCAAGTGTCAAAGGGTTGATGGCCTCTTTGAGCGATTCAGTGGTCCGGCTTGGGATATGAAGTGTACTGATTAGGCAAATTCGATGATCAGTGTTTGAGACACCGAGGGAGGTTATAGATACTTGCAAATCAGGAGCTACGGGATGGGATTCTTAAGGATATACATAGTTCTCGCGACATATGTCATCTTGGTCGAACCAAGATAAATCATGACTTAAGGCAATTGTTGTGGTGACCAGGGGGAAAGGCTAACGTGGGAGCATACATAAAGAGTTATCACATATGCCAACAGGTGAAGGCTAAACATATGAGACATGGTGGACTACTACAACCATCGCCCATTCCACGGTGGAAATGGAAGCACATCACAATGGACTTCATCTGTGGACTACTAAAGACATCGAGGCGACATGATATCGTTCAAGTTCTAATAGACAGGCTGACGAAATCAGCTCACTTCATTCCTGTTTCGATGAGATACACGTTCCCACAACCGAGCAAATTGTTTGAGTGAGAGATTATTAAATTGCATGAGGTGTTAGTCTCTATTGTATTGGATATAGATGGTAGATAGACTTCGATATTCTGGGAGGCTATACAGAAGCAAATGGCACCAGGTTGCGATTTAGTACGAGTTACCATCCTTAGACAGATGGACAGTTAGAGAGATTGATATAGATTCTGGAGGATATACTCAGGGCTTATATATTGCAGTTTGTGGGTTCGTGTGATGATTATCTACTGCTGTGTGAGTTTGCCTACAATAACAGCTATTGGACAAATATCGGGATGCCACCATTTGAGCCATTATATGGGAGGCCCTGTAGATCACCTGCATGTTGGGCAGAGCCAGAAGATACAATTCTAGTTGGGTCAAAGATAGTTGTTGTTCACATCGAAAAGATTAAACAAATTCGAAAGAGACTTCGAGCAGCATTAGACAGATAGAAGAAATATGCTAATAGATATCACGAGGGTCTGAGCTACGTGGAGGGTGACATGGTTTACTTAAAGGTTTCTCCATGGAATGGGCAGCAAAGATTTGGGATTAAATGGAAACTGGCGCCGAGATTTATTGAACCGTTTAGAGTCACAGCACGAGTTGGAAGTGTTGCATATGGTTTAGTGTTACCTATTGAGTTAGTTGGGGTTCATCCGATATTTTACATCTCTATGTTGAGACTGCTAGGTCAGGACCGAGACTGATGGTTGACTTGAGACAGATTGAGGTTTAGCCTGATGTGACTTACGAGGAACGACCGATAGCAATAATTTACTGCAGGGTTCAGGTTTTCGGGAGCAGGGAGTTCCCCAAGGTTCTAGTTCATTGGCAGAATCATGGGACATAAGGACTCACCTGGGAGCTCTAGTCGACAATGCGATAGCGATGCCATTAGCTATTTAAAAGTACGGCGTTTAGTTTTACTTAAATCTCAAAACGAAATTTTCCCTAGTTGGGAAGAATTGTAATGGCTCATTTTATTAACGTCGTTATTTATTGCATAATTTCATATTAGGACGTCAGCTCAAGTCCATGTATACGCCGCGGATAGGCAAAGACACACGTCGACCTAGGTACACTGGTTATTTGTCTGTCGATTGCTTAATTGCGATGCATATTTATGAGTTTATTCATTAATTCATCGCACGTTTGTGTTTGTATTGTTATATCATGCGAGATAGTGTGACGAGTATTCGTTTCGTAATGCATATCAACGGGGGTATCTGGTAAGCGAACTACGAATACACTAGAAAACATGACTAATTCATGTTAAGATGACTAATTAACCAATTAAAATGAGCAATATAACCATAAACTAAGTCAATTTCATCAGAACAATAAGCTATAACATGCCTCGGGATGCGTGCCGAGATGATGGGGCACTGGGTGTTGGGTAATTGGGTACTAGGAGAAATGGTAGTATACCAATTTAAGACCCTAAATAGCCTACATATGTATACAAGTGTCTAAGTTAAATTAATTGAATTAATTGATTACAAATACCTATAGTTGAATGGGAAAATTGACGTCATAAATTTTCCTCGAGATTCGTACAAAAAGAAAATCCATGGAGACTTGAGTGGGGAAATGGACTTGAGTGGGGAAATGGTGTCAACTTGAAGGAAGTTAATGGAGTAGGAGTTAACAAGGACCATATGATCATCTTGAAATATGAGAGTAATCATAAATGAATGGTTAGGATCATAAACAAGATGCATAAAAGAACCCATAATAGAGTTCTTGACCATGCAAACACTTTAAAGAAAAATCATGATTTCTTGGGCAAGAAAGGTTTAGAGGCTGAAGTTTTGAGACCTATGAGGATTTGAGCCAAATTGATGGTGAGTTCGAGTTAAGGATTCAAGCTTGCAAAGACATTTACAAGGTATAAATTTCATGTCTTCCTTCAACTCCAATAACATGAAAATGCATGTTAAAAACCATTAATTCTATCAATGTAGATGGTCATTATAGTTGTCTTAGGTTCATTAGGAGTAATTAAGGTCAAATAGGCTCAAAGTGAGTAAGAATTCCATGATTCGAATTGTGATTTGGTGTTTAAATCATGGTCATTCTCGTGCATATTGGGCTGATGGCGAAAATGATGAAAAGTGTATGTACCCACAGGGACGTCTGTACCCACATGGACGTTTGTACTCATAGGGACGTGTGTACTTACCGGAACGTCTATACCCACAGGGACGTCTGTACTCATAGGGACGGATGTACCTACAGAGATGTTTGTACCCACTGGGACGTCTACTTACAGGGACATCTGTACCCACAGGGACTTCTGAAACCACAAGAATCTTAATAATAATTTTATTTCAAATACAATAAAATGGATATCTAAATACCAAAAATTTATCAAGTCGACACCAGGGACCTAGGAGTTGATAAGCTGGTGTCGAAAACGAGATCGGGGTGTTTGCGAGGGCTTTAGATTGCATTTTAAGGTTTGCAAAACCCAATTGAAAAACTGTGACTATTAATTTTATTTTGACTTCCATATTTATTAGTTATGCTTACTTTCACTACTCTATTCTGTTATTTGGACGTGGGTTGAGTTTACTCATTCGAATTCCTTAATGTCTGTTCATAACGCGCTTGATTGTAGCACGTGTGATCTGGACCTCTGTGAATAGCAACAGAGTTTTCTTCTGGTGCACTTGCTGGTGACTCAGCGGATTTAGTCAGCATCGCGAGGGTACCAGGTGAAAAAGTGTTAGTGGCACCCAACGGAAGGATCCTGCGACTCGAAGTACAATTTATTTCATCTGGAATGGCACACACTTTATTTAGCTTATATGTTACTTATTCATGCGATGAGCCGATTTCGCCTGTCGTTTACATTCCGCATGTCTATTTAACATTTTTCTTTATGCTGGTTTTGGCTATATGCTCAGAGGATCTCCTTAAGATTTTACTCACTTGACTCGTCATATGTCTTTTGTGATGTTGAATGCAGATCCTAGTACTAGTAGGGGCAAGGGGATCCTAGGCGACTACATCTGATTACCTACCTCTATCGTGCGGTCTCGACATATCCTGTTAGGGTATATCTTATCCCCAGCGACCGTACTGAGGACAAGGTGTGTGTCTAGCGTCTGCGATGCTAACCCTAACTCTCCTACCATGCGTCCGGAGATAAATGATAATGTACTACCATAATCTATCATAACATGCATCGGTCTACCCATAATAGATAACGTACCTTCGACGAGCTGTCTGGTCGCGTCTCGATCTGGCTGCGCGACTGCATGTGCTCTCTCCCTGGCCTGACCCTACTGGGCTCCTGGTAATGTCGGTGGTGTCCTGCAATCAGCTTTCAGGTGCCCTTTTTTACCACAACGATGACATCGACGTCTCTTCTGCCAAGCCCCGAATCTCTGACCCTGACCCTGGTCTCTCCGACCCCTGTCACGTCCTCCCTGATTCCTATCTTGACGGTACTGTTCTGGCTGATGTTCTCTGTTGCTCTGTGGGTGCAGGTGCTAAGGAATGCGTCTGCTGCCTATCCTCGTACTGAAACTGGCTATCCCAGTGATCAACCTTGCGGTCCTTATCTCGTCAATCATCTCGGCGACCTCTATCAAGCTGATCTCTGTCTCTTCGATCTTTGATCTGACCGAGAACTCTGACCCGCTTGTACTGCAGTGCCTGTCGCAAGTCTGCCCTTTCTCTCCAAGAGTAGTGTCTCATAAAATAATGCTCGATCATACACCTCCTGAAGAGTAGTAGCACCTGTCGAGACTATCGCGTCAGCAATCCGCTCATCAACACCATGTACGAAATAGTAAATCTGAAGCGTCTCTCTGCCCGCTGCATCCATCGAGAACCGTAATAGGTATCGGTACCGTTCCATGTACTGCATCAATGAGCGGTTACCCTGTCGTAGGGCCAGAAAATCCTCCCTCGATCTCAGCCTCACCTGCATGGGGATGAACTCGTCATATAGCAACTCTTGAAACTCCGCCCATGTCGCTGGCTCCGGGTGGATATCCAGATAAGTCATCCACCAAACAGCCGCATTACCTCTCAGACACGCTCCGGATAAACATGCTTGTATGCTGTCAGCATTTCGCATCAGCTTATGGAAACGCTCATGCGAAACTATCCACTTCCCTGCTGCCTCAAGGTCTCCACCTCCGTAGAAGTATCCCGGCTGAAACTTCATAAACTCTCTAACAAGATTCACTTCGGGGTCAAGACGAATGCGGAAGGAGCAGGAACTGTAGTAGTTGTCGTCTGCTTGGTAGTCATAGGTAGGGGCGTAAGAGTCGAAGTCTCTAACGGCATCACAATAGCTGGCGAGACTCCTTCAGCCCGTGTCTCTAAAAGTGGTGTATCAATAGGCATATGTGATGTTATCGGAGCGACGGGTGTGTGTACCGTAAGTGCGACCAGAATTGTGGGAGCTAGTGCTGCTGCCGTGGCGCCTGTCACAACCTGTGCCCTAAGTAGCTGGAGGATCTCTGTCAGCCGGGCATCGTGTGCGGCGAGTCAATCCTCAATACTCTGAGTCGACACGGTAGTAGTCGCGGTATCCCTAGTAGGATCACTAGTCTGTCCTACCTTAGGCTGTGTAGATGGTTGTCCGTACATCGTGATCGGTATCGAAAAACGTGCGTCGGATCAGCCTCGGCATATATATGTTTAATATATCATTTACAATAAAACATAACACGTGTATAAACCCTAAGTCTACCCGCCTCACCATCACTTCCCAACTAGAGTTTTAAGGCAAGTACATCGGGTTTCCACATCTAAAGTTTATTATTATTTCTTATTATTATTTTCTAAGTCTTATGCTCTGTCAGTTAATTTTTCGAGGTTCCTTGAACTCTCGCTCTGATACCACTTGTGGCGGCCCCAAATCCCGAGGTCGCCACGTGGGGAGGCGCTGGCCCAGCGGTCCCATCTGATCCTTGACCCATTGGGTCCCATGCGCCACTAACGTCCCTTGTTACATCATAACTACTCATTCTGCATGTTAAGCTCATTTCGTAATCAATTTAGTTCGACAGTTTAATCATTTTTATAACATTAAAAACAAAACAGCGGAAATCTTAAATTTAAAAACAAGTAAAATAATTAAATTTATCATCGTAATAAGCATCATTTTAAGAGCAACATCTATTGTGGAAAACCCGGGGAAAGTACTATGTATATAGACGACAATACTAAGCAGTAATATATATAAGTACAGTGTCTATCCAGTCTCCCAATACCCAAAAGTAAAACAAAATATCAAAATCACACGTACTAGTAGGTCCTCGACCGCGGGCAATCAGATAAAGTCGCCCAAAATCCCCTTGCCCCTACTAGCACTAGGATCTGCACTCGACCATCACAAAAAGCAGGATGGAGAGTACAGTTAGTAAGATTCCAATGAAGTACACCGAGCATTTACAAGAAAATAAACAAATACCAATAAACATGTCAAATAATCAAGCGGAAACTAAACAGGCAATTGTGCTAAGATCATCACATGAATAAATAACACGAGAGAAACAAAGTGTGTACTCGTCCCAGTCAGACTAAACTATACTTCGGACCCCCAGGATCCTTTCGGTGGGTGCCCCCACTTCCTTTCACCTGGTTTCTTGCGGGGCTTGCCCGACACATGCACCCTTACAACTCGGGTTGCAATTCACTGAATGTCTGATCACACGTGCTACTGCATAATGTGCCATAAGTACACAACGAATATCAAGTGAGAGTAACTCGACCACCAACCCAAATGTATCACGGAATAGAGTACAATAACAAGGAATATGAAATCAACGATGGAAAAGTAAACCCTCAGTGACTTTCAGATGAAATCTTACGTACCTAAAAAACGCACTCCAAAGTCTCACTCACGTCTCGAGATACGTGCCCGACTCCCGATTGTGGTCTCATAAGTTCCTGGTGTCCAATTAAACCATTTAAACTAGTTTAGAGTTAAATTCAATGAATTTATAATGTGTGGCCAAATTATGAACATTTTCATTTCAAAAAGTTTTGGTTTGACACCCTTTTCGAGTTATACCGGGGTGTCAATGGCCGAAAAATTTTCGAATACCATTTTTCTACATTTTCTCATTTTTTTCTATTTTTCCTGATTTTTCCATTATTTTCTACATATTGTTCTTATTTTTCCGTAATTTATTAAATTTTAAATTACTTTTAAATTATATTTTAATATTTATATTATTTTAATATAGGGGTGGGCCCCTGGATCGGGTTTGACCTGGTACAACTGGGTCGGCCGGACCCGATCCAACCGGGTTGGGCTGACCCAGTCCGGCCCACCCCGGGTCAGGCCCGGACCGGCCCAACCGTCCAGGGGATGCACGCGCGCACAACGTGCGTGCACCCTTCCTCCACCCCATCATCTTCCTCTTCCAGAGACGCTTCTCTGGGTTTTTTTTTTTTTTTTTTTCTTTTTCTTTCTCCCCATTGTGGTTTGGGTTGGGGTTGCTCTCCACCCCAACCCCGGTGGACTTGATGGCAGGGGAGATACCCCCCGCCATCACCACCGCTAGGCCGAACCCCTTCGTGGCCACCATGGCCGACACACCGAAACCTATAACGAGAAGCAATGACTTACCTCCTTTCCGGCTCTCCGCGCTCTCTTCTCTCCTTCCCGGTTCCTCTTTCTCCTCCTCCTCCTCCTCATCTCTGTCTCATCTTCTTCCTCTCACTGCCGGGTGTGTGTGTGTGTGTGTTTTGTATGTGCGAGTGAATGAGGTGAAGGAGAGGTGAGAGAGAGAGTGACGTGAGGGAGAGGAGAAAATGATGGTGGAGTGAGGTGGAGTGTAAATGGAGATAAGCTAGTTGACCTTGTGTCTTTGACTCCAAAATGTGACATAGTTGGGACATTTGCCTGTGTTTTTTTCGGCGTTTGACGCCCGGGTTACGCGTCCGAATCGCGATATACGCGCACCGCTGCGTCACTAGCCACCAATATCTATTTCATAGTAATTACAAGATCATTTTTATTTATTCATTTAATTTCTGTGTTTTTGTTTTCCCCGACTTAGTGTACCCATAGTTCGCTCATCAGTACCCGTCTTGACACGTTTTTCGAGGCGAATACCTGTTACACTATCTCGCTCGATTCGATGATATAAATACACACATGCGATGTTAAGCGAATAACTCGATATACAACATCACAATTAGGCGAACAATCACATAAAAATCACTATTTACCTAGTCAGGCGTGCCCTGACCTATCTGCGGCATCCACGCGGATCTGAGCTGTCGTCCAAGTCTAAAAATAATTAATAATAACGGCGGAATTAAAATTTGAGCCGTTACATTAGGTGTCCAATTCCTAGATCCGAATAGAAGATCATTCCTCCATTTTTCACAGTAGCCAACATGTGACGCCGAACAGAACCCGCTACCCTTTATCATTGTAATGCAGATTCCTATCCAGCCACTACTACAGGGAAACTCGTGTAGAAGTTCATGTAACTCGCCAATCAAACTAACTTTAAATCTTGCGGTCTCACATCAGGTGGCTCGCTGATTCGGATTCAAACCTACAGCATGCACACACATCCATAACTGCAAACCCCCTTCTCAAGCATTCCTATTTTGTGAGCAAAGTGTTGTCTTAATAACCATATATACAAATGAGCGGATTCATTGTGGTCCCTCCCATTTTCAAATCTGATCCCAGTTCTTCGACTTAACCTAAGGTATTATTTGTATTACTAGCTCGTATGCCTTTTTAATCGAGAACTACCCTCTTCGATTAAATTGCCAACTAATCATATCTTCTCCCCTCTTTGGATGACGTATAGGAACAACTGCTATTCTTTCACATATATTATCCGCGAGGCATGAACTAATAAGCGCCATGTCCCGGCCACCAAATGGAAGAGTAAGTTCGCTACCTATCAGTAATTTCTCTTCTGCTTGCATTTCCTTGTTCGCGTATTGTGACGGCTCCAAACCTTACAAATTGGGCCCTGCCCAGCCTAAACCTACGTGGACCCTCGGTCAACTCCCAGCAGAGTCAACGCAAGCCTAGTTAGCCTCTCATCAAAGTTATTTAATCATTAGTTGCTTTACTTGATTTGTATTTAGTTTAACAAGTCTTAATATTTACGCAACAAAATTTAAAAATATTTAAGGCAACTTAAATAAATAAACGGTGGTCTGAACATGCCTATATATGGAAATCCTGCAAAAGTAGATCTCATGTATATATCTGGTGACAAACGGTGAGAAAAAGTGTCATATACATATATCAAACGTCTCACAATCCAAAGTGAACCTCAAGGTAACTAAAAATATAAGTGTATATATGTACAGTCCAAAATATTAAAAATAAACGTACTGTAGTAACATAGAGGAGCTAACTCTGAGGGAAGCTCGGAGGAAGTCATCGATCACAAGCTCCTTGCCCCTGCTACTAGAGGGACCTACAACTGTCACTAAAAATGGAGACAATCCCAATGATTAGATCCAGAAGAAGTTCAATAGTAATTCAGATTAAACAATAAACGAGTCCATAAATCATGTTGGAAAGAAATACAGTGCTGAGAAAGAATAGTAAAACGCATGATAGACAAACTAAAATGATTAACGATGGGGACCAAGTGACCCAAAAGCAAAGGATAAGGAGTAAGCGGTCCTGACACTCTACACGTGGGCTCAAAGCCACGTAAAACGTGCAAATATTTACAAACTGGTGCGGTGGGTCAAGCAACTTCGATCGCATCTAAATCGTTTGGCATTATCCGCTCACTTAAGTTGCAGCCTAAAAAAAACTCCAAACGGAGCCACAAACTAAACCGGATGCTTAACCACAACGGAACTCGAATACCTGATAGGAGACATGACATATGGCGGATGCTCACTCTAAGGTTTCAGACCCATCGGGAAGCTACGAGAGCTAATCGGCTACTCAACCCGCAAGTGGACAACAACTAGACCAGATCACGCAGACATTAGGTCAAATATGGAAGTAGAGTCCTATAATAGCAATCATCTCATCAAATAAAGCCAGATAATAGAGAAAAGTTAATATTGAATTTTTTACTGGTTTACTTAACTCAATAAGTAAAATACCAAGCAATCGCGACTCCCACATGCCTCAAAATAAGTACCCGATACCCAACAAAGTATCATAGGCTCCTGGTATTAGTTTACAATAAATTAAGTGTGTTTGAGCCTATTTGATAGAATTTAGATTTTTAAACTTCATTATAATTCAAACTAAGGAATTTATAGTGGTGGCAGATTTTTAAGGAAAATCTCAGTGTAAGATTCCCCGAAAAATCTCCAAACTTACTTTCTTACATTTTTCTCACTTTTCTTCTTTTTCCTAGTTTTCCCTATTTTTCTTGAATTTTTTATTTTTATGATTTTATGTTATTTTTATAAATTAAAATGTAAAAATATTTAAAAATATATTTTTATTAAATTAGGGGCTTTCATGTCCCTGAATCGGGTCCGGTTTTGCCACCTGGCTCTATTTGCCCCTTTGGTTCGGCCCGACCAGTTTGAGAATCGTATACACGCATTGTACGTGCGTCTTCCTCCTCCTCCCCAAATCACCAGTGGTGATTTTGATTTTTTTTTTCTTTTTTTTTCTTTCTTTATTCTTTTCATTTTCCTTTCTTTGTTTTTTCTTCAAATCAAATCGTACTCTTCTTCTTCCGTATTTTTTTTGCAATTAAGATTAACTTTTATGAAAAAAAAAAAAAACTAAGATCAACTTCGGTTAACAAATCAAATCCACTGAAATTAAATTACGAACAATGAATTAATCAAATATACCATGTATTAAACTCATAAGCATCAAAATAAAAATAAAAATAAGTGTTAACTTACTTGGCTTGATCAAGATGATCTCCACATAGCAAATGATTTTTCTTCTTCTTCCTCACCACCACCTCTTAACCACCTCTAACTTAGATAAAAGCATCACTCTTCATCTCTCTCGTTTTATACTCTCATTAGGTGGGTGAATCACCGCCACATAAATTTTTTTATTTAGTTTTTATTAAATTAATCATTATATATCCATAAACCACTAAAAGTTGATACCTCGTAATTCTAATTTATTTTTAAAAAAATCTTAATTCGTGAAATGACTAAAACGCCCCTCTTGACTTAACTTAGGCATTTCAATAAAATAAGTTCCATTAGACCTAACTTAAATCGATATTTTTGACCTACCTAAACACCAGTGTACGCGCAATCTCGAGGTAGTTCTCGCTCCATAATTCGATGACTAAATTATGTGAATTCGCATATACAAGTCTATATCACATATTTAAAAGCATTACACAATAATAAAATATTATATTAACCTCTGCGTGAGCTTTCCTTTGATTCCACACCATTTGAGCCCTTAAGTAGTGAAACTTTTAGATAGAAAACTTTTTCCACTTTGTACTCTAATCCATCTCGGTACTTGTCAACATATTTCTTCTGTCTATCTTGAGCTCTTTGAAAACGCTGACGTATCAGCCGTATCTTCCTGTGTAATCGACCACAATCTCTGGCCCAACTACCACTATATCATAACGCTCTACCTAATATGCTGGTGATCTACACGGCTTGTTATAGAGTGCCTCAAATGGTGTCATCTCGATGTTAGCCTGATAACTATTATTGTAGGTAAATTCACACAAATATAGATAATCCTCCCATAAACCACCATGCTCCAACACACAAGCTCTGAGCATGTCCTCTAACAATTGAATCGGTTTCTTTGACTATCCATCAGTATGTCGGTGGAACGTTATACTATGTTGTAACCTCGTGTCAACTGTGCTTGCATGCTCTTCCATAACATGGATGTGAATTAAGATCCTTTGTCTGACAAAATAGATAATGGTACCTCATGAAGTTTGACAATCTCTCTCATAAAGGGCGTTCAGCTGCTCGAACTTGTGTTTGGTAAAAATCATCAAGAAGCGTGCATATTTGGTCAGTCTGTCCACAATCACCCAGATACTATCATGCTTGCATGGAAATCGAGGTTAAATATTGACTAGATCCATGGCAATGTGTTTCCACTGCCACTCAGAAGTGGGAAGTGGCTTTAATAGTCCTCCAAGCCTTCGATGCTCAGCCTTAACTTGTTGGCAAATCTCGTAATTCCTTACATAATCCCCTACGTCCACCTTCATCCTTGGCAATCAAAATAGACGTTTCATATCCTTATACATCTTGGTCCCGCCCTGATAAACGGTAAAACGCGAGTGGTGAGCCTCTTGAAGTATCTCTTTATGTAACTCAACCATTAATGGAATCCATAGTCGTCCCTATATCTATGAAATCCAAGAATTTCATAAACTTGATTAGATGAATAATTAAGTATTTCGAATTTTATTTGGAGATTAAATATTTAAGGTGGGACCTACATATTTCGGACTAGAGATCATAAGGTATATTTTATTTTTGTGTGTTGTATGTGTAATGTGTATATTATATAATATTTTTTCACAAACTCGGGGTGTGCTGAGGTGTATCCTCAATTTATCATAATCGGCATTGTAAGTGCGTGTCTGAAAGGTGTAATGACCTAAATTAATTAAACTAGAATTGACGTTAATCTCGAGGATTAATGGTCGATGGAGCCTATGGGAGGAATCGTAGTTTGTTCTTTAACCTGTGACGCGCGCCGAACACGTCAATAAAGTAAAGTTTCCTAAACCAACTATTTTGTAGAATAGTGGCAAATGGTCGATCCCACAGAGATTGGTAGTCATTATAAAGTTAAAAACAACAAAAAAAGGAAAATCAGGGGTTTTTAAAATAAATATTAATTTAACTAACTAATCTAATTAAACTAAATAAATAAAATAACTAAACTAATTTTGAAAACAATTAATAAATACCTAAGTAACACCTAAGTCTACAATTCCACGAATCATGATCAAGATTCAATGGCAATCATGGTCTTCAATATTTCCCAAAAAGTTATTAATTCAATTTCTCCTAGATTAGTTATAAAAAATCGACGTCCGCCAGAAATTTCTTGTTCCCCTAATCTTGATAGCCAAGACGTCCGCCACTAACTACTTCCCTAATTAACGTATAACCCTAAACATCCGCCAATCGGGTTTAATACACTAATTGCGGTAATATGGGTATGTGGGAACACTAATCCTAAATAATCGGGTCGCATCCGCTACTGATTTAACCTAGATTCAATTATTCTACACTCAAGAAACGAAAGGGTTTGACGGCAAACGAGTGAGTGTTTGTCACTTTATTGGTCCAAAAGCATAATTACACGGATACTAATAGTTCAAATAACTGTAGATTGTCAACCTAAAAACATGCACTGGTCATATACGTACCCTAGATTTAAACCATAATCATTAAAATCCACAACAATGAAATAGGAGAAATTAAACTAAATTAAATAATAAAATAAAAGACCTTACATAATATGTTATAAATCCATGATCCCGACTTGCTTCCCCTTCGACCTAGGTAAGAAGTTGATTAGACAGACATCATCGTCGAAGAAAGTCGATGCTAAAATAATAGTAGTCGGTGTTAAAAATAATAAAACTTCAATTTTTAGTAGTTTTAGGGGTTGGGGAGGTGACTCGTACGCCGAGGAGCATCGTATGGCTGTTTTTGGCTTGAAAATAATGTCTGCCACGTGTCAAAACCGCATTGGTTGTTTTGTCTATCACATACCACGTGTCCTCTTTCTATTGCACAAACCGCATGTGATGACGCGCTTGATGAGTGCTGTCCAATGAGAACGCACCACTTGGCGTCGCTGAAGGCGAGCATGAAGAATCGCGTGAATCGGCGAATTTTTGGGAGTTTGTTCGGATGCGCATCCCGAGGTAAATCGATGGAGGCTGTGCGAGGAGAACCCTGTTGGTTTGTGACATGGCCGTTACGCTGATTTGGCGGCGTCTGATTGGTGGAGCTGGCTCCTTGCTTGCAAGCTGGCGTGGGTGAGTGAGCATGATGTGGCTGCTTGTGATTGGTTCTTGACGCCACGTGGCGCACTCGGATTGAAGGAAACACTGGAAATGACGTGTTGGTGCAAAAAGCCGCTGACGTGGCAGCTTGTAATTGGTTGAGAAGATTTGCGCTGACGTGGCAGCTTCTAATTGGTTGAAATATGTTGTCTCTTATTCTACCCACCGCAATGCGTAACTCCAGGCAAACAGTCCGACATCCGATCATTGCATGTAAATACTCAATTTTGAGTATTTTTCCGCAACTAATTCAACCGCACACTCTGTTTCACCTAAAAACGAACAAAAAATATAATTAAATATATATTTTAGATACTTTGAATAATTAAATATACTAAAATAAAGTACTAAATACCTATAAATACTAACGTATCAACCTGATACCAACGCCACAGCTGGTATCAGAGTGAAGTCGATAGCGCCTCAGGAAAAAGTTGAAAGAAAATTGGATAAAATTTAATAAATGAGCTTTAGAGGTGGAAACCCAATAATATAGCCTTAGAACCTTAGTTAGGAAGTGATGTGAGGCGGGCAGAGTTAGAGTTTATATACGTGTTATATTTGTTATATTATATATATATATATATGATATGCACGTATATATCGAGGTTGATTTCGTGCATGCTTCTCAATGTCGATTACGATGGACATGCAACCTACTACTCTGCCAGAGATTGGTCAAACTAGCAATCCAGCTAGGACCACTACCACCACTGCTACTAGTGTTCAAAATGTTGACGATCGACTTGTAGCATATGACGCTCGGTTGACAGAGATTCTACAGTTACTCAGAGCAGGTGGCAATAGCCACCGTAGTAGCAGTAGCTTAAAAGACACCTACGATACCGACTATTACTACTTAGGCAGTCATCACCCCTGACGATATCGCAGACATCTATTCAGGCCACTGCTACAATACTTCCCGAGACAGTAGTCTGAGAAGGACCATAGGGATGATCGAGACTGTAGAGACAACTATCAATAAGATCAGTCCTGATATGATGACTGATAGATTGACAGAGCTCATGTCGTGATACACACTTACAGAGTAGCGGAATAGATAGTTATACCATTTTGCGACATATGACACACGAGCATGTCTTACTACAGGCGACATAAGTGATGTGCATGACAGAGGTATTTACTATAGCTGAGCCAAAATCTTGTTGTTAGATGAGAATTTTGACTGTGTCGATTGAGCGAGTTGCTGAGTGTTAGAGGACTGATGGATCAGTGTTTGAGACACCGAGGGAGGTTGTAGATACCTAAGGATCACGAGTTACGAGATAAGATTCTTGAGGATGCACACAAGTCTTGTTACACAGTTCATTCTGGTCAGACCAAGATGTATCATGACTTAAGGCAACCAGACATCATGTCGAAGGTAAGTTGTATGACGCATCTTATCAATTAGTTGTTTAAATTATGCGCATACATATGTTGATTCCTAGCTATGCATATGAAGACTTAGTGTTGTGCTATACATTAGGCCATAACACGTGGGACAGGTCCTCAGTGAATTGCGACTTGAGTTGTTTGTCTTCGGTGCATGTATCGGTGGGTCGTGGGTCCATGCCAACCACTGCAAGGGCTATTGGGTGATAAGCCAGTGGAGCGGGTTAGAGAAGCTCACTAGTGGGATCCCAACGTACTGAAGTATGGTCTAGTGGGGTTTTAGCATGAGTTGACGACGTCAATTGTAACGCCACAATTTCAATTCCATGTAAAGGTGAATTAGAAATTCATCGAGATCTAAATTTCGAGATGAAATTTTTCCAAGTTGTGAGATATTGCAATGACCCAAATTAATTAAACTATGATTAGTGTTAATCTCGAGGATTAATGGTCGTAATTTAAGCATTACGTGGAAAACTCGGTTGACTCAAACACGAGAATCGATGGAATATATTATTTATAGATGATGACTACTTATGTGTGATGTTTAAAGCATTATATTATTGTAACATCACATGTATGTACATTGCTATCGGGCGAGTTGGTATGATGAGTACTTGCCTAGAGATACATGCCAGAGTACGGGCACTGGGTGCTGGGTAGTTAGGATCAGTGGGACCAAAAATGGGTTAATTATTTAACCAATTATACTAACTATATGATAATTGTACCTAAATAAAGCTAATTAAATTAATTTGAAAACATATGTCTATGGTTTGATTGTAAATATAGTGAGATAAAAGGGCAATTATAAAGTGGGTGGAATTAGACTTGCATGTAATTATTTTAAAAAATCATTCGCAAAATGGGAAATGTATTATTCCTTGTGTATGTGGACCAATTGAAGACTAGGTGCATGCTAACTGTCACATTTACAACAACAACAACAACAACAACAACAACAACAACAACAACAACAACAACATAGCCTCAGTTCCAAATTAACTGTGGTCGGCTACATGGATCAAACTTTTCCATTATGCTCGATTAAGTGCAATTGATGGTGAGCTTTTCAAACCATTCAAATCTCTCCTAATTAATGCATCACATGCTAGCTGTCACATTTAAAAATGAAAAATGATTACTAGTAGAGATGTAGTGGGTTATGTGTTGGAAAGATATTAACTTTAGATATGTCTTGAGATACCCACTTGATGATCCAATAATGGGTAACTACTTAAATCCCAAGTTTCCCATTTCTCACGCATTGGAACAAAAAGAAAGTAGAGAAGAGAGAGAACGATGTGCTAGGAGGAGAAATAGAAGAAAAGTGAAGGATTTGGTGACTTTGTGAGTGAAATTGTTGAAATTTGTAGGGATCCAAGATAGGTAAAACAAAAGTGACGGCTCCATTAAAGCTATATGTATGTTCTTCGACAAATCTTGATAATGCATGTTTTATTGTTGTTCTTCATAGCTTTTGGTGTATGGAGGGCCCATAAAAGTATATCGACCCTCAATGGGTAAGAATCCATTGTTAAGGAATTTTTTTAAAGGTTACTGTTGTTGTTTGGTTGTGATTATGTGAGGAAGAAGATGAATAGTAACTTTGAGGGAAAGTTGATTTTGTGTCTTTACTTATATTTTAGCCCATTTTATTTTATGATAATGAAAATGAGGTGCAAATTAATTTTGGGAGGATTGTACAAGTATGAAGGCTGAATGGGTCGAGACTTTAAGATGAACAATGATATTTTTCGAGTTTTTACCATATAGAGCGTTCTGCCTAGAAAGCATGCTCAAAGCTATGAGCATACTCAAAGTTTCAAGTATGCTCGGACTTTGAGTAAGCTCAAACTCTCAGTAAGCCTAAACTTTTAGTAAGCTCAAACATTTAGTAGACCCAACTTTTAGCTTGCTCAAACTTTCAGCATGCTCAAAATCTTGAGCCTACTCAATTCTTACTGATTAAGTTAAATGACTTGAGCTAGCTTGTAACTGAATCTAAAACAAGTTCTAAACACCCTTTAATGACCTTCAGGGGCTAAGGGACCGTAGTATGAGGGTTTGGAACGAGTAGGGGACGCATTCGGGGCGTGTTCGGAAGAGGTTGAACGCGAGATTAAGGTTTGTAAAACCCAATGGAACGTCATTTGAGTATTTACTTGCTTTCATTACAATTTTACTCTATCTTCTTCAGTATATTCATTATTCCATCATTTCTTTACTTCGGTTATCTATGTTTGTGTCGTTGTTGAACGGTTAGTTGAGTTTACTCTCGCCGGGTATTCTATTATATATCTATAGCACGTTAGACCATATCATGTGTATCATGAGTCCTCGGTAAATAATAATCCGAGCTAATTATCGGTACATGTGTTGGTGCTTCGTGGATCTACGCCAGCCACCGAGAGGACCAGGTGATGGGCCAGTTCGGTGCACCCATTGGTGGGATTCTGGGAAGGGCACCCGAAGTATGGTCTAGTCTGATCGGGTTGGGCACATACGTTTACACTTTATTTTTATTTACGCATGTGATGATCCACTTACAGTTGCTTTGTTTACATTCTGCATGTTTATTTAACAATATTTATTGGATTTCCTTCACTTTATCATGTAAGTTCTAGTAAACTTCCTTGGGATTTTACTTAGTGGACTCGTCATCTATTTCGTTGTGATGGTTAAGTGTAGATCCTTCTCCGAGTGAGGGTAAGGAGATTCTTGGCGACAAATTTTGTTATGTATATATATATTTATTTATTTACAAGAGACTTATTAGACACCTGTACTTGTATATGTTTACTTTTGTTGCCTTATATAGAGTGTAATCTATTTCGGGTTTTCCACAGTAGGACTTGCTCATATGAATGATGCTATAAATTATAATGAACTTAATGTTTTACTTAGTCTAATTAAGAATTTAGTTGTTTTATTTTTAAATGTGATTAACTGTTAACTTAAGAAGAATATGAATAATCGATTAACTAAACTAATAACACACAATTGGACACGAATACTAAGACATGAGATGGACGTGTGTAGTTGGGGCCACTAAACGGGGAGCACAAGACACGATAACACCCCGAGGCGGCCTCAGGGTGTGGGGTCGCCACAAAAGGTACGAGTGAAAATAAATTATTAGTGGCTCGAAACTAATTAACCAAATGTTAATCCTCACATGAAGGTTTTTCCTTGTTTTACGTGCAAGCCAGGATAAGTGGTATTGTAAAATGAGAACAAAATTTATGCAAGACCTTGCCTCGAGTTTTTTATTAATTGGAGGTAGTTGAGGATGAGATTGGGTCCAAATTGGTTTAAGTTTGGCTAAGTATGGCAATAAAACTGCTCCAAATGATTATGGTATGTCATGGACAAAATTAAAATTTTTGAGGTTTTGGCGTAACCAAAATCAGTGTTATGGACGTTTTATGAAGATGAAATATTTTGTCGAGAGTTTGGTTAAATTTGGTGAAAAATCAAATAAAAATGAGTGCTGAAAGTTAAAGCATGTCAAAATAAGGATTTTGGAAACTAATAAATAAAAAGAAATTAAGTTGCTGACAAGCAGCTGAGTGTTATATATAAATAGAAAAAAAATAAAAAAAACTTATCAAACTCATTTGAACAAGTTTGGTTTCTAAACATCTGAAATCTTTCTTTCACTCTGCGATCTCCCGACGTTCAATTTTCACTCGATTCCTTTCCGCAAAATTGTAGAGTATCGCGAGACGATCAACTTTAGCTAAGTTTTCATGGTGGAAACGAAGTATTCGGCCCGCAATTCGGTAAATTCTTAATGTAATGCCTTTTCCATAATTCAATTTGAGTTCTCGCGATTTTACAATTTCTTTCGCTGCGTTTGATAGAAATTGGTAGGAATAGTTAAGAATTGATGTATTAGCTTAATTTACATCGGTTTGGAATAAATCCCACTGGAATAGGTTAGGGTTTTGTTGAATTGAAGTAATGTGATTCAATTGATAACTATTTTGGAGATGTTTGTATAGTTGATATTGAATTACATTGAGATTCTGGAGGAATTGATTATTGGTTTTAATGCAATTTGACTCCACGGGTCATGGAAATATTATGATGTTGGTATCGAGTGGCTTTATGGTGTTGTCGAGTTTTGAGGATAAAACTGCAAAAATATTGATTTAGATAAGTTTTTCAGTTCAAAATAAATAAAGTTTGCTTAGTTGACAGACCATATTGGAAAATTCATAACTTCTCCATCGGTGATCGGATTTGAGTGTTCTTGGAGTCTATGGAAAATATGACACGAGCACTATAAGTTCATTTTAGGTTAGCATGAGAAATATTAAGATTTAAACGTTAAAAAGTTACCCCAAGTTGACAAGTTGAAATAGTTATATAAATTAATATTTTTAGAAACTGTTCTCAGGTATACTTTGACCTCAATTTTCATTAGGTTTCGTGATTTGGTTTCCTTCTAAGCTTGACCCATAATATAATTGGGTCTGCAAGAAAACTAGTGGAACCCTTTTTAGGTGATTCGATGCTCCGAGAACCTCTAAAATTAATCTCAAAATTGGTTGGTTGTAAGTAAACCATACAGTGGCCTTTACTATTTATGAAATTTATCTTTGTACCTGCATTTGTGTCGAGTCTGCATTGCATTTCACATCATTCTTGGTCATGCATACATGGCATCCGGATAGAGTTTCCCCTACTTCGATCATAAGAGTGTGAGGTGCTCCATTCCAGAATAGACGTACTACAGGCGCATAAGGCGGGTAACGTCGACTTTGGGGTAGCATGCATTGAACTCATAGAAATATTCTAGTCTCATCGTGAGTGGGCCCGCTTGTTAAGAGCTTAGAATAGGAAATGAGGGATCCACATTGTTATATAAATTTTGTTGTTATTCGATATGCAATTACATGTCTCCATGTATTCAGACTAACATATGCAGGAGTACAGAGCAGTGTAAGAGTTTACTTACCTGACATATTCGAGTTATTTTTAATGATGTCAGATTCATTGTGAAGGCCAAATAGAACAAAAAAAGCTCGAAGATCTTTGGTGAATGTCTTATTTTTTAAAAGTCTAATTTTTCTTATTGCAATCACTTTATATATATTGTTTCGGGCTTTGAGGTGAGTGTAGGTCATGGAATACTTTTGAATAGGTTGTGAGAGTCTCCTAAATTAGTTTGAAATAAGTTAAGAGGTTTATAATTTAGTTTTGGTTTATTTTGGGGTTGTAAAGTTGTAAATAAGGTATCAGATACTTTAAGTTTATTTTATCGATCTAAATTGATATATATTGTGAAGTGTGGGGATTTGCGAGTCCTTTCATGCCTCTCCCTAATCCTGCTATCTATTAGGTGAGTTTTTCGGCAGGCTATTTTTAGGGGAGGTGCTGCCAAGATTTTTATAAAAATACAGAGGTTAATCCATATGATTTCCTAATTTTCTCTAATTAAGTAAAATAAGTATTGAGTTTCGTTGAGGATATAAATTTAGTTTTGAAGCTTTATTGAGGATTAAAATGGAAAGTATTTTGAGGCATATAGTTAATTTTATGATTTACGTGCCTAATTAGAGTAATTAGGGTAAGTCATGTGGTAAGTTAGGACTTAGGGGGACGGGTCCTGACAATATCTCAAGCACAAGTTCATCGACTAACTCCACTATGGATGATCTGAACTCTATGCCCACTCATGGAATCTCAGAAACTGCTAATCAGCCTGCTAACCCTCTAAAACCCTATAAATAGAGATAAGCTAAGTCCTCATTTGTCCACAAATGTGTGCCTCTATAATAGTCGAAATATCAACTAAACCCATCATATATGCCACTTCGAGGAGTGCAAACTCATGTGTCATCTGACAAATAACAACCTTCGCGTCTGATCTCTTACAACTCAATGTGTCCGCCATTGCATTCACCTTCCCCGGATGGTACTCTAAGGAGAAGTCGTAATCCTTAAGGAACTTAAACCACCTGCATTGTCTCATATTCAAGTCCTTTGCATAAAGAGATACTTCAAACTCCTACGATCAATGAATAAAGTAAAATCTTCACCATACAAGTGGTGCCACCAAAACGTTAGAGCAAATACTATTGCCGCCAACTCTAAGTCATGCACTGGGTAGTTCTTCTCATGAATTCTCAGCTGTCAAGACATGTAAGCAATCACTCCATCCCCTACATCAGAACACACCCTAATCCGACCAGCGACGCATCGATATTCATAACCATGCCCTTTTGATGCCTCTGGCTGTACTAACACTGGAGCTGTCGTCAATCTCTCCTTCAGTGTCATGAGAAATTGATCACATTTCTCGTCCTACTTAAAATTGACATCCTTTTGAGTCAACCTCGTCATCGGTGCCGCGATCTTAGAGAAATCGTGCACTAATCTTCAGTAATACCTTGCTAGACCTAGAAGGCTATGAATATATGTCACTGGCTTGACATTTGGCTCTGCTGTCTTGGCCTATGGCCTAATTAGCTACTCTCTCTGCCTTAAGTCCTACAATGAGTGGCCCTAAACTGCTGCCCTGACTGAGAAGCCTATGGTGTCTGTGGAGGTTTGCCAATGTAACTATGCGTCAAAGTAGTTATGGTTACATAAATTAGATATGGTGCAACAAACCCTACACTTTGTTCCATACTAAACCTCTGATGATTCCTCTTATTTTTCCTGTCCCTACCATGACCTTGGACAGATCTCAGCTCCGAACTCTGACCAGCCAGTGCCTTTGCTAATCGCAGGGTGCCATCCTTGAGTGCGTGATAAGATATGCCTTTTTAGTCACATTGCGCTCGTAAGTCGTATCCAGTTTACTCGGCTCTGTCGTAACAACTGTGCCTCCGATGGCAGGAAACAACCCCTTACATAAAAAATGGACTTGGTAGGCAACTCCATTAGCAAACGACAATAGTTGTTGGAATCTCCCTATATAATGAATCACAGACTCTCTCAACCTCTATCGGATATGCATGAATTACGACCTATTGGCGATCATCACTAAAGGTGGGAATAACTTCTGGTTACACTATCTCTTAAAATCTTTCCATGTCTGCGGCTTCTTGGGGTGGCTACCAGGTTAGTCCATCAGGTGTCTGCATCTCTTGAGAAGGAAAAAGCTACCAACTAAGGCCTCTTGCTATCCTCTAGCCTCAAAAGTCTCTGGATCTTCTCATGACTCCTGATGAATTTATCTGCCTCCGACACATCAAAATCTCCACTAAACTTCCTCGGTCTGTACCTCATGTGGACGGTCCCATACCTCACAAACCGGGCCTCGCCCAGTCTAAACCTACGTGGACCCTGATCAACCTCTGTAGAGTCAATGCAAGCTTAGTCACTTTCTCATCCAAGTTATTCAATCTTTAGTTGCTTATTTGATTTATATTTAGTTTAACAAGTCATAATATTTACGCAGCATAATTTAAAAATACTCAAAGCAACTTAAATAAGTAAAAGGTGGTCAGAACATGCCTACATGTGGAAATCTTGCAAAAGTAGATCTCATGTATATATTTGGAGACAAACAATGTGAAGAAGTTGCAAATATATGTATCAAATGTCTCACAACCTAAAATGAACCCTAAGGTAACTAAAAACATAAGCGTATATCATATGTACAGTCCAAAATGTCAAAAATAAACATATTGTAGTAACAGAGAGGAACTAACTTTGGGGAAGCTAAGAGGAAGTCATTGATTACAGGCTCCTTGCCCTTGCTACTAGAGGGACCTACAATTGTCACCAAAAGCGAAGATAATCCCATTGAGTAAATCCAGAAGAAATTCAACAGTAATTCAGATTAAACAATAAATGAGTCCATAAATCATGCTAGAAAGAAATAAAATGTTGAGAAAGAACAATAAAACGCATGATAGACAGACTACAATGATCAACAGTAAGGACCAAGTGACCCAGAAGCAAAAGATATAGAGTTAGTGGCCCTGAAACTCTACACATGGGCTGAAAGCTACTTAAAATGTGCAAGTATCAACAAACTAGTGCAGTAAGTCAAGCCGCTTCGACCGCACCTAAACCGTTCAACACTGTCGACTCACTCAAGCCGCGACCCGAGAAAATTTCCAAAGGGAGCCACAGGCTAAATTGGATGCTCAACCACAATGGATTTCGAATACCTAAGAGGAGCCACGACATATGGCGGATGCTCACTCTAATGCTTCAGACCCGTAGGGAAGCCACGAGAGCTAATCGGCTGCTCAACCCACGAGTAGATAATGACTAGACCAAATCACTTAGACCCTAGGTCATTCGGTAGGGAAGTAGAGTCCAATATAGAAATCATCTCATCAATTAAAGTAAGAAAATGGACAAGAATTAATATTGAATTTCTTACTAGTTTACTTACCTCAATACACAAAATACCAAGCAATCACGACTCTTACACGCCTCAAAATACGTACTCGATACCCGACACTAGTCCCCTAGGCTCCTGAAATCAATTAACAATGAATTAGGTGTGTTTGACCTTATTTGATATAATTTAGATTTTTAAATCTCTCTATAATTCAAAATAAAGAATTTATAGTGGTGACACATTTTTCGAGGAAAATCTCGGTGTAAGATTCCCCAATAAATCTCCGAATTCATTTTTTTACAATTTTATCACTTTTTCATTTTTCCTAATCTTTCCTAATTTTCTTGAGTTTTTCTGGTTTTTTTATGATTTTATGTTATTTTTATAAATTAAAATGTAAAAATATTTAAAAATATATTTTTTAATAAATTAGGGGCTTTTGGGCCCCATGAACCGGGCTGAGTTCTACCACTTGGCTAAGCTCAGGTTGAGGATCACACGCACGCATTGCACGGGCTTGCGTCCCCCTCCTCCTCCCCAAATCACCAATGTTGATTTTGATCTTTTTTTTTTCTTTTTCTTTTCTTTTCTTTCTTTCTTCTTTTCATTTTTCTTTCTTTGTTTCTTCATCAAATCAAATCACACTCTTCTTCTTCATTTTTTTTATCAACTAAGATCAACTTCAATGAACAAATCAACTCCACTAAAATTAAATTACCAACAATGAATTAATCAAATATACCATGTATTAAACTCATAAACAACAAAATTAAAATAAAATTAAGTGTTAACTTACTTGGCTTGGTCAAGATGATCTCCACATAGCAAATGGTTTTTCTTCTTCTTCCTCACCACTACCTATACACCACCTTTAACTTAGATAAAAGCCTTACTCTTCATCTCTCTCTCTTTTTGTACTTTCATTAGGTTGGTGAACCTCCACAACACAAATTTTCTTTATTTAGTTTTTATTAAATAAGTTCCATTATACCTAACTTAAATCGATATCGTTGACCTACCCCAAATACCTGTGTAAGCGCACATCTCGAGGTAGTTCTCACTCATGAATTCGACAATTAAATTATGTAAATTCGCATATACAAGTGTATATCACATATTTACAAGCATTACATAATAATAAAATATTATATTTATCTCAGTGTCAATGTCCGAATATCGATTGAGTGGCCACGTAGGATTTGTCACCACGTCACTGTCCTAATAGGCAAATGATTAGGATTACATTTATTAGGGTCGTTACACGTTGTATTGTAAAGCCTCCAGTCCCTCCAACCATCAATCAGTCCAGAAACAAACATTTCTGCAGTCTACAACCTGTTTTGTAATCCCTTCCAAGAACGAAGAGCAAGTGGGACACATGCTCCTCTCGAGCAACGAAGCTAGCTTGTTTCCCCAATGAGTTAGTGAGTTAATGTTTCCTTTATATTACTTAGCCTTAATGACCTATATGATGGGGCATGTGCCCTAGGTCAATCCATTAACTGTCTTTATGAATACTTTTAGTTAATAAAATAGAGGATTTCATTTGTTGTTTATTATAATTAATTTGCATGTTTACATTACAATAAGATCCATGGGTATTTACATAAATATCCTAAATGTCCCTAGTCGATCATTATACTGGGAACTATAACGAATTAAGACTAGTGTAAGTCTTGATTGATGATCATATGATGATTATACGTATAGGGATACGAATCAAGATCACGAGTACTTGTTAGGGAACAAAGTATTGAACCGACCCGCTATGAGAACATCACATGGATTAAGTCATAGTTGTTTCTCATGATAGGTATATTTTTCAGTCCTCTGACTTGAGATTGCCAGAGACTTCAACATTAGGAACACAGTAATTTGACACAATCAAACGTTGTCTTTAACCGGACGATTATAAAGGTTGTGATTGGTTACTGTGTGAGCAATGTGATGAAGTTGTGTAATCGAGATAGAATTTGTCCATCTCATATAAAGAGAGATATCTAGTGGATCCCTCGATGTGTTAGACTGTTAAAAGGCCTAGTCTAAGTGAATTGATATTGATCAATGTCACTTGGATGTTTTCAGTCTACCTAGAGATCGAGACTAGTACGATTGAACATGTTGGATGACAATTTCATGCCTTATGCTTGATCAAAAGGATATCGTGTGACAAAATGATGTTATATACACTATTGATTAAGTTGTATCGATTTGATATTCGTACAACTTGGGTAGTCATAATGTCTTGCTAGAGACCGCTTATGACTTGTATACCAAAATGTGTTTTAGTACACAGCCAACGTTGTATGAGCCTATTGGGTCGCACACTAAGAATGGTTTTGCGAGATTTTAAGATGATTCAGAAAAATGAATTTTATGTGATAAAATTCATGACAGAAACGTCCTTGTGGTGTATTACACTTATACTTCTTTAAGTAAGGGTATATGTGTAATTTACTTAACCGTCTATATACAAGGGTTGTATAAATAGACGCTTTAATTTAGAACAAAGGTACAAAAGAAAAAAGGCCGAAACTCTATTTTCGTTTTAGAAACGACTTAGGGTTTTTGGTATGCTCAGGATCGTTTTGGAAAGAAACAAAAAGATTAGGTATTCTCTCGAAGCTAGCACTTTAAATCTCGGCCGCCGTTCGTGTGTGGACTACTGGTATAGGGCGTTCGTCGTTGGCAGCGCCTTAGAGATAGATCAACCTTCAGAAAGGTATATTGCGATTGAGGTATGATTAAGTTTTTCATGGTTTAAACGTTTTTAATGGAATTAGATTCGGATCCTGTTGGGGTTTTTGTCAAAACTGTTTTGTAATATCCGCTGCGTATGAACCTCATAACCCAACAGTGGTATCAGAGCCTTCGAGTTCGATTCCATTAAATTCATTGCATGTTTTCTTCTGATATATACATGATATATGATTGAAAGCATGATAATAGTTTATGTATATGTGATATACATAAGTTGTCTTTGAGATTTATTATCATGTTTTGTTTATATGATACATATATTCGTTATTTATTTGAAATTAGTTTCGTACATGCTAGTAACCATGTTAGGTTAATTCGAATAATTTTAATGAATTGAGTTTCGTGTTCTATGATCCATGACACCATTAGGTTCGATTGGGATAGTAGTTCATGATTCAATTACATGTTTGTGATTATTTGGATGAAGACCGAAATTGCAAATAATTAATTTTCAAAATTATTTATATATAAATAATTAATTTTCGAAATTATTTATTTATAAACAATTAATTTTCGAAATTATTTATTTATCTTGTGATATCTATTTTGTTATGAAGTTTCTATTTGATAAAGATAGATAACAAATTAGAATATGAGATAAATATCAAAAATCTTGTTATTGGTGATATACTAGGATTCAAATATCTTAAATCCAAAATAAATAATTAATTTTCGAAATTATTTATTTATCTTGTTATATCTATTTTCTTATGAAGTTTCTATTTGATAAAGATAGATAACAAATTAGAATAAGAGATAAATATCAAGAATCTTGTTATTGGTGATATACTTGGATTCAAATATCTTAAATCCAAAATAAATAAATAATTTTTGAAATTATTTATTTATCTCGTTATATCTATTTTGTTATGAAGTTTCTATTTGATAAAGATAGATAACAAATTAGATTAGGAGATATAAGCAAAATCGGTTTCGTTATCCCTATTAGATAGGAGATATATATCAAGAATTTTGTTATTGGTGATATACTAGGATTCAAATATCTTAAATCCTAATTGGATTAGGATAAGATGATTAGTTAGATGTTGGCCCGGGTTAATTAAAATATTTTAATTGACTTAATTTCGGATAAATTAAGGGGTTAATTAATAATAATAAAATCAGTGAAAATTATGATTTTCTATAGCGAATTTTAATTTTCGGAATTGAGATTCGTCTTATAAAAAAAAAAAAACGGGGGCGCTTCCCCTGTACCCCCGTCCGCTGACCGGCCAACGTGACCGCCGTCTAACTAATCTTAGCGTACGAAAATTCTTTTGTTAGTGAAAAGTATATAAAAAAAAAAATTCCAAATTGTTTAGTGATTTAAGAAATCAATAAAATATATGATATTTCATTGTTTTCATAAAAATCACTAAAACTGAATAAAATCCCTCTATTAAATTTTAAGTCTCACGCCATCCATTTTAAACACTTGTCAAGGTCTCGATCACACTAATACAGTTTCAGCCATAGCTGGGTGTATTGTGTTATCTTGGTGAGACAAGTTGGGTAAGAGTTACCTAAATGTTTAAAATGGTCCGACTTAATAAAGCCATCAAAATAGTTTTGAGCATTAGGCAAATGATGAGATAAAAACATGCTAAGACATAAGATGTCCCATATCTCATAAAAGGATCTAAAAATTACATAAGATGCAATTGGTAACTGTTACCTACCTAAATAATCTAGTTCTGTGTTTCATGCCATAGTCACATCATAGAATTAGGTGAAATATGGATTTTAGTCCCCTAAATAAACAGTGTGTTTTAGGAGGGTTGTTAATTTAGTGGGAGTCTATTCATCTATGCTAAAATAAACTTTGCATAATCTTTATTGTAGATCAATGGCCTCTTCAAGTAACAATAATCCCCTCACATCGCGATCCATCCTTGAGAAGGATAAGCTATCTCGGGACTAACTTTCTTGACTGGTTCAGAAACTTAAGAATCGTTCTCAAGCATGAACGCAAGTTGTATGTCCAGGATGCTCCAATCCCTGATGACCCACCAGCCAATGCTACGAAAGCTATGAAGGATGCGCATAATAAGCATATCAACAATTCTACTGATGTTGCATGTATTATGCTGGCAACTATGGTTCCTGAACTTCAGAAGGACATGGAACTAATGGAAGCCTATGACATGGCTATAACGCTGAAGGAAATGTTCCAACAGCAAGCTAGACAAGAAAGGTTCGAGATAGTCAAAAACCTACATTCTAGCAAGATGACTGAGGGTGCGTCAGTTAGTCCTCATGTTCTGAAGATGAAGGGGTATGTTGACCAGCTTGATAGACTCGGATTTCTCATAAGCCAAGAGTTGGCTACAGATTTGATCATAAATTCATTACCGAAAAGTTACTCACAATTTGTGATGAACTACAATATGAATAATATGGAGAAATCAATTTCAGAGTTGCATTTGATGCTCAAAACTGCTGAACAAAATATCAAGAAACCCTCTAGTAATGTGTTGATGGTCCAAAAGGGAAAGGGAATAAAGAAGAAAGGCAAAGGCAAGGCTAGGTTGCCAAGGCTGTTGCTGCACCTGTCGCAAAGCCTGTGGAACAAGTCAAGCCCCGGCCTGTTCCTGCTTCAAAACACCCAAAAGAAAAGGAATAAAATTGTCATTTCTGTAAACAAACCTATCTTTGGCATTGTCGTCTCGGACACATAAACGAGAAACGCATAACGAAGCTTCATAAAAATGGGTTTCTAGATTCATTTGATTTAGAAACATATGAAACATGCGTATCTTGTTTACTAGGATGACTAAAAGTCCCTTTACCGGACACAGTGAAAGGGTAAGTGATTTATTGGGTCTAATACATACTGATGTACGCGGTCCTATAAACACAATGGCTAGAGGAGGTTATCGATTCATTACATTTATCGATGATTTCAAGCAGATATGGTTATGTATATCTTATGAAACATAAAGTGAATCATTTGAGATGTTTCGAACGTTTCAAAATGAAGTGCGTAATCAACTTGGTAAAACTTTCAAAACACTTCGATCGATCGAGGTGGTGAATATTTAAGCCAAGAATTTGATAATCATCTTAGAAATTATGGGATTGTTTCCCAATTGACTCCACCAAAGAACTCCACAATGGAATGGAGTTTCGAAAGGAGAAATCGAACCTTATTAGATATGGTTCGATCTATGATGAGTCATGCGAGATCTTCCATTATCCTTTTGGGGTTATGCATTACAAATCGCAGCTTTCACTCTAAATCGAGTTCCTTCTAAAGCGGTTGATAAAACACCATATGAGATATGGTACGGGAAGAGACCTAGTTTGTCTTTTCTTAAGATTTGGGGTTGTGAGGCTTACGTAAAGCGACAAGTTTCAGAAAGACTAGCACCTAAATATGGTAAGTGTTTATTTGTGGGGTATCCTAAGGAAACAAAAGGATATTACTTTTATAATCCCGTTGAGAACAAAGTGTTTGTTGCTCGGTATGGTGCCTTTATGGAAAAATAGTCTATTTCAAAAGACACTAGTGGAAGAGAAATAAATCTCGAAGAAGTTCAAGAATCACAGATGAATCCTGAACCGCTCCTGGAAGTTCAACAACGTTCTGAACCAGTTGAACCTCCGCAAGTGATACAAGGCCCACGTAAATCTGGTAGGGTAAGACATGAGCCAGAGAGATTCAATTTCTCATTACTGATAGTCGTGATGTGTTGCTTATGGATCAAAATGAGCACACCACTTATCAGGAGGCTATGTCTGGACCAGACTCAGATAAATGGCTAAGTGCCATGAATTCCGAGATGCAATCCATGTATGATAACCAAGTTTGGAACTTGATTGATTTACCTGAAGGTGGTAAGACCATTGGATGTAAATGAGTTTTCAAGAAGAAAACTGACATGGATGGCAATATGTATACTTTTAAAGCAAGACTTGTAGCAAAATGTTTCAGGCAGACTCAAGGTGTTGATTAGGATGAAACTTTTTTGCCAATAGCCATGCTTAAATCCATAAGAATTTTAATTGCCATTGCTGCATATTATGACTATGAAATATGACAAATGGATGTAAAAATATCATTTCTTAATGGGAAGCTGCTTGAGGACGTGTATATGACACAACCTGAAGGTTTTGTACATCCTGAGAATTCTAGGAAGGTATGCAAGCTTCAAAGATCTATTTATGGATTAAAGCAAGCTTCTCAGAGTTGGAATCTTCGTTTTGATGAAGCAATCAAGGATTTTGGTTTTATTAAGAACGAAGATGAGCCTTGTATATACAAGAAGGTCAGTGGGAGTGTAGTTGTTTTTCTCGGGTATCTTGTATGTTGATGATATATTACTCATTGGAAATGACATCCCAACATTGCAAAGTGTCAAGTCTTGGTTAGGGAAGTGTTTCTCAATGAAAGACTTAGGAGATGCGACCTATATCCTAGGGATAAGGATCTATAGGGATAGATCTAAGAGGCTAATCGATCTAAGTCGAGTGCTTACATAGACAAGGTACCGAATAGGTTCGGTTTGCAAGACTCTAAACGAGGATTGTTGCCAATGTCTCATGGCATAAGTCTCAAGAAGACTCAATGTCCTAAGACAAATGATGAGCGAGACCGTATGAATAAGATTCCATATGCATCGGCTATTGGATCTATCATGTATGCCATGTTATGCACTCGACTTTGATGTATCATATGCTTTGAGCACTACAAGCGGATATCGCTTAGATCCAGGTGAGAGTCACTGGATAGCAAGAAAAACATCCTTAAGTACTTAAGAAGGACTAAGGAAGTGTTCTTGGTCTATGGAGGTTTTGAAAATGATCTAGTTGTAAATGGTTACACAGATGCAAGTTTTCAAACCGATATAGATGATTTTAGATCGCATCTGGATATGTGTTTACTCGAATGGAGGTGCGTAAGAAGTGGAAAAGTTCGAAGCAAGAAATCGTGGCGATTCTACAACGAAAGTTGAGTATATTGCGTCGTCCGATGCAAAGAAAGGAGGCAGTTTGGATCAAAAAGTTCATTTATGAACTAGGTGTGGTTCCAAGTATTGCTATCCATGTTTGTTTGTATTGTGACAATAACGGGGCAATAGCACGGGCCAAGGAACCTAGATTACACAACAGACCCAAACATATACTCGGGCATTTTCATCTCATCAGAGAAATTATTGAGAGGGGAGACGTAAAGATTTGCAGAGTACCTACTGAAGACAACGTTGCGGATCCATTGACAAAAGCTCTTCCACAAGCAAAACATGATAGTCATGTTAGATCATTAGGCATTAGATGCATGTATGATTGGCCCTAGTGCAAGCGGGAGATGATGGGGCATGTGCCATAGGTCAATCCATTAACTGTCTTTATGAATACTTTTAGTTAATAAAATAGAGGATTTCATTTGCTGTTTATTATAATTAATTTGCATGTTTACATTATAATAAGATCCATGGGTATTTACATAAATATCCTAAATATCCCTAGTCGATCATTATACTGGGAACTATAATGAATTAAGACTAGTGTGAGTCTTGATTGATGATCATATGATGATTATACGTATAGGGATACGAATCAAGATCACAAGTACTTGTTAGGGAACAAAGTACTGAACCGACCCGCTATGAGAACATCACATGGATTAAGTCATAGTTGTTTCTCATGATAGGTATATTTTTAAGTCCTCCGACTTGAGATTGTCAGAGACTTCAACATTAGGAACACAGTAATTTCACACAATCAAACATTGTCTTTAACCGACGATTATAAAGGTTGTGATTGGTTACTGTGTGAGCAATGTGATGAAGTTGTGTAATCGAGATATAATTTGTCTCTCTCATATAAAGAGAGATATCTAGTGGATCCCTCGATGTGTTAGACTGTTAAAAGGCCTAGTCTAAGTGAATTGATATTGATCAATGTCGCTTGGATGTTTTCAGTCTACCTAGAGATCGAGACTAGTACGATTGAACATGTTGGATGACAATTTCATGCCTTATGCTTGATCAAAAGGATATCGTGTGACAAAATGATGTTATATACACTATTGATTAGGTTGTATCGATTTGATATTCGTACGACTTGGGTAGTCATAATGTATTGTTAGAGACTGCTTATGACTTGTATACCAAAATGTGTTTTGGTACACTGCCAACGTTGTATGAGCCTATTAGGTCGCACACTAAGAATGGTTTTGCGAGATTTTAAGATGATTCAGAAAAACGAATTTTATGTGATAAAATTCATGACAGAAATGTCCTTGTGGTGTATTACACTTATACTTCTTTAAGTAAGGGTATATGTGTAATTTACTTAACCGTCTATATACAAGGGTTGTATAAATAGACGCTTTAATTTAGAACACAGGTACTAAAGAAAAAAGGCCGAAACTCTATTTTCGTTTTAGAAACGACTTAGGGTTTTTGGTATGCTCAGGATCGTTTTGGAGAGAAACAAAAAGATTTGGTATTCTCTCGAAGCTAGCACTTTGAATCTCGGCCACCGTTCGTGTATGGACTACTGATAGAGAGCGTTCATCGTTGGCAGCGCCTTAGAGATCGATCAACCTTCAGAAAGGTATATTGCGATTGAGGTATGATTAAGTTTTTCATGGTTTAAACGTTTTTAATGGAATTAGATTCGGATCCTGTTGGGGTTTTTGTCAAAACTGTTTTGTAATCTCCGCTGCGTATGAACCCCATAACCCAACACTATACCCACAAGCTCTCCTCATTCGTTAGGAATTCCCAACATAATCTCATCGTAAAGGCTATATTAGTCTCCCCCATCTATCTTAGGCCAAGTCCCCCTTTACTTTTCTCTTTACACAAAGTTTCCCAACTTATCATGTGTATTTTCTTCTTCAGTCCTAACGAATCCCATACAAAGGCCCTGACTAGTTTGTCTATCTCATGACATATATGCACTGGCACCTGAGTCGTTTGCATTTGAAATACGAGAATAGATTGTAAACCTATTTTAGCTAGTGGAATCCTCCCTGCCAACAATATGTTCTTAGCTTTACACTCATGTAATTTAGCCGTCATGGACTCAATAATCTCTGCATTATTCTCCTTTTTTACTCTCCCATGTAAAATAGGTGAGCTAAGATACATTCCCAAGTTCTCAGTGATTCCAAAGCCGAATTCCTTGCTTATCATATTATGAGTGTGCAAACTTATGTTCTATGAAAAAAAAATTCGTTTTGTTCTGATTCACCATTTGTCTTGAACAACCACCAAATTGACTTAGTATATCTTTGATGATCTCCACTTGTTCCATAGAGGCCTCTGCAACAGAAACATATCATCCGAGAAAAAGACATGAGAGATACTAGGAGCATTATTACTTACTTTGATCCCCTTCCTTACCTTCTTCTCAACAGATTCTTGGATCCCTTGGGCTAATGGTTCCATACAGAGAACAAATAGGTATTGAGAGAGAGAATCACCTTATCTAACTCCCCTAGATGGTATAAACGTTTTTGCAATCCCTCCATTCCACAAGACTCTCTTCCTAGATGTAGAAACGCATGTCATAATCCGGTCCACCATATACTGCCCCATCCCAGTTGCTTGCATAGTACTCATGATGAACTCCCATCTAAGTCTATCATAGGCTTGTTTCTAAATCACTCTGTATTGCCATCAACTTTATTTTACCAGTCTTCCTCCTCATAGAATACACCAACTCTTGTACCAGCAAAGTGTTGTCTGTAATCTACCTACCTGAAAAAAAACTAGACTGACACAAACCTATCCATGGCTGGTTTCAGTCTATTAGCTATGACTTTCACTTTTGTGATAGTTTTATACACAACATTGCATAAACTAATGTCTTAGACCAGTGAAGTTCTCTGGTGTTTTAGTCTTATGAATCAGTACTATCAATGTGTCATTAAGTTCGGGAGGCGTAACACCTTATTCTAAGAAGTCCCTACACTTGACAATAGACTCACTTACAATCTACCACTGGGAGTGAAAAAATATAAGGCTCCATCCATCTGGTCCCAGTGCCTTATAGACCCCCATTCAAAATATTGCTTGTCGTACCTCTCTTGGTTAAATCACGGCTTCCAGCTTCTTCTTGTAAGCCTCGGTAAATTAAGGAAAACAATGTTGCTATAGAGCTTGTTGTAGCCCAGAGACGTCATCTAAATATAGTGTAATATAAAACTGGATAGCCATTTCGCTAAGTTGACTTTAGTCAAGTACCTAATTCCCCTCTGAGTTTTTCAAGCTTTCGATTATGTTAAGTTTTCATTTACTCAAGGTACAGAGATGAAAGAATATTGTATTTATGTCTCCACAGTGTACCCATCGAGCCCTTGACTATAGAAATTAGAGGATCTCCTCCTGTAATAGCACATCCATAAACTATTTTTGTAATACTCTCCTTTTTCTCAAATAGGTGATCCATAGAGACACTCTCTAATTGACTATCCAGGTTATGAAGTTTATGCTGCACATGTCTTTTGATCAGAAAAATGTTACCAAACACCTTAGTATTCCACATTTGCAACTTTGATGATAAGATCTTTGAATTTATCACGAAAGATGCACTCTTAGACTAATTCTCCCACACAACTTGTTTGAAATCATTATATGTAATCCAACAAGCTTGGAATCTAAACGGTCTTTGGGCTTTTTAAGAGACACCTTGAGCTTCTAGTTTTAAGAGAATAGGTCTACGATCAAACTTGAACCTAGTTAAGTGCATGGGAGCTTTTTGGGAATTAAAGCCTCAATTCATCATTCTCGATAGCTCTATCCAGTCTCTCATATATCCTTCCCTCGTACCATGTAAACTTAAGACCTTTAAATCCTAGATCAAATAAGCTACAACTATTCAGTGCTTCATGAAATTCCTTGCATTAAGCTAAATTGGCTGGGGCCCTACCTTTCTTCTCTTTAGATGTTGTATACACATTAAAATCATCCATGACTACCCATGGAGTTCTCTCCGGGATATAAAGTCTAGAGAACTTCACCCATAGGGTCTGTTGTACACTGTATGTTGGAGATGTGTACACAACTGTGAGGACATTTTCTATTATGTCTTTCTTCCACTACATATGGATCATGTGCTTGCTTGCCTCTAAGATGGTAAAATGGATAGTCGACCCAGCCCACAGCAGCCATATCCCCCCTTGAGAACCCCACAACATCTACCTTACATGAAATAGTAAAACCAAGACTACGAATCACCGATCAACCTGAGCTCCATTAATCCGGGGTTCAAGAATAGCTACAAATCCAATTTATGTAACCTGGTTATTTCTATAAAACAAGACTTAAACTTAAGACATTTTGCAGCTTGGCAATTCCAAGTTAGTATAAACATAAGAAAACTAAGTAAATATAAGATACATATCATGAGGATTAGCATGAGCTATCCTTATTCTTCCACCATTTGTTGCTCCCCCACTTTTAATTTCTGTTAGGGAACACTATCAATCTTCTCCTCTAGGGTAGGCTTCCCATCCACTGCATTCATCAACCTCGTGGTAGTAGGGCTTCAGATCCATTACGAATCACTTACACATCTTCATTTCGACCACACCTCTTAACCTTCCCCATTCAATTGGACAGCGTGAAAGTTAATTGAGACTTGCGTGTGAGGGCCCCTTTTTTTGCTTTGCTAGTTGGGTTTTTCATGCCTTTATTTATGATATTAAGTAGTGGGCCTGATGTTGTTTGATTATTATTATGCTTAGGATCAGCTTTGGGCTTCACTCCAAGCCCGTTATGCACCCCTTCCTGGGCCTTACCCTTTCCTGTATCTCCTTTCTTAGGTCTACTACAAAGCTCACCCTTTTCGATTCTTTGACTTGAAAATATGATTTCTTGATTTGAGGACTTGCCTTTCTCTTTAGAAGCTCCGTATGGGAACTTTCCTTCCTTGGCGGTTAGAACCGAAACTCAATTTCCCCAAGAATCTAATGATTAGGATGTTGCCCCTTATTCTGTGGAGCTTCCTTATTCTACCCTTCCTCGGAGATTGTTTTGGCTGGCTAGCATCCCTTTCTTGCCGCTATCATCCAAGGCCTAAATTACGGGTTTAATGTATTAGAGGTTGGTGGTTGTATTGGAGTTGTACTCGCCCCTTGAGGAACCTGTTATGCAACCCCTTCATCTTCGACTATTTCAGTGGACCACCGTGTTATGCCCATAGCAACCACAATGAAAACATGTGTGGGGAATACTTTCATACTTGACCAACTGCCAAAAGTAAGCAACCCGGGACTTCGATAACAACAACTTCACAAGATCAACCTCCACAACCATTCTTGTGAATTGAATTTTGTTCGCACTCGAAGTATGCATATCCACTTTCATGGTTTATCCAATACCTTGGCAAGTTCCAGCAACATATTTTCATGGAAGTATTGGGCATGAAGATTAGGAAAACAAATACAAAGCGCCACCTTCTAAACCACTACTTCTGATGCAAGAAACTCCGGATGTCAACGCCTGACTGATACAACATGGCTTAAGATGCCCTAAGGACCTTTGAACAAAGTTGTTTCGACATCACATTCAGCAGTTAGTTTGACCAAAAAAAGTCGTTCTTCAAATCCTGCACATAAAACTATCTTTTAAGATCCCATAGTGGTTCAATTGCACAACATCCCATAGCCCAACTTCCTCCCTAACAATTTGACCACCAGAGTATTTTCCATCTATTTGTCCATCAAACTTTGCAATCTATACGAGATTGTGACAAATGGGTCGAGTTCATCCCCGCTAATCACCATATCACCTTCGTATAGAGAGATAGTAGTATGAAACACATTCTTTTAATCTTTTAACACATTTTCCTTATACAGTGCCTCCATCACCATGTCTTCATCATCACCTTGTTGAGAGATATCCTACCTCTTTGAACCATTTGCATTACCTTTGTCCTTATTTTGACCAATCCCTTCTCGAATCTTCACCCTCAGAATTGCTTCCTCATTCAGCGAACCTTCGGTAACCATTGCCTCCATTTTACATTTTTCCAAGTAAACTTCGAAACACTTAACTAGAACTTATACCCACTTTATGGGGTTCAAACATACTCTAATTGACTTTAGTAAACATCAGGAACTTAGAGAGTCGACACTAGGTGTGGGACGTGAGTTTTGAGGCGGTGGGTAGCTGGATGAGCTTATGAATTTAGGTAGTTTGAGGTAAGTAAACCTACATGGCAATTATCTCTATTTCTTTCCTTATATTTAGTTTAATTACATTTGCTTGGATTGTTTTCTCTTTTTACCTTCTAAAATGTCATGACTTGTAATGTTCTACTTGTTGATTATCTTGGTGATTCATTGTATAACTCGATTTGTAAAATGTGATCATTCATTCTTTACATTTTGAAATTCTATATTCATGCCATAGTTGTGATAATTTGTTTTGTTAGCAATTCTTTATTTTATTCAAATGAAACTCGTTGTGGAACTAACCATTATTATTAATTGAGTGTGACTTGTGTGATGTTGCGATCTGTGTCTCGGTTGAGCGGTTCAACCGGCCACATTTTGCGAAAATGTTTTAAATTGGGTTTCCACATATATGTATTTTATGATTTCTTCCTTAATGTTATAAAGACATCCGCTGAATTATTAAATTGTATAAAAAGTTTTAGTTAACTTTGAAAATTATAAAGAACGAGAAACGAGAAATACTTATCTAAGCACGAGTTATGAGGACAATAAGGCAAAATACTGACTAATATATTGTTAAGTCTTACATGGCTAGGATTATGGCTTAATAACGAGATTAGGCCGGGTAATGCGTTGATTAGAGGATCATGTCGTCACATGATCTTAGTTTGTTAGGCTCACATACATATCCAACAATCTCTCCCTCCAGCCCATAGGGAGATATCCAACATATTTGTTGCTCAACTGCAACTTAATCCCACAAATTTGGTGCAAGACTGATGCTTGTCTCAAGTCACTACCTTTGTGAACATATCAAGCAGATTCTTATCTTTATGAATTTGAACTTCCTGGAAGCTCTCTGGCTCTCCCTCTACAATAACCGTAGCATACGTAAAATTGGGGTCTTTCGTAAAAAGAACTTGCCCTCTTTATAACCTTCTCGGTGGAGGTTATGCTATAACCGTAGGTGGAGGAGGTTGCTTCTTACTTAAAATCATCATTTGATTTTTGTACATCATCAACAGCAAGTGCTTGCACGTCATCGACATCATCACATGCATGCACATCATTAACCCCATGTTCTTTAGTTATGTCTCCCTTTTGTGCAGCATCACTAGTCGAAAGAGAAACTAGTTCAGAAAGAAGAGCATCATCGTCATCAACTACAATTTTCTTTGATGTCTTGAAATCAGTTATGGTCTTATTTTCATGAATGACCACATCTTTGAATCTAATAACCTTTTCTTTTATGGATCATATTGATAAGTCATTAGTTAGAATTATATTATGGTAGTATTTAGTATGTTTTATTGATCTAATTACCCTATTATGAGTACTAAATTGTGGTATTTATTCATTCTCAAGTATAAAGTAGAGAAAATAGATAAAGGATGGAATCCGAGATAAAAAGCATAAGTTAGAAAATGAAATTGTGTGTACAAAATAGACAATGTCAATCAATGTTACATTGAAGCTGTGGTGGCACCGTGTGGTTTTACAGACAATGTCAAGATTAAACTGCACAACATGAGAAATAGATGTTCATGCTTTGATGACGCTATGACATACAATGTACGTCGTCACAAAAATGAATGTATAATGTCAACTCCTACAACTGAGAAAAAAAAGAAAAGAAAAGAAAAGGTGAAGCTGTTGTGACGTCGCAACTTATAGGGTACTACGTGGGATAGCGTGAGACTTGGGGACATAATAAAAATTAGCAATTTTTGGACTCCTATTTCGATTGGGGTTGTAGTTTAGGATTAATATAAATATTTTAAGTTGTTTTTAGGTTAAGAAAGGTTGTTAATTTATACAATAAAAGTTTAGTTTTATAGAGTTTTTAAAAGAATTCGAAAAGGAGAATACATTGAAGACTCCTTTTGCAATTGTGTTTGCATTATTTCATTGAATCTAAGGTATTGCTTTTGATTTCAATGATGAATACAATGAGTTGTATGTTTTCAATGATAGACATGTAGTAGTTTACTTTATCTTAAGGATTAATGGATCATATGGTTTGATAACTATGTATGTTTGCTAAGTTTATAATGGTGAAGTTGTGCATGATATATGATTTGTGTTTTTTTTTGAACTTGACGTTATAAACATCTTAATCACATGTTTATAGATTAAGGGAGTTAGAAATAACCATTACCGTGGAGCTTTAATTCGGATATGAAAAGCACCACGTGAGATATAACACATCTTATTGACCAGGGAGGAATAGATAATAAACTTAATTGTTCGTGAGCCTAAGGATTTAATGTTTAATGTTTTGTGACACTTGAGTTATTCACGCCGATTGGTGGAATTATAGTGGATCATTACGAACTCTATCACCACGATAGTATGGTAAAGTGATTTAGAAGAAAATTCATCTATCCCATCATGTATGAAAAAACACAGTTAATGTTATGTGAATACATACTTTATCAATACCTAGGTGAAGTAATGAAAGGAGTTTCTCTCAATAAGTACAACCACATTATTGTTTCCTTAGATACATTTACGTTAGTTTTAAAATCATAAAAAGAGTCTTTTTAACGGAGTAATGATATTAGCTATAAAAAGCCTTAATACCTTTCACTAAGGATCAACATCCGTAATCAACCTTTGTTGATCACACTATTAATACAAACGCGTTAATATACTTGCGGTCATGATCAAGTTTTTGGCTTCGTTGCCAGAGATCGGTTGGCCACTTTAGTTTAATTGATCTACTTTGTTAAGAATTTTATTTTTCTATAATTTTTTATTTTTTATAGTTTAAATTTGATTGACCTTATTTCACTTGATCTACTTCCTTTTGTTTTCAATTTTTCAGGGATGTAAAGAATGTATGATTATCGTGTTAAGGAATCAAAGAGAGATTCTTGATAAAATCAGTAGGTTGGTTTATCAAAGTGAATCTGTTCGAGATAATACCACATACCAAGCACAGTCGATTTCAAGCGGTGTAGCATGGATTGAATATCATCAACCATATAGTGACTTGTATGCATTTGAAGGATTTGTGAGAAGTCATTGGCATTGCAACTACATATAAGGAAAGGAGTCACGACATAATTATCAAAGCTTTTACTACCCAAATATTGAAAATATCTATCAATCATCGTAGAGTTCTCTGGACATGTGGGAATCATGGCAAGATCAATAGATGGATTGACAATCGTTTCTTATGTCTTTAAAGCAAATGATAAGAAAAATGGTCAAGTAGAGTGAGCACGATCTCAAAAAACATAAAAAAGATTAGAGATTTATGCACAATCATTTATTATGAAGATGGATGAAGATGATCAAACCTTCTTGAATATGAAAAAGAATCTAGAGCAAATTGCAACATTCATAAATCCAAGACAAGAGGTTATGATTAAGTATAAGAATAACCAACTCGAGGAGTTGTTACTAAGCAAGGAAACATGTCATAAAGCAATAAAGAAGGCCAATCAAGAAAATTGCAACATTGTCGATACTTTAGAGCGAGATGATTCATTTGATTGTGTTAGAGAGGAGAGTCATATCGAGGATATTAAGTTGCATGATAGTGGTGTTGATCTAGAGAAGTTTGAGAAAATAATGAGTAATGAAGACAATGAAAACTTGGGATCATAGAATATGGAGTTTGTGTAAGGGACAATCGGTTTTGTTGTATCACCGTAACTTTTTCATTAAGAATTGCAAGAACAATGGAATTGTGAGAAAATTGGGATTTGTACAAAGATATTTGAAAAGATTACAACGACCATTTTTGTCGAAGTATGGCAAGGCGTACCAAATTACATGAGGTTTATGAAGGATAAGGTGACATGTCAAAAAACGATTAACGAATATGAAAATCTTCACAAGGATACAACATTGTAGTAAACATAGTGCATCGCGGTGCTCATTTGAGAGCTTTGGCCTAGACGTTGAGCTAAGTACATTAAACGCATTGCTACTAAGAGATAGTCTATGAGTTTTTAATTCAGTTTTTACATTTTAGTGATAATAATCAATCCCATCGATTTACTTGTTTTTATTCTAGTTTATTAACTTATTTTTCGTGCATATCTCAAGAAAAAAATATTGTCGAGTGACTTTTCATCGAAATGGAGTACACCAACATATTCATACTGTTCGAGAGGAATATGAGGAGTCAAAGTGGTGGGGGTGAAGATACAAGTAGAAAAATGATAATAATAACTCAAAAGCATTCTTAATTTCCTTTCAGAGATCGAGAAGCGTGCTTGCTTGCTAGTTATTTCATCATCTTGTGAGCAAGGTTCGAAACTTCGACTTCGCTTATGACTTCGCTCACTTAGAATTCAAAATTAATTCAAGGAAGTGTAACTCGATGTGGAGAATTTTGGTCAAACTTCAACATTATAGAGAAGTCTAAATAATTTCATTTTAAGTGTTAGAGAACATCCAAGTTTCATCAAAAGACATTAAAAATTATGTTTTCTATAATAGTTCATATTTTTTTCTCATTATATACTTGATCTTAAGTTTTCGAAACTTCAATTTTGACGGGATTGATAAGTTTTTTACATTTTTTTTTCTTTACTAGACAATATATTAGAATTCAATTCTAATAAGTGTAGTCAAATTGTGGTTTTGTTATCTCCTATCATGTTGCCGTTCTTTAGATTATATTCTAACAAAAGCTGATCGTAACTGCATTTTTTTTCTCACAAGTTAGCATTAAAACTTGAAATGTTATCATTATTTCTAACTTCGATGGAAGTTTTGTAAAACTTTGTTTACACCTAATTCTTAATCCAATGCTTCAAAAAATTTAATTAATTCGAAGAACTTTGGAGAATTTTCAAACCATGGTTGTGAGCATCAACTCCATGTAGAGACAAATATGAAAAATTAATTAGTAGCAGTACCAACAGAAGAGTTTTCGACTCAAAGCATTTCCGTTGGTATCATGGGCTATGATCAGTCGTGCGTACTTCAAACAAAAGAAAAAAAAAGGAAAAAAAGGTAATTTAGTATACATGCCTTTTTAGTTCCAAACATCTTTCCTAAAACACAATTAACATGGAATTCAATAAAAAAAACACAATTAACATGAAGTATCGTATCAATATTCATATAGCCCATAAAGCCATCCATTGAAATCAATAGCTAGTGGAACAAATGAAAAGGTGTTATAAACTTAAAAGCTGGAGTCATGCTAATCCACTTTTTGGATCGTTGGAGAAAAAAAAAGTGTTGAGCCACATTTTAAATATGAATAAAACGGATAAGGTAGGATATAGTTTTGATATATCTTATATCACAACTATCCTAATCTCTTAATAAAGTCCTAAGAATAATGGGATAATAAAATCACATAATACGTGATTTGAAAAATAAGATTTTCGACAACTTTGTGTGGTACAGAGAGTTCTTTTGAAGTGCTTCCAAATACTCTTAGGTTGTGAAAAAGACCGTAAGTTCTACACAATCACAATAAGAGAAAAGTACGCTTCCACCATTACTTTCAATTCCTATTTGCTTCTAACCTTCACTGGTATCAGAGCTCCTAGATGATTAGTATCAAGCACACCTAAATCATTAAGGTTTTCGCCGAGTTGGATTCGAATACTACCTAAGTTTTTTTAGAGATATTTATTTAATTTTGTTTTTCTTAAAAGAAAAATTAGGGGTTTCAGGGATTTTCGGCGACGTCACCGGAATCCTGCTGCGATCAGAACTGACACACCCATCGGGGTGTTCGCCAGATTAATCTAATCTGAAAAAATCCAAAGGTTGACAGCCGCGTTCGCCAGTACGCTGAGAAAGACCAAGAAATTCGACCAATAAAATGGTCTTTTTTTTGTAGGAATCCTGCGACGACCGAAGTCGACGCACTCATCAGGGGTGCTCGCCGGAGGATTGCGATCGAGCATTCAAGGTGGGTGACATGACTCATTATTTGGCCAAACTGATTTTGACAAAGTCAAGTACACCTTCTTTCTAAAATCATGTGACTATTGACTAGGGGTGGGCAACGGTCTCCGCAAAACCGCCCAAATCGCCCAAACCGTGTGGTTTGGTCTGATTTTTAAAACTCGCGGTTTGTGGGTGGTTTGAAAAACTTGAAAACCTCAGAATCGCGGTTTGGTGGTGGTTTTCATTTTGAGAAAACCGTGGTTTACCAAACCGATGGTAGTTTAGTAATTTTCCCCAATTTACTTAAAACTCTAACAATATAAAGTTATAAAAACTTACTCCACACTTTGCTTCCTCTCAATCGCGGTTCACCAAACCTTCTCAACCGTTCATCTATCTCTCTCAATACCACTATTTGCCTCCTCCTCCCACATGTCAATGTCTGCCTCCACCCACCGCCACCAATCTTCGCCGCCTCTTCTCACCGCCACCATTCCCGCCTCTCCCATCGCCGCTTCTCGCACCAGTTGTGCCTCCCACCGCTGTCTCCCGCCACCAGCGGCCTCCTCCTACCACGCATCCCACCACGAGCGGCTGACTCCCCCACCAATCGCGCCTCCCACCGTCGCCTCCCAGCCACCATTTAAAAAAAAAAAACCCCTAAACCCTAAAATTGCAAAACCAAACCGACCAAACCGTGGTTTGCACTGTCGGTTTGGGGTTCAATTTTAAAGGTTAACGGTTTAGTGGTGATTTGTAAAATGACCAAATCATGAACCCCCAGTTTGGTCGCGATTTGCCCACCCCTACCATTGACTGTTTAGTCTCTAAATGTGAATAGTGAACAATTTATTAAATGATTTAGCAAACCCGGGCACATATATGCATAATTTATCAGTGTCATGCTAAAAGCGTATGTGACCAATTAAAGATCAGTATAAGTTGATATTTATATTTGCGCAAAAATAGTTCATATTTTTTTTCAAGGTTCTTGCTTATGATATTTTTTTAGTAAACTCAGACACATGCATACATGTATTTTTTGTGATGCTTTAAGTCCTGAACTGAAATTTTTCTTAAAAATTAAGAATATACATCATATTTAAAAAAAAAAAAAAACTTGCGTAATACATGTAACGACCCTAAATTTCTAACTCGTGTCACGTATCACTTTAGGACTCTAACAGGGACTTGAGATAGTGTGGCGTACTTAGTCAACCCTCGAGAGTCGACACCGAGGTATTTTATATTTTCGTAATGCGTGTATTACTTATCGATACCCAAGATATACAATTTCAAACCAATCTATTAGGATATGTAGGCGTCGAGACACGAATAAAATATGCCTCGAGAAGCGTGCAAGCGTGGGAATCGAGTAGCTAAGTTAGGTAAGGACTTAGTTTAATCTGGAGTTTAATTATTTACAAACACTAGACTGAGTTTCTTGGAATCAAATATTAAGGTTATGATATCCAATTTTAACCTAAGTTGAAAATTTAAATAAGTGTGCATGTATATATTTGTATACCGATAAATATACGATGTACATACCTTATTAAGATACATACTCGTGTACTTGACTAGTGGAAATGAAGGCCATGCACAGCCAAAATAAAGACCTTTGATGATCTTATAATCTTGTGTAAGGGAAAGATGAAGGAATGATCTAATAGTCATGACTTAAAGGATAAGAGTATAAAAAGGCCCCTTAGTTGAATCTCATTTCATGCTCAAAACGCTCCAGCTCTAAAAGAGAAGAGAAAATGAGAAAGCTAGCAAACCTTGTTGTAAAATGAGGAAATTGGAAAGGATTTAGTGGCATTCAATGGCCATTAGGGGCTTGAAAATCAAGCTAGAACATGGAACAACCCTAGGTAAGCATTTTCTTCTCTTGTTGCCTTGGTTATTGAATTTAAATTGAGACTTTTGTTTTATGTAATGAAATTCTGAGTTGATTGTGTTTCCTCTCTATAAAAGATTATTCCACTCTGATTTTCAAGGATTCGTTTAAGTTGTCAAATGTTTTTCTTTTTAGATTTTCAATTTAGATTTTAAATTTGTGTCCTTGATCATGCAAGTTTTAATCTTGGTTTTGATGTTAAATTATGATGGACCGTTGTTGTTTTTTATGTTGTTGAGGAAGATGTACCCCATTGTGAAGGTTTTGGATGATGTAGATGGCTTAGGTGGGATTTGGAGGCAAAAACCCTAAATTCAGACCTCGGAAATGTTGTTTGCAGCGCGTCTAGCGCGCTAACCTTCCTGGATAGCGTGCCAGTCATTCTGCAAATAGGACATATTCACTTATTTTCGTAAAACGGCCATAACTTTCTCGTTTCAAGTCGGATTTTGATGCTATGCATATCGTCATAAAACTAAGACAGAGGAATAATCTAGGATCATAAGATCCCAAGAATAAATTCATTAAACTAAGACAGAGAGGAACAATTTAGGATCATAAGATCTCAAAAATAAATTCATTTACTATGTCAAAAATGGCTTGAAAGTCAAAGTTAATCCACGAAAATAGTGTTTTGTAACTTTTTAAGCTGATTTTGGGTATTCAATATTTTGAAGCCCTCCCACTCCTCGAATTTAGCTCATCTTTTCTATATTTTATATTTTCATTACAAAGAAATTGTCTATTGATTTTCACGCCATTCTGACTTGTCTAATTAGGTTCCCCGACTAAGTTTTTGAATCATGTTTCTATTGAACTTAAAATGAGCTGATTTTCGAACATGGTCATTCCGAGGGTCAAATGACCTCGAAACCTAACCAAGATATCCAGATCAGAGTTTATATAATGAAATAAGTGCCTGGCGATTTTCAAGACATTCGGAGCTTTCTAACCCACATTTATAAATGCCTATTATCTTGACTAAGTTATGTTTTCAAAAAAGTCCATATTGGACTGAATTTTTGTAAATGGAGTATCAAACCACATGAAGGATTTCTAAATAAGTTTAATTGCTAGTTTACTCTTATAAACATCGGAGTTGGAACTCGAGATCCTTTGGGATCGATTTCGGGTATATTCAAGTCAACTTTTAATTAGTAAAAATTGAGAATAATGGAAACTAAATTACAATGAAAACTTGTATTAACATAGAACTTGTGTTTGAATAAGTCCATGAGAATGAGACTTAAAATCCATTCAATCAAGTTTTATGTTGGACGTTTTATTGCCAAATCAATTCTAATAATGGTGGATAAGTGACACAAGTCCTTTCTGAGTTGCTCAAGAATATACTTAAGCTAACAAGAGTCATTTTAACACTCCATTACTTAGGATGAAATACTATAAAATCAATTGTAGACTAATGTGAGTGCATAGATAGGAAATGAATGAACAAGACTCTAACACACTTAAAAAAATCTAAAATGAATGTCAGGGACTTAGCGAACTAGAGTCGGGCATCGAGGGATTAGTTTGGGGACGTGTTGAAGCTGAGAAAGAGTGTATTAGCGTGGATCTGAGGTAAGTAAGCGAGTAAGAGATCAACATGATTTCTTTTCAACTTCTTATTGTTAATCTCTTGAAAAGCATGTCATACTTGTATTTCCTTCTTGTTTCAAGTGGCATAGGGTCTAGGTAGTCCACCAGTTATGTCAACTCACGGGTTAAGCATCCAGAGTCACTATGGCTTCTTGTTGATGACTATTCAAGGGATAAAGCATCCAGGGTCACTACGGCTTACCTTGATAGTTGAGGGGCTATTGGAAGGGCCTCGATAAGTCCCTAGTGCTTGGAAAATTATGTCGGGGCAGTTAGAAATGGCCTTGGGCCCACTATGTCAACTCCAAGTTGTGTTATGGTCTAAAGACCCGCAGTTTGGATTGGATTATATATTTGCCTATCTTTTGCTTCCTTGCCACTTGACTTTCACTGATTTACTTGATTAGTCTGTTTATCATGCACTTTACCGTTCATTTACAGCTTTCTTTAAATACCTGCATGGTTTAAAGACTATTGTCATTTTATTATTCAAGAATACTATTGAATTTCTTCTGGCTTTACTCAATGGAATTGTTTCCATTGTTGGAGACAATTGCAAGTCCCTCGAGCGGTAATGGGAAGAAGCCTGTAATTAGTTATTTCCTCTTAGCTACCCTCAAAGTCAGCTCCATTACTCTTACTTCGTAGGTACTTTTGTCATTTTGTTATGTATATGACTATGTATTCATGATGTTTTGATGCTTTGGGTATTTGAGAAAATGAGATACATTTAACGATACTTGTATATACGTATTGTACTCCTTATCACCAGTTATATGCATGATATCACACCGTTTACAGGATTTCCACGCCTAGGACTTGTCCCGAATTCAGTTAAATTTTATATGTTGCTTTAAATTACTTTCTGCTACGTGATGAATATTAAGACTTGTTAAATTAATTAACAAACTTAATAAGCAACCAATGGATGAATAATATGAATAGAGGCTGACTAGGAATACGTTGACCTGACGGGAGTTGGTTGGGGTCCACGTAGGTCTAGTGCTAGGTGGAGCCTAGTTTGTGGTGACTGGGGCCGTCGCAATACATAATATAATCAAAACGGTTTTTATCATATATGGCTCGTTAATGTGAGTGGCGAGATTCTAGAAACGACAATCTATATGAGGCGCTTCAACATTACAAAAAGGATCTTACGCACTCAATCATTCAACATATAAGTACATTTAATAAAATGTACAACCTAGTAAAGGACAATGAGTTTTATGTGAGCCACAAGAATCGATGTTTGATGCTTCTTGGCTCCCTCAATATTCTTGGAAACTCATGGTAAAGTTTATAAAAAGGAAAAATTACTCTCAATAACTTTTATGAAATTTCTCATAAACTGATAAAGGTAGAGCAACACTAAAACTCACAAAGGAATTCAGCGGGGCGTCATCTTATCTTTTTTTTCCACCAAAAAGAAATGCACAAAGTATGCATTTCTTATTTATGTTATGGTTATATTATGCTACTCTTTGATTAATTATTGTTTAATACATTTTAGTGAAAAATTCAAGTGCGCGAATTATTTTAAATAATAATAATATATTTTTGGGCTTATAAGTGATGATTATAAACATAACAAACTCTTGATCTTATACCCATGAACAATTATTATTATTTAGAATGAATTCAACGACAAATCAATGGAATATTAATTTTTGAATAATCAAACAAATGAATGTTTTTCATCATTAGAATCCATGGCTTTAGCGATAAAAAGTATCATTGCTGACCTGAACAAGGGTAAAAAGCTCTATATGGACAATTTTGATAATATAACATCAAAATGTGCAATATATCCTAAAAGAGCAAAAAGTCTTACTCTTGATAACGTGATCTTGGAACCGAAGGAGGGTACCACTGCTCAACATTGAAGGGATAGTGATGTGTTTCAAATCTGAAAACATAAAAACATTGCTCACATTACATTGTTGAGCTGCATGTAAGACGATCTGATGTGTAAGTTTGAGCAGTATGATATTACTGAGGAAATGTGGAATGCATCAAAGCATAGGTTTGGGATGACTTCTGCGGCAAGGTTACATAAGCTCACTATCAAATTTGACACATAAGTCAAACATCGGCATCACTCGATGAAACATCTGAGAGAGATGTTGAATATGATACGTGAACAAAATACAGTTGGCCATGTTCTGTCAGATTAACAACAAATCCAAGCAATCATCTAATTGCTTCCTCAAAATTGGGAGCATATGAAAGATACGATGTCCCACAATGAGAATATCAAGACTCGTAATGATATTGCTCGTCATGTGGAGTTCGAAAGAGAATGCTTGGAAGCTGCTAAGACTTTTACTCGGGCAATGATTGTGCATGGAGGCTCCCAAAATACTTCCTTTAAACCTAAAGGAATATCAACAGCTAAGAAAGACAAACACATTATCGATCACCCTTTGAAACCAAAAAAATGTCAATCGCAAGCGAGGTGGCAAAAAAAGGACAAGAAAAAAATGACAAGTTACAACTATGGACAAAAAGGACATTTTACCAGGGAATGTCTTGAATCAAGAAAATATCATGTATTTTTTTTAATTTATCTTACCATTGCTTTGTGTTTAGCAATGCTTTATTTGTTGATTCTAATCCTTTGTGGATTATTGATTCAGGAGCAACAAGTCATGTAGCGAAATACTGTAGGGCTTTCATTGAGTATCGTCGTATCCTAGTGGGAGCACAATGGATATATATTGGAAATAATGCGCATGTAACTGTTCAAGGAATTGGCACTTGTCAATTAAAGTTACGCAATGGATGCACACTACTTCAGCATGATGTCTTATATGCCCTAAAAATCAGGCAAAACTTAATTTTAGTGGTCGTCATTCTTAGTCTAGATTTTAGTTTCAATTTCACTAACTATGGCGTCGCTATGTTTTTGGACACCGTAATTTATGGTTTTGAATACTTATCTAATTGTTTTATTATTTTGGACATTAAAGGCGATGTTAAAATTAATGATAATAATGGTTGTTTTCCTATTACTGAATCTTCAGTCTCTATTAATTTAAATGCAAATATATGACATGCTAGATTAGGTCATGTAGGGCCAGATAGAATGAATAAACTTGCTAGAGAAGTCTTATTAGGCTCGCTCGCAAAGGTTGACTTGCTTATTTGTACACATTGACTAGTCAAAAAATAACTAGACAACCATTCGAACGGTTGTAAGAACTGATAATCCATTGCAATTAATACATTCAAACATATATGGTCCAATGAATATTAAAGCACGACAGAGTACATCATATTGCATCACAATTATTGATGATTTAACTTGTTTTGGTCAAGTTTTTTCTAATCTCATATAAAAATGAAGCGTTTGATTGCTTCAAAAGATATGTAACTCTAGTTGAAAATCAATTAGAGAAACGTGTAAAAATGCAGAGAACTGACCGATTACGCGAGTATTTATCTGATCAATTTAAAGAATATTGTGATGAAAAAGGATTGCTAGACATCTTATCATCCCTAGCACTCCGCAACAAAATGGTGTTGCAGAAAGGCGCAATTGAACTTTATTAGATATGGTTCGATCGATGATGGCACAAGCAAGTCTTCCAATTTCATATTGGGAGATGCATCACTTGCCGCAACTCATGTACTAAATCTAATACCGTCAAAATCAGTAGCTTCCACACCATATACCCTATGGACTGGGATAAATCTCAATCTTACAAATTTGCGTCCTCGTGGATAAGCAACATATGTTCACTCTCCACCAAATAAATATGAAAAATTGGGACCAAGGAGAAAGAAGTCTATTTTTGTTAGATATCCTGAACATTCCAAAGGATATATGTGTTCATTGGCGAACAACCAAATGACAGTTTTATTGAATTTGAATCAAGATATGCCACATTTCTAGAAAATGAGTTTCCTAACAAAAACGAAGCATTAAGTGATCTCACTTTTTATGAAGTTGATCATTTTTTAGAGAATGCAGTCCCAGAACTAGATTCAAATGCAGTTGAGACTAATCCAAATTTGTCTCATATTCTTGATTCTAGTGGGAGTGACATTCTAATAGATGTTTCAAATACGAAAGAATTGTGTAGAAACAACTGTAAAAGTGTACCTCAAAGACGTTTTGAAATTGAGGGTCAAGTTTTTATGATTGCTCCATATGATGAAAATGAGCATCATAATGTTAATGAAGTTTTATCATCATCTGCTAAGGAACAATGACTAAAAGCAATGGATGAAGAAATGGAGTCTATGAAATTTAACCATGTTTGGGACTTCGTTAATCTACCTCCTGGACGTAGATCAATTAACAACAAATGGATTCTCGAGATCAAACGTCGGGCAGATGGATCAATTGAAAGACTTAAAGCACGTTTAATGGCTTAGGGGTTTACATAACAAGAATGAATAGTAGAAAACATTTTCACCAGTTGTAAGGTTTGCCTTTATTTGTCTATTGCTTGCTATTATTGCACATATAGATTTAGAATTACATCAAATGGATTTGAAAATTGATTTTTGAATGGAAAATGAATGAAAATATATATACAACAACCAGTAGGTTTTGTTGTAAAATGACAAGAGCGCAAAATGTGCAAGCTCAAAAGTCAATATATGGTCTTAAATAATCTTCAAGATAATGGTATTTAAGATTTCATCAAGTCATAACTTCTTTTGGATTTAATATAATTGATGAAGACCATTGTGTATATATCAAGCATTCAAATATGTTGGGTCACGTTTTAAATATGAATTAAATGAATAAGGTTTAATTAGCTTTGATAACTAAGATATCTTATATCACAACTATTATGATCTCTTGGGAGAACCCAAGAATGATGGGATAGCAAAATCACGTAACATGTGATTTGAGAATAAGGGTTTTTGGCAACTGTGTGGTACGAAAAGTTCTCTTGAAGTGCTTCCAAATGCTTTTGCGTTATAGACAAGACCACGAGTTCCACACAACCACAATAGGAGAAATGTACCCTTAAGCCATTACTTTTCATTCGTATTTGCTTAAAACCTTCATTGGTATTAGAGCCTAAGTGATTAGTATCTTGAACACCTAGATAAATTTTTTAAGGGTTTCCATCGAGTTGGGTTCAATTACTTGCTCAAAAAAAAATTTTAGAGTTATTTTATTTAATCTTGATTTAAAAAGTAATATATGAAGAAGAAGTTCACGGATGTTCGACCTTACCGGAATCTAATTGCAGTCCAAGCTGGCCCACCCACCGGAGTGTTCATCGAATCGACCTGATCAAAATGAACCTAATAGTTGACTGCTTTGATTGTCGGGAAGCCAAGAAAAATCAAGAAATTTGACCCAAAAACAGTGTTTTTTGTTTTATTTTTTTGTTTTTTTTTGTCTGAATCTAGCGACGATCAGAGTCGATGCACTCATTGAGGGTGCTTGCCGGAGAATTACGGTCACGCAGATGCTTTTGATCGGCGGATTGGGTCACCAGTGGCTGGAGACAGAAAACAATGAAGGCTTTTGTTCTAACTAGATCTGGTCAACTTAAGGTTGACAATCGGTCAAATCTAGTCAAGGAAGAAAGTAGTTGACGTGACTTATTACTTAGTCAAACTGATTTTGACAAAGTCAAGTACACCTTCCTTCTAAAACCATGTGACTATTGACCGTTTAGTCTCTGAATGTGATCAGTGAACAAGTTTTTTTATGGCGAAAGCGTACCTTTCTCCTATTGTGGTTGTGTGGAACTCGCAAGCTTTTCCACAACCCAAAAGTATTTAGAAACACTTCAAAAGAACTTTTCGTACCACACACAATTGCCAAAAACTCTTATTATTACGTGATTTTATTATCCAATTATTCTTGGGACTTCCTAAGAGATTATGATAGTTGTGATATAAGATATCGTTAGGTATCGAAACTAATTCAATCTTATCTGTTGTATTCATATTTAAAATGTGGCCCAATATCTGTGGTCTTTCGTTACATGGCTTGTTGCTCATAAATCAATAATCCACAAAGGATTTGATTCAACAAATAAAGCATTGCTAAACACAAAGCAATGATGAGATGCATTTAAAAAAAATACTTGATATTTTCTTGGTTCAGGACATTCCCTTGCAAAATATTTTTTTTGTCCACAAATGTTATATGTCATCTCTTTTTTGTCCATCTTTTTGCCACCTCGCTTGCGATTGAGATTTTTCGGTTTCAGAAGGTGATCTACAATGTGTTTGTCTTTCTTAGATGATGGCTTTCCTTTAGCTTTAAAGGAAGTAGTTTGATCGCCTCCATATACATTAATCATTACTTGAGTAGAAGTCTTAGCAGCTTCCTAGCGCTATGCTTCTAGCTCCACATGACGAGCAATATCATTAAAAGTCTTAATATTCTCGTTGTGGGTCATATCAGCTTTCATGTGCTCCCGATTTTGAAGAAGCGATCAAATGACTGCTTGAATTTGTTGTTCATCTGGCAAAACATGACCAACAATATTATGTTCACGTATCACAATCGACATCTCTCTCAGATGTTCAATCGAGTGATGTCATGTGTTAAATTTGATAGTGAGTTGATGCAAACTTGTTACGGAAGTCATCACAAACCTCTGTTTCAATGCATTCTACATTTCCTAAGCAAAAGCATATTGCTCAAAACTTGCACACCAATTCCCCTTGCATGCGGCTCAGCAACATAATGAGAGCAATGTTGTTTTTACATTTCCATATTTGAAACGCATCACGATACCTTTGATGATGAGCAGCGTACCCTCTTTAGGCTCCACGATCACGTTCTCAAGAGTCTCCAAGTCTTCTTGCTCTTCTAGAATATATTACACCTTTTGATGTCATATATCAAAATTGTCCTCATTGAGCTTTTGGCCCTTGTTTAGATAAGCAATGATAATTTTTGTCGCTGAAGCGATTGATTCTAATGACAAAAATCATTCATTAGTTTGATTATTCAAAAAAGAATATTCCATCTATTTGTCGCTGAATTTATTGTAAATAATTAATAATTGTTAATGGGTATAAGATCGAGAGTCTTTTATGCTTACAATCATCATTTATAACACTTAAAACATATTATTATTATTATTATTATTTAAAATAATTCGCGCAAATTAATTTTTCTCTAAAATGCATTAAACAAAAATTAATCAAAGAGTAGCATAATATAACTATAAAATAAATAAGAAATGCATACCTTGTGCGCTTCTTTTTTGTGGCAAAAAGGACAAGACATTGCTTCATTGAATTCCTTCGCGAATTTGGCGTTGCTATGTGTCATCAGTTAATAAGAAATTTTCTTTTTTATGAACTCTACCATGAGTTTTCAAGAAATATTGAGGGAGCAAAGAAACATCAAACCTCGATTCTTGTGGCTCACATAAAACTCATTGTCCTTAACTAGGCTGTACATTTTATTAAATGTAACAATATGTTGAATGATTGAGTGTGTATGATCCTTTTTGTAATGTTGAAGTGCCGCATAAGGATTGTCGCTTCCAAAATCTCGTCACTCACATTCACGAGCTATATTTGAGAAAAAATGATTTGGTTATATTGTGTACTACTTAAATTTTTTTACTTAAAAAAATGTGATGTATATTATTAATTTTTAAGAAAAAATCTGGTTTGGGACTTGAAGCATCACAAAAAAAAATATATGCATGCATGTGTCTAAGTTTACAAAAGAAATATCATAAGCAAGGGCTTTAAAAAAATATGATTGCACACATATAAATATCAACTTGTAGAGATCTTTAATTGGTCACAAAAGCTTTAGTAAGACACTAATAAATTATGCAACGAAGAAAAAAAGGAACTTGAGTTAGGTTTCAACCACTTCTAGTTAGTTCCCACTAGTAGAGACATATTTCCGGGTTTATCTCTTTCTCTGTTCCTATCAAAACATGTATAGGGAAAAATACACAAAGGGATCGTAGAGAAAAAAAAAAAAAAAACGTGAAATAGAGAGAATTTTGGGGAGAGAGTTTGATATCGAGACTTTTTAGACAGATTTGGTATTCTGATTGCAACATTTTATTCATACTGAGTTTTCTAATCAAGGAGTTGTAGATGTTTCCCATTTATAGTCTGTTAGGTTCATAGGATAGGGTGGGATAAGTGGTGGTATTAAATAATATTGGTATTCGGTGTGAGTATAAATTATCCATAGAATTATTTTAACCCACAGGATTGGGACTATTTAAAACCATCAAGTCAACGGTACTATTTCACCCCAATCTCGGTGACTTTCAAATGACCAAAACACCCTCATCATACACACCCAAAACATCTCGACTCTCCAACACCAAAAAATCTTAGTTGTGCTGGTGTGTGCAATTACTATCTCCAGGTAATTTCTCTCTCTCTCTCTCTCTCTCTCTCTCTCTCTCTCTCTCGTGGTTTTGGTGGAGCAATAGGTATTCTCTCTCTATCTCTCTGTGCAAGTGGTGGTTCTTTGTCTCTATCTCTCACTATTTCTCTGTTTCTCTCTATCTATAATGTTTGATGGACTCACTTACCCTCCAATCCAATCCAAGCCAATTGAATCCATCAATCAATTTCTATTTCCAGTGTTCAATTCATCTCTTATTGTTATCGTTGTCGTCGTTGTCTGTGTTTGTTTAGATTTGTTTTGGTTTGATATTTTTGCCGCCCATGAAAATGTGTCTTAAGTAGAATTTTCAGTGAATTGATCAGTTGTTCCTAGATGCATTGATATTTTGGAGTTCGATATTTCCAGTGTTCAATTTATCTCTTATGATTATCATGGATTACTTGGTTTTATATTTTTTGGGGTCTTTTGCATTGTCATCATCTAACGTAAATGTTATTAGATATTGTTTGTTTGTTCTTGCCTCTTGACTATTCATGAATTTGTTCACTTTGATGGGAAATGTGACGGTTCAAGTTACATTTGGTTTGCTTAATGAATTGATTTATCAGGCTTCTGCTTCTGAATGACTTTGTTTAAGTATTGTTGAAGTTGCTTTAATAAGTATATTTGGCTTTGCGAGTTTGTCAAAGATGTGGGAATGAGTTTGTAGATATAAAAGGACACTTTAGTAACTTCAATTATTGAAATCAGGTTTAATCCCACCCTCTATACCCCCAACCGAACAAGTCCCTCTATTTGGACTAATACTCAAACCCATGTTATAATCCCAGCGTAAAATAATCTCATGATCTTAGAATTATTTCACATGTGAACCGAACAGGCCATTAAGGTTTTACTACGTTAAAAAAATCTTTGTGTGTTTTTAATTTTTCGATTCCGCAAATTTCAATTCCTTCATTTTTTCTGTTTGTTGGGATATTGGGATCAAGTTTTTAGTATCAGAGCTTTGTTTAGGCAATTCTTTTCTTCTCAAAACCATTATGGTCTTTGTTTGTTGGATGCACAGAAGTCAATCCAAAGGAGAAAAAACAATTCCAATAGATCCTCGACATAAAAAAGACCAACAATGTCTACTTCTTGAGATCCTCAAAGGGTATATGTTGAAAAGTTTGCAGAAGAAATGAATGAGTTGAAGAAAAACATAAAAATGACGATGGAAATCATCCAAAGTTTCTCAATGTCAGCGATAAAGGCTCCTCAAGATTACAAAGCACTTGAGGTTTCATCATCAAATCTTTATAATCAGAATATTGAAATGGTGGATCAATCTTCGTACGAAGTAGAAGGAAAAATTAAAATTCATGTCTACTATGGAAAAATATATGCAGAAGTACCCCATTCTTGGTTAAAATCTTTAGAGTTCTACTTCAGTACCAAATTGATTCAGATATACAAAAAGTTAATCTTGAGAGATTGAGCTTAGGAGGACATGTTCTTACTTGGTTAGGCACGTACCACGAGGCTGGCTCTCAATAATGAACCTCCAATTACTACTTGGGTTCGCTTTTCAATTGCGGTCATAAAATCAATTCTACCTTATGGCTACAAGGAACGACTACAAGATCATTTGCAGTTTCAAACACGGAAAAGGGCAGAGTGTGCAAGATTACACAACTAAATTCCGAAAGAAAGCAATGCTCTAAGTATCAATCTATGAGATCCTTCAATCGTTGATAAATAGAATTGACACTATTTCTTGTCATAGATATTGACAATGCTTTGAAAAAGACAATGTTTCATGAGATGAAAAATCACTCACAATAATTGGGAACCAAAAAATTATTAAGAGAATAGGTTTTCGAATGAGGGCAAGAAAAATCATGTGGTGGCCAAAAAAGGGAAGCAATATTGTGACACAATGAAAAACGTTGGAAATTATATCTGAAGTTGAGATCGAATTGGTGGAAAGATCACAAGAAAACAACAATGAATGTTTGTGTTGAATATGAAGTGATCGAAGGCTCATTAGAACTTAATGAGAAAGTGGTATTTACTACTTGCAAAGGAAAGTCAAGCACATCAAAGAAAGAAGCTTGTTCTCAAATTCTTGTTGATGTACCATAATCCACTAAGGAAGAATTATTTTGGGTATATGCTCAAATTAGCAGAACTCCAGTAGTCGCTTTATTTGGTAGCGGATCACAGTAGAACCTGATTGTAGAACAGTTGGTGAGCAATTGAAATTGGAGATTTCACCACATCCTCGGCCTTACCCATTGGGATGGTTGACAAAAGATTTGGAGCTGCAAGTAAAAAACCAACGCACTTTAGAATTTGATATTAATGAGAAATCTTACGATTAGGTGACTTGTACTATTGTTACGTTGGATGCATACCAAATTATTTTTGGTGGTCCTTATTTATGTGATTGAGATGCTACTTACTACCATGGAGAGAATATTTGGCGATTAGTAATTAAAATCCTGGCATCAAAGGAGAAGAAAAAGTTGCTAGTTATGACTGCACAACATACTAAGCATATGGTTAACTCTATCCGAAAATTCAATTTGTTGATCATTCAACCAACCTTGGATGAATCTATCAATTTTGCAGGAAATGATTTTAATGATTGCTCAAATGATCCAGAAAAAGATCATCAATCATTGAATAATTTTGAAGGTGCCATGCAAGAACTTATGAGTTTACCTCTTCGGAGGATGCTTTCCAAAAATAAACCAATTACTTGGGGTTTGCAGGAAAAAAAGAGCATTGAAGACTCTGAAGAAAACAATTTGCAAGGCAACATTACTTCAAAAAGTGAGCAGCTAGAGTAGACTTGGTTTTAGATTGGAAGGCTCAAACTACCAAATAGGGAAGTCAGGAATTTCTTTTGGGCTTGTGAAAATGGTCATTTTCTAATCATGCGAAGCAATACTCTGAAAAAGAAGTCAGAGAGGTTTCCCCACTTAATTAGTGGAATGCTTTTGAGGGACCAAAAGCCTCTTATGGGGGAAGGTTTGATCCAGTTTTAATTAAAGAAAAAAAAAAAGAAAAACAGAAAAAAGAAAAAAGAAAAAAGAAGTTGAGATACCAGTTCTAGTTAGTTCCCACTATGAACATATTTCCGGGTTTATCTCTTTCTTTGTATCTATCAAAACATTTGTAGAGAAAAAAAAATACACAAAGGGATTTAAGAGAGAAAAATGGAGAACATGAAGTAGAAATTTTGGGGAAATAGTTTGATATCGAGGCTTTTCAACCGAATTTAGTATTCAAATTTTGGTGTCCAACTCTTACACTATATTTTCCAATTTTATTGACGAATTAGTCAAATTCCTCCACGTTTTCAGCTAGCAGCTAGCATAATGGTAGAAATGACCTTCCTATATGGTTTCTCTATATCTATTAATGAGTAAATTTATATTAAAGAGGCAATTTATCTTATAATCTAATAATTTAGAAAGCAGAGCTCCTACCACCCAAAAGAAAGGAGCTCCAGGGAGGTTAGAAACGAGTTTCTATTGAATTCACCAAAGATTAATTTACTCTTTATCTTTTTGAGCATTACTTGCTTAATATAAACTAATTTTGTGGAGTACCTTCCCTATCATTTCCCTAAATGTATCCCCTTTACTGCTTATTAAGACAATTCTAAAGGTACCCTTAAGTAGTTGCATCTTCGAATTTACTCCATCTGTAAATGCACAAACCAGGAACCGCTTATTCTTCTTTTCTTTTTTTTTTCTTACTTTTACTTTTGAGATGAAACACAGAATCCACTTACTTTAAGAATACAAAATTATACTTCAAAAAAAAAAAAAAAAAATTTTTTATGTACTAATCATTTCTATAGAACAAATGAGGAAGTAAGTCAGCAGAAGCAGAACCTCTTATCACATAGCAATTCAATGTAAAGGTGTAATCGTAAAAAAATATAAAATAAAATATAAAAAAACAGAATAAGCATAGTCCAATCATATCTAACTCCATGTGAAGGATCCCAACGTAACAAAAGACCTCGATGGAACCTAAGATGACAAGAATTTCACTCCATGAAGGGCTTCCTCATTTTCTACATAGTGAAGGAGATTAAGTTCCAGAAAATATTTGCTTCCAGAAAATTCTGATATGCCAATCAGCAGCATAATTCAAAAATCGAAACAGATGTACACAAACAAAATCCTGATTCTCTAATGAAGCATTGCCTGTTTCCCAGTGCTACACTCTCTATGTTGCACAAAGAACAGTAATAGACGATAAAAGTGGTCAAACAGCCCTTAGAAAGAAATGACTTAGTACTCATCATCTAACACACTAGCTAGTCAAGAAACCGGGTAATCTGAAAGATTGATGAAATCACAAATGGAAAATATGATAAGTCCCCCTAATCAAGGGTGATTTGGTCATATCAATAGTTTAGATACATTAGTGAGATTATAAATAGGGGTGAGTTTGTTGCATTGAACATCTGGAAATTTCGTTAAGTTGTTGGACTCTTGGAGTGGGAGAGACCCAACCTCTTGAATGCTGTGGAACTGTGTTTTGAGTTTGTCTCTTCAACTTCTGATGTACAGACCTACTCTTCTCTATTCTCTCTATCTTTTCTTGCTTATTTTTACTGTTTCATTAGTAAGACCAATCAATGAAGGTTCAAATTTTAGTACTACTTACTTGGATAACATCAAAATCAATGTTCGGACATAATTATGGAAATTACACCCTATCTTATCTCAAGTAGGTGATCTTGAAAATGTGATCTTTACCTCAAACTTTAGCAGGACAAATGCTCATCTTACTTTTTAACACTATGAAAGTCACTAAGAAAGAAAGCAATAGTACTCTCAATTCCAAATTAGTCGGGTTGGCTACACATACCAGGCTACCAGCTTCATCTCCAGCAAGTTTTTGAACAATGTGCAGCAAGATGATGCTCAACAAGCTACTGGAAAAAACCAAAAGAGCCACAAGAATGTGTATTCAACAAACAACGGAGACAACAGTTTCTAATTACTGCTGAAAAAGGCACAAAATTCAATTCAGTCGAGTTTTCCCTTGAAATATTTTAGAATTTTTTTGACAAGTTAGATTAAGTGGCTAATTTAGTTATAATATACCTCAATAAAGACAACCATGCCAGTCCACCAGCCCAATAAAATTCGCCAGTCCAAGCAAAATAAGTTCTTTTCAGAAGTGGCATCATCGTATTTTTCAGCTTCCTAATCATTCACACATAAAAAAGAACTTATATAAGTAACTGCCATGTTGGTGTATTTCTATCATACAAACACACATATACACAATACATTGATTGAAACTCTTGATTGGGTAGTATAATTAATTGATCACTACCTCCTGTGTTTTGGGAGTTTTCTGTAAGTCTACACATCAAAGAAGATCAAGGCAATGCTGGAAAACACATAACAAGGTACTTGTTGGGCATAGTCAGAGAACTGGGAGTGCAAAGACTGCAGAATTGGAAGTTATAGGTCGCAGCAAATCCAAACAACAAAAAACCAAGACGTATGGCTTCATATCTGCAGTTTTTTTGTGTGATTATGGAGGAAAATAAGACATGTAAGTGATTAAACATTATAGCATCAAAAGTCAAGAAAAGGCATGGAACAAGGGTAAGATCTAATGGACCAGTTCTTCTATCTTGTCCTTCGCATGTGAAAGACTAGTGATATTATTGCATCTTCTTTAACGTTCACCCGCCTCGTGTTTTCCGATATAGCTTGAGATTTTTGACTTGTGCTGCTTCACTTTTTTTTGGTAGGAAATTTGCTTTTTCACATTAGCACGCAAGAGCTTCACTTTACTTCAGAAGTAAATTTCTCTTTCCTTTTCTGCAACAACTGTATCAAGCCTTTTGGTTTTCACAGCTTCAAGTCAAGTATGTCTAAGAGTCTGTAACATTTCAAATTGAAATTACATGCGTAAAACACACAATAATTCATGCTCTTCTACAACGGATTCAGAAAAACCACGCCATTTAGTGCACTATATCGAGCAAAATGGAAGAATTTGATCCATGTAGGCAACCCCAACTAATTTGGGAGTGAGGTTGTTATTGGTGGCGTTTCCATGCCCTTCCATGTCACTAGCCAACTTTGATGTCTCATTATGTGATCTAAAAAAAAATAGTTAGTAAAAAAAATACTCAATGAGATTTTAAACATACATTTATATATATAACTACCTTCTCTGACGAAAATTGCATCTAATAATTCTGTGTACAAAATTTGTAAAAAAATAAATAAAGAGAGCATCTACAAAATCTTCAAAAAGAAAGAATAAGGAAAAGAAACCTACAACAATCGTGACACTTGAAAGATTCCATTCATCATGGATGTACAACACCAAAAAGCCTATTCTTACTAAAAAATAAGTTTCACCTTGTAATACAATTTTATTTTATTTTTTTTATAAGACCTTGTAATTTATTCTTCTTACAGTGAACTACACGTTAAAGAACAAATGTGACATCTACTTATATCAATAAAGATCCTAAAGATAATAAATAAAAACAATAAGAAATTATGAAAAGGAGTCATAAATCAATTAGATAACAAAAAAACAAGCATTAGACAATTGAGTTCCAAATTAGAAACAAATATCTACCACAACATAAGTAACCAAAGACATAGATAGAATTAATAAAGAAATATTTTTTCACTAATGTTCACATTATAAATAAGTCTGTCATTTCCTTTCGTATTAGTATTTAAACTTTGTATGTATGTAAAAAGCAACATTTGACATAAAGGCATTGGATGGTTCGTTTATAGAAAAACTTACATGGAACAATGATGTCATGGTCCCTTTTCGAAATAAAAGGCATCTTAGTTATGTAGTAAGAGTAGCCACAAAACATTTGGCCAAGTATCAACTTTCATCCTTTGAGGAACTCTCTAAGCAATTTTTTGCATTTGTGATTTGGTTCATCAACTGAAAGCAAATCCACTATCATTGATGTTGTTACAGAATCTGGTAATAACCCCCTTTTAACCATTTCGTTGAGATATCGAGTAGCCTTCTGAATGTTGTTCATTTTGATGAGTCCCTGAACGACGACATTATATGTAACATGACTTGGAGTCAAACCTTTCTCTATCATTTCTGTGAACATACCTTCAGCTTCTTTCAGCATCCCCTCTTCAAGGAATGCATTGATCATTGATGTATATAATTTAGTATCCGGTTGCAATTGTATCTCAAATAAGCTATCGAATAATTTCTTTGCTTCCTTTAAATTTCTTGATTTGCACATGTGGTTGATAATTGTGCTATAAATCGCAATGTTGGCTTTTATTCCACCTTTTTCCATTTCATGGAACAAACTCATTGCCTCATCAAAATAATCATTTGTACATAAACCATCAATTAGTATGACATACGTTAATAAGCTAGGCTTTAAACCATTATGTTGCATTTCGTTAAAAAGCTCCTTCCCATTGCCAACTCTTCCAACTTTGCACCACCCACTTATAAGGGAGTTATAAGCGACGGTATCAGCAGCCAGTCCTGTATTCCTACTTATACTTCTAAACAGTAAATATGCTTCATCCAACCTCCTGGCCTTGCAAAAGCCATTGATCAATATATTATAGGATCGCACATTGGGTTTGTGACCACCATCCAACATTAAATTGAAAACTTCCATTGCATTTCTCATGTCACCTTGCAAACAATATCCATCCATCAATGAGTTCAAGGTGACTAGGTTTGGCTCGAAACCTTTTTTAATCATCAACTCCACCAGTTTATAGGCCTCCTTGATCATCCCTTCTTTGCAAAGACCATCTATCATAATACTAAATGTTTGGACATCTGGAGAGACTTCATTTTTTTCCAACATCACGTTGAACCAGCTCATTCCTTTTCTCCACTGCCCGCAAATACATAACCCGTGAATCAAAGTGTTGTATATGACAACATTAGGATTTACACCTTTTTGAGTCATTACTTCAAACAGCTTCAATGCTTCACTGGCCCTCCCTTCTTTAAAAAGGTGATCCATCATCATATTGAAAACTACAACATTTGGTGAAAATTTATGTTCCAACATGTCTTCTAGCAACTTCATCGCTTCTTCCCACAGCGCAGAATTGCACAAACCACGAATCAAATAGCTATAGGTCAAACCTATAGGCTTCACTCCTCTTTTCCACATTTCTTCAAACAGTTGGACTGCTTCCATTACCTTCCCATCTTTACAAAGTGCACCTATTAAAATTGTGAAGGTCACAACATCGGGAGAGATTCCGCATCCACTCATCTCATCAACGACCCGTCTAGCTTCTTCCCAAATGCCTAAACTACAAAACCCATGAACCAAAGTATTGTAAGTAACCACATTCGGCAAAATATTTTTCTCCACCATCTCTTTCAACAAAAGCTGGGCTTCATCTACTTGTTTTCCCTTGCAAAGACCGTCAATAAGGGCAGTATATATTCTCAAAGACGGCGCAATCCTTCCCTTCTTCATTAAATTAAGCAACTTGAGAGCCGCCCCGACTTCTCCAGATTTACAAAGCCCATTAATCATTGTACCATAAGTGACTTCATTGAAAGGATAGCCCTTGTCCACAATTTTTTCGAAAAACTCCATAGCCTCATCCATTTCTTGCCTCAAACAGAGCCCCTTCAACAGAGTGGCCAGAGTAATAGCCCCTACTTCGAACCCTTGTTTGATGATGTTAGCAAGAACTGCAAAGCCGAAATCCACTCGACTCATGTTGCAGAAACAGTTGATCAATACGTTGAGCGTGACAAGGTTTGATTTGATTCGGGCATCGGCCATAGATCTCACCAGGGGAGGCACATGAGAGTAGTGTTTTAATCTAGTAATGGCCCCTAGAATTTGATTGAAAGAATAAATAGGGGGCTTGGGTTGCTGCTTTTGAAGCATAGATTCAAACATGTTAAGTGCATTATCGAGAGTGAAGGAATCTGATTTACACCTCTCGCTCACAAGCTTCTGAAAATTACCGACTTTGCCCATTAATTTGATGACCCAATAAAAAGATCGTGACTCAGAAAATATAGGGGAAATAAGGTTTTTTCATGAAATAATGTAGCTTTACTTTTTTTATTCACCAAATAATGGAGTTTACTTTAAAATTTTAAAAAATTAATATATAACCTCTTTTTAAAAGGAGCTATTAATGATGAGGTGGCATGCATCGTTAGTGAGGTGAAAGTCACTTGTATGAATAGTTCCTTTTGAAAATTGGCTATTTATACAAAATATTAAACTCTATGAATGACTCTTTTTGAAAATGAGCTATTTGTTCAACTCAAATATCGCACATCGAGGTGGAGAACTCATGCAAACGACATGTGCGTATCAAGATGGACAACCCGCGTCACTTGCGTATCTCGAGGTAGGCAACTCATGCAAACGACACGCACGCATATCGACGTGAACAACCTATGCAAACGTCACGCATATATGTTGAGGTAGAGAATTCATGTAAATGTCAGGCACGTCCGTCGAGGTGAGCGACCCATGCAACCTCGTGCAATTCATGCAAACGTCACGCATGTATCTCAAGGGGTGCAACTCATGCAACTTGTTGCAATCCATTCAAATGTCACGCACGTATCTCGAGGTGGACAACTCATACAACCTCGCATAATCCATGCAAACCATGCAAAAGTCACGTACGTATTTCAAGGTGGAGACCCCATGTAACCTCGTAAAATTCAAGTAAATCAATCAAATGACTCGCGCGTGTCTCGAGATGGTAAAGTCAATGCAAACGTCACACACGTATATCGTGGTTGACAATACATGGAAACGTCATGCACGTATGTCGAGGTGGGCGAGTCATGCATCTTCGTGCAAACCATTCAAACGTCACACACATATCTCGAGGTGTGGACAACTCATGCAACCTCGTGCAATCCATGCAAACCACGCGTATGTGAAGCACGTATTTCGAGGTAAACAACTCATGCAACCTACTGCGGTCCATGCAAACCATCCAAACATCATGCACATGACTTGAGGTGGATAACTAATGCAAACGACAAACACATATGTCGAGGTAGACAATCCATCCAAACTTAATGCACGTATCTCGATGGGACAACCCATGCATATCCACTGTAGACCATGCATCACATGCAAACGTCTCGCACGTATCGCGAGGCGGACAACCCGTGCAATCCGGAGTACCCATGCAACTTATCCTTTAAACTTTTGTCTTACTTCTATCTCGTGATGATAAGAAGAGATTAAAATAATTATAGGCCAAAACCACATTATTTATTTGTCTATAATTTAAAATTAAAACAATAATGATCTATTGAAAAATAAGTTCATTTTATGAGAAGGTTGTATACATCAACTTCATTCACCTAAGATATAAACTAAAAACAAATCACCACGACATCAAGAAAACTCATCATACAGGTCTATTACGACGGTTACGTTAACATTGTTGCTCCGTGATGCAAACCAAACGTACTCTATGTCTAGTTGGACGTTGTGTTTGTACATTCGGTTGAGGTTGCTGATCTTGCATTAAATGTCGTTGAGTCGATTGATGTTCTTCCTATGTTTCACTCGACTCACCTCTAGTATTAATGCTCCCAAAAATAGGAGGTTGAACCATCCCAAAATATTGGTTTCCTGTATGTGGTTGGGCGAAAGGAACATGAGGCGGCGACATGCTTAACAGGTTCATGAATGAGCCATCTCCACTATATGACATATTGTAATTATAACATGGTGGAATACATGGACTCGGCATGTATTAAGGCAATGAATGATACGTTTGATGTCCAGGCATTCCATGGTCCACATATAAAGATGACAGCCCGGGTGCATAAGGATCAAAATGGTAATGAGGAAGATTCATGATCGGCTGTCTTGATACAAACATTTGAGGTTTTGGTTGCATTGGGGACGATGTAGGAATGTACCCATGAGAAGAATGATGCGGTGGGGATGAGCGTTGGCTACTCTCACCAACTAGTCTATGATCTTCTCGCTCTCGGACGAGATGAACATGCTGGAAGAGAACGTCTGTTACTCTCTGCAGCAATCTCAATCCGACGAAATGGACGTGGTTAACAAGGACGTCTGGTGTTTTCCCCCGCAGTCTCTGTTCGTGTTCTTCTTATTCTCACATCTCTATTTGATTCGCCCTGATCCTCTTTTTCATCTTCCTCTTCATTCTACTCATCTATGTCCTGTTCGACATCAATTCCAGCATTCCATAGAGTAAACCTTTGTATTTCATCTATGTCTAAAATCTTATTGTCTTCATCAAGCGCAGCAAGACTTTGCTCGTACTCATCCTCAATAAACACTCGCCTCAGTCGATGCACCAAGTTACACAAATATAAAAACATGAGTTAATAAACGCAATTTAAGATATTAGTTGTTCGGGAAAAACAAGAGTTTAAAGTTTACCGAATAGTCACGTAAAGCCCCATCGTGTCTAATGAATCGTCTAGTGACTGATCGATACCACGTCATGTAGTCTTGGTGATCGTGTCATTCTTCTTGTGCTGTTGTGACTATGTTGTGGCCACGATTCTCCCACATTTGTATAAAGGTTGCGTGAAAAGTAACTCAATTTTCTTGATTGCGTCCACGCAATTTGATGCAGTGCAGTTGGATGTCGTAATCACAGTTTGGTGGCACCACCTATATCATTCTGAATTGTCTCATAACCCTTTCTGGTCGATGCCACTCGACTATGTGGAAATAAATTAGGGGACACGTCGATAGCAAACTACCGTGACTGTCAGTATAGTATTCGGGAAAAGACCCGATGACTTCAGCATAAGATTGTCATACTACATCATCCTCATTCTACGAGTCGAGTGCATCAAGGTAAGCCGATAAGACGTATGTCGCACTTTGTGTAACTGAAAATGCATCGAGCCATCTGTATACAAAACAATAAATTATAGAAAATGAAAATGGAGTTAATATTATAGAAATTATGAAATAATGTTTGTATTACCTGTATCCCAATGGAATGTCCATAAACATGTGTTCTATATCAATTGTTCGCGGTCGAACTCTAGAAACACTCAGGCGCCTTAGGGCTACGAATGGAAATTTGTCACATGCCCATAGCTATATAAGAATTGGCGCGCCTGTAACCTCATGTGCACCTGCGTGAGATCTGTGACATAACTCCCTGTACAAATAAGCCAAACAGACACTCTCGCAACTATGTTTCCAGGTATTTGAAAATCCTCAAGCAATGGTAGAAACATCAAATGTACAAATCGGTTTGACTTGTTGGCGAATAGACAACCACCGATAAGTTGCGGTATGTACGATCAAATATAACGTTGCACCGATTCATTATCGTTGTCATCATTTATAGCTGATACAATACGTTCAAGCCATTTGACTTTAAGTTTACAACCAATAATGTCATCTCCAACAGGAGTTCGACCAAGTAGCCTCTCATCCACATCAGCATAGTCAGTATCGGTCGTTCCTATCATAGGCATACCTTCAATAGGTAAGCCGGGTTGTACCTGCACGTCCTGGAGTGTAATTGTGCACTCGCCACATTGCATGTGAAATGTATGTGTCTCAGGGCACCATCTCTCTACGAATGCAGTAATCAATGCCAAATCAAGGCTAAAACATGCTACGTAGGAAATCTAATAGAACCCACTGGAACGTAGATATGCGATCATCCTCGAATGGTACAGCACCGTTCGATCAACGACACCACGTCTTCGACGCACTCGCAATGTTTCGTATACCTTATAATTGATAATGTATTAGTCGATATATATTATGCGTTTATGCAAGAACATTTGACGTATACATGTAAAAAACGTTTACCTGACCCCTTCAGGTTTGCGAAGATCTGTGTGTAGATGGGAGATGCAAAAGTGAAGGATTTAATGGACCTGGATCCATTGTTGTACAAACTACAAATGACTGATTTAAAAAAAAAAAGATCGTGTAGTTCGGAAACTCACAATCTTTCATCTATGTTCAAACAATAACGAATATTTAACATTTTAATATAATCAAATTACTAACTTAAGCCATCACAAATATTATATAAAATCGACTATCAATTTTCATTGGAAGGTTTAGCTCTACGTGGACAATTTTTTTTGTTATGTCCCTCTTAACGACAAATACCACACCGGTTCTTCCTAGTATGGACTCGTTCATGGTCTTTATTATTACACGTTGTTCTTATATGTCATTCTTGATTATATATGCCACATCGCAAGGGCCTCGAAACATTAGGAAGATCCATCTGATTTTGACTTCGCGTTCCCTTTGGTCTCCCTCGGCCACGTATGTACCTTGGGTCTGGTATGATCTTCGTCCCAAAAGTCGGCCAATATTTCTCATTTGGGATGGCTTTGAAATTATAGGAGTAACATTGCGCATACACAAGTATGGCTCAATAAATTGCGCGTAGCTCACTCGAATAAAGGCACATGCAGCTAACACATGTGAGCAAGGGAAACCAAATGATTGTCATTTATTGCAACTACACACCCAGTCCTTTAGGATGACGAATTGGGTGTTGTTGCCTTTATGCATGCGATCTCCATGTCTTCCAGTCAGCATTTCAAACTCACATATTTCACGATTGATCAAGTTGACTTGATGCCTCCTTACAGATTGTTCATAATGTGTGAGTTTATCCATGCCATATTTTGTGTAGGATAGTTGTTAGAGATTGCTTCATCGATTTCATGTTTACGTCGATCGTGGTATGTAACCAATTTGTAGTAAATCATTTGATTCATCGCTGTTATCGGCAAGAATCGAGTCTCCTTCAATACACCGTTAAAGCACTCTATAAGTGATGATAAAATTTGTGTAAGTAATATTACTTCAGCGATAACTATATAGTTGAGTGCAAAACATAACTCACATTTCATACATACCAACACCATTAGAATTCATCCATCCATACCGCATGCCTCCGTCATGCGATTGAGTCAATAGTTCTTTGGGGATGGTACTGACATATTGTAGACATTGAGAAGTTCGTGATGATAAGTATGCAAAACGCTACATGCACGCATTAAATTTTTGTTCTTAATGTTGAGCAGCTGCTCGAGAAATGAGTTTTTTCAAGGGGTTATTTCTGAATTGGGTGTTGAATTATTGAGCAAGTGTCGCAGGCAATAACGGTGGTATCTTTTTGGGGGACAAAAATTGGTGGTCAGGGTGTTGACCGCTTCCAAAATGCCCGGGTGACGATCAGAAATAAGACAAACTTCGTCTCTATCTATTACGTGTTTGCACAATATCCTCAAAAACCATCCCCACGAATCAGTAGATTCGGTTTCTGCAACGGTAAATGCAACCGGTAGTATGTGTTCATTACCATCAACAGAGATGGCAATCATTAGCTTACCACTATATTTGAAATATAAGAAAATCGCGTCAATCGAAAGTAGAGGCCTGCAAAACTTGAAAGCTTGTATCGATGCTTCAAATGCGAAAAATACACAAAGAAATTGGGGAGACGCAGATCTTATCTCATCGGCAGCCCATTGTCTATGTGACCACTCGACTTGTCCCCGAACTCTTATTCTTCACAACCGCCAATCATCTTGGTAATATAGCGTATGACTCATCCCAATCTTCAAATGCATATGCAATTGCCTTCCGTTCGGCATCCCACATTCGTTTATGGTTTAGTTCGTGTCCGTGTTTTCCTTTAATTATTTGTATTAATGTCTTGAAAGTTATTGTTTGATCTATCTGGACGACGCTTTGGATCTCTCGCGCAAGCATGTTGGTGTCAAGTTGGGCATGACCATGTTCTACATCGGGATTTATACAATTGTGCAATACGTCTAATTATATGATCTCCCATAATTATGTTTTCTTTCCCAAACATGCATGAAGACGTCACATACACCCATCTTGCGCACTTCTGCACTTGATCGCCCACAGAGTTGTAGTCGATTCCATTACATGCTATTGACAATGTCTATTAACATGCTACACTTTGACTGCATGTTGTAAATCTTTTTTGTTGTCAAAGCACAATCCTATTCTCAACTCGAAATTAGACATGTCCCACCCAGTCTGTCGATAAGAACGTTGGGTTGCAGTGGAGTTAGCGACCTTCTAATAAATTTCATTATAGACTGGCAATGGTTGGTGAACTTCATCATCACTTGCTTCCTCCAAGAAACTCTCTTCATCGATAGCAAACTGCTCATCATCTTGCACGTTTTTCGCACTTGTAGGTTCATACATTGGGTCATCCATAACAACATTGATGTTCTCCCAATCGACTGATGTTGTAGCATCCTCGTTGGGACGTATGTCCTCGTTTGTTTCATTATTGTCATCCTCGTTAACTTCATCGTCACTAGAGGCATTAATGTCATAATGTAATTGACAAATAAAACCATCTTGTGCGACATCACCTTGTGGTGATTGCACACGCAGTCTTTCCATTATCAATCTAGCGTCTGATGTGCCGACATTTTTATCACGGACTTGCGAATAAATCGTAGGATTTCAAAATGAGTCAATTGGCTCAAATGTTAAATAGATATCTACCATTGCAGTTAATGGTAAATTGGCCACCGTCGCTCACATCAAGTATAAGTGTGTCGCATCATGTAGCAACACAGAGATGAAATATTTTGAACCTCTGGGGAGGATTATCACGTGGCGATAAGTCATCCTAACTAGAGTCTCCATAGATGAGATATTGAACGCGTTACATACGTCATCCATCAATTGTCGGCTACTCATCTCAAACTTAACCATCAACACTACTGATTGGGGTGCGTGGTACGCGATGCCATTTAAACCATTTACAATTTCACTGTGCGCATAGAATAGAAATGGGATGTTCCTATGTTCCATGACCAACATAATTTATTGGACATTGATGTAAAATGATTACACACATGATTACGAATATATCAAGTGAAAAAGCTGATTACTAACGGGAGTTAAAACGCAATTGAACTTTCTGATATAGAAGATCGTCATAAGAACGCAACTACAGAGCATACTCATTTGTTTGCATCAAGTATCAATTAATAACTCATATTTACATCTCAAACGATGAAAACTACTAAACTAGTTCATATGGAGCACGTATTTCATCAAAACAAGATCATACTAACTTGTTCCCAAAGACTAATATATATACTATATTTATCATCAATTATTCTATATTTTTTCATTCCTTTTTTCAAATATCAAGCCAGGAATTTTTTCAAATTTGGGGATTTGAACCGCAATCGAACTTTCTGATGTAGAGTAGCACAACTACCGAGCATACTCATTCATCTTCTTCAAGTACACCCTCTGTTTGAGTTACTTAATGTTTTAAGCACACATACCATGCAATGAACATCTCAACCATTTTTTTAAAAAATACCTATGTCACTACATAACATAAAAATTATAACAAAACTAAATAAATAATTATGAAAATATTAAATTTTTGAACTTACTATTTTCCTCCTCTTTTTGTCTTCAAATTAATAATCATGCGATAAAAAGTATAGTTAGTTATTCTATTTAAATGGACTATAACAACTCAAAAAATATATAGTTAGTTCGACTTGTGTGTTTATTGAGGGATACATGAGAACAATAAAACAGTTTAACATCAAAGTTTAACAAAATAATAAAGTTAAACAAAAAATATTGTTTAACAAATATAAATAGGTTCAAACAAAGTTTAACAAAAAATGAATCATAAATTAACACTTAAAACAAAATTCGAAAATAAACCAAATCCTAAACTAAACTAAACAAAACGAGATCCTAAACTATACACAGTAGATATGATAAAAAGTTTAACAAAATAATATTTTCATAAAAAAAAAGTTTAACAAAACCTTTAAACAAATAAAAATTCCTAAACTAACTAAACGAACTACAACAACTAAACTAATCTAAACTAAACTAAACTAACTACCTAAACTAAACTAACCTAAGCTATACTAAACTAGCAAAACTAACAACTAAACTAAACAAAACTAACCAAAAAAACACCTTAACAACAAAGTTCAACAAAAAAAGTTTTTCTAAAAAAAAAAACAGTAAATAACAAATAATTTTTTTGCATCAAGTTTAATAAAAAAACTTAGTTAATCCTTAATTAACACTTCAACACAAATTTTCTCATTTAATCTAAAACCTAAAATTGAGCTAAACCGAAACTAAACATAATCACATCCTAAACTAAACTAACCTAAACAAAAACCGAAACTAACCAAAAATCATATAATTAATAACAATGTTAAACAAAAAAATTAACAAAAAATTAAATCATAAACCTCCACTTCACCTTCACCTTCACCTTCACCTTCACCTTCACCTTAACCTCCTTCTCATCCGTCACCTCCTCCTTCTCCCGTCAAGCCACCCCTCCTTCTCCTTCTCCTTCAAGCTCGCCACCTCCTTTTCCTTCTCCTTCAACCCATCACCGCCTTCAACCTCGTCTCCTCTTTTTGCCCTCAACTCGCAATCACCGCCACTCCCGATCAAGTTCTTCTCCTTCAACCCATCACCAACACCCTTAATTAAATACGAAACTAACCCCACCCACCTCTTACAAACTCCCGTGACCTACCATAAACCCTATTACCTACCTAGCATCTAACCCCGAGCTGAAATAGAAAACGCAGAGAATATATTCTCTGTGTTTTCTGTTTCGGGAAGAAGAAGACTAAGTACACAAATAGCACCTTTTGAAAAGGCATTATCTGTGTACCCAAGTCCACGTGGAAAGGAGCACCGAATAGAGCATTTAGAGAATGTGCTATTCGTGTGTTCTTTCCGACGTGGACATCCACTTGTACCGGGGAAACAAGAATAACACCTTTTGAAAAGGCACTATTCTTGTTTGTCTTTCCCACATGGACATCCCACGTGGATACCCTATAATATTTACATGAATAGCGCATTCAGAGAATGTGCTATTCGTGTAAATCGGCTCCAATCAATCCACATGGATTGATATATCCAAATAACACGAATAACACATTCCACGAATGCACTATTCGTGTTATTTGTCTAACGTGGATCGGACAAATGAATAGCACCTTTTGAAAAGGGGATATTCATGTGTCTACATGGGCCGAAATTTCTCCTCCCATGATAGCGCCTTTTCAAAAGGCGATATAGCTTATATCAAGAATAAAAAAAACCCTCACTTGTTTTGCTCATTTAAAGTAATTTGTGTTGTACTTGTGTAATTTTTCAGGAAAATAACCATAAAACCTAACACAATCTTTTCATATTTCTTTTTGGCAATGGCTATTTCAACCCCACGTTTAATCCCTTTACCCCATTTTTTACTTTTTCAACCCCTAATGAAACGACTCAACTACCCCTCCATATAAAAGATTTTTACTCACACATACCTCGCTCACCCCACTCACGCATACCCAAATCACCTCTCTCAAATCGCATTCTTGCCACTAACCCAAATTCGACGAAATCCAAACAAAACTACATCGATTCGATGCCGTGATTGCATTCATCATCTCTTTTAGTGTTAATTTTGAGGTTTTTATGAATTTTACACCGGGGACTTAGGAGTCGGGTGTCGAGTGCGCAAATCGAGACGCGAGCGAGACGTCTTGATTTCGATTTACGAATTTTGAGGTAAGTAAACCAGTTACGGACTTATACAGTATTTCATTTTCTCTCCATTGGCTGTTGTTGTTTACTGTTTTGTGATAGCTTTATTGTTGTTCACTGTTTTGTGATGATAGCTATCATTAAAACTGTTGTCGATTGTGTGAGTCCATTGGCAAGTGAGTCATGATTACTGTTTATCCGCGATATTATAGGGTTAGGGCTGGAGGCAGGGATCTCGTCCTAAACCTGAGATTTTTTTCTTGGTCGTCCGTCGATATTATCCGAGTCTATGGATGTTTCATAGTCGTACGGGCTAGGGCTGGGAGGTAGGGGTCTCATCATAGATCCGGGTCTATGGATGTCTCATAGTCGCAAGGGTTAGGGCTGGGAGGCTGGGGTCTCGTCCCAAACTCGAGTCTGATGGGCTTTTGCATCGATTCAATAACCTTTTGGTCGGGACTCCTTGTTATTAGGCGTCACTCATCGATGGATTGGTTACGGTCTTTTATATTCATGCGTTCTTGATTCATTTCGTTTTATTTGCATGAATTCAACTGCTTTGGATATTGTGAAATGTTGTGTATATGTCATATCGGATTTACTTACATGGGCTCGTCATTCTTATGTTTGACTGAGTGCAGAGCCGCGGACGAGTAGCAGAGGGAAGGCTTCATAACTAGGTGAATTTTTGTATATGTTGTATTTACTTTCCTCTGATGACATTTACTGGGTTCCACAATTAGGTTGCCTAACTCCCTGATGTTTTTGTTGAGTTATTTGATGTATTAGTCGCTTCCGCTAAATTTTTAAATCTTGCAAAATATTAATAACTCAACTGTAAAATGTTGAATGTATTGATAATGATGGATTTGAAGGCTGACTAGGCTCTCGTTGACCTCGCGAGACTGGCTCGGGGGTCCACATGGGCTTAGCCGGGTGGGGCCCAATTTGTGGGGAATTGGGGCCGTCACAATTCGCTTGCATTACGAGGTCTCTTTTGACATAAGTTGTTAAAATATGTTTCAATTATTACAAATTTATCATGTGAATCCTAATTTAAACAATAACTTATTCATTTTTATTTCCTTGTCATTTACCTTAATTTTGAACAATATGAGATTTTGTCTAAAAATTCGTCGCATCTAGGTTAGACCACATTGATCGAATCCCAGCTCGACCAAGCTTATCAAATTCGATATTTATTCCTAATTCTTCCTAACCGATTGATTGCTATTATAAAGTTTACTAAAATATATATATATATATATATTTCTTTTTAATTATTATTTATTTTATAAAAGATCATGTTATTATATATATACATATATATATATATATATGTTTCACATATATCTATATTTATTATTTTATTTATGTTATAAATCAACACGCATCTCGAGGCATTCTCGAGATGCGTGTGTGCACATCTCGAGACAATTTTACACCTCAAATTTTTACACTTTCATAGTCATAATATGCAGCAATGGCAATTAAAATTCTTATAGATTTAAGCATGGCTACTGGCGAAAAAGTTTCATCATAATCAACACCTTGAGTCTGCCTGAAACCTTTTGCTACAAGTCTTGCTTTAAAAGTATGCACTTTGCCATCCATGTCAGTTTTCTTCTTGAAAACCCATTTACATCCAATGGTCTTACCACCTTCAGGTAAATCAACCAAGTTCCAAACTTGGTTATCATACATGGATTGCATCTCGAGTTCATGGCGCTTAGCCATTTATCCGAGTCCGGTCCAGACATAGCCTCCTGATAAGTGGTGGGCTCATTTTGGTCTATAAGCAACACATCACGACTATCAGTGATGAGAAATCCGAATCTCTCTGGCTCATGTCATACCCTACTAGATTTACGTGGGCCTTGTGTCACTTGTGGAGGTTCAACTGGTTCGGAACGTTGTTGAACTTCCAGTAGCGGTTCAGCGTTTACCTGTGATTCTTGAACTTCTTCAAGATTTATTTCTCTCCCACTAGTGTCTTTTGAAATAAACTGTTTTTCCATAAATTCACCATACCAAGCAACAAACATTTTGTTCTCAGCGGGATTATAAAAGTAATATCCTTTTGTTTCCTTAGGATACCCCACAAATAAACACTTGTCGATTTAGGTGCTAGTTTTTCTGAGACTTGTGACTTTACGTAAGCCTCACAACCCCGAATCTTAAGAAAAGACAAACTAGGTCTCTTCCCGTACCATATCTCATATGGTGTTTTATCAACCGCTTTAGAAGGAACTCGATTTAGAGTGAAAGCTGCAGTTTGTAATGCATAACCCCAAAAGGATAATGGAAGATCTGCATGACTCATCATAGATCAAACCATATCTAATAAGGTTCGATTTATCCTTTCAGAAACTCCATTCCATTGTGGAGTTGCTGGTGGAGTCAATTGGGAGATAATCCCACAATTTCTAAGATGATCATCAAATTCTTGGCTTAAATACTCACCACCTCGATCCGATCGAAATGTTTTGATAGTTTTACCAAGTTGATTCGCACTTCATTTTGAAACGTTCGAAACATCTCAAATGATTCACTCTATGTTTCATAAGATATACATAACCATATCTCTTGAAATCATCGGTAAATGTAATGAAGTCGATAACCTTATCTAGCCATTGTGTTTATAGGACCGCATACATCGGTATGTATTAGACCCAATAAATCACTTGCCCTTTCACTGTATCCAGTAAAGGGACTTTCAGTCATCTTGCCTAGTAAACAAGATACGCATGTTTCATATGTTTCTAAATCAAATGAATCTAGAAGCCCATCTTTATGGAGCTTCGTTATGCATTTCTCGTTTATGTGCCCGAGACGACAATGCCAAAGATAGGTTTGATTACAGAAATGACAATTTTCTTCCTTTTCTTTTTGGTGTTTTGAAGCGAGGACAGTGGGGCTTGACTTGTTTCATAGGCTTTGCGCAGGTGCAACAACATCCTTGGCAACTCTAGCCTTGCCTTTGCCTTTCTTCTTCATTCCCTTTCCCTTTTGGACCATCAACACATTACTAAACGGTTTCTTGATATTTTGTTCAGCAGTTTTGAGCATCAAATGCAACTCTGAAATTGATTTCTCCATATTATTTATATTGTAGTTCATCACAAATTGTGAGTAACTTTCTGGTAATGAATTTAGGATCAAATCCGTAGCCAACTCTTGGCTTACGGGAAATTCGAGTCTATCAAGCTGGTCAACATAGCCCTTCATCTTCAGAACATGAGGACTAACTGACGCACCCTCAGTCATCTTGCAAGAATGTAGGTTTTTAACTGTCTCGAACCTTTTTTGCCTAGCTTCTTTGTTGGAACATTTCCTTCAGCGTTATAGCCATGTCGTAGGCTTCCATTAGTTCCATGTCCTTCTCAAGTTCAGGGAACCATAGTTGCCAAGATAATACATGCAACATCAGTAGAATCGTTGACATGCTTACTATGCGCATCCTTCACATTTTTCGTAGCATTGGCTGGTGGGTCCTTAGGGATTGAAGCATCCAGGACATACAACTTGCGTTCATGCTTAAGAACAATTCTCAAGTTTCTGAACCAGTCAAGAAAATAAGTCCCAGATAGCTTATCCTTCTCAAGGATGGATCGCAGTGACAGGGGATTATTGTTACTTGAAGAGGCCATTGATCTACAATAAAGATTATGCAAAGTTTATTTTAGTATAGAGGAATAGACTCCCACTAAATTAACAACCCTCCTAAAACGTACTGTTTATTTAGGGGACTAAAATCCATATTTCACATAATTCTGTGACAGCTATGGCATGAAACACAAAACTAGATTATTTAGGTAGGTAACAATTACCAATTACATCTTATGTAATTTTTAGATCCTTTTATGAGATATGGGACATCTTATGTCTTAGCATGTTTTTATCTCATCATTTGCCTAAAGCTCAAAACTATTTTGATGGCTTTATTAAGTCGGACCATTTTAAACATTGAGGTAACTCTTACCCGACTTGTCTCACCAAGATAACACAATACACCCAACTATGGCTGAAACTATATTAGTGTGATCGAGGCCTTGACAAGTGTCTAAAATGGATGGCACGAGATTTAAAATTTAATAGAGGGATTTTATTCAGTTTTAGTGATTTTATGTAAATAATGAAATATCATATATTTTTATTGATTTGTTCAATCACTAAACAATTTGGAATTTTTTTTTTTTTTTTAGAAGACGAATCTCAATTCCGAAAATTAAAATTCGCTATAGAAAATCATAATTTTCACTGATTTTATTATCATAAATTAACCCCTTAATTTATCCGAAATTAAGTCAATTAAAACATTTTAATTAACCTGGGCCCACATCTAACTAATCATCTTATCCTAATCCAATTAGGATTTAAGATATTTGAATCCTAGTATATCACAAATAACAAGATTCTTGATATTTATCTCATATTCTAATTTGATATCTATCTTTATCAAATAGAGAACTTCATAACAAAATAGATATAACAAGATAAATAATTAATTTCGAAAATTAATTATTTATTTTGGATTTAAGATATTTGAATCCTAGTATATCACCAATAACAAGATTCTTGATATTTATCTCATATTCTAATTTGTTATCTATCTTTATCAAATAGAAACTTCATAACAAAATAGATATAACAAAATAAATAAATAATTCCGAAAATTAATTATTTATAAATAAATAATTCCGAAAATTAATTATTTATAAATAAATAATTCCGAAAATTAATTATTTATAACTAAATAATTCCGAAAATTAATTATTTATAAATGAATAATTTCGAAAATTAATTATTTGCAATTTCGGTCCTCATCCAAATAATCACAAACATGTAATTGAATCATGAACTACTATCCCAATCGAACCTAATGGTGTCATGGATTACAGAACACGAAATTCAATTCATTAAAATTATTTGAATTAACCTAACATGGTTACTAGCATGTACGAAACTAATTTTAATTAAATCACAAATATGTGTATCATATACACAAAACATGTAATAAATCTCAAAGACAACTTATGTATATCACATATACATCAACTATTAACATGCTTTCAATCATATATCATGTATATATCATAAGAAAACATGCAATGAATTTAATGGAATCGAACTCGAAGGCTCTGATACCACTGTTGGATTTTGGGGTTCATACGTAGCGGAGATTACAAAACAATTTTGACAAAACCCCAACAGGAACTGAATCTAATTCCATTAAAAACGTTTAAACCATGAAAACTCAATCATACCTTAGTCGCAATATACCTTTCTGAAGGTCGATCGATCTCTAAGGCGCGCCAACTTAACGACGCGCCTCTACCAGTAGTCCATACACGAACGGCGGCCGAGATTCAAAGTGCTAGCTTCGAGAGAATACCAAATCTTTTGTTTTTTTTTCTCCAAAACGATCCAGAGCATACCAAAAACCCTAAATCGTTTCTAAAACGAAAATAGAGTTTCGGCCTTTTTATCTTTCGTATGTGTATTCTAACTTAAAGCGTCTATTTATACAACCCTTGTATATAGACGGTTAAGTAAATTACGCATATACCCTTACTTAAAGAAGTATAAGTGTAATACACCACAAGGACGTTTCTGTCATGAATTTTATCACATAAAATTCGTTTTTCTGAATCATCTTAAAATCTCGCAAAACCATTCTTAGTGTGCGACCCAATAGGCTCATACAACGTTGGCAGTGTACCAAAACACATTTTGGTATACAAGTCATAAGCAGTCTCTAGCAAGACATTATGACTACCCAAGTTGTACGAATATCAAATCGATACAACCTAATCAATAGTGTATATAACATCCTTTTGTCACACGATATCCTTTTGATCAAACATAAGGCATGGAATTGTCATCCAACATGTTCAATCGTACTAGTCTCGATCTCTAAGTAGACTGAAAACATCCAAGTGACATTGATCAATATCAATTCACTTAAACTAGGCCTTTTAACAGTCTAACGCATCGAGGGATCCACTGGATATCTCTTTTTATATGAGAGGAACAAATTCTATCTTGATTACACAACTTCATCACATTGCTCACACGGTAACCAATCACAACCTTTATAATCATCCGGTTAAAGACAATGTTTGATTGTGTCAAATTATTGTGTTCCTAATGCTGAAGTCTCTGGCAATCTCAAGTCAGAGGACTGAAAAATATACCTATCATGAGAAACATGAAGGTCACCCAAGAGGGGGGGTGAATTGGGTTACCGAGTAGTTATTGCCCTTTTAAAAATTTATGCTCAAATTACAACTATAATGCATACACTATCAATGAATATATATATATATGCTATGCAAGTGATTGGAATGGAAGAGATGGAAAGTGACACACAATTTATAGTGGTTCGATCCAACGATCTACGTCCACTACCTAACCTCCCCGGTTAGGATTTTTAACCCCCACTTATATTGCAAATAAGTGTTACAACCTAAGCATACAAGCCTAGAGTGCCTAATTACAATTAGGACTTCCCACCTAGCCGCAACTAGGATTTGTGCCCTTCCCACCTAGCCTCAACTAGGATTTTTCCTTTGACTTAGATTCCACTAAGTCTTACAATCATACAAATACAATAAGTTTGCTTTGGAAAATAAAGATATACACTTTACAACAAAAGTGGTATCAAATTCAAACACTAGCAAGCCACCTAGAGCCTAACAACTCTTATGCATGCAAGTATTAGAATGAATGGAATATGCACATATGCCACTTGGTTTTATTTGCAAATTCCGGTTGTGAAATCGTTCTAAAAACTTGATATGTTAATGTAAAACCGATTTCAAGTCTAAGAACAATAGTTTAACAAAATTCAAGTTTAAGTGCAAAACTTTTGTTCAAATCAATCTTAGGGTTTGATAAAATAAATTTCAAGTACAAAAACCCGAGAGAAGATGTTCAAACACACACCAAAATGATTTTCAAATCAAACACACAAAAATATGTAGATTGAGCACAAGTAAGATTGTAGATCTAGAAATTTCTTACAACCAAAAGAATGACAAAAGAGATCAGCTCTGGGTGATTCTTGAACTCCTTTTGAAAGCCTCAAATGTCTTTGGATTTGTGAGCTAAAGAACAAAACTAAGATCTCTCTTGTTTCTTCACAAAAATCTGATTTCTACCTTGTAGATCTATTGATTTTGAGTGTGTTTTCTCTTGTTATTGTTAACACCATGTTCTTGGTGGTTTTATAGTGCTAGGTATTCCATATGACCGTTTTGTGACCGTTCTAGGGATCCAAGGGTCCAAAATGGATCAAAAATTCAAATTAAAGTTGGTCGAAAAAAGTCGGCAGCGGGCGCACTTAGCGCGCTAATATCGTGCGTTAGCGCGCTAACTCTGTCTTAGCGCGCTAATGAAATTATTAGCGCGCTAACCTCGTGGACTTCGAATAATTATTCGTCCCTTTGTGTTAGCGACCCTTAAACTTGTCCGGGACCTAACCAACCCTTATATAACATGTTATACATGTTTATTATGAGTCATTAAGCTTACTTGGGTGGTCCGGATAATTTTACAAACCCCGAAAAACGGAAATTCAAAGTTTCACAACTTATTAGGGGCTTTCTGCAAATTTTCGCTTTTCTTTTTGAATACCTTTGAAAAACGAGTTTTTCTTTTTCGAAAACTTTTATAATGAACTCTAATATGCAAATGACTATTCACACAAAGTTTTCACATTGTTTAAACTCATAGACCTAGTTATGTGTTTAAATTCCATTTTGAGACTTGGAGTAAACTTATAACTTTGAAAAATGGTTTAAGAAACATGATGTATGCATGGACTAATGCATTTGGCTTGCGTGAAAGAATTTGTATACCTTACATTGAAATTACAAATTGCGGCTTGAACTTTCATCTTCATTTCTTCATTAATGCCGAGTCTTGAACTTGTATTTCTTGAGAACCCTTGATATGTTGTTTTGCATCCTTTAACAAAAACTGAAATACACTGGATGTTTAGTTAGTACATTTTCACCTTGTTTGTTTCCATCAAAATCTCGGTCGGAGTGTGAGTGACTAACCATTTAGTCCAACAATCTCCCCCTTTTTGATGATAACAAACAATGTGAACTTTAAAGATGTAAAACGTAATCTAAATGTATATCGCATTCATGATTTTATACTTCATATATGCAAGTTCAAAACACATCAACCTTTTCAAGTTCAACCACATTTTTCTCCCCCGTTTGATACCATCAAAAAGTGGGGTCAAGCATCCCCATAAATAAACACAATAGAAATAATACGAGAGAAATATACTCTCCCCTCACTTTATGCATATCAAGAAACAATAGACGGAAGCGATATAAATGCATAGACGATAAAACATAGTGAAGCAAGAAATATCCATATAGAAAACTCAGAGATACGCAAAAAAAAAAAATTCATGATATGGATAGCATAAAGAAATGAGAGCATAATTGTGGCTTAAACCTGAGTTTGACAAAATAAATAAAAACATCTAAGACTAACATATTTGAACCTAATGCTCATCTAGATGTGAGTTTTGAGGGTAAAAACGAATTTATAGACGCTTTGCGAACGACATTAGCGCGCTAATAGTGGCATTTAGCGCTAATTCCTCTCTGGAGTTTTTCGGTCACATTGAGGGAATTTAGCGCGCTAATTATAAATATTAGCGCGCTAATTCCTCTCTGAATTTTTTGACAAAAAATTTGGATTTTTGCAATATAGCTCCGATTCTCCTCAAACTTCATGGACACTTCACTAACACCATATAAAAAGGTTTGGAATAGCTAAAACATATGTAGAAGGTCCGATTCTCGAAACATGCCTAACTCACGCCGAATTTTAGAAAATTGTTCTCTAGGCAAAGGCTTAGTGAATATATCGGCTAGTTGATCCTCTGTGGGCACATGGATGAGTTTAACATCGCCCTTTTGGACGTGATCACGAAGAAAATGGTGTCTAATCTCAATATGTTTTGTTCTTGAGTGTAACACCGGATTTTTCGATATGTTTATCGCACTTGTGTTATCACAATAGATTTCAACACCCAACTAGGATTTGATAATCCCGAAGTTGTTGTTTCATGTATAGAACTTGAGCACAACAACTCCCTACAGACACATATTCGGCTTCCGCAAGTAGATAAAGCAACGGAATTTTGCTTTTTGCTTTGAACCATGAGATAAGTGAATTTCCTAGCAAATGACAAAATCCGGAAGTCCTTTTCCTATCGACTAGACTTCCCGCATAATCAGAGTCAACAAAACTGCGGAGTTCAAAACTCTTAGTTTTGTTGAACCACAATCCTAAGTCTTGTGTTCCACTTAGATATCGAAATATGCGCTTTACACATTTTAAGTGGGACTCCTTGGGATCGGATTGAAATCTAGCACATAAGCACACACTGAACATAATGTCGGGTCTACTAGCGGTCAAGTATAGGAGGCTACCTATCATTCCACGATAAAGTTTAGGATCTATGGGTTTTCCTAGTTGGTCTTTATCCATTTTGATGGTGGAACTACTAGGAGTGTCACATGCTTTCAGATTTTCGAATTTGAATTTCTTTAACATGTCCCTCACATATTTTGCTTGATTTATAAAAATGCCATGTTTGGATTGCTTTATTTGCAAGCCTAGAAAGTATGTTAGTTCTCCCATCATGCTCATTTCAAATTCATTTGTCATTAATGATGAGAATTCATTACATAGACTTGTGTTGGATGACCCAAAAATGATATCATCAACATAAATTTGAACAAGTAACATATCATGTTTTTCGATCAAAATGAACAAAGTGGGATCTAGCGTTCCTTTCTTGAATCCTTTTTCAAGTAGGAATGCACTAAGTCTGTCATACCAAGCTCTAGGAGCTTGTCTTAGTCCATACAAGGCTTTTTGAAGATGATATACATGACACAGGTGTTCATGATCTTCAAAACCCGGTGGTTGTTCTACATATACTTCTTCATTAATGAAGCCATTTAAGAATGCGCTTTTAACATCCATTTGATATAGTAGAAACCCATTGTAGCAAGCATAAGCAAGTAACATTCGAATTGCTTCTAGTCTTGCTACGGGTGCAAAGGCTTCCTCATAATCAATTCCTTCTTCTTGATTGTAGCCTTGTGCAACCAACCTAGCCTTGTTTCTTACAATTTCACCTTTTTCATTCTTTTTGTTTCTAAAAACCCATTTGGTGCCTATGGTTGTGTGGTCCTTGGGTCTAGGTACTAATGTCCATACCTTGTTCCTAACAAAGTGGCTTAGCTCCTCTTGCATAGCCATTACCCAAAATTCATCTCCTAAGGCATCATCTATCTTAGTGGGCTCGGTTTGTGATACAAAAGCTATATGTCCTTCATCTCGATGTAATGTGGACCTAGTGATTACTCCTTTGTTTGGATCACCTATTATTTGTTGGGATGAATGGCCAATTAGAAGTCTTGAATTCTTAGGCGCACTAGTGTCCGATTCTTTACATGCCTCAACTTCTTGACTATTTGAAGTTTGTCCTAGGGTGTCATCATCTTCATCATCGATCCTCAATTTTTCCAAGTTTTGCATCATCTTAACTTTGGGATCCACTTCATCAAATTTCACATGGATAGACTCTTCTATGGTTTTGGTTGATCTATTGAACACCCTATATGCTTTGTTTGTGCATAGAGTAGCCAAGGAAAGTACATACCTTTGACTTTGGGTCAAATTTGTCTAATTGATCCTTATCATTTAGAACATAGCAAGTACAACCGAACACCTTAAAGTAACTTATGTTGGGCTTTCGGCCTTTCCATAGTTCATAAGGAGTCTTTTTCACTTGCTTTCGGACATTTACTCTATTTATAACATAGCATGCCGTGTTAATGGCTTCGGCCCAAAAGTGCTTAGCTATGTTGTACTCATTTAGCATAGTCCTACATATCTCTTGGAGTGTCCTGTTTTTCTTTCAACAACTCCATTTTGTTGGGGTGTTCTAGGAGAGGATAATTGGTGTGTATAACCTTGTTTAGCACAAAAATCCTCCAAGTTTCTATTTACAAACTCACCACCTCTATCACTTCTAATGATGGTGATTTTGTATCCCTTTTCATTCTCAACTAAAGCACAAAATTTTACGAACACATCAAACACTTCATGCTTATGAGAGAGAAAATACACCCATGTATATCTAGTAAAATCATCAACAATGACAAAGCAATATGATTTACCTCCTAGGCTTTGTGTTTGGGTGGGTCCGAACAAATCCATATGGATAAGTTCTAAGGCTCGAGTCACATCACTTGTTACTTTCGTCTTAAATGACGATTTCACTTGTTTACCGAGGATACAAGGTTCACACTCCTTGTCTTTCTTAAACGTGCATTTGGGTAGACCCTTAACTAGATCATGCTTAGTCAATTTTGACAAGTTCTCCATGCTAGAATGTCCTAATCTACGGTGCCACAACCATGCATCACATTCACTTTGTGCACTCAAACATGAAACATTTTGCATATTCATCTCATCAAAGTTAATGGCATAAACATTTTTATCTCTATATGCGGTAAATAAGGTTTCATGCTTCTCATTCCTAACAATACATTTCGATGATTCAAACATAACATGAAATCCTTTGTCACACAATTGACTAATACTAAGCAAATTATATTTCAATCCATCAACAAGATAAACGTTAGAAATAGAAAGTGAATTGTTACCGATGGTTCCGAGACCAATAACTCTTCCTTTGTTGTTGTCTCCAAATGTAACCTTTCCACCATCATGCTTTGCTTTAGTTCAATAAATTGATGTGCATCTCCGGTCATGTGTCTTGAGCACCCGCTATCCAAGTACCATGGGGTGCTCTTCCTCGCATCCTACACAATGGGAAACACACTAGATTTTGGTACCCAAACACCTTTGGGTCCGAGAATGTTAGTGTAGTAAACATTTTTAACTACCCATGCTAGTCTACCCACTTTGGCCTTTTGTAATGCACATTTCCCGACCACATGAGTCTTGTTGCATTTAGAGCATCTACGATCATCATTTAGCAATTTCTTGTAACTTAACAAGTTTGCTCCATAACCTATGCCTCTTTTGTTGAGTGCACGTCGTTGTGCTCCCAACATCATGTCAAACATTTCTTTACCATTTGTAAACTTATGCACCGTGCTAGTCAAGTCCTCTACTTCCTTGACTAAAGCATCTCTCTCTCTCTATGACTTCATTTAAGTCACTTTGGAGATCATTAATGGTCTCATTTTGTGACTCTATTTCACTAATTGCAATGGTCAAGCTCTTTTTGAGTTGTTTGGTCTTTTTGACCTCCTTTTCCAACTCTTTCCTAAGCTCATCAAGATTTGGAACATCATCCAAATCATCAACATCATCAAAGTTAAAAGAGTTAGAATTTACCTCGCCTTGTGCCATGAGACAAAGTATTGCCTTCTCACTTTCCGATTCGGATTCCGAACTTGATGATGATGAGTCATCCCAAGTTGCTTTGAAACTCTTCTTTCCTTTATTCTTGTCAAACACCTTCTTGGATTTGCAATCCGCCTTGATGTGACCCGGTTTGCCGCAACCGAAAGCATATGGTTTCATTTGATTTTACTCCCTTGCTTCCACTTCGAAACTTCTTCTTATACTTGTCTCGCTTGTACATGGCCCCTGTTGAGCTTTCTTGAGAGCATAGCTACTTCCTCCTCAAGATCATTGTCATCACATGATTTTTCATTTTCAATGATCTCTACCGATGCACTAGGGGAGCTATTTGCCTTCAAGGCGATATCTTTTCTTGAACTTTTAGTACCTCCACTTAATGCTTCCAATCTTGCTCGGTCTTTAAGTTCAAATTCATGGACCGTTAGCTCTCCACACAATGCATCAAATGTGTAATCTCCAAGATTTTGTGCCGATTGGATTGCATACTTCTTGGCATCCCATTCCTTAGGCAAGCCTCTAAGGAATTTATACACCGAGGTTTCTTGATCATAATTTTTTCCAAGATTCTTGATCTCATTCAATAGTTTAGTGAATCGAGTGATGGCGGTGGCTATGTCTTCATCGGACCCAACTCGGAAAGTTTCATAGTGCTCCTCAAGAATTCTTAACTTGGTCTTCTTCACTTGCATGGTACCTTCATAGTGTACCCCAAGCTTCTCCCATACTTCCTTAGCCGTTTGACAAGCACTTACTCGGTTAAATTCATTTTCACTTAGCGCACAAAATAAGTGATTCATGGCTTGATCATTTGAGAGCTCAATCTTTATCTCCTCGGCGGTGTACTCTTCCAAGGGCTTATCCGGTGGAGTGTAGCCTCTTTCAATTGCATTCCATAAGAATCTATTTTGTGCTCTAATGTAGAATTTCATTCTCACTTTCCAATGAGCATAGTTAGTTCCATCAAAATACGGAGGCCTACTCGAAGAGTTGCCTTCCCGAAGCGAGCCGGATCTAAGGTTTGCATCCTTGCACAAAAAGAACACTCAAAGATACGTTAGTAATACTTTGAGCAATAACCCGCTCTGATACCAATTGAAGGTCACCCAAGAGGGGGGGTGAATTGGGTTACCGAGTAGTTATTGCCCTTTTAAAAATTTATGCTCAAATTACAACTATAATGCATACACTATCAATGAATATATATATATATGCTATGCAAGTGATTGGAATGGAAGAGATGGAAAGTGACACACAATTTATAGTGGTTCGATCCAACGATCTACGTCCACTACCTAACCTCCCCGGTTAGGATTTTTAACCCCCACTTATATTGCAAATAAGTGTTACAACCTAAGCATACAAGCCTAGAGTGCCTAATTACAATTAGGACTTCCCACCTAGCCGCAACTAGGATTTGTGCCCTTCCCACCTAGCCTCAACTAGGATTTTTCCTTTGACTTAGATTCCACTAAGTCTTACAATCATACAAATACAATAAGTTTGCTGGAAAATAAAGATATACACTTTACAACAAAAGTGGTATCAAATTCAAACACTAGCAAGCCACCTAGAGCCTAACAACTCTTATGCATGCAAGTATTAGAATGAATGGAATATGCACATATGCCACTGGTTTTATTTGCAAATTCCAAATTGTGAAATCGTTCTAAAAACTTGATATGTTAATGTAAAACCGATTTCAAGTCTAAGAACAATAGTTTAACAAAATTCAAGTTTAAGTGCAAAACTTTTGTTCAAATCAATCTTAGGGTTTGATAAAATAAATTTCAGTACCAAAACCCAGAGAAGATGTTCAAACACACACCAAAATGATTTTCAAATCAAACACACAAAAATATGTAGATTGAGCACAAGTAAGATTGTAGATCTAGAAATTTCTTACAACCAAAAGAATGACAAAAGAGATCAGCTCTGGAGTGATTCTTGAACTCCTTTTGAAAGCCTCAAATGTGCTGGATTTGTGAGCTAAAGAACAGCAACTAAGATCTCTCTTGTTTCTTCACAAAAATCTGATTTCTACCTTGTAGATCTATTGATTTTGAGTGTGTTTTCTCTTGTTATTGTTAACACCATGTTCTTGGTGGTTTTATAGTGCTAGGTATTCCATATGACCGTTTTGTGGCCGTTCTAGGGATCCAAGGGTCCAAAATGGATCAAAAATTCAAATTAAAGTTGGTCGAAAAAGGCGTGATCGCACTTAGCGCGCTAATACTGTGCGTTAGCGCGCTAACTCTGTCTTAGCGCGCTAATGAAATTATTAGCGCGCTAACCTCAGGGACTTCAGAATAATTATTCTGTCCCTTTGTGTTAGCGACCCTTAAACTTGTCCGGGACCTAACCAACCCTTATATAACATGTTATACATGTTTATTATGAGTCATTAAGCTTACTTGGGTGGTCCGGATAATTTTACAAACCCAAAACGGAAATTCAAAGTTTCACAACTTATTAGGGGCTTTCTGCAAATTTTCGCTTTTCTTTTTGAATACCTTTGAAAAACGAGTTTTTCTTTTTCGAAAACTTTTATAATGAACTCTAATATGCAAATGACTATTCACACAAAGTTTTCACATTGTTTAAACTCATAGACCTAGTTATGTGTTTAAATTCCATTTTGAGACTTGGAGTAAACTTATAACTTTGAAAAATGGTTTAAGAAACATGATGTATGCATGGACTAATGCATTTGGCTTGCGTGAAAGAATTTGTATACCTTACATTGAAATTACAAATTGCGGCTTGAACTTTCATCTTCATTTCTTCATTAATGCCGAGTCTTGAACTTGTATTTCTTGAGAACCCTTGATATGTTGTTTTGCATCCTTTAACAAAAACTGAAATACACTGGATGTTTAGTTAGTACATTTTCACCTTGTTTGTTTCCATCAAAATCTCGGTCGGAGTGTGAGTGACTAACCATTTAGTCCAACAAAACAACTATGACTTAATCCATGTGATGTTCTCATAGCTGGTCGGTCCAGTACTTTGTTCCTTAACAAGTACTCGTGATCTTGATTCGTATCCCTATACGTATAATCATCATATGATCATCAATCAAGACTCACACTAGTCTTAATTCATTATAGTTCCCGGTATAATGATCGACTAGGGACATTTAGAATATTTATGTAAATACCCATGGATCTTATTATAATGTAAACATGCAAATTAATTATAATAAACAGCAAATGAAATCCTCTATTTTATTAACTAAAAGTATTCATAAAGACATATAATGGATTGACCTAGGGCACATGCTCCAACAGAACACACATACGAAAGATTAAGGGCCAAAACTCTATTTTCGTTTAGAAACGAATTAGGGTTTTCTGGTACGCTCTGGATCATTTTGGAGATAAACAAAAAGGTTTGATATTCTCTTAAAGCTAGCACTTCGAATCTCGGCCGTCGTTCGTGTGTGAACTGCTGGTAGAGCGTGTTCGTCATTGGCAACACCTTAGAGATCGATCAACCTTCAGAAATGTATTTTGCGATAGAGGTATGATTAAGTTTTCTTGATTTAAATGTTTTAATGGAATTAGATTCGGATCATGTTGAGGTTTTTGTCATAAATGTTTTGTAATCTCCGCTGCGTACGAGCCCCAAAACCCAACAAGTATCTACTGCTAGAGTTGTTGTCATAGGTGTCGCAAGTACGATCGGCACTAAGGTTGGTACAGTAGTCGCAGTTGGACCAGATGTCTGAGCTGGTTGTGCCGGTGGAGCAAATCGAGAAGTAATCAATGCGATGAGCTCCGCCAATTGCTGACCCAGAGTAGCGACACGATCAGAAAGCCTCTAGAAATCCTCCGCTGATGGTATCGAAGGCTGCCTACCACTCGCACCGGCATCATTGCTATCGCATGAGTCTGCCATCTCCGACTGCAAATAGATAACGAACGCGAATCAGCTACTACGTGAATAACACATATATACACATAACAAAAGTAACATGTATATCACAATATATCAAATCCCCAACTCACGTTCACTCGCTTCCCAACTAATAGTTTATAGGCGAGGATCATCTGGTTTTCCACATCTACCTACGATTTTCTAGCTTCTACAGTTTCTTAAATCAATTAGTTATTTATTGCTGAATAAGGTAGGTCGTTCACTACATATTGTAGTTGTGGTATCATATTGTAGAATCTCCAATTTCTACAATCTTACATTTATCAAGCTTCGGTAAGTCATATAATTATCTAAAGTTGGTTCTGATACCACCTATGATGACCCCTTCTCCAAATAAAGGCACCGTCCGGCCTAATCCCTTAATTAAGCCCCAATCTCCCATATAGGACCTAATAAGGAACTAGTCAGCCTTATTTAAACACCTAAACACCTACCAATTATGATACCACCTATAGTTACCTAGCTAGTTCTACTGACTAACTAATGGTTGTCTATAAATAAGAGTTAATTTAAATTTTTTATTTACTATTCAGCAGAAGTCTTCTTAAGTTACTAGTGGACATAAGGCCTAAACTATTGTGTAAAAATTAGGAAATAGAGATCACATGCATATATAAACAGAAATGGTGATATATATATAAAATGTGTCTGATCAGATGTTCCTATCACTCAACCCAAAAATAAAATATCATGTATATAAAAAATGTAATACAAAAGAATGCAAAACGTACAAAAATATGTCGTAGCAGTCTTTCACTGGCTCAAAGGTAGTCGCCAATCTTCTCTTTGCATGGTCTGCTACTCGGCCGATCTGCTCCCACCGTCACAAACTAGACGGTGAGTACATGAAATTATTTAAGTAATACTGAGAGACATTTACCCACATTCCCAAACAAGCAACAAGTATCAAATGGCATAATTTAAATAGCAACTATACTGAAAGAAACATCATGCAAAAAGACACATGAGTTAACCAAATATGAAACTGACTCAAGGCTAAGTAGTAATGGATTAGGGTCGGTCGGCCATGATATTCATCGCATTAGCCTTTCCACTACAATTTGAGCTCTGCTCTATAAGATTTCATTACAAAACATTGTGCTCTATATCATAATTTCAAAAGGTCGTACTTACGATTACGCCTTTTCTATTCCAAATGAATTAGTCGTCATCGGAATGTATAGTTGCTAACATACCCAAGTTTAAAAACTCGTCATGTTCACCCATGTTATTCTTTCCCCAACAAACCCCGAGGTCTGGTTACCCTGTTCGAAGCACATTACCCCGTGTGTCATGCAAGGTAGTGGAGAAATTTCCTAACATCCCGGCAAGTCTAGTGACCCTGGCATGAAAGCTGAATTTCTATCATCAAATGACCCTAACCACAAGAACCACTTTCACCGTCAATAATGACTCAGTAATATAATTCAAGATATGTAACTGCACATTAATGCACAAAGGATAAGAGTCAAAATAAACAAACTAACCTAATAGCATGCTATATCACTGACTTCCACACATAACAATCAACATGAAAAAGTATAGGAATTGGAATCAATGATATACACAATAGAGTATGCTACGAATAACATCATAAAATGATAACTGAACAAGTCATAACATATGGATTTCAAAGGCAATTCAGTTCGAATAACCGATAATAAATAAATAAATGGAATGAAATGTAAATAAATGTCTCAAATCAGTTTACTTACATACACAACGATTCCTAAGCTATTCAGTTTTCCATCGCGTTGATGTACGCACCCAAAACCCCATAAGAGCTCCTTTACGGTCCTAACATTTGAGAATTTATCAATTTAGAGTCAAAATTAATTATTTTAATTTCTTAAATTGGTCAAAATCAATCAAAATCGACTTCGAGACCAATTTGCCAATTTCACACTTTTTGAAGTAAAATCCCTGTAAAAGTCGCGTCAGAAATTTCGAATATTTTATTTTTCATATCAATTTATCAATTTCTTGTTATTTTATCGAAATATAAGTTTTTGGAATTTTTTCTAATTGTTTTTGGAATTTTCCTGAATTCTTTTCTATTTTCTTGCATTTCTTTATTAAAAATCAGATTCATTTAATAAATAATTAAATATATATTATTTTATTGGGGTGGGTCCGGGTTAACCCGACCAGGTCCAGCCGGACCCGGGTCGGTCTGACCGGCTCCCCATCGAGTCAGGGTCGCCCGGCCGGCCCCACCGGGCTCGGGTCGGCCCGACCCAACACATATAGGTAGCCCAACCCGGGCTACCCATCTTCTTCCTCACCAGAGCACTTCGTGCTCTGGTTTTGAAATTTTTGTTCTTTTTTTTCATTTTTACTGGGGTTGGGCGTCCATCCCCAACCCTAAGTTGTGTTTCTGCAGGGGAGATGACTCCCCTACCGTCCCTAACGTCGAGCGACAACAGCAACCGCCAACTCAACAACAACAATCAACAACGACAACAACAAGACCAACAAAACTGAGTTTAACACCAACGAATATTAATTCGCATTGCTTCGAGTTCGTCGAGCTCTCCGTCTCTCACTCTCACGGTCTCTCTCTCTTTTTCTCTCTCCCTCTTTCTTTTTCTTCTTCTTCATTCCTGATTTTTCTTATCCTCTGTGCGTTTTTTGATTTTGAGAGATCAAAATAGGATAAGTTTTTAACTTTGGGGTGTAATTGACCCATATATATATATATATATATATATATATATATATATATATATATATATATATATATATATATATATATATGTTTGAGTTGGTGTGGCCACTTACGGAACACTAATTTCTAGCATTTTTTAATGTAATATAATGTAACTAATTACACTTACCCCACGAGCCGCTACCTCGGCCCACGTTGGCACGTGACTCGAGGCACGTCATCGCTCGTCTCGGTGTCTGCATACCCATAGAATTGACTTGGTAGTCTACACATATACAGTACACTAGACATATAACACACAAATATAACATTTACCTCTGCCACCGTGCCTCGATAGTGACACTATCACGCTGCGGGTCCCACATCATGGGTCATTTTGTCCTGATTAACGAAGTAAACGCGTATTAATTATTTGGGTCGTGACATCTATGATATGATTCAAGTCTTTTCTGAATATAGGTTTATCTTCTTCAAAACTTCCTTTTAATGGTACTGCTTTAATATTTTCTCTTATTTTAATGGGGGCTAATAGTGGGGGAGTCTGAATTTATTTTTCTCTTTTTGAGCCTTCCCAAACGGCATTAATTTTATTAATAACTTTAAGACAAGATTGAGCTAGATAATCAAATAATTGAATGTTCTGTTTTGTAGATTGTATATAAGCAAAGTGTTTTTCTCTAATAAGAACATATTGAGATTTAGAACATTTTTTACAAAATATCGGGGTCCATAGATGTTTAAGAAATTGATCTTTTAATTATTGATATTCTAAGACAAATGACTCTTCATTTTCTTCTTCACTAATCGTATGAGTTTGATAACCAATGAAGTCATTTATAGTTACATCATCATCAGAAGGTGTGACTGGATAAGCTACATGAGTGGGGATTCTAGATGTTGATGCTCTTGCGAGTTGGGATTCATATATTGGTTTTTCTATTGTACTAGGTATTGTTGAGCATTTTCTCACTACAAGAACATGGTGGAATAGCATCAAAAAATTGTAACAGACAGAATCTGTTGCTAAACCGCAACAAATTAGCAACAGTTCTGCATCAGACAGTCTGTTTGACTCGGTTGACCCAAAAGCAACAATTCAGTGACAGATTTGTGACAAAAGTTGCGACAAATTGTATGTTGTCACATATATGTCGCTGATTTCTCCCGTCATACATTTTCCGCTAAGGTTGTGATAGAATTGCTACAGATCAGCGACAGAATCAAGTCTGTCGTTGATCTGTAGCAAAGTAAAAAAAAGAGGCTGTGAAAGATCTTCTACAGATCAGCAACAACAACATAAAATTTTATTTTACTCTCTCTCCCTCCTCTCACGTGCTCTCTCTCTCTCTCCCATCTCAAACCAATCACTCTCTTATTCTCTCTCTACCCGAAACAACTCCTCCATCTCTCATTTTCTTTTCTCTCCTCCGCTACTCACAACTCTCATCACTCACCCGTCTCGGCCTCTTTGCGGCTCCAGCGGCCACCGTCGCCGATGACACTCTCCACCACTCTATGCTTCTCTCTCGACGCCGGTGACCACCCCCACTCGGGCGTTGGTGGAGCAAGTTTTTGGCGGTGGTGAGGGAGGGGGACTGGTATTCGATGACGGTGGTGGTGTTGTCGAATAGGGCGCTGGTGGAGGCCGTGGCGGAGCAGTTTTTGGCGGCGACGAAGGTGGGGGACTGGTATTCTTTGAGGCGTTGACTGTGGTGTTGTCGAAGGGGGCGTTTGGCGGTGGCGACGATGTTATTGAAGGGGTGTTGGCATTGCCAGAGGCGTTGACATAATTGCGGGGCGATGTAGTACCGGGAGGGAGGCTCATCGGCGTCGAAGAGGTTGTGGGTTTAGTCGGGAGTCACGAGAACTCGGTGGTGTAGGGTTTTGTGTAGGAGGTGTCGATTTCATTGTTGAGTCGGCGACTCGCTCGCTTGCCGCGGCCCCATCGGTCGGGAGGAGAGCTTCGGGCTTGTGAGCGGCGGCGAGCCGCTCGCTTTCGCGATGATAATTTGACTGGCGCCTAACTTGGTGGATGAGATCAGGCACGTGGAGGCCGAGGGGGGACTCCTAGGATCAAATTCGATTCCAATGCGAATAATCCATCTGGAAATGTAAGTCATTTTCGGTTCAATTCACCCGAATTGGGAATTTCAATTGCTCAATTTCTTAGTTTTATTGTTTGAATTGTGAATACTTAATTTCGATTCCGATAATTTTGTGATTCCGACTTTGGGAATTCAATGCTAGTTCGACTTTATAAATACTTTTAGGTTATAATGGAATTCCCTTTTTTAAGACAATGTGGACGATTGCAGAAATTAGGGCTGCTGCCGTGACAATTCATTACATTTGAATGGTAGATAAATAGATAGTTCTAACTCGAAAGACTGGAACGCCATGGTCATCCTAATTGCTTCATAGTGGATTAGCTAATTTAGATAGCTACTCAATTGTTTGTTCTCTAGCTCAGTGTATATCACTGGGGAGTATCATTTTTGTGATAGAGTGAAGTACCGTAAATTCTTGTTCTTTTCAAGTTTATCTGCCTATGATAAATCTGTCATTAGTGTATTGATTTGAATTATAGAGAAAAACCCAAATTAGGCAACAACAAAATTTATTTTTATCGTCTGCTTTGGCGCTACATTAATATGTTTCATGCGGTTATTTTTGTTTTTAGCCATCATTTCAATTTCATTATTTAAAGTTTTAATCTTTTTTTCCAGTGAATGTTTTTCTTTTACTCATATTCGAAACTATTTATAAATGTAGGTTGTTTGCATCGTATGATTTGTTTTATGCTTCATCTAAGGATTTCAAACTTAAGTATTATTAATCCAAATTAAACTTTTCAGGTTAGTGAAGCCCAAGGTAGCAGGTTGAGAGACAGATTCCAACTTATTCACCTTGGCCTCATTGTACTAGGTGAACTCAAGATACATACACTATTTTATTGTGTTCATCTTTTTCTCTAATGTATTTTTGGACCTCGGAAGAAATTGAGAAAAAAAATAATCTATTTATCTGGGATCATGAAGATTTTATTCTCCATATATGTAATGAGATTTCCCTTCTATCAACTAGCTAACACATATAAACACCTACTTGTAAGGATTGTTAATGTATGTTAAATAATCTATTGGTCTTACGTTTTTATGCATGTTCCTAATTAACACGGGTTGGCTGCAAAATGTTACCTCTCTTATCACCTTGGCCACCTCTTCTCTTGCAATCCTTCATTCCTCACCATCTCCTCCACATCCCTTCACTCTATTTGCTTCCAATCCTACACCTAACTCCACCATCAATCTTGCATTCATTAGTTGATCAATGTGCATAGACATAGCTATAATGGGCTCTCCAAATAAGGTTCCTCATGTGTGTCTCTACATCTTTAACCAACCTCTTTTCAAGTATATTTGTATATTTTTTATGTTCTATTTCAATGTGTTAGGTTTCATTCAATAATTAATGTCACGAGAAGGACTTGGTCCATTCGTAATAGCCTATGTTCTTTCATTTACCTACCTTTCAATGTCTTCTATTCATGATTTTTCATGCAGTGGTAATTTTTGTGTGTGTGTATTGGCTAAGGGCTTGTCATTAACATTCTTTTTTCTAATTGTTCCTCTTTATTGATGTTATGTTGGACTTATGAACAAGGCTCTTCAGGTGTGTCTCTATTTCTCTTACCAATCTCTTTTCAACTACGTACATTTGTATATTTTTATTATTATTATTGCGTGCATAATGTTGATCATTGAGTTAGTCACTTTAGTTATCTATGACAACGTCTCTCTGACCTCCATATCACTTCACCATAGTTGTGGTACAAACATGTTAGAATTATTTTTCTTGGATTTGTTAAAAATAGTTTTATATTCTATTTCAATGTGTTGGGTTTCATTATACTTAAATGTCTTACTCATTAGATCAGGATTTGAGCATTACATTCTATTTTTTTCTTGGATTTGTTAAAAATAGAGGGTATGTGAACGGGTTTTTTTTATTTGTGCGTGAAGTTTTTTCTTTGGTTTTGGATGAGCAATATCCTATGTACATCATGGGTCCTTATCTCTATTTCTAATTCTAGAATTATATATATATATATATATATATATATATATATATATATATATATATATATATGTGTGTGTGTGTGTGTGTGTGTGTGTGTGTGTGTGTGTGTGTGTGTGTGTGTGTGTGTGTGTGTGTGTGTGTTTTGTTGGTGACAGATGTTTGGTCTTGTTTTATAATTACTCTTAGTAAGTTATTCGTCGGCATTGCGCCATGCTACCACTTATTCTATACTTCTATTAACCTATAATTTCTAGCTTGACTAGCTACCCGATGAAATGACACACTGATGCATGGTCTTTTATTTAGTATGTCATTAGCTTAGCGATTTCTTAAAGTCAATGTTTGCTGATTTTTTATTGATTTTAGTCTTGTATCGAGATAGTGTGCTCTCTTGCTACTTGCTAATATATGAATTTTGTTGGCCGCGGAGGGTGAAAAAAGCGATGCGGATCGAATTTGGGCAGTTGATTTTAGTCTTGTATCGATATAGTAACTCACACAATTAAGTTGGAACCTAATTTTATTTATATGATGCGAATCGAATTTCGGAATTCATTAGTCAAGTTTGTGTATGCTAACTCTTCATCCAAATAATGGCTTTCGGCCTTATTGTTTTGATAAAATAAATATTTGTATCTTTTAAATTGTTTTTGCAAATTTTGTTGCTAGACATTTCTTATTTTTACTTTTTACTATTTTCATAATTAATTAATTTAAAAATTACTTTTTACTGGATCTTAGTCACTTTAACAAAGAATGCATTTGTGACAAATACGACAATCTTGATTAGACACAATCAATGACACGTGACACGTCTGTCATTGAAACGACAACAGAGTTGCGATAGAACGCGTCTTTGCTGACTAGGCAAATCAGCGATAGGCAGTGTTTGTTGCTAAATAGCAACAGATTTGCAACAGACACGTCTTTGTTGATTGGACTTCGATCAACAATAGACCCGTTTCTGTTGATGTTCAGCGACGGATGTTTGTCACAAATCTGTCGTTGAACAGCAACAGAATACCAAATCTATTGTTGAGTTGCATCAGCAACAAAGAGTTTAGCAACAGCTACTATCTGTCGCTGATTTGTTGCAGAGTGGTTTAGCAACAGAACCGTACCAATTCAACATCAGATTAGTTTGTTGTTGATTTGATTTTTTTTTGTAGTGTTTAGAGGCAAAATATATTTCTACTAAACCGTCATCATGAGTTATTATTATATATATCCGATCATTTGTATTATCTATAGGATCTTCTTCTTTATTGGTATCTTATATTAGCCATGTTTTTGGTATATTAATATCTTTCCAACTTAGTTGCTTTCTTGTAATAACTTTATTCTCTATGTTTGTTAAAAATAAAATAGATGTGCCTATTTTGCAAACTAGTATAAGATATATGCATTAATATATAATAGATTCTAAAAGCAAATGCAATATTTGAACATACTCCTTTCATTTTACAACCTTTAGCATATAGACTTAATGTCATAGCTTCATGGGCAAATTGCTCATATAGCCTAATGTGAAATTAAGAAAACAATTTAAGAAAAATAGGACCTTCAGAGAGACTTCCTTCAATCATTCCTAGCAAAGAGTCATTAAATTATAAATGTATTTTATCGCGTATTAAAGCTAAAACGAAGGTATTATGTCCTAAAGCAGTCAAAGACTTTATTGCTACCTGTATTAATCCTATATGTAGATATTTATATCATTCTCTATAAGACTGAATTTTTTATGGAGAAATTAAATGTATTTCTTATCCTTCAGTATTACTTTCTACTTTCCTATACTCGTCCTTCTTTTTATGACGGTGGGTGTAGATCTATCGAGTAGCAGACTAGGTAAAGAGAAGATTTGCAACTACATCTGAGCCAGTAGAGCATTGATAAACCAAATTTTGTAAGTTTTGGTTTTTGATGTATTACTTTTATATGTAGTTCATATACTTTTAGGGTTGTATATTATGGGTTCAAAGACTAGTACCCTGACTAGACACATGATGATATATTATCACTATTTCATTATATATATATATATATACATGTGATCTTATTTTCAAGTTTTTCCACAATTGTTAGGCATCATATTAAAAGCTTATGCTAATTTGTTAAGACTTCCGCTACATAAACTTTAAGTAAGTAAAATTTTAATCAACTCTGATTTTTGAATTGACATAGAATAGGTAATTGCTTATTTGAAAAATTAATTGGTAAGTTATAAGGATTTTGAAAAGGCTGACTAATTCTTTGTTAAGTCCTACAGGATGAGGTTAGGGCTTAATGACGGGATTAGATCGGGCGGTGCACTAATTTGAGAAGGGGTCATCACACACACTTCACAACTCCATCTCTAACTCTTGTTCACTCGAGGCTAATCTAATGGTTCAAATTAACTAAATCAAAACATTCGGTTTATTTATATATATATATATATATATTTAGATATCAATCATCATTTCAGACATGGATGTCAACTCAGATCTACTTGGATGACGCGAGTAGGCTAAGACACATGTCGACCTAAGTACACTAGTAAATCGTGTGTTGTATTGTCTATTTGCGATGCATTTTATGAATTTAATTGCTAATACATCGTATATGTGTATGTTTATTGTTATATCGTGCAAGGTTGTGTGATGAGTAGTCACCTCAAAATGCATGTCAACACGAGTATCGAGAGGCGAATTATGAGTACAGTAGAAAAACTCATCAAATTCATAATAATATGATTAAGTAATCAAATAAAATGGGTAGTGTAACCATAGGCTAAGTCAAATAAATTAAAACAATAGGCTATGGCGTGCCTTGGAATGTGTGTCGAGATGCGAGGCACTGGGTATCGGGTAGTCAAAGTTAGTGGGACCATAAGTTGGTTAATTTTGATAAATAGAAAACTAACCATATGGTTTAATGAGGCTTAATATAATATAATCTAATCAAATGATAATAAGCCTATAGTTTGACTTAAATAATGTGGACTCTAAATAGGTATCAAGATGATCCTAGTGAGTAACTCAAAAATAGTAGTGGGTTATTGGAGTCATTAAGTTGTGTGTGACAATATGAATAGAGACCACAAGATAATGATCGAGATACGCATAGCGCACTTGATCAAGACAAACATATATCAACTAAGTAAGTGAGTTTCATCTCCACTAACACAAAAATCATGCAATCCTGGGAAAACCAAAGAAGAATATGAGATTCAAGCTGGAATTCAACCATTTTGGAGGACAATTCAAGTGATTAAACCTAGGTAATCTTTATTTTCATCGTATACTTTATCAAATGAACTCTATTTTGTGTGTTTTTGGTGAGATTTGAATTTAAAGGTTAGATCCCTGGTTTTAGATGAAAACTTGATGAATCATATATATAATGATCATTTCTATTAAGGATTTACAACTGATTTTTGCATGAATTGGTGTTTCAATAAATTTGGGAAAAATTAGTGAATTCATGGGATTTGGGGATTTTAATCTAATTAATGTTATGAGATGGGTTTAAATGATGTTTTGGATTCACCATTGTATGGAGAGTATGTAAACTAAGTTAGGTTAGCTAATTAGAATGTAAATGACATAATTCTCAACTTGAGAATTCTATCACAGAGAGCAATTAGTGCGCAAACTAAATCATTTTGGGCTCTCAACTATTTTTCAAAATGAAAAAACTGTAGCACGCTATATCGATTCCCTAGCACGCTAACTCCACCTAGCGCGTTAGGTAGACCGATTAGCATGCTAATGACAGAAGTAACCTAAACATTAAGGGCAATTTTGGTGATTTTCAACTTAATACATATCTAAACACTTGTAAACAACTTAAACTTATAAAATTAGACTTCAGGGACTTAGTAGACCGTAGCTCGGTGTCGGAGAGCTTATCGGGTCGGACACGGAACTCTGGGGAGCGATTTGAGGTTTGTAAAATCCAATTGAAGAACTTTGAGTATTTGGTTTTTTTATTCCATTTTTTATCATTTCCTGATGTTTCTACTATTGCATTCCGTTACTTAGACGTGGGTTGAGTTTACTCCCCCAGATTATATGTTGTGTGTTCATGATGCACTAGATTTTAGCACATGTGACTCGGTCTTTGGTGAATTGCAACCCGAACTTGCCTTTGATGCACTTGTCGGTGACTCAGCGGATTAGCCAGCACTGCAAAGGACTAGCATTGGGCCAGTTGGGTGCATCCACCGGTGGGATCCTGGTGACCTGAAGTACAGTCTAGTCTATCTGGAGCGAGCACGCACACTTGTTTAGCTTATATGTTAATTATTCATGCAATGAGCCAATTACAATTGTATGTCTTTACATTCGGCATGTTTACTTAATAGTATTTCTTGCATTTTTTTTTACTTTATTATAAGAATGCTCCTAGGGGTTCCTTATGATTTTACTCACTGGACTCATCATCTATTTTTGTGATGATCGAGTGCAGATCCTAGTACAAATAGGGGCAAAAGGATCTTAGGCGACTACATATCTGATTGTCCGCCGTCAAGGACCTACTAGTATATGTTTATTTTGTATTATTTTGGGTATTGGGAGACTGGAGTGACACTATACATGTATATATACATTGTTTATAGTATTGTCGCCTATATACGGAGTATTATTCGGGTTTTCCACAGTAGGACATGCTCTTATGAATAATGTTTATCAAGCTAATTTAATACCTCACTTGCATCAAATTAAGGCTTCTGTTGATTAATTTTAATTTGTAAGACACAAACCACTAGCATGGCTTGGACTCGAATAAACTACGAATAGTTGAACTTAAGGAACTTTAAATACTTAAGAAAAATAACTCAAAAGAATATGAATAATCAACTAACTACATGGATAACACACACATGGGCACGATAATCGATACATAAGGTGGACGGGTAGGTGCCGAATACGTGTAGCTGGGCCCACAGGGCGAGGAGCGCACGACATGATGACACCCCGGGCCGGCCTCGGGGCATGGGGCATCCACACAAGATAATTACACCAACGCTCGCACACACTAATTGAGACACGACGACTTAACCACGAGCCTGACTCATATTAATTAGCATTCAAATTATGGTTAATCACCTACTTAAGGACAAGGGTCGTTACAGGCAATGTAATAATTCAAATCAACTACCACATCATTCTTTGATGAAAACTAACGTTTCTCATAAAGTCATCATGGGACACTCTTCATCAAGATCATATGAATTTTCCTTTTCTCGAAGCTTCTTCCTTTTTGTAGTTGGATCCACAAATAGTTCAAGGCAAGACGCAACCCTCTTCCTTTTTCATTCTTCCTTTGACAATGCCAAACCAATAAGGTACACTATCCAAGAACATTTCTAATAATTTTCCCTCAATTTCATTTTCTTGTGCGAACTTCATCACATGAGTGTAATCTTTTGACGGGTAGCTAGAGAAACTTCATTAAGAACATCTTCTGTTCTCTTATTTGTAAAATTCTTGAGGCTTCATATGCTGAAGCTTTACGATCTTATTCGTAAAATTAAAATCATCATTTTGAAGTGGATGCTTACTTTATAGGCTCTGTATGCATATCATTAGTTCGCGATGAGCATTGGTGGTCGTTTATTAAAGAAAGTGGGAGAGAATGAAACAGACAAGTTGGAGAGCAAGTCTTTCGAGCAAAAGACAAAAAGAGGGACAATTTACACATTTTACCAAAGGTTTTGGGCACTGCTAGGGGTACATCACAACGCACATCATAACGCATGTGCGTGTGATGTACTTCGGAATGCAAATTCCGTGCATCCCGGAAAATATTGCACGCAACATCACATTGCATTCTGATGCATGTTTGGCAAGGGGTGGTCAAACTGCGATTTGATGGTGAAAACTATCAAATCGGGACCAAATCAAGGGTCTACAGTTTGGTGATTTTCTAAACCGCCACCAAACCACATATCACCAAAATCGCACCAAACCGAACCGCGGTTTGCGCGGTTTGGTCGGTTTGATTTCACGATTTTCATGCACTTTATTTAAAAAAAAAAAAAAAAAAAAAAAACAAAGCAAGCAAAAAAAAACCTAATGCAAAGAGAGGCGGAGCGTCCGGTGGGGGTGGGAGGGGACGCGGTCGAGGGCGTGGAAGAAGGAGTGGCGGTGGATCGCCTGACGGTGAGGAGTTGGAGACGGGCGGTGAGAGTCTTTGGAGAGGCCGGAGCGTCCGGTGGGGGTGGGAGGGAAGGCGGTCGAGGGTGTGGGAGAAGGAGCGTCGGTGGCTCGCCCGATCGGTGAGCGTGAGGGAGTTGGAGAAAGGGCGGTGAGAGTGTTGGAGAGGCCGGAGCGTCCAGTGGGGGGTGGGAGCGGCGGTGGCCGAATGAGAGCGTCGAGAGGAAGATGCGAGATTTGTGGGTTTTTTTTTGTTTTTAGGGTTTTTGGTTTGTATTTACCAAAATGCCATCGGTTTGGTTAAACCGCGGTTTACCCAAAATGAAAACCGCGACCAAACCGCGATTCTGCGGTTTGGTCGTTTTCCAAACCGCGACCAAACCGCGAGCTTTAAAAACCAGACCAAACTGTGCGGTTTAGGCAGTTTGGACGGTTTTTCGAAAACCGCTGCCCACCCCTAATGTTTGGTGACTTACACCTAGCATTTTTCAAAAGGTTTTGAGCTAAAAAAATAATAATAAGTTGAGGCATTGTTTGGTTAGAGGTGGAGTTATTTCTCAATTTACACCCCGAGTGAGAGATATCTCATCACCACCCCCTAAGGAGTTATCTCTCAAGATTTGTTGACATAATTATCCATCATTAGTGACTCATTTATTACTCATCTCTCTCTCTTGTTCGAAGGCTATTTACATCAATTCATATTTTTTATTGTTTAAAAATTTGAAACTTCCCTACAAATTTAAAGTTGAACCAAACATGAAAATATTAACTTCGATGAGATAACTCTAAACTAACACTGTAAGTTAACAAAAATAAACTAAATGAGGTCTGAAAAAAGTTAGGCTACTTTTTATTAGTGTTAGAATGACAATGACATGTCACACTTTAAAATAGAAGGACTCACAAGAATCATTCATATACGCCTCAAGATATGAGCATACATAGATTTCAATGCACAATAGGTCGATGTTAGAACATGGGGTCGAGGTTCCATAAAATGCGCTAAGGAGCGGATATGTTTTATGGCGCAGAATTTTCCCACGCGGGCCCTGGCGGTGAACAAAGAGGGAGTGAAGAAAATCTAGAGGCCAAGGTAACACTCACCTCACCTACCCAAGATTTTTCATTTGGCTCTTCTATATTTTCTCAATCGGTCACAATTATCTTTGATCATCAAATGAGCAAAGCAACAAATTTTCAGAAACTTGTAAGAGGCAAGTGTCAATCAGATTCTTTCACACTCGACAATGCACTGGGTATGTTTGAATCCATGCTTCGAATGCAACCCAAGCCCTCTGTTTCTTCTTTCAATAAAATTCTAGGAGATATTAACAAGTTAAAACACTACTCCCATGTGCCTCCGCTGGTGAGATCCATGGGTGATGCCCAAATCAGATCAGACGTTGTGACGCTCAACATGTTGATCAACTGTTTCTGCAACATGGGTCGAGTGGATTTCGGCTTTGCAGTTCTCGGGAGCATCATCAAACAAGGGTTTGAAGCAGGGGCTATAACACTGGGTACTCTGTTGAAGGGGCTCTGTTTGAAGCCAAAAATTGGTGAGGCAATGACGTTTTTCAACAAAATTGTGGACAAGGGTTATCCGTGCAATGAGGTCACTTATGGTACACTGATTAGTGGGCTATGTAAATCAGGAGAAGTTGGGGAGGCTCTCAAGTTGCTTAATCTGATGAAGAAGAGAAAGTTTGAACCTTGTGTGGTAACATATACTACCATTATTGATGGTCTTTGCAAGAAAAAAAAAGTAGAAGAAGCTCTACTTTTATTGAGAGAGATGGTAGACAAAAAAGTTGTGCCAAATGTGGTTACTTACAGTACGTTGGTTCATGGGTTTTGCGGCTTAGGCATGTGGAAAGAAGCTAGAGGACTTATTGATGAGATGGGTGGCCGTGGAATCACACCCAATGTTGTAACATTCACAATTTTAATAGATGCACTTTGTAAAGATGGGAAGATAAAGGAAGCAGTTCAATTGTTTGAACAAATGCGGGAAAGAGGAGTAGGGCCTGATGTTTCGACTTATTGCTCTTTGATTCATGCTTTGTGCGATTCTGGGCAGTGGGAAGAAACCATGCGGCTTCTTGAAGACATGTTGGAACATAAAATCTCGGCGAATGTTGTAATTTTCAATACAATGATGGATCACCTTTTCAAAGAAGGGAGGGCCACTGAAGCATTGAAGTTGTTTGAAGTAATGACTCAAAAAGGTGTAAATCCTAATGTTATCATGTACAACACTTTGATTCATGGCTTATGTATATGTGGGCAGTGGGAAAAAGGAATGAGCTTGTTCAATCTGATTTCAGATAACGATGAAGTCTCTCCAAATGTGCAAACATTTAGTATTGTGATAAATGCTCTTTGCAAAGAAGGGATGATCAAAGAAGCTCATAAACTGTTGGAGTTGATGATTCAGAAAGGTGTAGAGCCTGACCTAATCACCTTGAACTCGTTGATGGATGGATATTGTTTGCAAGGTGACATGAGAAATGCGAGAGAAGTTTTCAATTCAATATTGAATGGTGCTCTTGAACCTAATTTGTTTGTCTATAACACACTTATCAATGGCTATTGCAAGAGTAGGAGATTGAATGAGGCATTTTCACTGTTTAGAGACATGAGTAAGCACAAGGGATTGGCGCCTGATACCATCACTTATAGCACACTTATAGGTGGGTTGTGCAAGGTTGGAAGGGTTAGTGATGCAAAGGACCTTTTTAATAAAATGCAACATAATGGTTTGATGCCTAGTCCATTCACCTATAGTATACTAATAGATGGTTTGTGTACAAATGGTTATTTTGATGAGGCAATGAAATTGTTCCAAGAAGTGGAAAAAGGTACAATGAAAGCTAGCATTGTAATTTATAACACAATTATTAACTACATGTGCAAAACAAAAAATTTAAAGCAAGCAAGAAAATTGTTTGATAGCTTATCTTCGAAAGAATTGCAGCCGGATGTTAGAACATACACATCAATGATCAATGGATTCCTTAAGGAGGGAATGATGAAAGAAACTGAAGATATGCTCACTGAAATGGTAGAGAAAGGTTTGACTCCAAATGATGTTACGTATAATGTCATAGTTCAGGGACTCATCAAGATGAACAACATTGATAAGGGAATTCAATATCTTAGTGAAATGGTCGAGAAGGGTTTCTTACCAGATTGTGCGACGACATCACTAATAGTGGATTTGCTTTCAATTGATGGACCAAATCATGAATATAAAGAAATACTTGAAGAGTTTTTGTGCAAAGGATGAAAGTTGATGCTTTGCTAATAGTTGTGTCCACTCTTACTTCTTAGCTAAGATGCCTTTTATTCAAAGAATGAACTGTGACATCATTGTTTTAATTAAGTTTCTCTATACTCAAACCATTCAATACCTTTAATGTCAAATGTTGCTACTTAGATGCATGCTAAATCTAAAATAATAACATGAAAATAAATGAAAGACTTATTTGTTATGTGGACATTAATAAAAAACATATCTTTATTTTCTATGACTTTGGTTTCCAATGTTGTGATAGTTATCAGTTTCTGATTTGGAATACAATTACTTATGCTTTTCTGTTGTCTAATTGATTTTATGATTTATGATTCCTCTTCCTAATTTCTCAACTTGATTATTTATTGTTATTTTTTTAGATAAGTAGGATTTGAATGGTTTGAAAAGCTTACCATCAATTACACTAAATCGAGCACAATGGAAGAGTTTGATCCATGTAGTTGACTCCAATTAATTTGGGATAGGCTATGTTGTTTTTTCGATAAGTAGATGTCACTCTCTTTTCTTCAGTGTGCAGTTGGCTTTCAGAATAATGTATTACAAAGTGAAACTTTATTGTAATAAGAGTGAGATTTGGGGTCGTACGTCCAAGATGAATTGATTATTTTAGCTTCTTGATTTTGTAGGTTTCTTTTTCTAATTGTCTCTTTTTAGAGGTTATGTAAATACTTCTCTTTAACTCCACGTATGTAGAACATAGTATACGTTATATAGTCAGACCCAAGTCCAGATAAAGGAGGAGGAGCCTCATGCCCATCATACATGCCAAAAAAATGGGTGAGGAAGGTTATCCATACCCCAAAAATGGAGAGGGGGGTCCTAAATTGAGCACAATGGAAGAGTTTGATCCATGTAGCCGACAACTAATTTGGGATTGAGACTTTGTTTTTTGTTGTTGTATATAAATACTCTTTAATGTTTTTACAAAATTTCAGGAAGAATTGTTTGATGACAATTTTATCAAAGAAGCTTGACTCAGAAATTTACGTTTGAAAGTTCATATATTTTTAGTTTACTAGCTTGACCAAAAAAAATTTGAAGATCACATAATGGGACATCATAACCGTGGCTAGCAACATAGAAGAGCATAAGTTATTGTGAATTTAGGTATGTAATTTTGTTTCAAGATTTTGCAGACTCTTAGACGTCATCAATTGAAGCTACGAAAACCATAAGGCTCAACACAATTGTTCTAGAAAAAGAAAACGACTCACTTGGTAAGATATAGGTAGAGTATGCAACAACAGCTGACTCCCTTTATTCTAGACAACTGCAATGACTTGTACAATTCCCTGAGGCATCTAAATGAAGGTGAAGCTCTTGGGTGGCAATGTGAAGAAGCAAAAGTCAAAAAGTTATATCAGAAACATGAGGTGCGTGAGTTTTAAAGAAGACACAATAATGTCCCTAGTCTTTGCATAGTTTTTCACATGCTAAGGACAAGATAGAAGAACTTCTGGCTCTAGCCAACAGATCTTGCCCTTTTCCACACCTCTTCTTTGTTAGGTTGAGAGACACCGCAATGATGCACTTTATTAATCTCTAATAAACTCGTTAATTACAATGCGGGGGTTAACTCTAATTTATAGACTCACATAAGCATATTCATAATCCAATTAGGAGACCCTAAATAGACTCATACTCTAACTCGAAGTCCTAATCAAACTCAAACACTAATCTAATTTAGATTACAACTCCAACATCCCCCATAATCTAAATTACCTATCTGAATTAAAAAAAAACAAAACATTATCCCCCCATAATTCAGATTGTCATGATCTTCCACTTGATCTTCTCTCGAAATGTAGATCTTGAACTCCATCGACGACATCTTTTATCGTTCACCCGCCATCTATCTCGCACAGCTTCCTTATTGTTGAACAGTGCACAATGCATTCGATTGTCTTCGTCATCAACGACATTATCATGTGTGATCTTACAATCCTGAAGTCGAGCTGGTTGTCCCACACTTCTTTGTGGTCTGCAACTGGTATGCTGGGGTCAGCGTCAATACCAACTGAAGTGGAAGCTTCATCCTCACATCTAATTGTTGATGGTTGAGCAATAATCTTTCCTTTTATGTCCTAAATTCACGCATTCTTCTCATCAAACTTCACATATTTGCTAACAATGACTGCATTAGTAATTGGATTATACAATTTGTACGTTCCAATCCTCCCTGGAATATAGCCAATAAATATTACATTCACGCCTTTGTCATCTAACTTCTTCTTGTGAGCATCAAGAACATGTACATATGCAGTGGATCCAAACACCTTCAAGTGTTTGACATTTGGTTTGTAACCACTCCAAGCCTCTTCTAGGGTTATATGGGACACACATTTTGTGGGAGACGTATTCAGTAAATAAACTGAACATGCAACTGCTTCAGCCCAAAAAGAATCAGGTAGACCTTTTGGATTTCAACATACTATGAGTCATGTCTATAATCGTCTTATTCTTTCTCTCTGCAACAACATTATGTTGCATTGTCTGTGGTGGCATGATCTAATGTTTAATCCCATGGTGATCGCAAAACTTTGAAAATGTCAAGGATGTGTACTCACCACCACCATCTGTCCTCAAAGTCTTAATATAGCGTCCACTATGTTTCTCCACAGTTGCCTTGAACTTTCAAAAGCAACTAAATGCACCAAACTTATTCTTTAAAGTATACACTCAAATCATCATGCTGAAGTCATCAATAAAAGTCATAAAATATTTGTTTCCTCCCAGTGAAGCAGTTTGCAGAGGACCATAAACATCTGAGTGAACCAACTGTAGTAGAGATTTGGCACGCCTTTGAGTGTTGGAAACAATCGTTTGTCTATGTTGCTCCCCAAAAAATAACCTTCACAAAATTGCTCTAGATGTTGAATCACGGGCAATCCTTTTACTAAATTCTTATGAGTCAGCAACTTCAGATTTTTGAAGTTTAGATGACCATATCTTAGATGTCATAACCATGACTCATCAGAAACAATGGATTTAAAACACGAATAAGATCCAATTTTAATCTCAATCTGAAACAACCTATTTTTCAAAGGAGACTTAAGAATGATCATACCTTTAGAGTCAAACACAATGAGATAACTATTTTTGAAATTCACATTGCCCCTTCTCTAGCAACTGCCTCAAACTTAGCAAATTGCATATCAATGTTGGTACATATAACACATCTGAAATAAACTGATGATCACCATTCTCCAACTGGATCATAATTCGTCATTTTCCTTTAACTGGAAGTTTCCTATCGTCGGCAAACTTGACCTCTGTCAACATTGACTCATCCAACTCATCAAAAAATTCTCTATTGCCACACATGTACACTACAAAAAACAACAAATCAAAAACGGAAATTTCCGTCTCTGATTTGCATAAATTCCGCCTCTAATTCAATTCTGCAACGGAACAGAGACGGAATCTATTCCGTTTCTAAAATCGTCGTCGCTAATTCAATCAGCAACGGAAATGTGTTTCCGTTGCTGATTAGAGACTGATTAGAGACAAAATTTAGAAACGGAACAGAGACGGAACATAAATGAAAATTCTTCTAAATGGTACAATTGTAATTGCATTCCGTCTCTGATCCATTGCTAATCAGAGACGGATCAGAGATGGAAATAGTGTATTCCATCTCTGATCCGTCTCTGATTAGCAACGAATCAGTGACGGAATTATTGTATTCCGTCTCTGATCCGTCTCTGATTAGCAACGGATCAGAGACGGAATACAATAATTCCGTCTCTGATCCGTTACTAATTCATGAATTCCATTAGCTAATAGCTTCCTATAGGAACAATGGCGGCTACCACAGACTTCACAATTTACACAAGTTGAAAACTATTTCGTTCCTACATTTACAACACACGCTCACATATAAGAGCTGAAATAAAATAAAATAAAGATCAGGATAAAATATTCAAAATCTATGGAAATAAAATAATTTTCAAACAATCATTACAACATTTCTTAAAGCTTCAGAAATAGGGAAAATATATATGGTAAGTTTACAAAATAAATGGACAAATATTTTAGAAAACCAATTTTACAAACACATCAAGATCTGAAACATAACGGCGGAGAGAATGATGGTTGTACATCTACAAGTAATTTTATAAAGCCCTAAAAAATGGAAACACACCCATTGTCCCTAACAAATCGCCTCAAAGCAGCTTTAGCTTCTCCCGGCTTGCCTTCCCTCCTTTTATCCATCTCCTTTGCCTGCCAAAAATATGTCATGTACAATGAGTGCAGATATTTGAAAGAACAGATTATATAAAATTGAAAACTAAAGAATCTCACAGGACATAATATAATGAACACAAACCTTCCATTTAAATCTATCATCATGCATGCTTTTTTGAGCATCAGTTAACTTCCCAACATACCTCCATATCTCATCACCTGCACCAGTAACGTGTTTACTTGATTGAATGTAAACTAGCGCGAACAATAAACACAATGCAAAAAAATAAAATGATAAGCCAATGAAGCCTACGTGCGAAAAGTATAGAATGAATGCATAGCAAAAAACTCTTTAGAGTTGGAATAATTTAAGAACCCAATCAAATCAACACATTCAATTCAAGTTCTATTATTTTTGGAGCGCAAACCCTCCAAAATATAAGGAAAAAGCTTTCCTGCTGAGTACCAGCGAACAATTTGCTTTGTCAATTCTCGCATTTTTTTCCCTCACTTTTTCAATATTATGTCCAGACTACAAACACAAAATATTAGTAATCAGTAACATACAACCAGCTTAGCTTATAGTGATTAACATAAACGAAAAAAAACATCAACAAAACAATAATCCCACGTGCACATCAGAAGACTAGCTATGACAGAACAAACATAATAATGTAAAAACTGATAGAATAAGGGATATTCCAACCATCTCAGTTTGTTCTTAAGTACAGTTCACCAAAACCAGTTCAGAACAGCTATCGTAGACGCACAATGATGCATTCGAGAAGGGGAAGGGAACGTAGAGGAACAAACAAAAGAAAAGATAAAGGAAGGAAAAGTAAACCTTTAGCAAGCATGTTGTATTTGATTCACAGAAATGCAATACAAACCACCTCAAGAGAATATCAAGTAGTTCAATTATTTCCTTGCTGCTAGAAGGAAGAGCCTGTACATGGAGAAAAATGGTTCAAATAAATACTGTAATTTTCGAGAGTAATCAATGAAAACCAAGTTCAGAAATTAACCTTCTGCAGCAACTCCAGCCCTTCAACCTGCTTCTTGAATAAAGCCTGAGATTGGACACCTTGTTTGAGTCTTTGATATTGAATAAAGCCTGAGATTGGACACAACAAGATCATGACCAGATTTAATAGGCTCTGTCCTAGATCCCCTTATGGGAAGAGCTCTCTGCTCAAACAAAATAGCCAATAAGCAAGAGACCAAAAAATGTTCAAGAAAGAGAATCAATTCTTAAAAAGCTCAAAGCATATATAACAGACCGAAGAAGCAACTTTATTGCCATGCTTTTGCGAGCGATCACCATGTCCATTTGCACTATGAAACATAACATTTGATTGTGAATGGGAAACTTGCAGTTCGCCATACAACCACATAAAACTATCTACAATTGCAGAGTGCAAAGCATTTACTCGTTCATCCTTTTTCTTAATTCCTAATGGATAAAAGCATTTCAAAAATAAGAACAAAAAACAATGGAAGATCAATAAATTTATGGAGCATACACATGACTGATACATGTTAACAGAGGTCATGCATATGATTGAGAGACATAAGTGTGCAAATGCAAATCAGTGACATGAAGAAGGTTTTACCATACTACAAATTCCTAAGTTTTAAGAAAATGACCAATCATAGAAATGAAAGTGTGGAAAAATATTAAGCTATTTATACAAATATAGATTGGTTCATGCACAGTAAAGAATGAAACATCCAACCAATAGCATGAGGCATATCAATTACGAGTTTTTTTTTTCTTTTCATCAATGTGCAGTAGATTAAGGTTAGAAAGTTGGTGTTCAGCAAGATCACACCCATCTTCTTTGTCTTTGATAAGCTTTAAAAATTGTTCTTAACGAACTAGAGATAAAGAATCCATACATGATCATAAAAACATGAATTAAATCAAGATGTATTTTTTCATCAGGAAGAACTACTATGACATAACAAAATAACCCTCGTAAAGTTACACAAACACCCATCTTCTTTGTCTTTGGTACATACGAAACTTTCCTAGCTGCCACATCTAAATAGGTTGTTAATTAGGAAAAGATAGTTCTCGACAGTTGTGATCTAGTACTGAAGCTCTTCTAATAGAGATTTACCTTCCAGTGACTCGAGATAATTTTGTTAAGATGGAAAAAAATCTTCGTAAAAAAATATAAACATAAACGCACCCTCATATTTGATAAAACCCCCGTAGGTACAGCCATTACTTTTAATCATCAACAAAAGATAAAAGGTTTTCCATAATGTAATCAAATTTTAACCTGCCTATTTCGTAGCAAATAGTGGACCACAAAGACCACCTCTGATACAAACCTCTAGAATTGGTCAAGTATATGGGCCAGATTGTTTGATGGTTCTATCTTACCAAGAATTCTGGCATTTTTCACCCCTTTAAAGCCCTTGATCAATCCATTGAGTAATCCAGAGCTGTTGGCCTGTGGAGGAAGACTAAATGGTAAGCAACATACAACTATTACTTCATACAGTGCTTGAAACGAGTCAAGTTAAACCTGTCTTTTCTTCTGATGATATGAAAGCAAAATGGCATCGTCAATAGTGGCTGCAAGAACTTTATCATGAAGGCAAGGCATAGACCCAAAGACACTGAATAAGTAAACGTATCTTCATTAGAGGATACTGCTTGAGTTTGAATTAAGACAAATAACTTCAGTTTAATAAAGCTACCTGCATTCGTTTTCCGATGCTAAAAGATCGATGAAGGCCAACTCAAAGCCATTTACCTAAAATTTCCTTATACGAAGAAGAAAAAAAAAGCAAAACCCATTTTTTGGTCCCTAAACTTTCAAGGTTTTATGTTTTTAGTCTCTGAACTTTCAAAACTATACATTCGGTCCCTCAACTTTCGAACTAGCTCACATTGGGTCCTTTTGTCGATTGGGCCATGAAAATCGCTGACTTGGCTCACTGAACCGGCCACGGGGATGATTGGATTGGCCACGTTGCCGATTTTTCTTTGAACCAATGGTTCAAATGAACCGAACCAAAACAAAAATAACCAAAATTTCTCTAATAAATCTCATCTCAAGCAATATATGCCCCAATTTCAACTTTAACCCTTGCCAGCCATATTGTCTTCCACGAGCACCTCTACAACGACCACTGTAAGTACTGTCTAAAGAACGTCAACACTCACGTCTCTAACAACGGCCGCCTGTCCTACTTCGAGTACGTCCTCAACACCACCAGGAGGCATCGGTGAAGGAGTGGTCACTGCTTAACGCAGGGGTGGTGGACCCGCCGGAGAAGCTGTTATTGGGAGCCACGGGAAGCTAGTGTACAATTACTATGGGGGAATTCCAAGATGAATGAGTTGATGCAGAGGGCCATGGTTGGGTGTTTATGCTCTTCATGAAGGCGATCCTCGAGATCTACGACGGGTTTGATGGTATTCAACAGATCGTCGATGTGGCTGGAGCAATGAGACTGTTTGAGATTGATTTTGCAGAGATTGAGGAGGCCATTAATTTTGAAGCACTTAATTTGTGTCCCATTGTAAGATTTAGGGGTTAATATTTTTTTTGGTCAAATAATTAAAGGGTTAATTTGTATATACGAACATTTGCAAATTGTGTGACTGTTGTTTAATGTATAATATGCAATGAACTCAACAAAACAATAAAAAAACCACTCCAATCTAATCAGTAACTTATATCCATCAAATTCAAGTAGAAATGAAAACAGAGGTGGTAGATAGGTGAGGATAACGGTGGTCGAATGTGAGAATAGAATATCAAGTGTGAAAGAAAATCGAGGGAGATTGAGATGAGATTTAAGGAAATTTTGGTTTTTTTGTTTGTTTGTTTGTTTGGTTTGGTTCATGCGAACCATCGGTTTAAAGAACTGCCAACGTGGCCGGTCCAATTAGACACGTGGCAATTTCAATGAGCCACATCAACGATTAGATGACTCAACTAACGAAATGACAAAATGTGTGCTATTTTGAAAGTCGAGGGACTAAATGTGTGGTTTTGAAAGTTCAGGGACCAATAGCATAAAACATTGAAAGTTCAGGGACCAAAAGATAGGTTTCGCAAAAAAAAAATGAATTTATTGAAATTGAGTAAGAAAGAAATAAAGAAAAATATCACGTGAATCTGTGTAGCATTTGCTTAATCATTTTTGTCGTCAATTTCTCATGTTCTTTTCTTTTATCATTCCTAAATTGCTGTAGAGATATATTTCACTAGCAAGTCTGTTTATTTCTCATGAATATATTCCTCATTCCTAAATTGGCTTAAAGAGACTCTCTACATCCTATACACCAAAAAATGTCATTGACTCTCATGAATATATTTCACTAGCAAGTCTGTTAGCAGTTCAATTGAACCTACCAGCTGATATCTGGCTTGATTGATTCGATTTCTGAGATGAAGCCAACCGCTCCTTTCGCTTCCGCAGATCATTCGAGAGTTTCTGCGCAAAATCTGATCGCTTCGCCATGGTAAAGACCTTGCTCGCAAAATTTCACTACACCATTTGAAGAGGGGTTGATCCCACAAATCACACCAATGTCGTCTCTAAAATCTCAATGAAACCTCAAAACCCTAAACACCCGAAGCGTACCTCTACTCAAATCCAACGCCCTCTCTGTCCTTCCTTCTTCCAACCCAATGCCTAATCTGTCATTCCTTCTTCAAAGTCGAAGGCTTAGGGTCCGGCAGAGGCTTCGGAGATGGCGAGGTACAACGACGAACGGCGGCGAACAGCGGCGACGGCTTAGGGTGCGGCGAGGGCACACGGGGAGGGCTTCGGAGGCTCCAATCTCCGGCAGAAGGCGACGGCAGACCCGACGGCCTCGTCGCAGCCTCAATCGCAGCGACGGCAGATCTCGGCGAGAGAGAGAGAGTTGACGGTGAGTGAGATTCCGGTGAGAGAGAGCGGAGAGAGAAAGAGAGAGCGGTGACAGAAAGAACGGTGAGAAATAGAGAGATATCAGTGAGAGAGAGAGAGAGAGATTTCGGTGAGACAAAGAGCGTTTTCGGAGAGACAAAGAGGGTTGACGGTGAGAATCGGGAGAGAGAGAGGGAGAGTTTTGTGGTTGGTGTTTACTTTTCAATCATCGAGATCGAAGCACGCACGAATCTCAAGATTTGATGAACAATTATAAAAAAAAAAAGTTTTGGAGGGAATGTTGGCGCCATTATTTAGAGACAGAATTTAATTCCGTCTCTATTTTCGTCTATGATCTCTCTCTATTCCGTCTCTGAATTAATCCGTCTCAATTCTGTCTCTAACCACTTTTTCTTAGCAATGGAACTTAATTTCGCTGCTAATTCTGTTTCTAAATATCATTTTTCTTGTAGTGTGTAGTTAGAGCATGCACTGTCGAGATACCACATGTTACTCCGAGCATTCTCCTGGCTGATGAAACCATCATTAGTGTATGATGACAGTCCTCATCTTGATTTGTCTCCTCCTCAGACTATGACTCTAATGATTGTTTTACCTTGCATTGTCTAGCTATATGCCCAAATTTGTGACAGTTGTAACACTGAATCCGATTTCTCTGTTGATCGCGACCTTCGCCTTGTCTATGACATTTATTTATATCCCACCACTGCTGATTATTGTTCTGACCTCTGCCATTGTTGTTGACTTTATCATGGCCTTTGAATCGATAATTCTTCTTTAGCTTCGGGACAATTGTAGTCTTCAATGCCTACTCAGTAGGCTTGATTTTTTCACTTTTTTCATTGATTCGTTGTTCATGTGCTCATAATGAACCAATGATTTCTTCAACTGACTTGGTCTCATAATCAGTCCCGGACTCCATAATAACAGCTACTACCTGGTAGAACTTCTTGGTCAAGGTGCGCAAAATCTTCTCGTTCACATCGAGATCGGCGACATCTTTGTCATTCATCTTTAACTGATTGACGATTGTCTGAACACGATTGGTGTACTTCTCTATATCTTCGGAGTCATCCATCTCGATCAACTCGAATTGTCGCCTCAAAGTTTGCAACCGAACTTTTTTGGCTTTCTATACACCCTTGTAGGACGTCTCTAAAGTGTCCCACGCTTCCTTTGATGTCTCTGCCAGTTGCACTTTCTCAAACGCCACATCATCAAGCGTTTGCAAAATAAAATAAAGCGTCTTTTGATCTTTCTTGCGAAGCTCCTTTTGTGTCGAGGTAGCGGTGGCCCCTAGGTCTTCGAATCCATCTTCAACTACTGCGAGCAAGTCTTGAAAACTGAACAAGACTCTCATCTGAGTGCTCCATGTATCAAACTTCTTCCCATCCAATGCCAGAAGAGTCGGTTGAACTTGAACGTTCCCCGATCTCGCCATAATTCACACCAAATAAGAAAATCAAAAATCTCAATTTTGATTTTAACTCTATGCTGCATACACTTTGAACAAATTGTTCAAATCTTCGTTTCTTCTCCAAAACAAGAAACGGGCACGCTTCGATCTCTCAATAGATGCGAAGCCTAAATTCTTTGTTCGATCTTGAACAAGGTCTCACGTCGTAGATCTAAAATCTCGGTCTCACTCTCACAGATCTCAGTATCTCACTTTTGCTTTGATACCATGTTAGGTTTAGAGACACCACAATGACACCCTTTATTAATCTCTAATAAATTCGTTAATTACAATACGAGGGGTTAACTCTAATTTATAGACTCACATAAGCATATTCTTAATCCAACTAGGAGACCCTAAATAGACTCACTCGAAGTCCTAATCAAACTCAAACACTAATCTAATTTAGATTACAACTCCAACATTCTTGACCTTTGATGCTATTATATTTGATCACTTGCGTGCCTTATTTTCCGTCCTATAATTACACAAACAAGTTGATATGAAGCCATACCTAAAACTTCCAATTCTGCAGCCTTCGCACTCCCAATTATCTGACTTGCAAAACAAATAGCATTGTTATGCATTTTACCAGCATCGCCTTTCTCTTCTTTGATGCGTGGACTCACGGAAAACTCCCCAAACACAAGGGGCGATGATCAATTAATTAGACTAATTAAGAGATTTGGCCATTGAGTGTGTTACTTGCTAATGTGTGTTTGTATGATAGAAATATACATAATTATGGAATTTACTTTTTTGATATTGTTTCAGTTTAACTGGTGGGCCTCTCTCCTTGTTCTTCTCCGTACTGTTAAGGACTAGGAATATTTGTCTCGATATTGCCTCTAGATCACATAGAATTACAATGAATTGTCTTCTAATACTTTCTTGCCGTTTCATTTTGCTTCCTAGTTGGCTTAATTCCATTTAAGTGAGGGGGATTTGTATTGGTGGCTTTGGGCTTGAGGACTCCCTTGGAAGTAAGCTTTGATTTCCCAAGGATTTAATGGAAAAATAACCATTCCTTATTATATCCATTCACATGACACGGTATCTATGGCCATTCAAATTCTTGTTTTTTCACTCAGCTTGTAAACACAACTTAAAAAGGTAATTTAATTAATTCTCAGCTGTTTATCTTGGGTCTGAACATCATTTTCATTTCTTTTCCTTACAATTCGTTAAAATATTATAATTAACTTAGGATAACCATGACTCCAGCTTTTAAGTTTATAATACCTCTTGATTTGTTCAACTTTTTCATATGGAAAAGGAAAAATTTATTAGAGGGCCGCTAAGGGCACCCCACCAATTCATGAAGGCACCCTCTTATTGAGGGCACAAATCAAATTACCAAAGGCACCCAAAAATTAGGCCTAAAATCCCGAAAATACCCCTCGTGCAAAACAGAAGCACCTCACCACCGTCCTCTTGAGGCACCCCACCGCCATCTTCTTGCTTGACTTGCCCTACTTCTTGTCAACGAATCAGCTAGCAATCTCGAATCTCAGTTATCTTCGTTCCTCTCCGTCTTTCTCCGCTGTTGTAGGACATTTTTCGAGTTTGAAGGCTCTAAGTTTTGGTCAATTTCGTCTCCACATTAGGGCTCGATTTAAGTTTTTCGTTTGAAATCGATTGTTTGAACATTGATAGTCTATTTAAGTTGCATTTGGTAGAGTAGTTGTTATGTTTGTACGACGGTGCATTCAATGATGCTTTTATTGGAAAGTCGTGGTTCTCGGCCACACAGGCCAGAGATTTTGTTTACAGTCTCGGCCAAGCATGGCCGAGACTGAGGGGAAACTTTTGGGAACTCAAGGTTCTCGGCCAGACATGCCGGTATAGTTTACACAGTCTCGACAACGAATGACCGAGAGTTATATTGTTATCTCGATCACCACTTAACGAGAGCAACCATTAGTGTATAGTTTATGTTTTGTCGGTGTTGTACAATCGAGAGTGTAAGATAGATCTCGGTTGTCCATGACCGAGACTTTTATTATCGTCTCGGTCACCACATCACGAGAGTAAGTCGAAGCGTGTAGTTTATGTCCTGTCGGTGATGTATAACCGAGAACGTATCATTTCTCTCGGTTGTCCATTACCGAGACTTTTATTCCTTTCTCGGTGGATGTTGACCGAGACGTTTGCATAACTCTCGGTCCTGTGAGGCCGAATCAATCGCTTCCGTAAGAAACCCTACGTTGACAAACAAAATCATCAATTTCACACTTTTTTATCCAAAAAACAGTTCCTTCAAAGCTTCATATGGTTATCAAACATTGTTACTTCACTGTCGGATGATGTCAAGACGCAAGAATCGATACACGCTCAACAAACACAATTGTGGCTTTAGGTTTCACTTGTGATCCAAATTGGTGGGGTGCCCCAGTTTTGCATTGAAATGATTTGTGAGGTTTGAGTGAGTATATATCAAGGGGCACAATAGGCATTTACATTTTAGATGAGAAAATGAAAAAAAATATGGGTGCCTTCATGAATTGGTGGGGTACCCATAGCGGGCCTCAATTTATTATTTGGTCCCTGAACTTTATGTTTTTTATGTTTTCGATCTCTAAACTTTTATTACTACATATTTGGTCCTTAAACTTTTACAAAGTTCTACATTTAGTCCTTCCTTCATTAAGTGTTGAATGTAAGCTTTCTTTTAATATAAAAATAGATCAAATAGAGAATTACCTGGTGAAGCAAATATATAGTTGAACTTTCTTAAGCAGTATACTAAAAAACCTTATCGCCCTCATGAGCCTCAACTTTCAGCACAAGTATGATGGCTACAAGATGCTCTATTCATAGGCTTTAGGGAGAACCATTGAGCTTCCCACATTAATATCAATTTTCATCAAATTGATAACGATATTGGAACTCAAAAGGCTTTAGGTTCATACGTTACATAATTTATTCATTATATAAATTAATAGCATTATGAGACACATTATGGTCGTACATTCTCCCACTTGTCTCATATTATCATATATTTCAACAATGTAGGTCACATATAGCTTCATGGTTCTCCCACTTGACCTACATATATAACCAAACATCATGTAATTTCTATATCAGCGTGCATATATGTTTGATATCATTAAATCATTATAAAATAAATTAGCAATGAAAGTCATAACAGTGATACAACAAAATAGGACATATTCCCTTCTATGTACCATGAACATTATTAATTAATTTTAAATGATTCATAAAACATAATGCTCGTGCCAAAGACTAAATTCGCTTAGAATCATCATTAACGTAAGTGTGCACATATATTAGTACAATTAGCACAATAAATGAGATCTCATAAACATATACAAAAATATAATCAAATTCCAAATTAAAATCATTAGTAATAACAATCAATGTCCATTATGTCGACATGTTCTTAATGCCTTTGGTAGTAATTCTTTCATTAGGGAATTTGTAACCATAAGATCAGTGCTAATATATTAATCGACATTTTTTCTATTGAACTTCTGTTACAGCAATGTTGGTGTATTGACACGAGCGTTGAGGCACATCTATGACTCTTTAGGGTGAAAATGAACTTTTGTACACGTGTCGCTGCTTGATTGGTCATCCTTCTGTTAGTCGATGATGTGTTGAGCTCTGATTGGTGCAAAACGGCTGGAATGACGTGGTGGATGCATGACGTTCTGACGCGTGGCAGCAAGGGAGGCGTTGGTTTGGTATCGCACAAAGTCGTGCGAACATCTTGACGTTTGTGGTTGCATGCATCCCGAGGATATGGAAGAGCTGGTGATGAATCTGATGAGCTGGAGAGTGGCATGACATGACATGAGAGGATTGGAGGAACGAACTGCAATGACGTGCGTGCTCGAAGTGTGGAAGACTGCCATGTATCACGTGGTGGTTGGAGGAAGCTGCTGGAATGACGTAGTTGTGAGGTGAGTCTATGACGCGGATTTCAAGGAGATCCAACAGCAGGTCCTTGCAAGTGACATAACTGTGTCACTCCCTGCCTTATTTGGGAAAAAAATTACAAAAGTATATATAAAATTACTTTAAATGAGGGAAATGGAGTGAAAATAGGCAATAACGCATAATCAAAAGGCGTTATCACAATGGATTAGTGTCGTTGCTGACGTGGACACATGAATAACACCTTTTCAAAAGACGTTATCCATGTGTCATGGTCATGTGGGACGGATTACACAGATAGCGCCTTTTCAAAAGGCGCTATCTGTATAATCAGTGCGTCTTACGTGGACAGTGAGGTGGACAGTGAGGTGAAAATGAGCTATCTATACAAATTGTCTCGCCACCTCACCGCCACCTCACACCCATGAAGCCTACAAATAGTGATATAATGCGTACGCATATTGCCACCTCACACCCGCGCCACTCACGTATATCGAGGTAGACAACTAGTGTAAACAACGCGCACGCAAATCGACGCGGAACAACCCATGCAAATGTCACCCATGTATGCCGAGGCGGAGATTTCATGCAAATGTCAGGCACGTCTGTCGAGGGGGGCGACCCATGCAACCTCGTGCAACTCATGCAAACGTCACGCACGTGTCTCGAGGTGGTAAAACCAATGTAAACGTCGTGCACGTATCTCCTGGTTGACAACACATGGAAACGCCAAGCACGCATGTCGAGGTGGGCCAGCCATGCATATCCACTACAGACCATGGTCCCCCTGCAAACGTCACGCACTTATCGCGAGGCGGACAACCCGGGTGAGTTGCATGCTTACTATGGATATGCATGGCTGGCCTTGACTAATTTATGAGAAAAAATTATAAAATTACTTTACCTTTTACTTTAAACCCCGAAAAATAAGTGTGGTTTTCCATTTTTTTTTTTAAAAAAAAAATGGGCTACGTCGCCTTTTCAAAAGACGTTATTGGCTATTTTTGAAGTTTGTGAGGTGGCGGGGCAAATGTATAGATAGCTCATTTTCAAAAGGAGCTATTTATACAAACCTTTACAAATTATGTCCCCGCCACCTCACCGCCACCTCATAAACTGCAAAATTGAATAGGCAATAACGCCTTTTGAAAATGCGTTAATGGAATGTTGTGAGGTGTCGGTGAGGTAGCGGGGCAATTGTATGGATAACGCCTTTTCAAAAGGCGTTATCCATACAATTGCCCCGCCTCAAAAGGCGTTATCCATATAATTGCCCCGCCACCTCACCGCCACCTCACAAACTTCAAAATCAATAACGTCTTTTCAAAATGCGTTATTGCCTATTTTTGTTATTTCAAAGTACACCACCCTATTTTGTGAAATAAATTGTAAATGTGACTTACTTTTGGAAAAACATCATTATTTGGTTTGATGTCTCATATTTTACCCATCCCACAGCACGTAACTCGAGGCAAATCTTACGGCACCTGATCACTGTATGTAAATGCTCCATTTCGAGTATTTTTTCGCTCCAGATTCAACCGAGCACTCAGTTTGACCTGAAACGACCAATAAATATAATTAATTATATATTTTAGAGACTTTCTTTATTAAACACATTAAAATAAACTAATAAAAACATATAAATACCAACTTATCAATGACTTAGTGTGACGGCCCCAGTTTTCCACAAACTGGGCCCCGCCCGGCCTAAGCCCACGTGGACCTCTGAGCCAATCTCGCAAGGTTAACGCATGTTTAGTCAGCCTTACGATCCATCCATATAAGTAAATTCATTATTTTAAGTCAAGTTATTTGTATTTTTTTCAAGTTTTACAAGTTAGCATAAGCAATTAATACGTTAAATAACTCAGAATAAAGTAAAATAGTCGGACATCCTAAATGTGGAACGCTGTAAACATGTATATTCATGTATATCTTGAGTCAAGTGTCATAACTAAGCAAAAATAATATACAAGTCATGTGCATCTCTCAACCCAAACAAGTATCTCAAGTATGATAACAACATATATAAATAATACAAAAAGTCAAAAACCTAAAAAAGTATATATATGAGGGTCGCTCGGATATCCTCAGAGTTGATCGCCAAGTGTCGACATCTTGCCCTTGCTCGACTGCAGATCTGCACTCACTCAAACACAAGAATGCCAAGTTTAGTAAGTAAAAGTCAGTAAAATCTAAACAGTAATTCAAAATAAATAAAGCAGTCCATGCGGATAGAAAGAAAGCTATATGAATGCATGATAACAAAACTGTAAAAATGAAAGTACAACGAGAAATGAGTATAAAAGGAAACGATAGAGAGGTGCCCAAGTAGTCCAAGACCACCGAGTGCGGGTGCCACAGGGTCGGAGTCATAGAGTCGCAACAACACCAAGTAGACTTGGGTCATAGGACCCGGCGTCGCATGCTGTACCTAGACTGTCGCGAATGAGGGATATCAATGGTGCCCCGGATAAAACACATCTCATTCCGACCAAATACTCAAGTGACTCGAGGTCATGGCCCCAGTTGCAAGTCGGTAACCACTCCAATCAGAAACACTCGTATGACTCAATTAATTGGCCCTCGGACACTCATAGGTGGGTGAAGATTTTAAGAAATGGACACAGTACAATATCAATAAAATAGAAGTTCAAATGAACTATTGTGCATTTCCTAGCTGGTTTTACTTACCTCAAGCAATCGCAAATTATCCTCAAAATGTCTCGTTCATGCCTCGAGATGCGCACCGACACCCGACTTTGACCTCCTAAGTCCCCGGTGTCCAATTATACTATTTTAATTATTTTAAAGTCACATTAAGTGAATTTATAATATGGGACCACAATTTGTAATTTTATTTCAAATTTTTTGATTTTTAGCGCAATTTTCGAATTATATCGGGGTGTCAAATGCCTGAAAAAACCTCAAAACTCATTTTTCTAGCTTTTTCCTAATTCTTCATATATTTTTTGGAATTTTTTGAATTTTTCCATAATTTTTATCTATTTTATGTGATTTATTTTATTTAAACATCAATTTTATTATTAAAATTTTAAATTAGTTATTATTATTATTATTATTATTATTATTATTATTATTTATTGGGTTGGGCTCGGGTTGACCCGACCCGCTCAACCAGACTCGAGTCGGTCCGACCCGGTCTACGTGGGTCGACCCGATCCGGTTCAACCGGACCCGAGTTGATCCGACCCGGTCCACACAAGTTAGGGTCTGCTCGACCCGACCCCGGGTTGACCCGACCCGGCCCACATGGGGGTAGCCAAGCATGTCGTTCAGCATGGGGGCCACATGGGGGTAGCCAGGCAGGTCGTTCAACATGGGGGTTGACCTATGTTGAACAAACTCGTTCACTGTAAAAAAACAATTTTTTTTATATCAACAATAACATTAAGAACAACAACCACAACAACAACAACAACACCATCACCATTAAAAACTTTAAATTTATCCACCAAAAAGTTTATAAAATCAACAAAACTCACATCGATTCGAAGATCGTCACAAGTGTCACCGAAATGAGAGAGCACCGCGAGATATATGAGACCGAGTTGAGGGAGGAGTGATGGAGAATAGCTTGGTGATGGGGAATTGGAAGAGAGGAAGAAAATTGAGGGAGTGAAGAGAGAGGGCTCGGGTCGTAGAGGGAGATAGTGAGATTTTTTTTTTGATTTGGAGAGGAGAGAGAAAAAATGAGGGATGGGTTAAAGTATGGTGATTTTTGATTGGTTATGTGACGAGATGTGTGATATGACAACTAAATCCAAGACTACCCCATACACCCGCGTTATGTGCACACCGCGATGTCGTATACTCTTGTCACTACGCGCGCACATTTCGACCAATAAAAATATTAAATGGTGCGATGCGAATTAATTAATAATACGACAATTTAACACATATGCATCACACAAAATAACTATTAATACCTCAATTGGCGTGCCTTGGACTTATCGACGGTGTCCACGTGGGTCCGAGCTACGGGTCTTAATCTCGGTGTCGACTCTTGAGGGTTGACCGAGTGTGCCGCATCACGACAGGTCCGGGTCACCATCTTGAGATGCCAAGTGGCACGTGTTAAAATTTTTGGGTTGTTACACTTAGGGAATGTAAAACTACTTAGTATACCCTTAACAATTTTCATCAATGTTTGGTTACGTCATTCCACTACATCATTATATCAAGACATATACCAGATATTGTGTATTAAACACAAATACCATGTCGTTCAAGTAGTTTAGCAAATAGACTAAGAAACTAATAATTCAATCCTATCTAATAATAATATTCACCAGATAGAGATACAATGTCAAATTATTCACGTATGTCTATATGAATCATTCATAAGATTGATAATATTATGTTTTTCTTTTGGATAAAAACAACGATGTACTTTATTCTATAAGTAAAAATTTAAAATGTATGGTACCTTTTTGGGTATCCATACCATTTTTCACTTATCATAAAATCTACATATTTTACTAAAATGTGGTGCACCTTTGGATCAACCATAATATTTTAATAATTGTTATATTTATACTATCATAAAATATTAGTTCATACATTACTAAAAATGTGGTGTGCTTTTAGGTCAACCATGATATTTTAGTAATCAATCAAAATTCAAAAAGATGAGGTACCTTTGGGTATCCTTCATCGTTTTTAATAATCATTAGCAAAACTAATATGTATTAAATCATGTTAATCGTAATTGCTAGAAATTGATTCACCTTTGGGTTAAACCAAATTCTGATAATTAACATAAAATTATAAGAAAATGCAACATATATAATAATTCACATAATTTGATGTTAAGTTATATATTAAGTTGGATCACCTTGGAAATTAACGCAACTCTATAATATAACCATCAACAATAATATTTGTTATCTAAATTGTTGCATATAAAAAATTTTAGGTCACTTTGGTGACGACTAACACAAACATAAATTCTCAGTCATAATAAAATGATAAATACACATGACAACATGATGTGCTTTAAATTGGAGCATAGGTGCATGCAATTAAGCTATATATCACGAGGGCATGTTATTACATATATTACCATATATACACACGAAGCCATGTTTGCTTCTTTCTTAATCAATTGTTTTATTTAAACACATTATATATAGGATGATTAAGCATAAGTAATTTAAACTTTAATTATATATAATAATATGACACCATAAATGACGAAATAGTTAGAACATTCATATCTATTTTAAAATATTTATAAATAAACCGTTACTTAAGATATATTTATTGTTGCTCATAAAATACTTCAATGTTTTACTCTTAATTGAATTTAATGCAAAGGAAACTTAAGAGTCTCATGATTGAAGAAGCCTAATTGTCCATTTTCTCTGGTATGAGAAAACACCAATTAATTGAGAAACCATAATCAAAACCCTTCACTATTTACGTACATACTTGATCACCATTACAGACGCGGGTGGTGTATGAAAATATTAATAATATAATGTCCTTAAGATCTTTACAACGGAAAAATTAACTTCTGATTAATAGTTTCTAAAAGTCTCTAAAAATGAACTAATCAACTTCTTCATGACTATTTGAGACATATTATAACCGATGCCCATTAACATCATTCCATTACTATTTTTTACATTAAGAGCACATTATTTATTTAGATGCTTTAATTATTCTATTTTTAAAATATTAATTAATAATAAATGACATGATTTCATGATACAGTTACTAAAAAAAATAATTAATCAAGTTATTAAGTGGATCCAAACATTATGATAACTGTTGGACAATTTATGAGATCATTTACATATATAGAAATTAGTTGTTTCCTGCGCTTCGCGCATGTGTCAGTGAAGACCTTCATGGTTTATATGTATGAAAAAGTCAAAAAATAGGAAAGTTACAAAATGATGGGTGTCGTAGTTGACCTCGTGTCAAACAAAAACTATATATAAAAAATAAAAATAAAAATCTGTGTGCTCGACCCTTTACATAAGCCAACCAATGATACTTGTGCATCCATTTAAACACAAAAAAGCCCTACAAACATGTGCACTTGGAGACCCAAACAAGAATTCAGATGATGGCCAAGCACTCCCCAAAAATTCCTCAAATTGGATGCGAAAGAATTACGGTGTAGAAGAATGGATGGGAGGTGAAATTTATAGGGGGAATAGAGCTTGCGAGCTTGCACTACACTCAATTCCATGTATCTGCCCATAATTTTTAAAAACTTTTACCGCACTCCATTCCATGTATTTGCCTATGGTTTCGAGTAGAATGTACCAATTCTATTAATCCATTCGTTGATAATATAACCATTATTAATTATTAAAAGATGCACACATAATAGATAATTATATATTTTGGGACAATCGATAATAAAAATAAATAAATAATAAAAAAAATTAGAAAAATTGTGAGAGGAGGTAGCTTCTGAACTTTCTCTCTCCTCCGACTTATATATATATATATATATATAGATAGATATAGTATAGATATTTGTATTCCTACTGTCCACGTTGTAAATCATATTCCACTGTACATTCATTAATTAATTAACATTCTTGCCATTTATTATTTACTATAATGTGAAGAAACCTAAAAGACAACTTCTAAACATATTTCAAAGAGAAGAACTATATTGATCTTCACCTGTTAAAAATAAAATAAAAATTGACCCTTTAGTAAAAATACATTGTGTATCTTTTTTTTAATACATACGTACGAAAAAAAAACCTCAAGTTTCTTATTAATTTAACAAACCTCTTTAATGCCATCACCATGTCACGGATTAGCGATTGTTATGCCCACGACATGATCGTAATGGGGGTGATCGATAGATGGGCTATAATTAACATTTTGTTGTGGGTTGCTAAATCATGGGCCATACGTAAACTTAAAGCACCAAATATATTCAATCAAACCTTATATGTATATACACAATTTATAAATGCAAAGCATAATGTAGCCACATAAACTTTATTTAAAAAAAAAATATTGATTTGGATGATGATCGTCAATAAGCATCGCATAGTCTATACATATGGAATAAAACATATATATCAGATTAAATAAGCATACAAGGCACCCATCTAAAGTTCATATACTAAAATTACTAACAACCATAAGGTCAAACCAAATCTAGGTGAACATATCAATCAATTGAAACTTCCTTTATATAAACAATAGCAAAAATTGTGATTCAATGGTGTGTATATGTAAGTTGAGAAACAATGATATTGTTGGTTGTTCTACACAAGTTAATGAGGCAGTGCCTAGAAAAGACTATACTTAATCGAATCATGATAATTATCAACATAACGCATATCTTTCAATTACTAAAAGTTAACCAAATTGCCAAGATTAATTCTACACCAAATTAGTAGACATAAGATAAAACACAAACTATTTATGAAAAACTCTATTGATCTAGTAGGCTCCGATACCACATGTAAGCATTCTTTTAACATAAAAATAGATCAAGTAGAGAATTACCCGCGCAAGCGAATATGTAGTTGAACTTTCTTAAGCACTATATCAAAAAACTTTTTCGCCCTTATGAGCCTCAACTTTTAGCACAAGTATGATGACACAAGATACTTTATTTATAGGCTTGAGGGAGAACCATTGAGCTTCTCACATTAATATCAATTTTCATCAAATTGGTAACGGTAATGGAACTCAAAAGGGTTTAATTAGGTTCATACGTTACATAATTTATTCATTATATAAATTAATAGCATTATGAGACACATTATGGTCTTACATTAAATTCTGGCGATATGGTTAACGAAAGTGTCGCATGACTAGTCAAGAAGAGCAAAGTGGTTTATATTACTGAATCGAACGACTCATATCAACCAACAAAATTTGGTTCATGCTGCAAGGAAGACCCTAGTCCTTGTGGTTTAGTCCTAGAGTTTGATATTATATTTTATTCAATTATCTTAACTTTCTTCTAGCTATTGATTCTCTTGAATGTTTGTTGTTGCATTACTACCATTGTGACGGCCCCAATTTTACCCGAATTGGGCCCCGCCCGGCCTAAACCTACGTGGACCCCCGAGCCAGTCTCGCAAGGTCAACGAAGGCCTAGTCAGCCTTCCAAATCCATCATTATCAGTACATTCTACATTTACCGTTGTACAGTTGAGTTATTAATATTTTTCGAGTTTACAATTTTATAGCGGAAAGCAACTAATACATTCAATAACTCAACAAAAAGATCAGGGAGTTAGGCAACCTAATTGTGGAACCCAGTAAATATCATCAGAGGAGAGTAATTATAAAATATACAAAATGTCACCTAGCTATGAAGCCTTCCCTATGCTACGCGTCTGCGGCTCTGCACTCAGTCAAAATAAAAATGACGAGCCCAGGTAAGTAAATCCAGTAGGACAGATATACAACATTTCGCAATATCCAAAATAACAGTTCACAATATCCAAAGCAGTCTAATTCATGCAAATAGAACGAAAAGAATCAAGAAACGCATGAATATAAAAGAATGTAAACAACTCATCAATGAGTGAGGCCCAACAATTAATTTATTTTTTTATTGTGAAGGCCCGAGACAACCCCCCCAAGCTAGGCGAGCAAGCTCTGCGACTGCGACTCGCAAGGCAAGCCCCTCGGCACCTCCAAGGTAGATGTATATGAGCATCACACAGAACATCTCATATACATCTTAGATGTATATGCACCCCAGGCGAGCAAGCTCTGCGACTGCGAATCCATATACATCTTCTATGTTTCCCCCATATGTGCGTGCGAGCACGCTCTGCGAACTACACATACGGGCATAATACTTTTATCTCACCAGTTTCGAATCCAACGATAACAGTGAACAACAATAAAGGTTACCACAAACCATTAAACAACAACAATCAATGGATAAACATGAAATACTATATAGGTCCCTAGCTGGTTTACTTACGTCACAAAACAGCACACAAAACAATAACCAATGGATAAACATGAAATACTGTATAAGTCCATAGCTGGTTTACTTACCTCGAAAAACGCGTACCTCAAAATGTCTAGCTTGCATCTCGATTTGCGCACCCGACACCCGACTCATAAGTCCCTAGTGTCCATTTAAACATTTGAGGGGTCTATTTTACTTCAAACCATACAAAGCACACTAACATTAGGCGAAATAAATCTCACCTCTTCGCGTCGTCGCGATTTCGTCGAAATCGCGCAACCGACTAGTCGACACACGCCATCATGCCGTCGGCGCCATAGCCTTCTTGCGCGCCGCCATGCTCGTCGCGCCACACCCCCGCCAAGCCACCCATTTGTCATCGCTGTCTCACCGCGTTACGTTGCGTCGCCGCGTTCGCACGCCATCGCTGCCGATCCGCCCCTTTTCCGTTCCTCCGCCTCCATCGCTTCACCGGCGCAGCTTGCTCGGCGCGTCGTCGTCTTGCGCCGCCGCTGCTGCGCCGCGCTTGCGCTTTTCGCCGCATGCGTCGTCGCGCGCACGTGAGCCGCCAACCGCGCTCCCGCTGCGCCACCCGGCCATTGGTCGATCTCCCAGCCTGCCCGCACAGCCATCCTGCCGCCATTTCCGTCCGATCACCGCTTCTCGTCGTTGGTTGCACGTAGCCGCCGATCTCCTCTTCTCCTCTTCCCTCTCTTTCTTTCCTCTCTCCCGAGCAACCGATCTCTTCTTTTTTTTTTTTTTTTTCTTTTTTCTTTGATCCTTATCCCTTCTTTATATATATATACATTTTCTTTGTTATTGCTCTTTTTGATTTCAAATCAAAATTTCGTCGAGATTCGTGCAACACACATTTCGAAGGCAAACTCAACAACCGAGCAATGCGTATCTCGAGGCATCAACCCGCCTCATTTCAAAATCTTGAAAATCGTGCTACACGCATGACGAGGCATATCCAATGTACATTTTAAAACCACGTAAAATCAACATCTCGATCCCAAGTCGGCACGCGACTCGAGGCGCGTCCTCGTTCGTGTTTCATTTTCTCGAATTCCTCGCATAGTTAGCATTTTCATCTCAAATTGGATTCGGACATACGTATTTCGACGAGTGGGTCCCACATACGACCTTGACTTGACACGTGGCACAAGTCAAATTTTTCAGGCCGTTACAACCATCATCAACCATTCTTCATTACAATTGACTCTTGTTTGTGTTAATCTAGAACTAAATTTCATGTCATTGTTTGGAGCGAGAGATAATTTGCTAATTAACACCATGTTCCTTCTGGATAATGATGAATTTCTTTTTCTTTATTACTTTATTTATGTTGTGTTTGTCTCATACACTTGTGCTTGCGATGATACGTAGTTCTCCCATAATATTATTGATATTCCTATTATTGTTTGTATAATTTAGTGATTTTTTCTTCTTGATCTTTTTTCAGGTGTTTTGTACGAAGTCAAGTATTTTTTGAAGCACAATCAACTTTATATAATCTCGGAACACTTCTTCATTTTTATTTTTATTTTCATTTAGAACAATTTTTGCTTTTACTTTTCTAGAAAGATACGAAATAGAAACTTTTTAGATTGTTTTTGTTGTTTCGTGTATAGTACATTGAGAAAAGATAATTCTAAGGATATGTTAAGTTTATATAAACTGTGCAATATCAATATATTATTTAGCTATGATTTGTATTATATATTGGCAGGTTAAATGTGCTTGGATTGAGACCTATATATATATATATATGTTGAGATGGATTGATACCTAAACAAAGCAGAATTGAGACGGATTAGCAACGGAATTAAAATATTCCGTTGCTATTCCATCTCTAATTTTCTAGGCAAAGCTACATAAATCAGCAACGGATCAAAGAAAGAATTATTGTATTCCGTCTCTAATCCGTTGCTAATCAGAGACGGAACAGAGACGGAATACAATAATTCCATCTCTGATCTGTTTCTAATCAGAGACGGATCAGAGAGGTAATTATTATATTCCGTCTCTGATTCGTTGCTATTCAGAGACGGATCAGAGACGGAATTATTGTATTCCGTCTCTGATTTGTTGCTAATCAGAGACGGAACAGAGACGAAATCTAATAATTTCGTCTCTGATCCGTTGCTAATCAGAGACGGATCAGAGACGGAATTCATTAATTTCGTCTCTGTTCCGTCTCTGATTAGCAACGGATTAGAGACGAAATGCAATTACAATTGTACCATTTAGAAAAAATTTCATTTATGTTCCGTCTATGTTCCGTTTCTAAATCCCGTCTCTAATCCGTCTCTAATCAGAAACGGAAACACATTTCCGTTGCTGATTGAATTAGCGTCGACGATTTTAGAGACGGAACAAATTCCGTCTCTGTTCCGTTGCATATTTCAATTAAAGATGGAATTTATGCAAATCAGAGATGGAAATTTCCGTTTCTGATCTGCTGTTTTTTTGTAGTGAAAGCCGCCAAAAAATTTAATTTCTCTCAAAAACATAGAAAACTCAAAGTTTAATTAGAGACCAAAATCATAAAAAAAAAACTTAAAAGTTCAAGGATCAAATGTTCAACAATGTAAGTTCAGGGACCAAATGTACACTAATGAAAGTCTATGGACTAAAAGCATAAAAGTCTCAAAACTCAAGGACCGAAAAATATATTTTGCCTATGGAAAACAATCCAAATGATATGAGCCTTAATTATGGTACTTTTTCATAGATTATAGACATTATGCTATGCAAAAAGTGCAAGTTTTGCTAGCAAAAAGTCCATCTGGAGCTACCATTCCTTTAAGCTTTCCTAGATTGCTTTTCTATTGAGATTTTCAATCTACTTAAACTTGTTTGGCATCTATTATTTTAATGATTAGTGAACCTACTTGTATGGCTTCAAGAGATGCCATGCACTTCGATCTATTGAAGAATACTCGTCATATAATGGTGAGTTTTTCCTTTGACTATCATAGTAGTCAGGATGAGTTCACATGATGAATTCATACTTGATTAATTGGGTTTGTTTAAACCTGTGGGAGAATTCTTATTGTGATAAAATGTCCATAAGGCCCTTCTAGATGTTGTTAACATAGAACATATACATGTTACATTAATTGTTACATGGATCATGAACAACCTTGACATGTATTTTGCTCTAGTGGTGTGTCTAATCAATAAATATGTTGGATCAGGCGATCTATATAAACATAAATCTGAACATGACACTGTTATAACTAGTAATTAATCATGACACTGAACATGGCACTGTTATAACAAGTAATTAAGAAAATCAATAAACAAAGTGTACCACATGCTTGCAGTGTAATGTCCTAAAATTGGAAAATTTCCTCCAACTCGATGCTGAATTCGACTAGGAGTTCTGTCCCCAGGATAGATCGATTCATTCTTTGATTAAAACACCAATCAAAGAACCTTCAAAAGCCGCAAAACTCGACTCTCTCTCAAAACTCAAAACACATATATTATGCTATTTTAGAAAAAACCTGTTTATGCTTATGTGAATGGACTATTCTCTTATAGAGAATTGTATAACTGCCCCATTAGTGAACTTTCTATTTCAGAAAAACCAGTTTATACCTATGTGAATGGACTCCCATTTGTGAATAGTTTAATTAACTGTCTAATTAGAGGTTTAATTAGTGCATCGCTAATTGACAACATCACTAATTGACAGTTAATTAACTCTTTGTCGAAAATTATTAAAATAGGGTGTCTCTCTAGTGAAACCCCATGGGCCACTCGCTATAACCCACTTGTTAATTAAATAATAGTGAAGTGTGTTGACCATATTTCAAGTGAGAAACCAAATATTTCTCTCCTACGTGGGACTAAAGGCTTAATTACTTTGCAATACAAAATCTGAACTACAAAGTTCAACGTAATAAGACGTTGTTGATTTCAATAGATGGCTTTAACGACCATTTTATAGTAAATCACTGAGTATGGTAAAATAGTAATTTGTAATCATGTTGATGTTGTGTTGTATGTGGTGTATGACTGTTGGTTTGTTGGTCACGTGGCTGTTATGGTATCAGAGCACATGAACGGCTAATGCCATGAGAAGGTCTTAGATCTGTTGTGATGAGTTCAAGCAGAGTAGATCATCTACAGATGGGTGAGAGTTCCAGATCTAGAAGATATGTTTCTGGAAAGCACAACACATCACCGTTTAGTAGCTCACTGACTCTGAGTCAGATGGTTACATTACAACTTGATGAAAACAACTTCCAGTTGTGGAAATCGATTGTGGTGCCAGTGATTCGAGGCTGTGAGTTTGATGGATACTTGTTTGGGACAGTGAAATGTTCAGATCCAGTGATTGCTGAGATAAATGAGCCAAATCCAGCGTATAAAGAGTGGATTAACAACGATTTTTTTTGTTCCTTGGATGGCTCCTTAATACAATCACACCAAGCATCGCTACTCAGGTGGCTGGACCTTCTGTAGTCACAACACATGATGATTGGTTGAATATAGAAGCCTTGTGTACACTACAAGAAAAATGATATTTAGAAACAAAATTAGCAACAGAATTAAGTTCCATTGCTAAGAAAAAGTGGTTAGAGACGGAATTGATACGGACTAATTCAGAGACGGAATAGAGAGAGATCAGAGACGAAAATAGAGACGGAATTAAATTTCGTCTCTAAATAATGGCGCCAACATTCCCAGCAAAACTTTTTTTTTTATAGTCGTTCATCAAATCTCGAGATTCGTGTGCTTCGATCTACATGCCCTAAAAATGGGGACTAACAACTCTCTCTCACTCTCTCTCTACCGATTCCCTCACTCTCTCTCTGTCTCAACGAAATCCCTCACCATCTCTCTCAACGAAATCCCTCACCGTCTTAACGAAATCCCGATCCCTCTCAACGAAATCCCTCACCGTCTCTCTCAACGAAATCCCTCACCGCTCTCTCCCTCTCAACGAAATCTGTCTCCCTCACTGCTTTCTCTCTTTCACCGCTCTCTACTCTCTCTCTCACCGTCACCGCTCTCTCTCTCTCTTACCGTCACCGCTCTCTCTCTCTCTCTCTCACCGTCACCACTCTCTCTCTCTCTCTCTCCGTCACCACTCTCTGCTCTCTCTCTCGCCGCTCTCTGCTCTCTCTCTCTCACCGCTCTCTCTCACCGGATCTCACTCACGGGATCTCACTCACCGTCAACTCTCTCTCTCTCTCACCGAAATCTCTCTCCCAAACCCTAAATCTCTGTCGTCACCGCGATTGAGGTTGCGACGAGGTCGTCGAGTCTGCAGTCGCCGTTTGCCGGAGATTGGAGCCTCCGAAGCCCTAAGCCGTCGCCGCTGTTCGCCGCACCCTAACCCGTCGCCGCACCCTAAGCCGTTGCCGCTGTACCTCGCCATCTCCGAAGTGAGAACCATTTAATTTTGGTATTACTCATCTGTCATATTTTTGATTAGGTTTTGATTGTTTTCCTGTTTTCTTTGTTGTGAACATATGTTATTGAAAGTCTAAATTCTTTTGAAGAAACGATTGATTTTGCATGCATTTCTATTCTATAACTTGTGCTAATTTGATTTGTTTGAAGAGCTGATTTTTTTATTAAAGTGTATTTGTTAGAAGTTTAGTTTGAAAATGCTTAATTTGTCATGGTTTATTTGATGGGTTTTGATTATTTTTTATTTACATTTTGTCCTTGTAGCCTGGCTTTGAAATTGACATTGTTTTGGTGGCATTGAATTGTTTTGGGCCTTTTGTTGTTTCTTTTGTGCAGCTGATCTGGTGATAAGGGTACATACTTTTGTGGGACTCAGTCCTTTGCTTTTCATTTTCATTTGAATCCAAATACAATCTGATCATTTTTTCCCATAAATTTCATCCTAACACAGTTTTATATACTATAGTTTCACTGATTAGGAGGTTTATATCATCAAAGATATTGGCTTCTAAGCAAGTTTTATATCTTCATTTACTTGCACGATTTTCTCGGATTTGATCTTTGAAGTTTTGTGTTCCAAGTTTTCTGAAGTTGGGAGAATTTCAATCGCAAAGCTTAAATTCGATCTTCGACTGTCCATCTTCTCCACAAATTAAAAACATTTCAAGTTTTTTAGGATTGTAGAGTGTTGAGAGTTGTTTGCCTTATCCCAGCTACATTTGTGGTTACATGAATCCCCTTCCTCTATTCTGCTTTATCACAGAGTCACGGACTAGTGTTGACTGTTATATGCTTTTCTTGTGATATTAACTATTAAGCGCATGAGAGAAAACGTATTGTATCTGTTACTTTTTTGTGTCAAAAGTGTTTATCTTAGACTTAAGCTTGACTAGGATTTGTTTATTTTCTTTTCTAATATGATTTCTGTAGACAAACTTGGTGTGCTATACCAAGGACCAGCTCATGTTGAATTTTTCTCAACCTATATCATATCAGTTGCTCAACTAAACTGTTTGAGTTTTTTTTTCATCAGCCACAGTCAAAGGACGGTGTTAATAGTTTTGGTGGTCTAGGATTTGTTTATTCGTTTAATTTCTGTTTCCAGTTACCATTCCTAATATATCCTTCCTCATTTTTCATTGTTTTCCGACCATGTATTCCTTATTTTCTTCATTTGATCGGTCAGCAGCACTTGAGGACTACTATTTGTCTTGTTTATGCTCAATGGACTCTTCATCTCTGTTATTGGGAATTGGGGTCCGTTGGTTCGTCATTTATGACTAGAATTAAATACCCATGAAAAAATATGTATTTCAATTTTCGATAACCATGGGTGTCCAAACCTTTTTCAGACCGTGCTTACTTTGGTTCGACTAATTCCATGGGAGTTAGTCGAGCGCCCCAACCCCATGACTCGAGATAAGCCAAGGGAATGTCATATATGTTTTTGTTTTGCTTTTTTCCATTCTTTCTTTTTGATGTATTTGAGTTTGGGCTATTTGGGAGGTGGTATGGGTGGATAGTGTGTCGTCAAAAATTAAGCATAAATGTAGAATATGGCACTGGACATGGAACTGTTGTAGTGGAAGTTGAACATTACACTTATTCCCCTCTTGTTGTGAGATTCATAATTGATTAAAAGGAAAGTAGCTATAAATGGCCAACATTGTAGTTCTCATTGAAAATTGGTTTTGATGATGAAATTTGAATAAGGTTTGTTGATGGGCATTTCATTAACTGAATTAGTGTTGATGTTGAATGTTACAATTTTTGTGTTACATGATTTTGTTGTTTCATGTTCTATTCGTGAACTAAATTTTCATCGGTTCTTAGGAAGAAGTCCACAAGTTAAATGAAGAATTAACTAGACTGCACATTCAGGTCCATATCCGCCTCTTCTTTAGTATGTTTACTTGTATTAGTTTTGTGTGCATGCTCATGCAATCTTATATATATTTGATTTTATGTCATATTCTTCTTTCCACCTTTTCTTTTCAGCTAGCAGAGTTAAAATTGAAGGCATAAGAGAATTCTGTTGATGTTCAACGGAGACAAAAAGTAAAAGAAGCAATGCTTCATGCATGGATATCCTATGAAAAGTATGCTTAGGGGCCAAGATGAACTTCGGGTTGGTCTAGTAAATTTCTTCCTAATATTATGTTGAGCAAATCTCAATTGCCAAAAGCATTAGGGATATTATGCTTTGTGTTTTTGGTGTGATAAGACTTTTTCATGATATTATTTTATATTTACTTGGTACATTATAGCTATGATTCTCGCTCATAGTTTCCAAGGATATTTTATACTCGAAAAATAATATGATACCTCAATTCTACTATGCCTTATCCCAGCTCCATTTGTGGTTACATGAATCCCCTTCCTCTATGTTGCTTTATCACAGAGTCAGGGACTAGTGTTGACTGTTACATGCTTTTCTTGTGATATTAACTATTTAGCGAATGAGAGAAAATGTATTGTATCTGTTACTTTTTTGTGTCAAAAGTGTTTATCTTAGGCTAAAGCTTGACTAGGATTTGTTTATTTTCTTTTCTAATATGATTTCTATAGGCAAACTTGGTGTGCTATACCAAGGCCCAACTCATGCTGAATTTTTCTCAACCTATATCATATCAGTTGCTCAACTAAACTGTTTGAGTTTTTTTTTTCATCGGATTAGGTTGTGTATTTCTTTGTTTTTTGGTTTTGGTTAATAGTGTTACCCTAGGCGCAAAGTTAGTGGTTTTAATAATGTCACTTAAGCAAGTGCAAGCTTAAAATTAAGTAATTAGGAACCAAGGATACAATTTACATCAAATCCAAACGTTAGAATATTTTTTGCAAAAATTGAAGCGTTAGGATTTTTTGGTTAAATGCTGAGACATTAGGATGTATTTTTGCCTACTAGACCTTTTTAGAATGATGTTATGTTTTATTGAGAATGATGGTGTTATGTTACTTATGTGAAATTATGCATGTACTATAAACAGTATTAGCTAATAGTTCTTTTTTTTCTTAGTTCAAGTGTTTTCACTTTTATGGTTCGTTTCATGGTTTATAAAGTTATAAAGTTAGAATTATGGAAATAGGTCTTTGTCTTGGTGATTTAATGTGACAACCTTCTGTTATTTTAAATAAATTGATGAAAGCTCTAAAACTTAAATACATTGAAGATATTTTGGAGTTTAATCGTTCTCTTTCTGATAAGTAGGAAAAATTTCATATTAGCATGTGAATTTTGAAGTATATATTAATATAGTATAGTGAGGCGAAATGACATTTTAGTTGGCAAAGGATTTTTTTTATTATTGGATGAGACATGCATCATTTTCCCCTAAATAATAGAATTACTTAAATTCTAGAAGCTCTGTTTCACGTTGATTGGTCCATGAAAATTTACTTATGTAATTTGACGCAATATGCATAGCGATTCAAATGCAAAGAATGTATTTTATTGTTAGCTTATTCTATATTTTAGCCAACTTTACCATCATTTTTTGTAGTTTATTATTTCATTTTGGACATTAGTTTTTGAATAATGAAGCCAATGGCCATTAGGAATATATATTATATATTTCCTTTTTTTGTTTCTCTTCTTTGGAGAGTTCTTGAATATCTTGATCTTCCGGATGATTATTTTTGTATCCGTGTGTATGACTAAATTTACTTCACAATCTCTGATTGCCTTGTAAGCATCTGTTTCGTTTGTTGTTTTTCTCAAAACTCCACAATCAGCTCTGGCTTTATGAGAATTAAGGTCTATACATTTATTAGTGACGTTGCGACTGGAAGATTTCCAAATTTTATTTGTATGTGATCAACATCTAAGCTGTGGCATTTTTTTAGTGACCCTATTGTGAATGGTTATTAAATTAGTGATGGATTATAATACAAATGGTCATTCACTAACTTAACCTTTATGCAGGAACTTACTCCAAATCAACTTCAAGAAGGTGAGAATCTTTTTTTTTTCCTTCCTTTCTTTCTTCTTTTAAGACTTTGCATTCATTAGTTTACTTGAACTATTTGCATAATTTTCAATTGCATTAGTTTTCACATGGTTTGGGTTGTTTGCTAACTGGTGACATGATATATGTCCCTTACTATAGTTTCTTGATGTTCTATGCAAGTTTGTGAATTTCAGTGAGCCTTAGAAGAGTTATATGTCACTTGCTCTTTTAACTTTGATTTCTACCCTTTCCTTGTGACGGATGGGTGGCAACATCGTTGGATTTTAACAAGAACTACAATGCTAGCATTTTTGAGACAACCATAAGGTTGCATTGTAAGGTTTAATTTATTTTACTTTCCAATTTTACTTTCCTTGTGACCTTATTATGAATGGTTAGAAAATCATGAGTTTTAATGCTAATATTTAATATTGAAAACCACTTGCCTAGGACTCTCCACTTGTTGATATCAATGAAATTATCATAACTAATTAACTAGAAACCCTATATTGGAAAGTTTGGCATTAGCAATTGGCAATTGGCAATTGAATCAGCATTTGGGTTTGGTTTTTATGCAGAGGACCGTTAGGGAAGTGGCTGAGCTATACGGAAGCGAGAAATCCTTCATAGTCGAAGTGCAACGTGCTTTGTCTGGATTGCATTCTACTGCTCTAATTGCTCTGTAGAGGTAAGGTTTTGTGCTATATTTTATTTTTAATTTACATTTTTTTATCTCTTCATGCCATATTTTTTCATGTATTTCCTACTATAGATCTCCACCAAAAAGTCAACTATAGTCTGTAGTCCTAATTCCTAAATTAAATTCGTAATTTGATTTGCCTTTGGTATGATATTTACAATAGCTTTGGTACCAGTTGAATTATTATTATATATTAAATTTACCTCTGATATTGTTGAAGTTATGCAAGAGCCTCCTGTGTTTCTTCTCTTATCCATTGTTATGCCCTCTCCTTGACTGGTATGTCACCACTATCAAGCTTAATTAAGCTAGAGTTTACTTTTTATTTTGTCTGGACTTGATTTTGGTGGGTAATTGAAGTGCCAAGTGTTTAAGTTTGTGGGGATCTCATGTTTTGAAAGACTTAGGTGAAATTGATTGAGTTGGGGACTTGATTTTTATATTTATTGTTGGAATCTCTTATCACCATTGCTCTTATTACTACTATTGATTTGCTCTTGTTGTTAGTATCATTGCTTTTGTTGCTGCTTTTCCCCTGTTTGCTCTGACTCTCATAGTTGTTGGTGTTGTTTGGCTTTGAATTTACTCCTTTGTTGAACAACAACCCATTAACATCAACATTGAAATTCTTCTCAATTGAAGCTCCATTAACATTGTCATTGAAAGTTTATGTTATTTGTGATAGTTAAACCTTTTTTTTAACATTTTCCCCAGATAGACAGTGGACTATTGCATTTATATATCTTAGTATCTGAATGAATGTCTTATTGTATCATATCAATGATTGACCTTAAACTCGATATAATTATTGCATTTTCCAGTTTACGCTTAATTTAATTTGAGTTTGATAAGCCAATAGCTTCTGCAAGTTCCCCATTTAGAAGAAATCCATATATGTATGTACATGTTCTTGTCCCGCTTCTATAACTCCGGCACCATTCATAATCATATATACCAGTTTCTCCGGACTCTACACTTGATCTTAATCTCCTTATTAATTTCTGATTCTTGTATTTATTGTTTCATATCATGACATTTTGTTGTATTTGGACTTCTCATGAGCTGTTTTAAGACCAGATTTCATATTTGGGAAAAGAAAAGTTATTTTTTTTTTTCAAGGGAAAATAAAAGTTAATGGCTTTGAGATTCCCCTTGATAATGGAGGAGAACTATTGGAGAGATTTATCAAAGCTACTGAGAACTTCACCAAACCACTGAATTCTCTATCGACGTCTGATTTTTTGTTAGCATCGCCATGATAGATGCTGTCCTAGAATATATTGAAGGAGAAGTTCAAGAGTTTTTGTAAGTAGAAGTAAGATTTGCACATGCGTTGATTGAAACATCAAAAATAGAGTTTGTAAAGCTTTCTTTCAACTATGTAATTCAACTGTATAATGTTGTTTGTTCTTTTCGCCTTGAATTTGTACATTTATTAGTTTAATTTTTTTTCAAATGAAATAAATAATTTTTGTTGGTTTTGTGTTAAAATTAGCACTCCGTTTCTAATCAGAAACATCCTCTAATTTGTATATAAAATCCTTTAATTGTTTTGGTTTTGTGTTTCCGTTCTGATCAGAAACGGATCAGAGACGGAATTCAAGCATTCCGTCTCTGATCCATTTCTGATTAGCAACAATGGATCAGAGATGGAATTATTACCGACCGTCTCTGATCCATTGCTAATCAGAGACAGATCAGAGACGGAATGCAATAATTTCGTCTTTGATCCGTTGCTAATCAGAGACGAAATGCAATTACAATTGTACCATTTACAACAATTTGCATTTATGTTCCATCTCTGTTCCGTTTCTAAATTCCGTCTCTAATCCATCTCTAATCAGAAACGAAAACACATTTTCGTTGCTGATTGAATCAGCGACAACGATTTTAGAGACAGAATAGATTCCGTCTCTGATCTATTGCAGAATTGATTTAGAGACGAAATTTATGCTAATCAGTGACGAAAATTTCCGTTTCTAATCTGTTGTTTTTTTGAAGTGGTAGTGCACAAAATAGATATAGAGTGCTGCGCTTTAAAATCGCGCTTCACACTACTAGGAAGGGCTCTATGATGATGAACGAGTATCTATCTAAGATGAAGGAGCTTGCAGACAACCTAGCTACTGCTGTTGCATCTGTTTCGAACGAGGATCATATTACTTCTACATTTGCTGATCTGGACATGGAGTATTTGCCGATTACGACCACACTTTTAAGAGAGTCAGATCTCATTTGGTTTGATATACATTCTTATCTTCTAAATTTTGATGAACGAATAAATCAGATACAAGCTATACAAGGTATCAACCCACTGATTCTTCATGATCCTAATCCATCTGCTAATTCAGCAAAGGTAATAGGCATGTCTAGACTTGGTACTTCTCATCCACATCGCGTGGGATTTCAGAACCAAAACACCAAAAAACCTCATCAGAATGTTACTGGAGCTCATAGTTACAATAGATCAAACAATCGAGGTTCTCATAGTAAAGGCAGAGGAGAATGATGAAGAAGTCATGGAGGTTTTCGATTTCAAAACCAAAACAAACCTACTTGTCAGATCTGTGGCAAGTTTGGACACTCGACTGCATATTGCTATTATCGTGCAGATATGAAGTATATGAAATCTCAACCACCACCGATGAGTGTCAATCAACAACCAGAACAAGTGCACTTCAACAATAGTGTACCTCAATAACAGAATATGTTCTTTGCTTTTGAACCGGTAGCAGATACTTCATGGTATGTAGTGTAACGACCCGTTTTAATCGATCTCGATTAACTGGCTAATTACATATTAAGATCATAAGCTCATACCAACGTTGATGTCGCGACAAAAGTTTAGGGCATGCCTAATGGGGAAATATGTTATTTTTTGTTTGGCGAGTGTTTAATTATTTTATGATTATTTAATAGTTCGCGCCGCGTTAATAGAGAATTTTGCTTGGTCGCGTTGTGCGCATGTAGTGACGAGAGTGTGCGACGTCGCGGAGTGCGCATAACGCGGGTTTAGGGGTTGTATAGGATTGAGTGGTCACATCACTCACCCAATCATGTCACACATCACATCAAGCCCATCCCTCATCATTCCACTTTGTATTTTTCTATATATATATATATATATATATCTTTAAATCTGGAAGTGAGAGAAAGAGGAGAGAGAGAAAGAGGGAAAAGAGAGAGAGAGAGAAAGAAGAGAGAGAAAGAACCAGAGAGAGAAGAATGGTGGGGAGAGCGGTGCGGAGGGAGGCGGCACATTGGCTTCGGCGAATGGCAGCAGCTCGTGGACCAGCGGCGACACGCGAACGGTCAAGCGGCGACATGTAAACGGACTAGCAGGCGCAGTAGCTCGGCTAGGCAGCTGCTCGCGGCGCGATAGCGGCGTGGCAGCGACGCGACAGTAGAGACGGCAGCAGGCAGGCGCGCTATCAGCTCGCAGCTGCGCAAGGCAATGACGCGGCGGCAGAGACGCCGTAGCCGCGCGCGATCGCGAGCGCCAAATGGCGACTCAGCGGCGGTGGCCGCGATGGCGCGAGGGCAACGACGACGGCGGTAGTAACGCGAATAAGGCAGCGATGGCGGCAGCGTCGGCGCGGCAGCGGCAACGCGCGGCGCGGCACGTTGTCGGACCAATCGAACCTTGACAAGGGGTGCGATTCGACGAAGTTCGACGACGAGATGGAGGTGAGGTTTATTTCACCTAATTTAGTTGTGATTTGAATGATTTAAGTAACATAGCCCTAAATTATACAAATTTTATAATTGGACACCAAAGACTTATGCTACCATAGTTGGTGTCGGGTACGTATCTCGAGGCGGGTGCGGGACATTTCGAAGGTGTTTTGCGATTTGTTGAGGTAAGTAAACCCACGAGAATGTCAGCTTAGAATTTACTTATTTTCATTGTGAATTATTTGTTAAACACTACTTTTCGTAAGTTCAATTTTCATGTTTATTCTATTCCTACGTGTGTCTGTGTATGGTCGAAGGGACAATGTGACCCCTTTCTGGCTCTCTCGTTGATGATGATCTGATTGTTGCTACGGTGTTGGTCATACCCTAGACTACGTGTGAGACTTCTCTTAGCGAGTCGATGATCTCGAGAGCGAGTTGGCGTGAGGCCCACCTCCGTCACAGATTTCCTCTCATTTGAGGCGTTGGGTGGAAGTCTACCTTCCGACCAACAGAGTTCCTCATTTCGACCGTGAAGAGGGGTGTGGATTTCTTCACCTCTAGGGCTTTCTCGGTTTAGTATTTAGTCCCAGGGCTCGATAGCTATACATCACATTCGCGTTCCATATTCTTGATTATCTCACGACTTATATTCATGTTTTACATTCCTATTCATTTACTTTATATGCATGAATTGTAGCCGTTTTCTTGGATTTCTTGTGAATACCAACTGAATTTCTCTGGGATTTACTCACCTGGAACTTGTCATTGTTGTTGGTGGCAAGTCGCAGATATTGGGATGAGCCGAGGGGAAGGCGGTGATTGGCGACTACCTCTGATTTGGAGCGCCTCCACTAGCTTACTCGTTGGTGATTGTATTTACGTATACATATTTTTGGGATCATTTTGGGAGACTTTTCACCTGATACATGTATATTGATGCCTATTATACGTTTTTGTCACCTTAACTGATATACATGGTATCCTTTTTTCTGGGTTTCCACCCCATAGTATGTTAAATAGTGCATAACTTGTTTACATTAATTATATGCATGTTATTAAGACTTCCGCTACTAAAATAACTTAAATAAATCAAAACAATTGAATTAAGTTATAAAACTATATAACTTATTATATTTTGCTAAAATAATAATTTAAATATCAAAATTTACTAAGTTGGAGTATTAGATGGTAAGTTTGCGAGCCGTCACAGATATGTATGAAGGTGACGTGGCATGGCTTGGTGACGTGTCCGACGACGTGGCGGTGCCTAGTTTGCCTCAGAATTTGGGGCAGTCACAGTTGGTATCAGAGCTTAGGTTCAGGCGAACCTAGGGGAAATTTAATGGCTTAAGACATTGTGATACCAACGTCACAGTTGGTATCAAATCCTAGGTTCAAGCAAACCTAAGGGAAACTTTAATACAACTGAATAAAACTTAACAACAAAAATTAGATGTGGAAACCTAAAGATCCTAACTTAGAACTTTAGTTGGGAAGCGAACATGGGATGGGAAGTGCCAAGACTTATACGTTATATATTTTGATGTGTAATAGTATATATGCGTATATATGCGTATACGAGGCTGATACGGACGTTCGTGATTTGCAAATTAGTCAATGGATGTTCGACCAGTTCTTCATACGGATGATGGAGCCCAGTCGAGCGACTCGACACCTATCAACTCAGACCAGATATTGTGCGACATGGTCGCACTCTAGAGTTTGCAGCTCGAGGAGATTCTTCGATTGCTTTGAGCGCAGCCAGCGATAATATTAGCCCCTGCCACACTTGCCTCCACCACTACTGTAAAGCAGGCAGTTATCGCATCCGACTATTCTAGTGACCTCGCTCACGACCACTACTACTGAGATACTGCCAGCAGTCACTACACAATTAACTACGCCGACCGTGGCACCAACGCAGATTCCACCTTTGAAGATCACATTCGAGACCTTCTTATCAGCTGAGATGAAGTTGATCAAGGAGTTCGTTCGTGTTCAGTCAGGCTACTATTAAAGAGGCAAATACCCAGAGGTGGCTGGGAAGTGGATCCGTTCACATGATAAACGTCACGAGCTTTTGAGGATTCACAACAGCATGCGAGATAGGATTTTCGGATTCATGCTCAGGGGAGATGCTGCGATATGGTAAATCGCCCACACAGCCGCCCACGAAAAGCCGAGTACTTCGGCAAAGTTTGAGAAATTCTTCTATGATCTGTATATCCCGATCGAGGTTCAGCTGAGACTGAGAGATAAGTTCTTGACGCTAAGACATGATGGCCGGACGGTGGCGTAAAACATGGAGAGATTCACACACCTGCTTACCTTGCGATGGACGTAGCTGAAACCGAGTGACTTCAGGTCCATGATTCTATTCGAGGACTCCGACTAGAGATTGAAGGAATGTAGACTGTACGCCAAGTCCAGTAAGTGCGAGTTTTGGCGTTCGGAGGTGAAGCCCTTGAGACACGTGATCAGCGACAAAGGTACTTTAGTGGACCCGAGTAAGATTCACGTTGTCATCGACATGCCTACACCAGAGTGCGCGACAGATATCAGGAGCTGTTAGGATTGGCAGGATATCATCGACGCTTTGTGCATGACTTCTCCAAAATTGCAGCGCCGGTGGTTAGATTGACAAAAAAGGTGGTGATCTCCTATTAGTCCAGTGAATGTGAAACGACCTTCACCGAGTTGAAGAAGAAGTTGACTTCTGCATCGTTGTCGATGTTGCCCGAGCTGGCCAAAGACTTGACTATTCTTACGATGCTTGTGGCACCATACTGGTATGCGTACTGATGCATGGAGACAAGTAATAGCTCATTTATCGCGTTAGTTGGGGACTCATGTGAGGAGCTGTCCAATACGCAACCTGGAGCTCGCAGCAGCCATGAGTCTGTCAGAGGTTCCACATACTATAAAGGCACACATTTGGGGGCAGATGCGAGGATCGTCATTATTTATTCCAGGCATCTTGGAATATCAGAGAGCTGATGTGATGTATCAGATGTTAAAGGACATGACACAAAGTCTAGGTTACTCAGATTGGCGTGAGTCCGTTGATGAGTAGTTGATACACCCAGGTAGATTGTGGGTTCCGACAGTGGTAGAGTTACGCGATGGTATTCTTTAGGAGGCTCACAGCTCCAAGTACACAGTGCATCCCGGCAGGACCAAATTGTACTGTGATATGTGACGGTTATTTCGGTGGTCAGGGATGGAGGCAGATGTCAGCTCGTATGTGAGGAGTTGTGAGGTGTGTCAGCAGGTTAAGGCTGAGCACTGGAAGCTTGGAGGACTATTGCAGCCACTGTCTATCCCATGGTGGAAATGGGAACACATCACTACGAACTTCGTTAGTGGGTTGCCGACGACTTTGCGCAAGAACGATGTCATTTGGGTAGTGGTGGATTGACTGAAGAAATCAGTGCATTTTATCCTAATCTCCATGAAATATAATTTTCCACTGCTGAGCATGCTCTTCGAGCGAGAAATCATCAGACTGTATGGAGTGCCAGTATCTATAGTGTCAGACATAGACATTCGACTTACTTCGCAATTTTGGCGGGCCATGCAGGAGCAGTATGGTACTAGATTGCAAGTCAAACGACTTTTCATCCGCAGACTGATGGACAGTCTGAGAGACTTATGCAAATTCTTGAGGATGTGTTCAGAGCCTGTGTGCTACAATTTGGGGGGTTATGAGAGGAGTTTTACCACTTTGCGAGTTTGCCTACAACAATAGCTATCAGGCTAGTATTGAGATGCCACCATTCGAGGCGCTATACGGGAAACCATGCAGATCGCCAGCTTACTGGGCAGAGCCGAGGACGTAACTGCCGTTGGGTTTGAGATTGATGTAGATCACACAAAAGAAATTATGCTGATTCGTCAGAGGTTACAGGTTGCTCAGGACAGACAAAAGAAGTACGCGAACAAATACCGCGATGGGCTGAATTATGAAGATGATGATTGAGTCTACTTGAAGGTTTCTCCCTTGAAGGGCATCATTGGGGAGAGAGAGTCTATAGTGCGAGGGCGATACCCCCACTTGTTCAAGGTAAATATCTAATTAAATCTGAATTTCGGCACGAGATTCTCTTTAGTTGGGAAGATTGTAACGGCCCGTTTTAATTGATCCCGATTAACTGGCTAATTACATATTAAGATCATAAGCTCAGACTCGCGTGGACGTCGCGACAAAATTTTAGGGCACGCCTAATGGGGGAAATATGTTATTTTTATGTGGCGAGTGTGTAATTATTTTATGATTATTTAATAGTTCGCGCCGTGTTAATTGAGAAGTTCGCTTGGTCGCATTGTGCGTGTGTTGTGACGAGAGTGTGCGACGTCGCGGAGTGCGCGTAACGCGGGTGTACGGGTTGTATGGGACTGAGTGGTCACATCACTCGCCCCATCATGTCACACATCACATCAAGCCCATCCCTCATCATTCCACTTTGTATTTTTCTCCAATATATATATATATATATATATATATATTCTCTTTAAATCTGGAAGCGAGAGAAATAAGAGAGAGAAAGAGAAAGAGAAAGAGGAGAGGGAGAAAGGAGGAGAAGAGAGAGAAAGAACTAGAGAGAGAAGAATGGTGGGAGAGAGACGACGACGCCAATGTAGAGGGAAGGCAGCACATCGGCTCCGGCGAAGGGCAGTAACTCATGGACCAGCGACGGCACGCGGACGGTCTAGCGACGATACTCGAACGGACCAGCGGTCACGGTAGTTCGACTAGGCGCGGCTTATACGGCGCGACAATGCAAGCATGGCAATGACGCGCGGCGGGAGAGAAGACAGCGCAATGCAGGCAGCGGTCGAAAAAGCGCGTAGGCACCGTCGGCTCGCGACGACGGCAGATTAAGCGCGGCGACGAAGCGGCGCGGCGCCGACTCGCAGCGGGCACGCACGCGCGATCTTGCAGCGGGTGGCGCGGACGGCGGAAAGCGAGCTGCAATGCGCGCGATATATGGCGAGCGCGGTGGCGACAAGGGGAGACGGTCGGCAATGGCGGCGAGGCAGCGACGACGACAGCGACGACGGCGGCGTTGGCGCGACAACGACAACGGCGCGGTGAATGACGCGGTCGCGTGTTGTCGGACCAATCAAACCTTGACGAGGGGTGCGATTCGACGATGTTCGACGATGAGATTAAGGTGAGGTTTATTTCACCTAATTTAGTTGTGATTTGAATGATTTAAGTAACAGAGCCCTAAATGATAAAAAAAATTATAATCGGACACCAAAAACTTAGGATACCATAGTCAGTGTCGAGTACGTATCTCGAGGTGGGTGCGGGACATTTTGAAGGCGTTTTGCGATTTGTTGAGGTAAGTAAACCCACGAGAATGTCAGCTTAGAATTTACTTATTTTCATTGTGAATTATTTGTTAAACACTACTTTTCAGAAGTTCAATTTTCATGTTTATTCTATTCCCACGTGTGTCTGTGTATGGTCGAAGGGACAGTGTGACCCCTTTCCGGCTCTCTCGTTGATGATGATCTGATTGCTGCTACGGTGTTGGTCATACCCTAGACTACGTGTGAGACTTCTCTTAGCGAATCGATGATCTCGAGAGCGAGTTGGCGTGAGGCCCACCTCCGTCACAGATTTCCTCTCATTTGAGGCGTTGGGCGGAAGTCTACTTTACGACAAACAGGGTTCCTCATTTCGACCTTGAAGAGGGGGTGTGGATTTCTTCACCTCCAGGGCCTTCTCAGTTTAGTATTTAGTCCCAGGGCTCGACAATTATACACCACATTCGCGTTCCATATTCTTGATTATCTCACGACTTATATTCATGTTTTATATTCCTGTTCATTTACTTTATATGCATGAATCATAGCCGTTTTCTTGGATTTCTTGTGAATACTAACTGAATTTCTCTAAGATTTACTCACCTAGAGCTTGTCATTTATTGTTGGTGGCAAGTTGCAGATATTGCGACGAGCCGGGGAAGGCGGTGATTGACGACTACCTCTAATTTGGAGCGTCTTCGCTAGCTTACTCGTAGGTGATTGTATTTACGTATACATATTTTTGGGATCATTTTGAGGACCTTTAACCTGATACATGTATATTGACGCATAATATCCTTTTTGTTGGGTTTCCACCCCATAGGTTGTTAAATATTGCATAACTTGTTTATGTTAATTATATGTATGTTATTAAGATTTTCGCTACTAAAATAACTTAAATAAATCAAAACAAATGAATTAAGTTATAAAACTTTATAACTTAGTACATTTTGCTAAAATAATCATTTAAATATCAAAATTTACTAAGTTGGAGTATTAGATGGTAAGTTCACGGACCGTCGCAGACAGGTGTGCAGGTGACGTGGCATGGCTTGGTGACGTGTCTGGCGACGTGGCGGCGCCCGATTTGCCTTGGAATTTGGGCTTGTCACATGCAGATAGTGGTGTTACTGCTCATATTGCTGCTGATCCATCTCTGGTGAATTACTTTGTTCCATATGCTGGTAAAAATGCATTAATGGTTGGTAATGGTCAATTGTTACCTATTTCTGGCGTTAGCTCCGCTGCAATATCATCTTTTTGTTTGAAATTGTCATTTGAGAACACTTTGTGTATTCCTCGCATTAAGAAGAACTTATTGAGTGTGTCTCAATTAGCTAGGGAAAATGATGTTCTAATTGAGTTTCATGCTGATTCTTGTTATGTGAAGGATTCAAGAACTAGAGAAGTTCTACTTCGAGGAAGTCTTCACAATGGTATGCATCAATTCTCTGGTCAATCTAACTTGTCACCTACTTTACATTCTATTTTTCATACATCTGTTCATACTTTGCCCTCTTTGTGGCATTCAATTGTTTGGTCATCCGGCTCAACAAGAGTTAAACCAAGTGTTATAGTTTTATCTTCATATTAAGCCAGAGTCATGTAATAATTTTGTTCCTCTTGTCCTTTGGGCAAGATTCATGCGTTACCATTTCTTGAATCGAATAAATGTGCTTCTACTGTTCTTGAGCTAATACATTTGATGTATGGGGTCCTGCTCCTTGTTCTTCTCCTCATGGTTTTCATTACTACATTCATTTTATGGTTTACTTTACTTGTTTTACCTGGATTTATCCTTTAAAAGCTAAATTTGACGCATTTCAAGCATTTTGGCATTTTAAGTTGATGGTTGAGAAACAGTTTAATACTTGTATTAAACGTGCTCAATCTGATTGGGGTGGGGAATATCGTGTGTTCAAACCTTTCTTAGATTCATGTGGTATTATCTTTCAACATTCTTGTCCTTATACTGATCAACAGAATGGTTGGGCAGACGAAAACATAGGCACATTATTGAAATGAGTCCTACTCTTCTTGCTCATGGTTAGTTACCTACTAAGTTTTGGTGGGATATAAGTGAGACTGGTGTGTTTTTAATCAATCGATTACCTACAAGGTTGTTGAATGGTATGTCTCCTTATACAAAGTTATACTAATATCTTCCTAATTATAATATTTTGAAGATATTTGGATGTGCATGTTTTCCTTATCTTCGAGCATATAATAATCAAAAATATCAGTTTCGTTCTGAAAAACGCATCTTCCTAGGATATAGTTCATCTCATAAAGGATATAAGTGCACGAATAAACATGGGAGAGTTTTCATATCCAGGAATGTATTATTTAATGAACATGAGTTTCCATATTTTTCTTGGTTCCCTTCTATTGACTCTATTTCTCATCAGTCTATCCGTCAATCTTCTATTCCTCTATCACTTTCTAAGTCTTATGTTTCTTCAGTTTGTCCATCTGTGTTCTCTAATGCCTCTGTTTATTCTCGGGGTTCCTATGTTCATGTTGTTGTTGAGTCTTATCCTGATGTTTCTTCTCCCTTTTCTGTATCTAGCATTGAGACACCAGTCCACAATCTTTCTAGTGTTAGGCCTTCACAGAATGTTCATCCAATGGTAACTAGGGCTAAAGATGGTATTAGCAAGAAAAAGGTATTCCTCACTGTCTCTTCTCAGGTTGAGGATGTTCCAACCAATGTTGAGATGGCAATTCAAGATCTTAAGTGGAGAGATGCCATGACCAATGAATACCTGGCCTTAATGAATAACAATACATAGTATTTAGTTCCTGCCACTTCACATCAAAATGTGGTAGGTTGTAAATGGATTTTCACTATCATAAAGAATTCTGATGGTTCTATCAATCGGTACAAGGCCAGATTAGTGGCTAATGGGGTTTAAACAGGTACATGGTATTGATTTTGATGAGACTTATAGTCTAGTTGTTAAGTCTTCTACCATTCGAGTTATTCTTTCGATTGCTGTGCACTTTGGGTGGTTTTTGAGACAGCTGGGTATTAACAATGCATTCTTGAATGGTCATTTGGTAGAAGAAGTGTTTACAAGCCATGCTGTTGGTTTTGTTGATCCTTCACAACCCACTGCAGTGTTTCGTTTGCATCGTGCTTTATATGGTTTACGACAAGCTCATCATGCTTGGTTTGATTGTTTGAGGTCTACATTACTTTTGTGGGGTTTTCGAAATTCTAAAATTGATAATTTTTGTTTGTTTTTCGTGATGGTGATGTGATGCTTTATATTTTGGTATATGTTGATGACATCATTGTTACGGGTTCTCAGTTGTCTGCTATTCAACAGTTCATTTCTAAGTTGAATAATTGTTTTGCCTTGAAAGATATTGGTGATTTGTCGATGTTTTTGGGCATGGAAGCCAAACGTGATAATTCTAGTCGTTTCCTCACTCGGTCTGCTTACATTAAACAGTTACTGCGGAAAAGTGGTATGTTATCAGCGAAAGCGATTGATACACCTGCCACTGTGGGCAAGCCATTGTATGCAGATATTTCACCTTCCTTTCATGACCCAACACTATTTCACAGTTTATTGGGAGGATTGCAATACCTAGTTAACACTAGGCCTGATATTGCTTATATCATTAATCGTCATAGCTAGTATCAGCAACATCCCATAACAGCCCATTGGCAAGCCCTTAAGAGGGTCCTCAGGTACTTGAAAGGTACGATAAACTTGAGGATTTGGTTTCGGCCTGGCTCTTCTTTTTTCCTTATAGGTTATTCCGATGAGGATGATAGGCGTTCTATGGCTGGGTTTGCTATTTTTCTGGGTTCCAATCTCATCAGTTGGCAGTCCAAGAAGCAGTATGTGGTTACTCATTCCAGTACCGAGTCTGAGTATCGTGCTCTTACACGTATTGCTACTGAACTCGCTTGGGTTCAGTTCCTTATCTCATAATTGGGTGTTCCTCTTTCTTCTTCTCCGATGGTATGGTGTGATAATCAATCAGCACAAGCCTTCGCTCATAATCTTGTGTACCATACGCTAACTAAACATATTGAACTTGATGTTCATTATGTCCGTGATCATTTCTTTGCTGGTAAGTTGGCAGTTCACCATGTTCCGTCTCGTGATAAGCTAGCAGATTTTTTCATGAAGGTTCTCTCAGCTCCGCGGTTTGGTTATCTTCGCAACAAACTCGATGTTGCTCCTCTACCCAATCGTTTGAGGGGGATGTTAGAGTAAATCACTGAGTATGATAAAACTATAATTTGTAATCATGTTGGTGTTGTGTTGTATGTGGTGTATGACTGTTGGTTTGTCGGTCACGTGGCTGTCATGGGTTAGGAGTGCGAGCCATGTTGGCAATCTAGGTATCACTGATCTGACGGTCTAGATGACTTACATCCAACGATTCTTATTGTAACATCTTTTACTATATAAATAAAATACCAGACTGAGAAGGAGTAACGTGACGACCTCAACTACTAAACAGGGCACCGTCCGGCCTAATCTTGTAATCAAGCCTTAATCCAAAGCGTATAAGACTTATTACTTATTAGTCAGCCTTTCGTCCTAATATTTCTCTGAATCCATGTATTGATCTATATTATCATGTTCATGAAGATCATGTGGAAGCTATTATGAGTCAAAACTCATAAGTGTGGAAAACCAAGAAAAGACAGTATCATATGCACGTACATATAGAACATTATTCACTCAACCCAATGTATAACCTAAAATGACATAACAATAATAATACAACAAAATTTGAGACATACAAAATAAGTGAGGAGAGTCGTCGAACGGTTTAGAGGAAGTCGTTGATCTTCTCCTTCCCTGGTTTGCTCTGCTAGACAGACCTACACCCACCGTCACAAAATAGACGGTGAGTATAGTGACATTTAAGTACTATCTAGATAATTCTATGCCACATTTCCAAAATAAACGAATGGTATTTAAAAGCGTAAAGTAGCGAAATAAATTGCTGAAACAAGAAATGCAAGTAAATATCATAGTTAAAGATGTAGAGATAGACACAGGCTAAGTCGAGATGATCTACGTCCAGTCGGCGGTGAGAATTATCACCAAATCTTTCCCACTACTATATGGAGTTGCGCTCAACATATCTCGCACAAAAAATAGCGGAGCTACGATCTACGTTTTACAACATCAATCTCATGCTTGTCAACCACCCCAAATCCCATAACTCGTGTGCCGCGCAAGTGTAGTGGTGAGTGTCGGAACCCCAGTAGACCCATGTCCCCATGAACCGCGTATCTCTCGTGCAATGGACACTAGATAATCCCTACTTTACTTCCAAAGACAAAAATTCCAAAATCCTAGGATTCCAAAACAAGTTAGGCTACAAAGCCCAAAAGAAATCGAACACAAGTCCAATTAAGTCCAAATTATTCCAATAACATGCATTTCATCAATGTTTTCAAGAATGACATCAAATGTAGGAATCAGAGTCAATGAAACAATTCACAATGCATCATCTCATAATATTCACCCATGAATAGATACAAGAACAACATGATGTGCGAGTTCAAGTAGTAATGTCTACCAAAAGACCATTTTTTTGTCACGAGCTGGGGTTGGCGATCCACCCCAGCTCGTGTAGGAAGGAGAGACTCCTTCCTCGGAAGCACGAAAGTTCCCAAGCTCCCTCACCATCACCACACCAACACCACTCTACAACCACCATCAATGGAACAACATCAAACTCACCTTGATTCGTCTCGGGTTCTCTCCTTCTCCTTTTCCTCCACCTCCTCCAGCGATTTTTTTTCTTTCTCTCTTCTCTCCCGATTGTTTGTATTTGGTGAGGTGGTGAGGATAAGAATCCCAGTTGTGGTGTGCTCTATATACACAATTATGGTTTAAATGCTAGCCTTTGATCTTGGTGTGCACACGTATCCCGAGGCTCATCACATGGAGCACTGTGGCGGCCCCAAACTCCAAGGCAAATCGGGTACCGCCACGTCGCATGACACGTCCCCAAGCATGCCGCGTCACCGCATATGTACTTTTAACTGTCCGCGACTTAAACCTTTGCACGTATCTTATTCGCCTTAACTTAGTATTTATAGATATTTTATGGACATTCACATTAAATTGACTAAGTTAAGTTATTAATGATTTTGTAAATTATTATAAATTAAACATCAAGCGGAAGTCTTCGAAGCATGCAAACACGGTAGAAATAAAAAGTTTGCATAGTTTAAAGAACCCTATAGTGTGGAAACCCGACATTTAGATACCATGTATATTAATGAGCGATAAAAGTACAAAATGTGAACATATACATGTATCAGGTATACAAGTCCCCCCAAAGATTTCATAAAAACAGTAAATAGATACATACAACACCTACGCAAAAAGGACGGGCTCTCCTAACTCAAACGAGTCGCCTGAGACGCCCTTGCCCCGGCTCGTCGCAAGATCTGCGATTTGTCACCAAAAATAATGACAAATCTCAGGTGAGTAAATACCAAAGAACTTTAGCTAATATTCACGAATTCCAATAAACGGCTATAATTCATGTAATTTAAATAAGGGACAAGAAATAAAGTAATTCACATGAAAATAAGTCGTTGAGAAAGTCAAGTTTGGACACGACTGTAGCGTGACAGAGAACCCTGGTCGACATCCGGGAATCGTCTTAGCTAAACCAAGAGGAAGCATTGGATGACCACCTCGCCAAACATCTCACGGTTGAATGAGAGGAACCCATGAATGGGAGAAACTCCATCCAAACATCTTTCGAGAGGAACCCACGACGTAAACTTAGGTCTTCGTCAAACATCTCTCAACCTACGGGTCTCACGGAGAATACTCACCGCGTAGCCCCAACATGGCCAATTACTCAAACAGCGCGGGGTAGCTAGCCCCGGGGTGTGAGTCTGTGTCATGCTGACCCCGTCGACAAACACGCATACACACGTGGGAATGGATGAACAGTAACTGAACAACAATAAATAACACAATTGAATAACTGAAATGCGAAATAAAGTAAGTGCCATAAATAAATTTTAACTAATTTTCTCGTGGGTTTACTTAGCTCAAACGCCTTCGAAACGTCTCGCACTCACCTCAAGATACGTACCCGACACCCGATTATAGTAGCCTAAGTCCCTGGTGTCCAATTATACAATTTTTATCATTTTAGAGTTTCATTAAATAAATTTATAGTGTGAGACCAAAATTTGTAAAATTTTTATTCCAACAAGTTTAATACTTTGCACACTTTTCAAACATTACTAGGGGATCGATTGTGCCGGCAACGTGCCATTGCACCGCAGTTCCACATTGTTCACCGCCGCTGCCGCAACCACCTTGCTGCTGCGACCGCCACACTGACGCCGCTGCCGGCGCTATAGCTGCCCTGTCGTGCCGCTGTCGGTCGTCGCACCATCGCCGCCACCGCGCATATTCTGCATCGCGCGCCGCCCGCTGCCGCCGATCTGGCCGTCTCTCGCTGCTGCTGCGCGCGCCACGCCATCGCTGGTCGCCGTCGTCGCGCCGATGCCATCTCCTCGACACTATAGCCGAGCGCGCCGCCGGAGTCGCTGCTAGTCTGCGTCCGTGAGTTGCTGCCGCCGCCGTTGGCCGCCATCCGCCGTCGCATCGCTGCCTGTACCCGCGTCGCTGCCGATCTCGCCGGAGCTGATGTGCCGCCGCTGCCTTTCTCCTCACCGCTGCCGCGCCGGGAGCCACCATCGTCGTCGTCTGTCGTCTCTTTCCCCCCTCTCTTCGCCATCTCTTGCTCTCTTTCTCTTCTTTCTCTCTCTTTTCTCCTCCCTCCTTCTCTCTTTCTCTTTTCTTTCTCTCTCTTCTCTCCTTTTTTTTTTCTCTCTTATCCGATTTAAAGAGAAAAAAGAAAAAAATTGGAGAAAAGACAAATTGAATGATGAGGGGTGAATTTGATGTGATGTGCAATGTGATGGGATGGGTAATGTGAAAACTCAATCCCAAACTACCCCGTACCCCCGCGTTACGCGCACACCGCGACGTCGTACATTTTCGTCACTACACGCGCACAACGTGACCAAACGTAATTCTCAATTAACACGGCGCGAACTATTAATTAATAGTAAAATAAATAAACGCTTGCCACACAAAAATAACATATTTCACCCATTAGGCGTGTCATAGACTTTTTCGCGACGTCCACGTGGGTCTGAGCTTATATTCTTAACTCGTAATTAGCCAGTTAATCGGGATCAATTAAAACGGGTCGTGACAAGCACATTATCCACTTGTCCCCCAAGTCACTTGTGAGTGATGTTGGGTTTTGGGGTTTATACGCAGCGGAGATTACAAAACAATTTTGACAAAAACCCCAACAAGATCCGAATCTAATTCCATTAAAACGTTTAACCGAAGAAAACTTAATCATACCTTGGTTGCAAAATACCTTTCTGAAGGTCGATCGATCTCTAAGGCGCTGCTAACGACGAACGCTATCTACCAGCAGTCCACACACGAACTTCGGCCGAGATTCGAAGTGCTAGCTTCAAAAGAATACCAAACCTTTTTGTTTCTTTCCAAAACGATCCAGAGCGTACCAAAAAACCTTGAGTCGTTTCTAAAACGAAAATAGAGTTTCGGCCCTTAATCTTTCGTCTGTGTGTTCTAACTTAAAGCGTCTATTTATACAACCCTTATATATAGATGGTTAAGTAAATTACACATATACCCCTACTTAAAGAAATATAAGTGTAATACACCACAAGGACGTTTCTCATGAATTTCATCATATAAAATTCATTTTTCTGAACCATCTTAAAATCTCGCAAAATCATTCTTGGTGTGCCACCCAATAGGCTCATACAACGTTGACAGTGTACCAAAACACATTTTGGTATACAAGTCATAAGCGACCTCTAGCAAGACATTATGACTACCCAATTCGTACGAATATCAAATCGATACAACCTAATCAATAATGTATATAACATCATTTATCACATGATATCCTTTTGATCAAACATAAGGCATGAAATTGTCATCCAACATGTTCAATTGTACTAGTCTCGATCTCTAGGTAGACTGAAAACATCCAAGTAACATTGATCAATATCAATTCACTTAGACTAGACCTTTTAACAGTCTAACACATCGAGGGATCCACTGGATATCTCTTTTTATATGAGGGGACAAATTCTATCTTGATTACACAACTTCATCACATTGCTCATACAATAACCAATCACAACCTTTATAACCGTCCGGTTAAACAACGTTTGATAGTGTCAAATCACTGTGTTCCTAATGTTGAAGTCTCTGGTAACCTCAAGTCAGAGGACCGAAAATATACCTATCATGAGAAACAACTATGACTTAATCCATGTGATGTTCTCATAGCGGATCGGTCCAGTACTTTGTTCCCTAACAAGTACTCGTGATCTTGATTTGTATCCCCATACGTATAATCATTATATGATCATCAATCAAGACTCACACTAGTCTTAATTCATTATAGTTTCCAGTATAATGATCGACTAGGGACATTTAGGATATTTCCGTAAATATCCATGGATCTTATTATAATGTAAACATGCAAATTAATTATAATAATCAACAAATGAAATCCTCTATTTATTAACTAAAAGTATTCATAAAGACAGTTACTAGATTGACCTAGGGCACATGCCCCAACATCTCCCACTTGCACTAGGGTCAATCATACATGCATCTAATGCCTAATGATCTAACATGGCCATCATGTTTTGCTTGTGGAAGAGCTTTATCAATGGATCCGCAACATTGTCTTCAGTAGGTACTCTGCAAATCTTCAAGTCTCCCCTCTCAATAATTTCTCTGATGAGATGAAAACGCCTGATTATATGTTTAGATCTGTGGTGTGATCTAGGTTCCTTGGCCTGTGCTATTGCCCCGTTATTTTCACAATATAAACAAACAGGGTTAGCAATACTTGGAACCACACTTAGTTTAGAAATTAACTTTTTGATCCAAACTACCTCCTTTGCTGCATCGGACACTTCAATATACTCGAACACATTGTAGAATCTGCCTACAGCCTCTTGCTTCGAACTTTTTCAGCTTACTACACCCCCATTCAAAGTAAACACATATCCAGACTGCGATCTAAAATCATCTATATTAGTTTGAAAACTTGCATCTGTGTAACTATTTACAACTAGATCATTTTCAAAACCTCCGTAGACCAAGAGCATTTCCTTAGTCCTTCTTAAGTATTTAAGGATGTTCTTTACTGCTATCTAGTGACTCTCACCAGGATCTGACTGATATCTGCTTGTAGTGCTCAAAGCATATGATACATCAGGTCGAGTGCATAGCATGACATACATGATCCAATAGCTGATGCATGTGGAATCTTATTCATACGGTCTCCCTCATCATTTGTCTTAGGACATTGAATCTTGCTAAGACTTGTGCCATGAGACATTGGCAACAATCCTCTTTTAGAGTCTTGCAAACTGAACCTATTCAGCACCTTGTCTATGTAGCACTCTGACTTAGACCTATTAGCCTCTTAGATCTATCCCTATAGATCCTTATCCCTAGGATATAGGCCGCATTTCCTAAGTCTTTCATTGAGAAACACTTCCCTAACCAAGACTTGACATTCTGCAATGTTGTGATGTCATTTCCAATGAGTAATATATCATCAACATACAGTACCAAAAAATAACTACACTCCCACTGACCTTCTTGTATACACAAGGCTCATCTTCGTTCTTAATAAAACCAAAATCCTTGATTGCCTCCTCAAAACAAAGATTCCAACTCCGAGAAGCTTGCTTTAATCCATAAATGGATCTTTGAAGCTTACATACCTTCCTAGAATTCCCAGGTTGTACAAAACCTTCAGGTTGTGTCTTATACACGTCCTCAAGTAGCTTTCCGTTAAGAAATGTTGTTTTTACATCCATTTGCCATATCTCATAGTCATAATATGCAGCAATGGAAATTAAAATTCTTATGGATTTAAGCATGGCTACTGGCGAAAAAGTTTCATCGTAATCAACACCTTCAGTTTTCCTGAAACCTTTTGCTACAAGTCTTGCTTTAAAAGTATGCACTTTGCCATCCACGTCAGTTTTCTTCTTGAAAACCCATTTACATCCAATGGTCTTACCACATTCAGGTAAATCAACCAAGTTCCAAACTTGGTTATCATACATGGATTGCATCTCAGAATTCATGGCACTTAGCCATTTATCTGAGTCTGATCCAGACATAGCCTCTTGATAAGTGGTGGGCTCATTTTGATCCATAAGCAACACATCACGACTATCAGTAATGAGAAATCCGAATCTCTCTGGCTCATGTCTTACCCTACCAGATTTGCGTGGGCCTTGTGTCACTCGTGGAGGTTCAACTGGTTCTGAACTTTGTTAAACTTCCAGTAGCGGATCAAGGTTTATCTGTGATTCTTGAACTTCTTCAAGATTTATTGCTCTCCCACTAATGTCTTTTGAAATAAATTGTTTTTCCATAAAGGCACCATACCAAGCAACAAACACTTTGTTCTCAGTGGGATTATAAAAGTAATATCTTTTTGTTTCCTTAGGATACCCCACAAATAAACATTTGTCAGATTTAGGTGCTAGTTTTTCTGAGACTTGTCGTTTTACGTAAGCCTCACAACCCCAAATCTTAAGGAAAGACAGACTAGGTCTATTCCCGTACCATATCTCATATAGTGTTTTATCAACCGCTTTAGAAGGAACTCGATTTAGAGTGAAAGCTGCAGTTTGTAATGCATAACCCCAAAAGGATAATAGAAGATCTGCATGACTCATCATAGATCGAACAATATCTAATAAGGTTCGATTTCTCCTTTCAGAAACTCTATTCCATTGTGGAGTTGCTGGTAGAGTCAATTGGGAGACAATCCCACAATTTCTAAATGATCATCAAATTCTTGGCTCAAATATTCACCACATCGATCTGACCGAAGTGTTTTGATAGTTTTACCAAGTTGATTCTGCACTTCATTTTGAAACGTTCGAAACATCTTAAATGATTCACCTTTATGTTTCATTAGATATACATAACCATATCTGCTGAAATCATCAGTAAATGTAATGAAATCGATAACCTCATCTAGCCATTGTGTTTTTAGGACCGCATACATCAGTATGTATTAGACCCAATAAATCACTTGCCCTTTCACTGTGTCCAGTAAAGGGACTTTTAGTCATCTTTCATAGTAAACAAGATACACACGTTTCATATGTTTCTAAATCAAATGAATCTAGAAGTCCATCTTTATGGAGTTTCGTTATGCGTTTCTCGTTTATGTACCCGAGACGACAATGCCAAAGATATATATGATTCAAATCATTTGACTTCAATCTCTTTGTATTTATGTTAAATACTGGGAGTATCAGTGGACCGTTTCATGCTTAGAATATAAAGACAATCACACAAATAAGCATTTGCATAAAATATACCTTTACGAGAAATGGAACATCTATTATTCGCAATAATAAAATGAAAACCATCCATATCCAAGCATGAAACATAAATGATGTTTCTGCTCAAGGCAGGCACAAAATAACAATTATTTAAAGTTAAAATAAGTCCACTAGGTAAGACTAAGTCATATGATCCAACAGCCAGGGCAGCAACTCTTGCTCCATTCCCTACGCGGAGGATGAATTCTCCTTTCTTCAACTTTCTACTTCGTGAGTCCCTGCACATTTATACAAATGCGATATCCACATCCGGTATCTAATACCCAGGAATCACTAGTAGATAAATTAATTTCAATAACATAAATACCTGTAGTGGTAGTCGCATTACCATTTTTCTTCTTTAGATCTTCCAGATAAAGTTTGTAATTTCTGAACCAATGTCCAGGTGCATGACAAAAATGACAATTTCCTTCCTTTTCTTTTGGGTGTTTTGAACTAGGAACAGGCTGGGGTTTGACTTGTTCCATAGGCTTTGCGACAAGTGCTGCAATAGCCTTGGCAACTCTAGCCTTGCTTTTGCCTTTCTTCTTCATTCCCTTTCCCTTTTGGACCATCAACATATTACTAGAGGGTTTCTTGATATTTTGTTCAGCAGTTTTGAGCATCAAATGCAACTCTGAAATTGATTTCTCCATATTATTCATATTGTAGTTCATCACAAATTGTGAGTAACTCTCTGGTAATGAATTCAGGATCAAATCCGTAGCCAACTCTTGGCTTATGGGAAATCCGAGTCTATCAAGCTAGTCAACATAGCCCTTCATTTTCAAAACATGAGGACTAACTGACGCACCCTCAGTCATCTTGCAAGAATGTAGGTTCTTGACTGTCTCGAACCTTTCTTGCCTAGCTTGTTGTTGGAACATTTCCTTTAGCGTTATAGCCATGTCGTAGGCTTCCATTAGTTCCATGTCCTTCTGAAGTTCAGGAACCATAGTTGCCAGCATAATACATGCAACATCAATAGAATTGTTGACATGCTTATTATGCGCATCCTTCATAGCTTTCGTCGCATTGGCTGGTGGGTCCTCAGGGATTGGAGCATCCAGGACATACAACTTGCGTTCATGCTTAAAAACAATTCTCAAGTTTCTGAACCAACCAAGAAAGTTGTCCCAGATAGCTTATCCTTCTCAAGGATGGATCGCAGTGACAGGGGATTATTGTTACTTGAAGTGGCCATTGATCTACAATAAAGATTATGCAAAATTTATTTTAGTATAAAGGAATAGAATCCCACTAAATTAACAACCCTCCTAAAACACAATGTTTATTTAGGTGACTAAAATCCATATTTCACCTAATTCTATGACAGCTATGACATGAAACACAGAACTAGATTATTTAGGTAGGTAACAGTTACCAATTACATCTTATGTAATTTTAGATACTTTTATGAGATATGGGGCATCTTATGTATTATCATGTTTTTATCTCATCATGTGCCTAAAACTTAAAACTATTTTGATAGCTTTATTAAGTCAGACCATTTTAAACATTTAGGTCACTCTTATCCAACTTGTCTCATCAAGATAACACAATACACCCAGCTATGGCTGAAACTGTATTAGTGTGATCGAGGCCTTGACAAGTATTTAAAATAGATGGCATGAGACTTAAAATTTAATGGAGAGGTTTTATTCAGTTTTATTGATTTAATGTAAACAATGAAATATTATATATTTTTATTGATTTGTTAAATTACTAAACAATTTGGAGATTTTTATATTGTTCACTAATAAAAGAATTCTCGTGCGCTAGGATTAGTTAGACAATGTCCCATTGGCTAAGTTAGCAAGGCGATCAATGAATGACAGTGTAAGAAAGCCGCTTTTTTTTTTTTTTTTTTTTTTTTTTTTAGAAGACGAATTTCAATCCCGAAAATTAAAATTCGCTATAGGAAATCATATTTTTCGCTGATTTTATTATCATAAATTTACCCCTTAATTTACCCAAAATTAAGTCAATTAAAATATTTTTAATTAACCCGAGCCCACATCTAACTAAACATCTTATCCTAATCCAATTAGGATTTAAGATATTTGAATCCTAGCATATCACCAATAACAAAATTCTCCATATTTATCTCCTATCCAATAGGGATAACGAAACCGATTTTGCTTATATCTCCTAATCTAATTTGTTATCCATCTTTATCAAATAGAAACTTCATAACAGAATATATATAACAAGATAAATAAATAATTTTAAAAATTAATTATTTGCAATTTCGGTCCTCATCTAAATAATCACAAACATGTAATTGAATCATGAACTACTATCCCAATTGAACCTAATGGTGTCATGGATCACAGAACACGAAACTCAATTCATTAAAATTATTTGAATTAACCTTACATGGTTACTAGCATGTACGAAACTAATTTCAATTATATCACATATACATCAAAATCTCACAGAAAACTTATGTATATCATATATACATCAACTATTAACATGCTTTCAAACATATATCATGTATATATCAGAAGAAAACATGCAATGAATTTAATGGAATCGAACTCGAAGGCTCTGATACTACTGTTGGGTTTTGGGGTTTATACGCAGCGGAGATTACAAAACAATTTTGACAAAAACCCCAACAGGATCCAAATCTAATTCCATTAAAATGTTTAAACCAAGAAAATTTAATCATAACTTGGTCGCAAAATACCTTTCTGAAGGTTGATCAAACTCTAAGGCGCTGCCAACGACGAACGCCCTCTACCAGCAGTCCACACACGAACGGCGGCCGGGATTAGAAGTGCTAGCTTCAAGAGAATAACAAACCTTTTTGTTTCTCTCCAAAACGATCCAGAGTGTACCAGAAAACCCTAAGTCGTTTCTAAAATGAAAATAGAGTTTTAGCCCTTAATCTTTCGGCTGTGTGTTCTAACTTAAAGCGTCTATTTATACAACCATTGTATATAGACGGTTAAATAAATTACACATATACCCCTACTTAAAGAAGTATAAGTGTAATACACCACAATGACGTTTCTGTCATGAATTTTATCATATAAAATTCATTTTTCTGAACCATCTTAAAATCTCGCAAAACCATTCTTGGTGTGCGACCAAATAGGCTCATACAACGTTGACAGTGTACCAAAACACATTTTGGTATACAAGTCATAAGCGGCCTCTAGCAAGACATTATGACTACCCAAGTCGTACGAATATCAAATCGATACAACCTAATCAATAGTGTATATAACATCCTTTTGTCACGCGATATCCTTTTGATCAAACATAAGGCATGGAATTGTCATTCAACATGTTCAATTGTACTAGTCTCGATTTCTAGGTAGACTGAAAACATCCAAGTGACATTGATCAATATCAATTCACTTAGACTAGGCCTTTTAACAGTCTAACACATCGAGGGATCCATTGGATATCTCTCTTTATATGAGAGGGACAAATTCTATCTTGATTACACAACTTCATCACATTGCTCACACAGTAACCAATCACAACCTTTATAATCGTCCGGTTAAAGACAACGTTTGATAGTATCAAATCACTGTGTTCCTAATGTTGAAGTCTCTAGTAATCTCAAGTCAGAGGACTAAAAAATATACCTATCATGAGAAACAACTATGACTTAATCCATGTGATGTTCTCATAGCGGGTCGGTCCAGTACTTTGTTCCCTAACAAGTACTCGTGATCTTGATTCGTATCCTTATACATATAATCATCATATGATCCTCAATCAAGACTCACACTAGTCTTAATTCATTATAGTTCTTAGTATAATGATCGACTATGGACATTTAGGATATTTTTGTAAATACTCATGGATCTTATTATAATGTAAACATGCAAATTAATTATAATAATCAGCAAATGAAATCCTCTATTTTATTAACTAAATGTATTCATAAAAATAGTTAATGGATTGACCTAGGGCACATGCCCCAACATTTTCACCAAAGTGACGCATTGCCTCATGATAGGTTAACGTGTGTCTCGATGCACATCCAATGCCTAATGTTTTATTTTCCTAATTATAGGTCATTTACTCATCTAGTTCCATGTGGCCACATTAAAGCCACACATTACCCAATAAATTCACATTTTATTCAAATAAATTAAACTTACTCCAATATGTCACTACCTCGATCCCACATTGACACACGACTCGAGGTACGTCCCCATTCGTCTCGATACCTACACACTCGTAGAAAATTAACTTAATAGTCTACACATATACAATACACTAGGCATACATCACCACAAATATAAAATGTAACTCGGCCCTTGCCTCGGTAAACGGATATATCACGGTGTGGGTCCCACAGTATGGGTCGTTGAGCCTGTGTAAAAACATAAATACAGTTAAAAATTTTGAGCCGTTACGAGTAATCTCTTAGATCTGGCTTTCCCTATCCACTCTTCATCTTCCTCCTTTTTGAGGTTCTAGGGTTTGTCTTCAATGTTGATAGACCATATGAATATTGATATGGTACTTCATTGTCGCTTGTGTTTTAGGAAATAAGTTTGGAACTAATGAAATGGCATAGATACCTTATTACCATTTCTTTTTTATTTAATTGGTTCGATGTATTCCCCAATTAATTTGGGACTAAGGCCATGTTGTTGCTATTGCATATAGACTGATGTCCATTGACAACAATGGAAATGCTTTTGATTTTCAAGAAGCTGCGCTCCGTCTTGCACGACTTTGAGTGAAAAACTTGACTACTCGTGCTGCTGCAAATAGTCCATATTTGTGTCTACATGAAGGAAGATGGTGCTCCCAGTTGATGATAAGTAGCAAACAAGCTCACTAATTCTCCGGTTTCTTTTATTAAGATTTAACAGGCTTCTTGGGCATGGTCGTTGTGTTCTTTGTTCCACAGTCAGAATGTTTTTGAGATATCATTGTCATTTATCTTTGAACTGGCATCTTAGTCTCTTTAGCCTTTATGGATATCATTGTCGTTTATTAAGCTAGCTAGATTGTATTTCTTTAATTTCTTGAGATTATGAGATTAGATCACTCGACTAACTCCAGCACGAGTAATCGAACTAAAGTAAAGAGGGACTTAAATAAATAAGAGTCATGATATATGCATCGTAAGTCTTTACAATAGCAAGCTAGTTAATGAAGTAAGGGCGATTTTCAATTATACCTTTAATAAAAATCACTCATATGTTCCTAACCACGTTATGCGCACCTCTCATTTTATGAACCCCCACTTTCTTCCTCCCACATTACTCCATATTATTTGCAGGGGCATCATCTATTTAGCTACTTTTTTAGGTTTTTTAGGACAAAAAGATAGAGAAATAAAATAAGAATAATATTTTTTTATAGAAATAATATTTGAAAAAGGAAAATGTATTTTTTTCAATATTTTTATGGTTTTTTTTTTTTAAATTTCGAATCAAAGGTTGAAACAGTAATTTTTCTGAGTGGATCGAACTTTCAAGTTCAAACTTCTAGCTACAGAGTCAGTCAGAGCATATAGAACTTCTAATTGACACTAAAATTTCATTAGAAAATACAAGAATTACAACAAGAATGTCACATTATAAGATACATTGGCTGCATTAAGATCCGTGCATCGAGGTCTGTGCATGCACATATCTCGATGAGCACATGAATAATAATTTTGAGTAACGTGTCTTGTAGTGTCACATGTTGCGCACTTCTCAACTTCATGTCTCTTATATTTTGTTCATCACAGTAGCGTTTGGTAATCATCAAATGGGCAAAGCAGCAAATTTTCAGAAACTTGTGAGAAATAAGTGTGAATCAGGGTCTATCACTCTCGACAATGCACTGGGCATGTTAGAATCTATGCTTCAAACTCAACCCAGACCCTCTATTTCTTCTTTCAACCAAATTCTAGGAACCATTACCAAGTTAAAACACTACTCCCATGTGCCTCCCCTGATGAGATCAATGGGTGATGCAGGAATCAAATCAGATGTTGTGACGCTCAACGTGTTGATCAACTGTTTCTGCAACATGGGTCGAGTGGATTTCGGCTTTGCAGTTCTTGCTAACATCGTCAAACAAGGGTTTGAAGCAGAGACTATTATAACTCTGTGTACACTGTTGAAAGGGCTCTGTTTGAAGCAAGAAATGGGTGACGCTCTGTCATTTTTCAACAAAATTGTGGAGATGGGCTATCCGTGCAATGAAGTCACTTATGGTACACTGATTAATGGGCTCTGTAAGTCGGGAGATGTTGGAGAGGCTCTCAAGTTGCTTAATTTGATGAAGAAGGGAAGGATTGCGCCGTCTTTGAGAATATATAATACCATTATTGACGGTCTTTGCAAGGAAAAACAATTAGATGAAGCCCTATGTCTATTCAAACAGATGAATGAGAGAAAAATTGTGGCAGATGTGGTTACTTACAGCACATTGGTTCATGGGTATTGTGGATTAGGCATGTGGAAAGAGGCTAGAGGACTTCTTGATGAGATGGGCAATCATGGGATCTCACCCAATGTTGTCACCTTCACAATTTTGATAGCTGCACTTTGTAAAGATGGGAAGGTAAAGGAAGCAATCCAATTGTTTGAAGAAATGCGGAAAAGAGGAGTAGAGCCTAATGTTTCGACTTATAGCTCTTTGATTCATGCCTCGTGCGATTCTGGGCAATGGGAAGAAACCATGAGACTGCTCGAAGACATGTCGGAGCATAAAATCTCTGCAAATATTGTAATTTTCAATTTGATGATAAAATACCTTTTCAAAGAGGGGAGGAGCACTGAAGCATTGAAGATGCTTCAAGTAATGGCTCAAAAAGGTGTTAATCCTGATGTTATCACGTATAGCACTGTGATTCACGGCTTATGCATTTGCGGGCGATGGAAAGAGGGAATGAAGTTGTTCAATGAAATGTTGGATAAAAATGAAGTCTCTCCAAATGTACAGACATTTAGTATTATGATAGATGCTCTTTGCAAAGAAGGGATGATCAAGGAAGCTAATGAATTGATGGAGTTGATGATTCAAAAAGGTATGAAACCTAACCTAGTTACCTTGAGCTCATTGATGGATGGATATTGCTTGCAAGGTGACATGAGTAATGCAATGAAAGTTTTCAATTCAATATTGAATAGTGGTCTTGAACCTAATATGTTTGTCTATAATATATTGATCAATGGCTATTGCAAGACTAAGAGATTGGGTGAAGCATTTTCGTTGTTTAGAGGCATGAGTAAGCACAAGGGATTGGCACCTGATACCATCACTTATAACACCCTTATAGGTGGGTTGTGCAAGGTTGGAAGGGTTAACGATGCAAATGAGCTTTTTAATAAAATGCAACATAACGGTCTGGCGCCTAGCCTATTCACATTTAGTATACTAATAGATGGCTTATGTACAAATAGTTATTTTGATGAAGCATTGAAGTTGTTCCATGAAATGGAAAAAGGTGGAACGAAAGCCAACATTGTGATTTATAGCACAATTATCGACCATATGTGCAAAGCTAGAAATTTAAAGGAAGCAAGGAAACTGTTTGATTGCCTAGTAGTGAAACAGTTGCAGCCGGATACTAAAACATACACGTCAATGATCAATGGATTCCTTAAAGAGGGAATGTTGGAAGAAGCTGAAGATATGTTCACTGAAATGATAGAGAAGGGGTTGACTCCAAATGACGTTACGTATAATGTCATCGTTCAGAGACTCATCAATATGAACAAAATTGATAAGGGAATCCAATATCTTAGCAAAATGGTTGACAAGGGTTTCTCACCAGATTGTGCAACGACATCACTGATAGTAGATTTGCTTTCAATTGATGGACCGAATCATGAGTGCAAAAAAATGCTTAGAGAGTTCCTACGCAAAGGCTAAAAGTTGATGCTTTGCTAAATGTTTTGTGGCTACTCTAACTCCATAGCTAAGATGCCTTTTTTATTTCGAGAAGGGACCGTGGCGTCTTTGTTCTATGTAAGTTTTTCTACACACAAACCATTCAATGCCTTTATGTCAAATGTTGCTTTTTAGATGCATGCTATATCTAAAATTATAACATGAAAAAGAAATCAAAAACTTATTCGTTATGCATGGCCGCGAGCATTAATGAAAAAATAGTTATTTATAGTTGATATGTCTTTGGTTTCCAATGTTGCGGTAGATATCTTTTTTGATTAGGAACACGATTCCCTAATGCTTTTTCTATTATCTAATTGATTTATAATGGCTCTTCCTAATTTCTCATTGTTTTCATTTATTATCTTTAGAATCATTTTTTCAGATAAGTAGAAGTCACATTTCTTTCTTCAATGTGCAGTTCAATTTCAGAAGAATATATTACAAGGCGAAACTTATATTGTATAAGAGTGGGATTTGTGTTGTCATCTGAAATGAATTGAGTCTTTCAAGTATTTTCTCTTTTTGAAGATTACACAATTACTCCTCTTTCTTTTCGTACAATTTGTACAAAGATTTGTTGGATGAGTTTTTTTTTTTTTTTTTTTTTTTTTTTTTTTTTTGTCGGAGAAGCTAGACTAGGGATACAAGCGGGGTGGGGAACCCCCTTTGGGTACGGGGAATCCCCGCAACGGTGACGGCTACGGGAATTTAAATGGGGATGGACGCGGGGATGGGGAAACAATCTCATACCCGCGCGGGTACCGGTATGGGGATGGAAAAAAAATATCCGCGGGGATCCTCACAGGGAATCCCTATTGGTAATCCCGCGGGGATTTCCGTGGGTATCCCGATTGGGGATCCTCGCGGGTATCCCCATTGAAGGAGATCCATGAGGATTCCCATATATTAATTTTATATATTAATATTTCATGGTTTCCACCCCAAAACACTATTGATTGATACACATAACAAACAAACTCTAATGAGATTTATAATTTTAACTTAATTAGGTAAATAAATAAAATATTTTCATTACCAAACTACATTAATTATATGTTTTGTTTTAATGAGATTTATAATTTTAACTTAATTAGTTAAATAAATAAAATATTTTCATTACCAAACTACATTAATTATACGTTTTGTTTTGAATTGTTTGAAATTATATTTACATTTTACAAATTTAGAATCAAATAAAAAAATTGCAACACCTTATTTTACAAATTACCTAACTACATTAACTATATGCCTATGCCAGCAATAGACATATGTATATTATGTGTATAAATACCATTTAAAAATGTCAATACACATATACATATGTATGTGTCTTTGACACCTTACTTTTATAATTCTTTTTAAAAAAAAAGATTAAGTGGGAGAAAATATTTCCCTGCGGTGATTCCCCGTGAAAATCCCCGCGGGGATCTCCAATGGGGAAAACATTTTCCCCACGGGGATTAGACGGGGATGGGTATGGAGAAGAAAATTCATCCTTGCATGAGGATGGGGAATGAATTCTTAAGCAGGAATGGAGATGGAGATGGGGTCCCCATCCCCTACTCTCCTCTTTTGCATCCCTAATCTAGACCCATATAGAAATGCACATTTAAAATTTAATACTTTTTGAGTTTACTCACTGGGACAAAAAAAAATTGAAGATCACATAATGGGATATCAAATTTGTGACTAGCAACAAATAAGAGCATGAGTTATTGTGAGTTTTACGTGTTAAAAAAAATGCAGACATCAAGTCCCTGTTCTTCTTGATTTTTTGAAGGTCTTCATTTGTTCTGAAATTGAGACATTTACATGGTATCAGAACTCTACGATAGATGTCAACGGCTTTCAATTGCTCTGTTGCAAGTGGAAATGGATCAAACCTCCGTCTGGGCAATCTTAGTACGATGTCAAATTTTGTTCTTGCTAGAACCCGGAATTTTGATCTTCCTATCAAACTCGACAAACAGAACTACATTAATTGGAAAGCAAAGTGGTGCATGCAATTAGAGCCTTGGAGATTGACAATTGCGTCTTGAGTTCACAATTTGCTTCGTCAAGTGAAATTGAGAAGTTAGATGATAATGGCATTTTTCTTGAACACAAATTAATCCTTAATTTAGGGCTTGGAAACGAGCATATCAGCTCTTGTTATGTTGGTTATTGTCTGCTGCGTGAATGTTTTAGGACAAGTAAATCATGCCAAGTCTGCATTCGAAGCTTGGATATCTTGGAAAAACTTTTTGTTCAGAACTCTATGGTTAGGGATATGCTGAAACAGCAGCTTATAATAATTAAGAAAGACAACTTGTCTATAAATGAGTACATGTTGAAGGTACGGACTCTTGGAAATCATTAAAGCTACTGGACAAGATGTCACTGATCTTGAATTTATTTCTTTTGCGCTGAATGGACTTGGACACAGATATGATTCGGTTGTTGTTTTAGTTACTCATAATCTATGATCTATGAGTTTTCAAGACGTCCAGTATTCTTTGATGCTGCGTGATAAGTGTATTAATAAGCTGAACTCAGTCTCTCCAGTTAATTTACTCTCTTGGTTTGCTAATGTTGCAACCTCTTTCAACAATCAGCAAGGGCAACAAAATTAAAATGCTGTAAATTGAGGTCAGAACAATGGTAATGGAAAAGGCAGAGGGAAAGGCAAATGGAACTATCTGAAAATTGTGTGTCAACTCAGTCAAAAGCCCGGTCATGATGCACCAATGTGCTTCGAGAGATCTGATCGAAATTGGATGGGAAATCAGAATTTCAGACCTTAGAATTTTCATAATCTGCAGTCAACTAATCCTTTTCGAGGCTGCATATCTTCAATTCAGAATTCTGATAATTTTACACATCAGTGGTGCATACATTGCTTCTTCTCCTGAACTTGTAGCTGATCAATCTCGGTATGTTGATAATGGAGCTACAAATAACGTTACTGCTGATTTCAACAATCTCATTATCAACAGTGACTACAAAGGCAAAGAGAAACTTGCTGTTGGAAATGGTTGACTTCTAAACTTCTTCCTTGCCTACCTATATTTCTAATCGATCAGTTGCTTTAAATTATATTCTCCTTGTTCCTCGAATAAAAAAGAATTTATTAAGGATCTCTCAAATAACCCATAACAACAATCTTATTGTAGAATGTTCTAATAATTTTTGTTTCTTCTAGGCCAAGATTATGGGGGTTGGTGCTGCTGCAAGGAGTTCTTAAGGTTGGTCTTCACTCTCTTGATGTTCCTACTGTAAATTCATCTCCTTAGTCTTCAAATAATTCTGTTGTTTCTAGTTCTACTACTTTGTTTCTCTCAAATAATGTTGTTGCTAATGTTGCAACTAAACTTGATGTGAATCCGTGTCATGCTCTTCTATGGCATCCTTCTATTTATGTCCATAAAGATTTAAACATGTTTTGACTAAATCTTTCTGCCATGTACCAATGTCTGATATTCCTTTTTCTTTAGATAAGAAACCAACAACTTGACTCGATTATGAGCCGAACCCACGATTCGTCCCAATCTTGCCTTTAACAAGTAATGCAACATTCATCTCACTATAGATGCTTTTCCTGATATTCTATTTTGTGAATTTTGCAAATTTGGAGAAGTTACATAAACTTCCCTTTTTTCCATGAGATAAGTGTGCCTACCTCTACAAGTAGTACACACTGATATATGGGGCCCTTCTCCTGTTGTATCTAATCCAATACCATTTATTGTATTTGTTGATGGCAACACTCGATATTCTTGGGTTTTTCCTTTAAAATTCAAATCTGATGCTTTACAAGTATTTGTTTACTTCATAGTGTTGTTGAAAGAGAATTTGGTTGTTCTCTTAATGCTCTACAATTTGACATGGAAGGTGAATATTAAGCCTTCTTTAAAATCACATGGAATCAAATCTTGTTTTTCTTTTGCATACAATGTTGTTGCTTGTGCATACACTTAACAACAAAATGGAGTTTCAAACTCTGTAAACATCGTCATATTAAATATTAATGAAACATGCCTAACTCTTCTTGCTCATGCCAAACTTCCTCTTCAGCTTTGGTTTGAAGCTTTTCAACATGCTATTCTTCTTATAAATGCTTTAACTACACCTACTCTTGCTATGACTTCTCCTTTTCAAAGGCTATATAATAAGTCTTGATTATAATACCTTAAAGATTTTTGGTTGTAATTGCTTTCCCTACCTTCTATTCTATAACGCTCACAAATTTGGCTTTCACACATCAAAATGTTTCTTTCTTGGTTTCTGGATTGGATTATCTTGCCACTTATTGTCCTGTTGTGGAGGCCTCTTCTATAAGAATCGTGTTTTCCTTGGCTGTTTCAAATGGTTGAGAAATTCAACAAGTGGATGTCAACAAATGCTTTCTTGAATGGTGATCGAGAGGAGACTATTTTCATGCATCAACCAGAAGGTTTTGTTCACTCTTTCTTGCCCAATCATGTGTGTAAACTCAACAAGGCATTGCATGGTTAAAGCTAGCTTCAAGAGCTTGGTTTCACAAGCTGAAGACTGCACTTTCGAGTTGGGATTCTGATCATTCTCAAGCTGATTCTTTGTTTATTCTAAAGATAGTGCATCCTTTGTTTTCTTGGTGTATGTTGATGACATAAGATGATATTACTCGATTAATTCATCAGTTCGACAGTTCATTTGCTCCTAAAACTTTGGGTTTAGTCAATTACTTATTAGGCTTCGAAGCTTCTTATAGAGACTCTTCTAGGCTTTATGTGACTCAATCCAATTACATTCAAGATCTTCTATTGAAGAATAATACGGCTTCTTCTAAGCCTTGTCCTACCCCTATTTTTGTTACAAGTTTAATATCCTTCTTTATACAAATCAGTTGTTGGTTTTTGCAGTACCTCGCCAACACCAGGCCAGATATTAGTTTTGTTGTTAATAAATTGAATCTATTAATGGCCAAGCCTTCCTCAATTCATTGGTCCGACAGTAAAAGACTACTTCGATATCTTCATGGGACCATGTTTTATGGTCTTTCCTTTCATGCTTCTTCTTCAAACTCGATTGATTTCTTTACTGATTTTGATTGGGAGGTTCTCTTGATGATTGTATCTTCCTTGGTAGGAATTCAGTTTCTTGGAGCTCTAAGAAACAAGGTGTTGATTTCCAAACTATACCTTAATTCCTCTCCTATGCGTAGTTTGTGGGGGATGTTACGATCCAGGAATGAAAATTTGATAAAATTAGCCAAAATTTAGGCGAAGTTTAATCTGGTTGAAAGGATCGAAACGAAGTTCACATGTAGTTTAAAAACTACAAAATCTCGCCGAAGTTTATGTTAAAAATCGACAACTTTGTTACAAATTGATATAGATTGCTAAAAGCAAGGAGAAATTACAAATTTTTCGGTCAAAAAATCAAATAAGTGCGAGGCTGTTGACCGCAAAATCGCAAATGTATGACTTTCATTGTAAGTAATAGCGACCCAAACTAGTGTTTAAGTCGCGGATATCGAACTACAAGGACGGTGCTAATCTATTGTCTAATCAAGATAGTAAGTTAGGAACCGAATTTTGAGTTTTGTAAAGGAAATTGACAAACAAAATTAAACTAGCTAATTGCAATGAATTTAAATTTTGTGATTAAACAATAGAGAAATAGTCCAAGGGAGTTGATTTCACCTAGATTGCATTATTTCTATCCAATTTTCATATTGCAATCCCCAATTTAAGTGAAGATAGGCGAGTTCCCTAATTCTCTACTCCACCCCGAGGTCTTGGCGATGGAGATTCTAGCACTGCACTCTGACTCCACCAGTCAGCGTGAGTAGCGTAAGTGCAACACCGCATTAGACTCCAAATTCTAAAGTCTCCCTCGTCGTCAACCGCCGTCGGTCGACGTGTCGTATGTTCATGGGTTGTGTTCCCTATTTTCGGGTTGAAAAATCCAAGGTCATAGGTGAGTTCAAACCCTAAGTTTTACACCTACTTGATCAAGGCAAGCAGAGCATTAAGTTCAAGCAAACACAAATCAACACCACAAATTGAAAATAACATTATGAATTACATTGGAATTTGAGAGAAACGCAACCCGGGATCCATTGATCCCAGGGACAAAGAGTATTACCCCATAGTAGGGCAAGAAACAACACAAATCATGGTAGAAACTAAAGAAAACATGAAATTAAACCTAGAAATTGAAGTCGAACCCACAAGTTTGATCCAAGTCTCTAGCCTCCACAAGTGTTTTTCCAAAGCAAAAGTTCTCTCTAAGCTGCTTTTCAAGTCTATTTATACTCCCGGGGGCAATTTGGTTAAAAAATGGCCTAAAATCCCTAAAAGCTTTTAATATTGGTGTGCTGACCGTAGTGGTTGCCAGATTCAGAGCTCACTGCAATTCCTCAATTTTTTGGGCCTTGAGGCTTTGGGTTGGGCGCTGGGGCACCAGGATCTGAATCCTACACATTCACTCCACTTCGCGACCCGATTTTGGACCACTTAGAGGTCGAATTTGACGAAGCTTGTGACCATGAAATTGTTCAGCTCTGAGTCTACTTTCCAACGAAAAAAATGACAAGTCATTTGGATTTGAATGTGGGAGTTATAGCCAAAATACTGATGGTTGGTCAAAACGGACTTCACCGAAACTTGGCCAAATTGATGTCGTTCTTGCCCAAACCTTGTATTTTCATCTAGAAACCTCCAAATATCTTCAAAACATATCTAACCATGTGAAATATCGTCATTTCATTACTCGCATCTAGTCCCGTTTTCCTCCGCATCGCCTCGCTAATTGCATAAACCATTTAATCGTCTTCTTTACCTACCACACACACAAAATGCCCTGGATTAATATAAACTCATGGTTTATTTTGCCAAAATATAAAGTAAATACTACTATAAAACATATAAAATATGCTACGCATCACACCCCCAAACTTGAGACTTTGCTAGTTCGAAACAAAGAGACATGAACAAAATTGCTGCAATTTATTTAAACCAAGTACACTAAGCTATTTAACGTATTTGCCAACTCCGATCCAAAGTTCAAACACACTAGGTACGTACAAGCAAAAGATTTTTCAATATGCACCTACCTTTATCTCTTTACCTTAGTGGTGGTTTCTAGTCTCAAATTCAAACCAAATATTGGTTCAACCCAAGACCTTTCAATTCCAATATGCATATTTCACAAGAATCCACTATTGACAACCCAAACGCAAATCTGAGAGTCTAGCCTCAACTACGAGAGAGTCCACAAAAAGATTTGGAACCTTAATGATTTTTCATTTAAAGCATCAACATCCAAAAGATTTCATATGCTCATTTTTCGATCCACTTCTACTATCATAAAACTTAAAAGACCGATAATCCTTAGGTCTTTAATAGGTTGTAATGGGGCCATGACTTTGGTTATCAAAAAATGGAGCACTTACAAAGATAAAAATCACAAAAATACAAACTTTTTCTATCATTTTGGAGTTTCACTCATAACTTCTCTTTTTCATCACAATAGTCCATATTTTTCTTTTTCTTTGGGCTTTATTTGGTGGATTCATTCATTTTCTTTTTACATTCCTTCTTTTCGGGTTGGTTTCACTTTTTCACTCAAAATTTACAAGTTCTTTTCATTATGAATAAAGGTTGTTCATCATACTTCAGGTGGTCTAAGGCTTTTCGGATCGGGGCAATATTTCAGTGCCAAGGATGCATGATAAACAAGGCTCGACGCGTGACTAGGGATCTCGTGTGTGAGAAGGATATGTAAGATATTGAGGTATACTTCAAACAAGGCCTAACTCCTCTTCTCAATCCTTTAAGTTCGAAATTTATCGCCTCGAGTGGATCTAGAACAAGTTCTATAATTCTAGAATCCTCATTGAAGCCCTCCTACTTTCAGTTTATCCCCTTTTTGTATTTGCATAAGTCCTACCTCACACTGGGCTCCTACTGAAAATCCTCACTCTAGCTAAGCTAAACACTTAAGCACATGGGCCTTCTACTCATCCCTAAGTATCGCGCTTCATGGGTTTTGAAAAAAAATGTATCCTAGACTGTCAGCCACATAGGAAAAGAATAAAAAAAATATTCTAACTAAAATGCAAATGCTTGCAAAATACCTGACGCTTCTACCACCCAACCTCCCAAAAATAAAAACAACCATCATGCACCCCCAGACTTAAGATGTTCATTGCCCTCGTGAACCAAATCAAGAGCAAAAAGAATGACAAGAACATGCATCAAAACATAATCATTCACAACAATCACAACTTTGGAGAAGTAAAATAGAATAAAAAGTTTTAAAAGCAAATACTCCCCTGACTGATATAGATGCCTTTTAATTTTCTCTCTGTCGTTCCATCCTTCCCTTTGTACTCCCACAAACTTAGATCTCATTCACATTTCTTTGGTCTTTGTGGTCTCTCGCGGTCTACCAATTCGATGAAAAATCACCTAGCAATTGGTATTAGACTTGAGATTGCATTAAAACAAGTATGAACTACATAATCAAACAAATTAATTATTTTTTTCCTTTTTTTATTCAAGCAAATGAGACAAAATAAGAATTAAAATATAAACAAAAGAACCTGGGTTGCCTCCCAGTAGGGCTAAGTTTTTTGTCTTGAGCGCGATGCTTATGAAGGTCAAGTGGAAGTGACTAAAGTGTCACTCCCCTCAAGCAGATCATGAAACTGCTTCAGATTCTCTTAAGACACCATCACCACGTGTCCTTTGTTGTTTTGGATCTCCACCTTGCCTCCCTTGTCAACTTGTTTCACTTTGACTGCGCCTTTCTATTTTGGTCTCGTACCCACTTTCAATGTCTTCAATTTGCACTTGGAAAGGGGGACCACCTGTCATTTCATAACAAAAAAAATCATGCTTTTTCTTAGGTACTTTGACATAAGCATTTCTGATGCATGACTTGGAAGAACAACTTTTGGCGAGTCGTTTATTAAATTCTCTTTAACTTCTTCCTTTTGAGCAAAAATGTTGCTAATTTGCTCAACTATGTGGCCCGACTCTTTAGCTTTCCGATTCGATTTCTCTTGTAGTTTTTCACATTCAAATTCATTTTCTTTCAGTTCACTGGTAAGGAGGATGGTATTGATCTCCTTGATGGTATGACATGATTGTGAAATCTCTGTACGTTGGATATCATCACGAGCACTCAACACACTACTCTCTGACCCCACTCTCAACGTGATTTCTCCATTTTCAATATGGATAAGAGCTTGAGCGGTTGCCAAAAATGGTCTTCCAAGTATCAGTTGCACATTTTCTCCCTTTTTAAATTCAACACCACGAAATCACAAGGGAACATAAACCGATCAATCTTGACAAGTACATCTTATGTTATACCCCTTGGTTTAGACAATTAACCATCGTCAAAGTTTACACTAAAGTCAGCTTATCTCAACTCAGTAATTCCCAAATTTTCAAACAAAGCCAACGACATCAGATGTATGCCCACTCCCAAATCACACAAAGATTTCTCGGAATGTAGTGGACCAATAAAACATGAAATTCGATAACTTCCCAGATCCTCCACCTTTTTCCACCGCATGTTTTGTTTTGACTTTATTAAACTTCATTTTTTTCTTCTCATTTTAGATCACAAGTTATGGTTTTTTGCCTTTGTCCTTTTTCTCCACCGTCAATGCATGACATTGATCGTGAGTCTTGCCATTTGAATGCTCCCTTGGGTTCACTAATGTGTTACTAGGAAACTGCCCTTCATGGCGAAATTTAATGTTGTGGCTAATTGTCCAATCTGTCTCTCCAAATTCTTAATTGATTGGTTATTCTCATCTTCTATTCTTTTCAAAGTTTGCTTGAATCCATCCATTTCTTTCTCATTTTTCTCATGCCGCTCCCTATTGCTAATATGCATTGCCCTCAAAAGTTGTTCAATAGCTTCGAATGAAGCTTGTTGTTCATTAGGAGACGATCTTTATTGCATTTGATTTCCAAAACCTGGAGGAGGCTGCAATCCCTGTTCGAATTTTCGTAAGACAAGTTTGGATTTTGATTGATCCTTGGACAGTAACATTGTGGCACCATAGCTTTTTGCCCAAAATTGTTCATGTAGCCTTGATTATTCTCGTACTTCACTTCCTCATACTTATGACTTTGTGGCATTTGATCTAATGGAATTGCCACCAAAGCCAAACGATTCACATGTTGTGGACTAAGCGGTCTTGTCGAAGTTTAGCCATTTGACTTGATAGGTTGGACAATTGCGCCATGATAGCGGTGTGTGAATCAACTTCATACATTCCTTGTGCCTTCCTTGATGTTGATTGTGCTCTCAGTTGTGAAAAAGAATTCATAGACATCATCTCAAGAAGCTCAAGTGTATCTTCCTCACTTTTAGATAGCAAGGTACCGCCTGAAGTCGCATAAACCAAAGTCCTTGTATTCCGAGTCATGCCATAGCAGAATACTTGCAATTAAGTCCATTTCTCTAACCCATGCCCCAAACACTTCCTTAGCATCTATTTCAATCTTTCACATACTTCACCTAATGATTCCGTCTCGTCTTTCCAAAAAGAGTTAATTTCTTACTTTCGTTTCGCTACTTTCACAGGAGGAAATTTTTTTTTGAAGAAATCTCTAATTTATATCAACCCATAATATGAGGCTCCCCCTGATTCAGCCCTTGAAACCACGCCTTTGCTTTCCCCGTAAGTATGAAAAGGAAATGTCGCATTCTAATAATCTCCTTCGGAACATGGGTGATGTGAATTGTATCACACTTCTCTAAGAACATTTCCACATGAGCTACCGAATCCTCATTAGGCAAACCATTGAACAAACTATTATGCATCGTGTTAATTAATCCATCCTTTAGCTCAAATGGTTGGTTATTGTTTGAAATCCTCATCACCCCATTATGTGTTTCCTACACATCTAGCTTTTAGTAATCCCGAAGACACTTCTTCTCCCTTTGCAAATTTTGATTGCCTTGATTTTCTGCCATCTTAGTTTTCTTTTGTTTCTTTTTCACCTTTGCTTTCTTCTTAAAACTGAGGAGAGTTACATTGAGCTCAGGGTCATCGAATACCAACTCACCACTTTTGTCACTTTGTATAGACAAGAGAAACCCGAAACGACGAAAAAGAGAAGATTAAGTGCAAATGGTAAATCAAATTAAATTAAATTTAACTACGCTAACTATAGTGTTGAAAAATAAATCCTAAACAATATATTCTAGTCAAACTAAAATTAGCTACCATCTCCAACAACGCTAAAAACTTGACCACGAAATCGTAAATATACGACTTTCATTGCAAGTAATAGCGATCCAAACTAGTGTTTAAGTCGCGAATATCGAACCACCATAATTGTGTAAATGCTAGTCTTTTGTCTAATTAAGATCGTAAGTTAGGAATCAAATCTTGAGTTTTGTAAAGGAAATTGACAAACAAAATTAAACTAGCTAATTGCAATGAATTTAATTTGTGATTTCATAATGGAGAAATAGTCCAAGAGAGTCGATTTCACCTAGGTTGCATTCCTTTTATCCAATTTTCGTCTTGCGACCCACGTTTCAAGTGAATATATGCGAATTTCCCTAATTTTTCACTCCACTTTGAGGTCTCGGGGATGGAGATTCTAGCATTGCACTCCAACTCCACCGGTTGGCGTGAGTAGCGTAAGTGCAACGCCGCATTAGACTCCAAATTCTAAGGCCTCCCTCGTCAACCGCCGTCGGTCGACATGTCGTATGTTTATGGGTTGTGTTCCTTATTTTTAGGTTGAAAACCCCAAGGTCATGGGTGAGTTTAAACCCTAAGTTCTACACCTACTTGATCAAGGCAAGTGTAACATTAAGTTCAAGAAAACACAAATCAACACCACAAATCGAAGAGAACATCATGAATCACATTGGAATTTGAGAGAAAAGCAATCCGAGATCCATCGATCTCCGGGGCAAAGAGTATTACCCTATTGTAGGGCAAGAAACAACACAAACCATGGTAGAAACCAAAGAAAACACGAAATTAAACCTAGAAATTGAAGTTTGAACCCACAAGTTTGACCCAAATCTCTAGCCTCCACAAGTGCTTCTCCAAACCAAAAGTTCTCTCTAACCTAATTTTTAAGTCAATTTATACCCATGGGGGCAATTTGGTTCGAAAAATGGTAAAATCCCCAAAAACGCGTAATATAGGTGCCAGCCGCAGCAGGCGCCTACCCTGGCGCCCTAGCGCTGGGTTCAGCGCCCACTATAATTCCTCACTATTTAGGTTGGGGCACCGGGATTTGAATCCTGCACGTAAACTCTCACGACCCAAATAATTAGTCCGAGTTTACTTCGTTAATCAATACAAAATGACCCGTGCCGTGTGACCCACAACGAGATACATGTCACTACCGAAGCAAGGGTCGAGGTACATTTTATTTTTGTTGTGATGTATGCTTAGTGTATTGTACATGTGTAGACTACTAAGTCAATTTTATGGGTATGCAAATGCCGAGACGAGCGGTGACGCACCTCATGTTGCGTGCCAACGTGGGCCCAAGGTAGTAGCTCGTGAGGTAAGATTAACTAATTTACATTAAATTTAATTTAATGATTGGTTTAATAAGTGGCTATAGTGGTTTTAATGTCGTCACATTAAATCAATAAGCAATGGCCTATAGTTTGTAAAATAAAACAAGATGCATTGGTTTTGCCTCGAGATACACATTTTGCGAGACTCGAGAAATATGTGGTCAAACATATAAGGCGGTTGAAAAAGAGGATAATCATTGGTTTTGCCTCGAGAATCGTGCACACGAGTCTCGAGGACATCAAATACTCAAACTTTCACCTTATCCCATTTGGTCTCCACCTCGGTGAAACAAAAAAAACACAATGGAGAGAGGAGGAAGAACCCGTGGAGAGAAAAAGAAGAAAGAAGGAGAGAGACCGAGCTCAAAGAACGCAAGGTGAGTTGCCTTTCATTGTTGTTGTGGTTGTTTGTGTTGTCGGCTGTTGTTGATGTAGTGGCCATGGAGGTTCGGCCTTCATGGCCGAGAGAGGTGAGGGAGATGGCAGGGGTGTATCCCCTGCCATCAAAACCAGTTGGAGTTAGGAGCCAACCCCAAAGCCTCAAGTGAAAAAAAAAATAAAAAACGAAACAGAGCCGAAGCTCTATTTCGTGAAAGGAAGAAGATGAGGGGGGGGGGGATAGCCGGGTCGGGCTACCCCACGTGAGTCGGGTCGGGCCGACCCGGGTCCGGGTGGGTCGGGTCGAGGCGACCCTAACCCGAGGGGAGCGGGTCAGACCGACTCGAGTCCGGCTGGACCGGGTCGGGTTAACCCCGTACCCACCCCAATAAAAAATTATTTATTTAATTATTTAATTACATTAAACTGATTTTTAATAAAATAAATTCCAGAAAATAGATAAAAGTGTGGAAAGATTTAGGGAAATTCCAGAAAAATAGGGAAAAACATATTTGTTAAATTAATGGAAATTCGACGTTTTCATAAAGAAGGGAAAAACTCGAAAGTCGGTTGAGACGTTATACGGGGTTTTACCTCGAAAAGCGCGAAATGGGTCGATTGACTGAAAATAAAAAAATGGTCAATTAGTTTCGACTTCGATTTAGCCTAAAATGTTCTATTATTAAATGGTAAGAAACTAAAAGGAGAACTCATGTGTTTGGGCACGCATTTCGAATTATCGAGGGATCGCGTAGACTAGGACAAGTGTGTGAATTGTAAGTACAACTGTGAGAATTTTATATTTCATTTCATTCTCTTATTGCTTTATTGGTCTATTGGTAGACAATGCTACTTGAACTCGCATATCGTGTTGTTCTTGTATCTATTCATGAGTGAACATTATGACATGATGCCTTGTGAATTGTTTCGTTGCCTCTGATTTCTACACTTGATGTCATTCTTGAACAAAATTGATAAAAAAACATGCTAATGGAATAATATGGATTTACTTGGACTTGTATTTGGTTTTCATTGGGCTTTGTAGTCGAACTTATCTTGGTATCCTAGAATTTTGGAATAATTTGTCTTTGAAATTAAAATAGGGATTATTTAGTGTCCACTGCATGAGAGATGCGCGGTTCACGGGGACATGGGTTTACCGAGGTTCCGACACTCATCACTACACTTGCGCGACACACAAGTTATGGGGCTCGAGATAGTCGACAAGCATGAGATTGATATTATAAAGCGTAGAGCGCAGCTCTGATATTTATGTGAGATATGTTGAGCGCAGTTCCATATCATAGTGGGAAAAGGTAGGTGATAGGTCTCGCCGCCGACCTGACGTAGATCATCTCGACTTAGTTTGTGTATGTTTCTACATCTTTAACTGTGGTATTTACTTGATTTACTTGTTTCAACACTTTATTTTGCTACTTTATGCTTTTAAATATCATTCGTTTATTTTGGAAATATGGCATGAAATTTTCCAGTTAGTACTTAAATATCTTTATACTCACCGTTTAGCTTGTGACGGTGGGTGTAGGTCCGTCGAGCAGCAGCAGACCGAGGAAGGAGAAGATCAGCGACTTCCTTTGAGCAGTTCGACGACTCTCCTCACTCATTTTGTATGTCTCGACTTTTGTTATATTATTATTGTTTATGTCATTTTTGGTTGTATATTGGGTTGAGTGCATAGGTACATATATATAAATGCATGTGATGATGTATTTTCTTGGTTTTTCACGTTTAGGAATTTTGACTTATCATGGCTTCCGCATAATCTTTAAACTACATGGAAATGATAATATGGAGCAATACATGAATTTAGAGAAAGATAAGGACGAAAGGCTGACTAATACGTAATTAATTCTTATATAATTTGGATTAAGGTTGGATTACTTGATTAGGCCAGGCGGTGCCCTGTTTAGTAGATGGGGCCGTCACAGTTGGTATCAGAGCTAGTTTTAGAGAACTATATGGCTTAAGGCAATGTGATACCAACACAGTTGGCATCAGAGCATAAGTTTAGAGCCTAAATTGCATAAAATACAAACCTTAGTTGTGGAAACCAGATACTTAGTGCCTAGACACCATTAGTTGGGAAGTGAGTGACCGTGAGATGGGGGATTTCTTATATGGACTTGTTAATTGCTAGATGTATATATCTACTTATGCGCTATGCCACGTCGAAGCTGATTCGCGTTCGCTATCCATTGCAGACCCCGATGGCTAATACATGCGGGGGAGGAGACGCAGAGCCCAATGACAGCTCACCTCCTACTTTAGCGGAGGATAATCACGACTGTCTGATCGAGCGACAGCTCAGGGTCAGCAGTTGACTGGCGAGTTCATCGCTATGATGACTGCTCATTTTGCAACACCGACATTGACATCAACTCCTACGACTGCTACACTGACTGTCCAGGCACCTGTCCAGTCGTCGGCACTTCCTACTTCAACCTTAGCAACACCGATAGTCGTGATCGCACCAGTGGTAGAGAGAGTTGAGGCAGTACCATCTCCCACGCCCGTATCTTCCAACACGTTAGTGGAAGTTCAGCTAGTGAAGGACTTCATCAGACTTAAACTAGCGTATTTCGATAGAGTTAGGGATTTTCAAAAGATTGAGAAATGGATCTTGTCTCAGGAGAAACTTCATTGGGTACTGAGGATTGAGGATAGACTTCGGGTAGAGATCTCATCATATACACTTGAGCGAGACGCTGACGTGTGGTGGCGTATGACAGTGGCCATCCACGGAGAGTTCGAGACATGAGATGCTTTTAAGCAGAAGTTCTATCAGCAGTGTTTTCCGCCTTCAGTTATGAAGAGATTGATGAGATAGTTTATGGATTTGAGACAGGGGCTAGAGGAGACTGTGATGTACGATACGATTATTTGCGCCAGTTTGCTTAGGACTTGGTGAGAGATGAGTCCGAGGATGTATATCACTTCGGTGATGGACTTCGACCTGATATTGGATATTACGTCATCAGTTCAGGCGCGAGGACACTCACCGAGATCTATGAGCGAGCCCTAGCGCATGAGACATACTATATGGGCCGAGTTGCTGATGGCAGAGCACCGGGTCCACTTTTGTCTGCAGAGCAGGCCTTAGAGTATGAGAGAAGGAGACATAGGGGGAAGGGAGCAAGGGGACGGAACCAAGGATCTCAGGGTTCGAGGAAAGCTACACCCCCACTGGTTGTGCCTCCTGTATCATCCATTGCTTCAACACAGAGCACCTTGAGTAGACTTCCCTTACCACCTCCCATCAGACTAGCCTTACCAGCTCCTATAGTTCTTGCACTTCCCGCCCCACAAGCTTCACGACAGTAGCCGCAGGGTGGCAGAAGTCGAGGCAGAGGTAGAGGCCGAGATACGAGACAGAGACCGGAACAGGCGCAAAGACAAGGTCAGTATCAGACACAGGGTCAGTCTCAGACTCAGGGTCAGCGTAGACAGTTGACGTGCTACAGATGTGGACAGGTCGGACATATTGTGAGAGAGTGCCCGCATCCTGCAGCAGCGTATGCACAGCAGGCCCGAGAGGAGGCTCACATGGTAGCCCAGCTAGACGTCGACGCTACACGAGGTCTGATTGAGGGTACGATTTCTATTTGCGGTCACGAGTTATATGTTTTATTTGATTCTGGCTCTACCGTATCGTTTATTGTTGGTCACATGATAGACATTCTAGGATTGAGGCCTGTTAGTCTTAGCATACATTTGATCTTGAGTATTGCAGCCAGGGATAGAGTGTACCCTCATAGCATTGTTGGGAAATGTCTTGTCGCGATAGATGGAGTAGAGCTACCTACTGACTTTAGAGTCCTCGAATGTTTGGAATTCGACGCGATTTTAGGAATGGATTGGTTAGCGACATACCACGCACATATCGACTGTTTCAATAAGACAGTGATATTTGAGATCTTAGGGCATTCGCCATTCATATATAAGGGTAGTGCAGCGAGGACTGTGATTAGTGAGGAGATGGAAGAGTTGATTTCGCTGTTCACTGTACCAGAGAGTCAGGGACCTATGGTGGAAGATATATCGATTGTTAGAGAGTTTCCTGATGTGTTTCCAAAGGATAGTCCATTACAGCTTTCAGCACCAGATATGGACATTTTCAGTTCAAAGTTATGTCGTTTGGCTGACCAATGCACTTGTAGTGTTTATGGATTTGATGCATCATGTTTTCAGACTGTTTCCTGACAGCTTCGTGATAATTTTCATCGATGATATACTGTATACTCGAAGACGAGGGAGGATCACGAGCACCACCTCATAGAGATGATGCAGACTTTGAGGGAACATAGACTATACGCCAAATTCAGTAAATGTGAATTCTAGATGTTTGAGGTCAATTTTCTAGGGCATGTTGTCGGAGCAGAAGGGATATCAGTAGATCCAACTAAGATTCAAGCGATTATCGATTGGCCAGCACCGACTTCAGTGACTGAGATAAGAAGTTTTCTGGGTTTGGCGGGGTACTATCACCGATTTGTGAAGGATTTTTCCGAAATCGCTTCACCGATTACTAAATTGACTCAGAAAGACGAGATATTTCATTGGTCTGTGGAATGTGAATAGGCATTTTTAGTGGCCTGGGATGAAAGCGGAAGTGTTAACGTTTATTCGGAATTATGGGATTTGTCAGCAAGTGAAGGCTGAACATCGCAGACCTGGAGGATTGCCACAGCCTTTTCCCATCCCACCGTGGAAGTGGGAAGACATTGCTAGGCTTCTCTTATTTTGTTTTGTTTTTGTTTTTTAATCAAATCATAGTTTAAGTGCAGATAAGACTTTCACAGGTCGTACGAAAAAATAGGTGCAATACAAGAAGTGAGATAACATTTAATGTCGTTTTGGCTTTGATTTAATGTCTTTTTAGCTTTGATTTTGGGTTGTTCGAGGGCATCATCGCCAAAGACATTCTCTTCATTAACCTCTAATTGAATCAAGTTGGAGAAGGTTTCAATAATTGAGTTTTCACCTTTGATGGCTTTGATTGTGAAAGCACGAACAAGTGTGCTGGGGAATTTTCTTCAATTATGAAACTTTTGAAGGCGATAGCTTCAACTGTGGTGGATTCGAATGTGATGGCTACAATTGAGGTGTCTTCAACTGTGGGAGTTTCGACTCTGGTGGTCTCAACTTGGGTGGTTTCAAATGCGGTACATTTGACTATGAGAGTTTCTCCTGTAAGTGCTTGGCTTGAGAAGTAAGACAGAAAATGAGTTTAGTCTTCCCGATTCTTGTTTTCATCTCAAAAGAATTTGAGCTTGAAGCCCTAAGATTAAAGAGGCCATAAATGACATATCACACTCACACCTATTTTTTCCTACAACCTCTAAAAAGGCTTATTTATTTGTGAATTCTTTGATTGTGAATTATTCTTTTTACAAAATAAAAAATAAAGGTATCATTTGGTTCTTTTTGCCAACTTACAGTGCAAGCTGTGTTAATTCCTTGAAGTTAACCACAGTAAAACAAATCATATTTTCATGTTTAGTTCAACTTTAAATTTGGAGGGAAGTCGCAAAATTTTAAACAATAAAAGATATGAATTAACATAAATACCATTCAAATTAGATGGATGTAGGTAATAAAAGGTCACTACAAGGAAAATGATATTTAGAAACGGAATTAGCAACGGAATTAAGTTCCGTTGCTTAAAAAAAGTAGTTAGTGACGGAATTGAGACGGACTAATTCAGAGACGGATTTGAGACGGATTAGAGACGAAAATAGAGACGGAAATAAATTCCGCCTATAAAAAATGGCGTCAACATTCCCACCAGTTTTTTTTTCTTATAACCGTTCATCAAATCTCGAGATTTGTGTGTGCTTCGATCAAAGCCCCTCAACCCCCCCCCTAAATCCCATCATCTCGTCTCGGTTTCTGCTATCATCGTCTCGTCTCGGTCTCTGCTCTCTCCGTCTCTTGCTCAACCAATCACTCTGGTCTCTCTGGTCTCTCCGTCTCTCTCCGGTCACCGCCCCCAAATCCCCAACCCCCAACAAGTCTCTCGTCTCGCTCTGTTGCTCTCAACTCTCTCTCTATGGTCTCTCTGTCTCTTGCTCAACCAGTCACTCTGGTCTCTCTGGTCTCTCCGTCTCTCTCCGGTCACCGCCCCCCAAATCCCCAACCCCCAATAAGTCGATCGTCTCCATCTCTTGCTCTCAACTCTCTCTCTAGTATCTCAGTCTCTTGCTCGCTGCTCTTGCTCACGGCTCTCCGTTCTCTCTCCGGTCACCGCTCACCGGTCACCGCTCTCTGCTTTCACCGGTGACCGATCTCTCATCGGTCATCTCTGCTCACCGCTCTCTCTCTTTCACTGCTCTCTGCTCTCTGGTCGGTCTGTGCTCACCGAAGATTGGAGCCTCCAAAGCCCTAAGCCGTCGCCGACCTACGGCCCACCCTAAGCCGTCGCCGAACTTGTCAAGGTAACAATCAAAAATAAAAATTGAAGATTAGAGCTTCTAGTGCTGACATTTTTGTGGGGGGTTTTTGGTTTTTAGTTTCTGGGTTTTGAATTGTTGTATCTGCTCACATTTTCATGCTGGTTTGGCTTTCATGCGCATTCGTTGGTGTTCTTCACTAACAAATGCATGGTACATGACACCCGCCAATCGATCACCAAAAACCTATGAGAGACACAAACACAAGCAAACCCAAAATGGATCCACATCGATCATTTGAGCTTGGAGTTTTGGGCAGAGAATGCTACTTATTGGCTTCAGGGTCATAAGCAATCCACTTAGTTTTTTTTCTCTCATTTAGTAATTAAAACGAATAACCAGTTTACACACCATCCTTCATTGGATTTTAAGTTGGAGTACTCTGAACTACTGCGGATACCATCTCTCCATCACTTTGACACAGCTTCAAATTGCCCATGAAATCCATGCGAGCGATATCTTTGCGAGACATCTAATTAAGAGCCACATTATCCGACAATCTTGGTATTATATCTTGATGATGCATCAATTCCCTGTTCGGAGTCAACTAGTTTAATTTAATTAAGCAGTTCAATAAACATTACGTACCAAGCTATACATATATAATGAAATATTGAATCTTTGTGCTAGAATTCATATATATATAAATGTTATTAATTATATATAACGCCTAGAGTTTCTTAATGGGAGCTAGCAGAAAAAAAGGCTGGCAATTGGCACTACAAAGGAATGCTGAGTTGAGGCAAAATAACATTTATATATATGGTTTAGAAGTTTTTGTTCTGCTCTTCTCTTGCATGCTTAGTTGTTTTGTGGTTATGCTTGTTCTACCGAGTAACAATGAAATGTGAACTGCATTTCTCTGTTGTGATCTGGGTTTTGTAGTTATGTTCATTTTGCCATGTTTTAGTTGTTGCAATGCTACTTGTGAGTGACACAGTTATCCCTAATTGGATTTGTACAAGTTTTTACCTTTTTATATATATGGTTTAGGGTTTTGGGTTTTAGGGTTTGTGTTCTTGTGGTGGTTATTGTTGGTGTTGTATGTGTGCTTACTGCTACTTCCACTGTTACATTCACCTTCCTTACCAATTTCTATCTATTACAAAACCTTGAGAGTGCTTAAGTTATTGCTGTTGGGAGAGTCATAGCTGGCTTGTACATCATTGATTTAGTTTCCTTTACTTTAGAGCTTCCTCAGTCATTTACGGTAAGTAATCATAATTGTTCATGGCATCGTAGACTTGGTCATCCTTCAGCTGTTGTAACTAAAAAGTTAATTCCATTGATTCCAGGTCATGTTCTTATTAGTTCAGATTTTGATACTATGTAGGTATAGGATTGATTGAAGAAACAAAAAACCATTTTTGTGCATTAGGTTTCTATGTGATTACCTTGTTTTCTTTTTTTTTTTGAAAATTGGTCTTACATTATTAAGTCGGTTTGATTTGATTTGAAATGTAGATCGTTTAGCTGAGCTTGTTTGCAACTGTGCACAAATTTAGATGTCATGCTAGAGATAGGTGCTGCAAATTGTTTAGGGAGCTTTGGTTGCCATTAAGCAACAAACATTCACTGGTTTTCGACCTGCCAATACTGAAAATTGTGTCGTATTTTATTTTTTAATTTACATTCTTTGATATTGTTATGCCACATTTTTTTCATGTTTTTCCCACTATATTTGAGTCGCTTGTGTGTATATGCATGTGTGTAGATAAAGCTACCAATAGAGTAGGTATAGATGAATAGTACCTATAATTATATAATTTCTACTACTTGGTAGGGTTCAAAAAACTATGATTACTCTTTTAGTTAATGTTGCTATTTCACATAAAATCTCAAGAGAATTGAATAAACCTATAACCTTAAGGAGGTACGAGTGAACAAGTACTAGGAGCTTTGATACGATGTGGTATTTGTATGCCTCTTATAACTTATGATTTTTTTTTGAACTCCTTGTTGCTTTTATTTTTACGACCAATTATCATACCCTGTTTGGTATCAGTCATGTACCGAGCTAGGTATTAAGAAAGTTGTTTCCAACCCCCTTTATTTGATGGCTAGAAGCAAAGCTTTTTGTTCATGTAGTTAGGTAGGTTCTCGATTCCCCCTTCTAATAAATTGTGTTAGTTGGACACACAAGTAGCCATGTACCGTCGGAAATTATGAAACTAGTTGACTAATTTAATTGCACAATTACAATAGGAATGTCGTCTACAAGTCGAGACTGGATGTACAACCGTCTCGACAACGGCTTCGTTCGAATTGAATTAGCGGCGAAGGTTAAAGAATCCATATCATTTGTTAGGCAACATTGTCCTACATACCAAAGTGAAAGGAAGATTAGATGTCCGTGCAATTATAAGAAATGTCGATTTGTACCGTACCTGGACGTCGAAACGGTTGAGTACTACATATGTAGGTATGGATTTGTTTCGGGATATCACTGTTGGTACGAACATGGTGAAAATGGAGATGAAGGCCCACGAAACTTCTACCAAATCGATAACCATATTGATGATGCTGACGTGGGAGGAGACGATCCGACAACTTACCGCGAGATGCTACACAACGTGGCAGGTCCAAGTTTCAATTGGAATCACGTGGAAGAATCACCAAACCCCCAAGCACGCCAACTATATGACATGATAGAGGCTAGTAGCGAACAATTGTGGCCGGGTTGCGAAACCATGACAACGTTATCCGTAATGGCAAGATTACTTGCGATCAAGTCAGAACATGATATATCTGAACGAGGGTATAATGAAATCATAAAATTCATGAAGGATTGTTTGCCAAATGACAATTCATTGGTTGAAAATTTTTATGCCACTAAAAGAATAATGCGAGGTCTAGGTCTACCTATTGAGAAAATAGATTGTTGTGAGGACCAATGTATGATTTATTGGGGAGTGGACTCTGAGTTGACATCATGTAAATTGTGTGGGAAATCACGCTACATTGCACAGCGACGACGTCGTGGCCGGAACACCAAAAAATGCCCTTGCAAAAAAATGTACTACTTCCCTTTGGGCCCTCGGTTGCAACGATTGTATGCGTCTGAGTCAACGGCAAAACATATGCGATGGCATGGAGAACATTCCTCGCCAGAAGATGTTATGCAACAATGTTCTGATTCGATAGCTTGAAGACATTTTAATGATGTCAATAGAGACTTCGCCGCCGAGGTTCGGAATGTTCGTTTAGGATTGTGCACTGATGGTTTTCAAGTATTTAGGATTTCAGGAAAATCGTACTCTTCATGGCCTGTAATATTGACTCCTTACAACCTTCCACTGTCGATATGCATGAAATCCGAGTTTATGTTCTTAATGGTTATCGTTCCTGGACCGACCAACCCAAAACAAAAAATCGACGTGTTCCTTCAGCTGCTTGTGAAAGAGTTGCAAGATTTATGGAACAATAGGGTGATTACATACGACGTGTCCACAAAGATGAATTTTCTCATACGAGTGGCCCTTTTATGGATTGTTAGTGATTTCCCTGCGTATAGCATGTTGTCCGGTTGGAGCACACACGGTAAGATGGCTTGTCCATATTGTATGGAGGATACAAATGCATTTCAATTGTGAAATGGTGGAAAGACATCGTGGTTCAATTGTCACTGTCGTTTCTTGGCGAAGGCATCACTATTCAGGAAAGACAAAAAAAATTTCCTTAGAGGCAAAATGGTCTTAAATGACGATCCACCCGCTTTGCGTTCTGGTGATAAAATTTTGGCAGAAATTGAATCGTTAGGCTTGATGAAGGTGACATAAATCGGAGCTGATTCTGTGAATGGCCGGATAGCTAAGAATTCGGGATGGAGAAAAAAAAACATTTTCTGGGACTTGCCGTATTGGAAGACAAACTTGATCCGCCACAACTTAGATGTCATGCACATCGAGAAAAATGTTTTTGACAACATATTCAACACTATTATGTGTGTACCGGGCAAGAGTAAGGACAATGCGAAAGCGAGACAAGATATGCGTGAATATTGTCACCGACCTTCTCTACACATTGATTCGGCGACAAATACTTACATCCTTGGATGCTATGCTCTTGATACATAAAAAAAAAAAAAAAATGTGCGAGTGGGTTGAAAAGTTGTGTTTTCCTGATGGTTATGCTTTGAATCTTGGTCGATGTGTGGATCCGAAGAAATTGCGAATGTTCGGCATGAAGAGTCATGATTGTCATATTTTCATGCAACGGTTGATACCAATCGCATTCAGAGAACTCCTCCCAAACCCGGTTTGGGTTGCAATTAGCGAAGTAAGCCTTTTTTCGATCCCTAACTGCGAAAAGTGGCAGTCTCAAAGATATGGAGGTCTTAGAGTCTGGAATACTAAAAATCATTTGCAAGTTGGAGAAAATATTCCCTCTAAGCTTCTTCGACTCTATGGAACACCTACCAATCCACTTGGCCTACGAGACCCGTCTGGCCGGTCCCGTTCAATTTCGATGGATGTATCCATTTGAGAGGTAATATCTTGAGCCCTTGAAATTATTTTCCCATTCAATAAGTATTAAATCAACATTTCCTATACTCCGACAGGTACCTTAAACATTTGAAAAACAATGTTCGAAACAAAGCGAAGGTAGAGGGCTCCATGTGTAATGCTTATTTGGTCGAAGAAGTCACATCCTTTTGTTCTTACTACTTCGAAGATCACGTCTTTACGTTGCATGACAAAGTGCAACGAAACGACGATGGCGGTGTCGGGCCCACAACGCATTTTGTGGGCAATTTCTCAATTTTCACTTATCCTGGTCGACCCATGGGCAAGTCGAAGTAGCGGTACTTAACAGAACGAGAGTATAATGCCGCTCATTCATACATACTGCTCGATTGTCCAGAGATCGCTCCTTACATCCAGTATGTTCGTCACTTTCATTCAATAATGCAGTACATTCGTGATTCATCTTTTACTAAGACATGCTATGTACATGTTCGTTTCCTCTAGGATCTTCGTCGATGAAATCACTCAAGCAATAGGGGAGTCGGAAGTTGATAGTAGTCAAGAGCACAACTTTCCCATATGGTTTCAAACATATGTAAAGTTATTACTATTGTAGGTTATATCTTCATAAATTTCTTTCATAAGTAATGTGTCTTATTACATTTCTAATTTTTTGTGAATATGCTCGGAATTCTATCATAGACGAGACGCTTGTTGATCTTTCGGTTGGTCCTAGTCAATCTTGTACTGTCTACCCTGGTTACCTAGTGAATGGGTATAAGTTCCACTCCGCAACATATGATGTTAATAGATCGACGCAGAGCAGCGGTGTTTTGGTGAAGGGTTCTAACTACGCCGATGTTTTCCATAACTATTATGGTGTACTGCAAGAGGTTGTGGAGATTGAATATACCAGCCTCAGGCGTGTGGTCTTGTTTAAGTGTGAATGGTATGACCCTACACCGAATCATGGTGTGAGGAACCACCCAACACTTCAATTGGTAGAGGTTCATCGAAGTCGACGATATAACAACTACGAGCCATTTGTCCTTGCAATGCAAGCCACTCAAGTGTACTACATTTCGTACCCTTCTATGAGGAACGACCGACAAGAATGGCTAGCAGTTTGTTGCTATCAACCAAAATTCGCTGACGAGGAAAAGAGCAAAGACGATAATGACCAGGGCTCGACAGAGATTGCATTCCAAGATGGGATGCCCACCACGTGCGTAGTCGACGATGCGATTCAGGATATCAACAATCTGGATGATCCAAATGGGACTCGAGTCATTGTTCAAACGGGTCCAAGTGAAGAAGTCAATGACTTCATTATTGATAGTGTAGATGATTCAGAAGAAGAATCATCAACTTCTACTCATGAGAGTGAATTTGAAACGGAAGATAGCGAGTAATGTATGTCTATGTTATGTCAACGTTAGATCGATGTTACGTGAATTTTCTATACCTTTTCTTATATGAAGTGTAACTTCTCGATGGTGCTTGGCAAAGATCAACCCATTATGATATATAGACATGCATACTTTTGACGATTTATTTCTTAATTTCCTTTTATCAGCATGGATCTTGTGTTCTTAATTCCCATCAATTAGAGTTCATTACTTTGTTTTGTATGCCTTTGTTCTCTAAACTTTTATTGGTATTTTGTTAGGTTTCATGGCGGGCAGTGATCACCCCCCACGTCGAGGGATACCTTTAGGGGGACATCGTCCAGTCGTAAGAGGTGCAGCACAGACCTCTACTGGCGAAATACCGACTGGGCGTCATGGTCAAGCCACACGAGGGGGTCAAAGAGGTCGTGGTGGTTGAGGTCGTGGGTCGATTCCTGTATTATCGATTCCGACTTCTCGTTCTCTCGAGCACGAGTTACATTCAGCGTCACCTTCGCCTTCCATACAGTCCGCGTAGCCTGTACCATCAACCTCGTCATCAAGGACTATACCAAATTGCCCGTTACAGTCACCGTCGCCGACATCGAGACATGACACTCCTGTATCGACGAGGCCTGCACCCCCAGCCACCGCATCACCGGCAGCATCCCCATCTTACGACGGCAGAGCAGGCTTGCAGGTGACATGCCCTCCGCAGGCACCTCAGAGAACAGGGATCGAGCCCCTCGCGTGCAGCGGATCCCGATCACACTGATTGCCAATGATACGTAAGTTTGTATTTGATTCATATATGTACTTCTAAATATCGATGTCAATTATTAAAAAAGTTGTTAAGATGTTATGCATTTTCATGAAACACAGGGAGTTGCATCCTTCTCATTCTTGTGCATGAAGGATGACAAAAGTTTTCAAAAGATGGATGATTCCAGAAGGGTATTGTTGGAAGTCGGTACCGAATCATCATAAAGACCACTACTGGCGCTAATGGAAGGTACGCAAGACTAATAAATGTCTTAGGATTTATACTAGTTTTTCAATGTCTCGTAACAATTGCAATCGCCATTTTGTAGGTATATTTTAGATGGGATGACGCGATTCCCGAGGATCTCATTCGTGCGGCGTACGACGTGCATGCAGGCACAAGGTACACCGCATTGATGCGCAAGTTAAAGAAGAATCGTGTTCAGCCAGTTTATGTTACGGATGAGGCATGGAGAAGATATTTGGAGTACTGGGAGAGCGAGGACTTCCTCGCCAGGTCTAGGCAAACGTCAATGAATAGGAACACTGAGGTCGAAGGACCTGGGACTGGACCCTCGAAGCACGGTGGTGGTTCGATGTCTTTTGTGACTACCAATGAAAGATTGGTAAGTTTTTACACTCTAGTTTTTTTTTTACATTTATACACTTGTTCACTACGCAATTGATTTGTGTTTGGAGAATATGAGTTCGCCGACCTACTACTAATATACGTATTTATGCTGAATTTATAACAGGTCATGTACTCAGACTGATTCATCCGAGACACCACCTACCATGAATGAATTGTATTTGCATCTCCACACCGTAAATCACGACGGGATGACATTCATCGATACTAGATCAGAGCGGTTCTATGTAAGTATAGAAATGAAATGTTAAATAGTATTAAGTTTACTTTAAAGCATATCATGTAAGTTGTTTATTGTTGATACATGCAGGATAGGCTCCGGAGGAAAAGTCTGGAGCTGACCCAGGCTACACCGGACCAACCAGTGGATGATGAGGCGGTGTACCTCAATGTGGCGGGCGAGTGTCCCAAAGGACGTGTCTACAGTCTCGGGTCTTTAGGGAGAAAGAAGAGGAGATATGCAGATCTTGGTGCTAGCACGTCCCAGATGTCGGAGATGGTGCCACGTGCAGAGTTCGATATCGTTGCTGAGCAATTACTAAAGGTTATGATGTTTATGCATCAGCATCTCGGGATGACCATGGACGGAGAAGGCATTTCTCAGCCACAGCCACCACCACCACCACCTCATGACTAGCAACATCGCCGCAAATAGATCCCGCCGATCCACCACAACAAGGGGACAATGTTGAGCGAGAGACGCAAGAGTGGCTTACAAGAGATGAGCAGCTTGGTGATACATAGGTATGTTTCTTGTTGTTTGTGTAACTTCTGATATTATACTTTTGCTTTTGTAGATAACTTTAGCAGTTGTTCGCATGACTTTTAGATTGACACCTCTTTTTGTGCATATTTAGATTGATACTTCTTTTTGTTTCATTGGATTGTTGTTCAGAATTTTAAAAATTCCATTTACTTCTTCTATCTTATAGCTTACTGCAGATGTTACATTTGCTTGTCTGAGTATGAAGAAGGTGATAAAATAAGAGTTATCCCCTGTCACCATGAATACCATATGATATGTGTTGATAAATGCTAAATATTTTCTGATCTCTGGTGTGCAGGGTATGCCCACTTTGCCATGGAGATGTTTGTGAAGGTGTAGCCGAAAGTTCGGTTTTCAGATCATGAAAAACCCCTAAGGAAGACTTGTACATATATGCATATATGAGGCCTGACAGCCAATGCACTTTACAAGTTCAGCTGTTGCATGTCGTGTGTACTTCTGGTTTTATCTTTATCTTGTTTTTTGAAGAAAATTATCTTATCTTAAAAATTGTGATAAGATGTTAATGACAAGAAAAAATAGTTGCCAGACAACTGTTGCATTTTACATTTTAGCTGATTTTACTGCTGATCTTTTTGACTATTGCTCCACAATCTCATTTTGATCACTATCAGGGCTTGGTTGCTTCTCTAACTTCAGTTGCAGATTCCAATCGGTACATGGATTCGGGAGCCTCTACTCACATGACTTCTGATTCATCCTCTCTAATGAATAAAGTTGATTTCAATTCAGTAAGTTTCAATTCAGTAATTGTAGGAATTTATGCAAGTAAGGACCTTAGTTGAATATGTGCTTATGCATTATCTTTTTGGATTCTTAGCTAAATGATATCTATGATTGTCTTCCTTAGTCAATTTTCTTCATTTTAAGATTAATTTGTCTGTTTTTAAATTTTTTGTGGTTGTCCACTTTATAACTTGTCTGAAAATTTTCATCTGCAATGTTTGAAGGAAACTACTTGATAAATGAGTCAATGGACTTTCTGGTTTTATTGCTTTTGAGCATCTATATGGTTTATCTAGTGGTTTTATTGCTTTTGTGCTCTTATGTTATTTAGCAGTTTTGTTTACTTCACTTTGTTATTTCACACTTTTCAGTAATGTGTAGGTATCGTCTGCTTGGAGGCCAGATCTGGAGGATCCTTCAAACCTGCAAATCTTTTTGACTACTATGCAATTGCTAAACCTTCTATCTCAAAGGAGGTTAGATCGGTCTCATATTTTGTACAAAAATTTCTCAATTAATTCTTTTTTTTTTAATTCACTCGAATCGCATTTCCATCACAGTTTATGTTTGTTGTATACGATTAAATTTTTTGGACATCAATTACTTGTAGATTTTGATAATCTAGTTGCTTTTGCTACTCATGCAGGTTACATTGTTAGAAACTGATATTTTCACTGCTGCTTTCTAGTTGCTTTTACAGAGAAGATGCTTAATTTTATGCCTAGCCTTGCTGTCATCTCTATGGATAACTACAATGATTCAAATCATATCATTGATGGAAAGACTGTTTTTACAACAAACAGAAACTGTTTTTGCAGAGAAGATGTTTAACTGCCATTACCTATTGGTGGAAATTTCGATGGTAAGAACTGGTTCATTTGATTCAACTGCCATTACCTATTGATTATTGCTTCCATTAAATATGTCATTTTCGCGAAATGTGAATTATCAGCTTCTCTATTATTCTATTACTTAACAGTTTGATATCGAGAAAATGTGTTGTGGTTGTATGATGTAGAGAGTCTAGGGACTAGAATGTATCTGCCGGTTTAATGAACTCTGTTGTTTGACTAACTTTCTGAACTGAATTAAAAGGGACCTAAAGAATTTCTTTTGTTGGCCGAAAAATCGATTGCTCTTCGACGATGAACCTAAGAGCGCCCTAATAGCATTTTATTGTTACCCTCATTGAAATAGAACCGAATTCTTCAAACAGGACAATTGAAGTCCCAAGCTCTCGTATTCTGATTATCGAAGGTATCTATGCTTTGAGTGAGAAATTGAGACCTCTTTTAGATCTCCGGGTATCCATAATTGGTGGAGTTCACTTTGATCTTGTTAAACGAGTTTTAAGGGACATACAACGCGCCGACCAAGAGCCTGAGGAAATCATCCAGCAGATATTTGAAACGGTTTATTATACTTACCCTTTCCTAGGTGTTTTTCTTAAGAAATAATTTTTTCCTGACTTGCATGAATTCTTTCTTTCTAGTCATCCAAATATATTGTCGCATAATTATTTTATATAATCAAAATCAACTAGCTTTTGATAATCTAGTTATTTTATAAGGAATAAAAAGGTAACGATGCTGTTGTAGATTGAACTAAACAGTTGTGTAATTGTTTTATATAATCAGACTCAATCAGCGATGAACCGAAATTACTATGGATGCGTTGACTCGCTTACTGCTTACTGATGTTAGAGCCTTGAATTTTACTTTTATACCTTTTACTTCTTTCTCGTATAATGCATTCTTCGGAGGTTCAATGTCATTGTTGCATAGCTATCTTGATTCTTATTAATCTGTTTGCTCTTGCTTTTTGGCAGTGATGTCTACTGTCAGTGGCTTGCAGGGTCAAATATTAGCTTCTTAAGATATCTTATGACCCGTTGATTTCCCTTATGAATTTGCAGATATATGTTGTATCAATAACGATAAGGATTTTGGTATGTATTATTATAATAGTTATAATAATAATTAATAATTCTGATCATAACCTCAATATTGTTTGTGTTTCATCTCGGTTTTGTGCTACTTACATTAATCTGGAAGTATGATTTCCCTCCTTTCATGGTCTTGATTATAGTAATACTCAATGATGGTAAGGCTTCTTTCTTCTTTTAGTTCTCTTAGCACTAATAAAAATTTAATGCATTGATGATTAATCTTATGTATCAATTTCTTATATGCAATGAGGGCCTCTGAATTAATATAAGATTTTAGAGTGCATGGAAAGATTTGAAAGCAACACCAAAACCTCAATCCCAAATTAGTAAGGGGTCGACTACATGGATCAAACTCCCCTTCGCTCGATTTAATGCAGCGTGCGATCATAATCCTTTGAATCTTTCTTAATTTATGCACCTCATCAAGTTATCTCAGGTGTACGCCTACACCAATGAATTTCTTTAGTTTCTACTGCATCGAGTTTTCTAACTAGGGCATTTGCAGGCCGTCTTTGGACGTGTTCAACTCCAAACCACTGCAACTGCTCCTCCCTATTTCTTGCATCGATTGATGCTACTCACCTACTATTCTTCGAGTCTCTATATTTCTTATCTTTACGAGTTCTACAACTACCTAAGTTTCCAAGCCTTGATTGATAATGATTTACAATATTAGAAAGATATTTAGCGATGTCCCATTAAATCTTCCAGAATTCTCTTCTTTGCTAGAAAACCCATGATATGAAAAATCTCATTCCATTTTTAACAGAGGCCAACAATGATCTTATATATTGAAGTCATATAATCTTTTAGATAAGGTGTCACTTAAAATTTAAAAATTCCAACGAAAACAAAATAATTCCCGTTACAAATCCAACATTGACAACTGGTAACTTTTATTAATCTAAAATATGATTCTATGTTGTTTCTTTTTGTTTGCATTTGGTTTTACAAATTGTCTGACCTTTTCGTCACTAAGAGTTTGAGCAGCTTAAATGTCTTTTGATGTCATCACTTTTGTCTGCCATTTAACTTCAGAATCTTCTTTTGAACCAAGCGGTACTGGTAGCTCAATGGTTTGGAATGTGATTACCTATGAATAAGGAAAAGGGTCCGTGTCTTCCCTCGTGCAAGTTTGAGGGGTAATAAGTTGGTTTTTTCTTTTTAAGAAAAAATATAACTTAATCCTCTAATTTGATTCAGATAATTTGAAGTTGAGAAATTGATTATAGTTTTCTGGTTGTCCCGATTGATCCACTGAAGGCCTTTCAAGAGTTCACAAAATTACTTTTTCTCTTGCCTTTGTAATTTGATGAGGTTTTGTTCATTTATAAATTTATGTTGTGGTTACTTTATTTTATGTGGTTCATGTCAAACTAAACAAGATTTGTGCTCACATGCAAAAAGGACCATTATGACTATTTCCAAGGATCGTGTGAAACCATCTCCAACACCAGATAGTTGGAAGCTTAATGATATTTTTGCAACCGGCATCTTGATAGGGACTTATCTTGCCCTAATTAATGTCTTATTTTACTGGGATGTGACAAAAACTAATTTCTTTGAGGTATTGCAATCATAAACTTAGTTTCTTGTACTTTTCTTAAATAAAGGTTTTGACAGAAAAAAAAAAAAATATATATATATATATATAAATGAATAATTAAAAAAAAAAAAGAAAACCATTTGCTTCACTTAATTTTCTTCTAATTTAGATTTGGGTACCTAACAACTTGCCCTTTTTCTTGTAGAGTCATTTCCATGTGAGATCTTTGAATAGCAATACGGAGGAGATATCTTCTGCGGTCTATCTACAAGTTAGCATAATCAGTCAAGCTCTTATATTCGTTACTCGCAGTCAAAGTTGGTCGTTTTATGATAGGCAGGGGGCTCTATTGATGTGTGCATTTATAGTGGCGCAACTGGTAAGAGTTGAATGAATTCTCTTTATTATTGCTATTTTTTTTTTGTTTGATAAGCCTTTACTACTACTATTATATTGTTAACAAAATATTGTTGATCCATGCAGGCTAAGCACCAAATTAGGAGACGTCAAGAGCTGACCCAGACTACACCGGACCAGCCGCTGGATGATGAGCCGGTGTACTACAAGGTGGACGGTGACTGTCCAAAAAGGATGTGTCTACAGTCTCAGGTAGTTATGGAGAAAGAAGAGAAGATACGTAGATCCTGATGCTAGCACATCCCAGGTGCTAGCACGACGAGGAATGAGCAACTTTATGATACTTAGGTATATTAAAACAACGAGAATTGTAGTTTTTTTATGGATACTTAGGTATATTAAACTTTTATTATACTTGACTACTTTTCGTGAATATATAAATCTTTTTTAATATCAAATTTTATGTTTTTTCTCATTTGAATATTTGTTGTTGATATATATTGTTGATTTGTGTATGTATGTCAAATTCTATTTTTTTGGGGGATGTTAGCACCCCCAAGGAGTTGTTGGAGGGGGTGCAGGCGATGGAGCAAGTCCTATGGTTGTATTTTCAGGTTTAGATGTTATGGAGAACCAATTGGATTAAGTTTAGGTTGAAAAACTAAACAAAACGGAATTGAGACGGATTAGCAACGGAATTCAAATATTTCGTTGCTATTCCGTCTCTAATTTTCGAGGCATAGCTAAATAAATCAGCAACGGATCAGAGATGGAATTATTGTATTTCGTCTCTGATCCGTTGCTAATCAGAGACGGAACAGAGACGGAAAACATTAATTCCGTCTCTGATTTGTTTCTAATGAGAGACGGATCAGAGACGGAATTATTGTATTCCATCTCTGATCCGTTGCTAATCAGAGATGAAATTATTGTTTCCCATCTCTGTTCCGTCTCTAAATAGCAACGGATCAGAAACAGAATTTTTAGATTCCGTCTTTGATTAGAAACGGATCAGAGACGGAATACAATAATTCCGTCTCTGATCCGTCTCTCATTAGAAACAGATCAGAGACGGAATTAATGTATTCCGTCTCTGTTCCGTCTCTAATTAGCAACGGATAAGAGACGGAATGCAATTACAATTGTACCATTTAGAAAAATTTTCATTTATGTTCCGTCTCTGTTCCGTTTCTAAATTCCGTCTCTAATCAGCGACGAAAACACATTTTCGTTGCTGATTGAATCAGCGACGACGATTTTAGAGACGGAATAGATTCTGTCTCTGTTCCGTTGCAGAATTGAATTAAAGACGGAATTTATGCAAATCAGATACGGAAATTTTCGTTTCTGATCTGCCGTTTTTTTGTAGTGGGTAATTAATGAAGGGTAATTGTGTTTACAAAGTCCTAGGAGATAATCTCCTGAGGGAGTGGGGGAGATATCCCTCACCATTAGATGTGAGTTGAGAGATAATTTACAAAGAAGTTAGACGACCAAAGAAGATTACTTAGTTCCAACTCATTTTCAAGTTAACTCCACTCTTAACCAAACAAGGCCTAAAAGTAGAGGAATCTGTTTTTATGACTAGTGAGCCCCACGCTGCAACCAAAGGTCGAAATGAAAATGTGTAGGAAAATGCTACAATGAAACACTAAGTTACAACACATTACACAATAAATAGTGTGGTGTGTGGGCCCACATCAAAATGGGGTGTTAGACGTGTCTTTAAATGAAATTTTAATTGTAGCAATTTCTAAGTGTGCAAGTGTAGGCTCGGTAACATTACTCAATTTAGAATGTGATGCTTTATGCACCCCATACATTACTCACGACACCCCATTTACAAGGGCACTCAAGAAATTTGTCAAGGCACCCCCAATTTTGACCAAAATACCCCCGGATGTACCCGTTGAACACTCCGGTTGGATTAAACAAAAAGCTTTGGAAACCCTAAGAATTCCTACATTTTCTTTTCTCAATCTTCAAATTTTCTTAGTCTTCTGCCTTGTTCCCATTCGCGCAATCCATCTAGCAAGTTGTGTGGGTGTTAACTGGGTAGTTTTTGTGCTTGGCGTTGCTAGGGTTTTTGGACGTTTTTGGATTCGGTGATTGCGTGTAATCAAGGGGAAATCTGAGGTATGTATGTGTTGTAGTTCATTTTTACCTAGATTAGGTTCGTTATTATTGTTGGATGCCATCGAAATTTAAGAAAAAATGTTTTTTCTCAAATCCCGTGGTCTTCGGCCACAAAGGACCGTTAGTTCATATATAGTCTCGGCCACACAGTGCCGAGACTAAAACCTTTGTCACAGACATATGGTAACCGAGACATATAAGTCCCATATCGTTTAGTATCTACCGAGACCGCTTGAAGTTGTCTCGGTGAGCCTTTACCGAGACAATATTGTATTGAAATTTTTGTTGTTATGGACTCGGAACCTACAATCTGAGACTACCCAATATGTCTCGGTTATGTCACATCGAGACCGTAATAATGCTCTCTGTTACGCTTCACCATGACTTAATTTTTTGTCTCTGACCTGCTTGACCGAGACATTGTGTTTTTTGATTTTTAATTTTTTTTTTTGAATATCAGTGAAATGTGCTTAACATTCATTTTCTAATCAGATATGGTCAGGGGAAAACAACAGTATCGAGGCAGGACATAGATAGTGAGCCGACAAGAGCACAACGTCGGGTCGAGGTGGCGACAATATCTACTAGTCTTTCTACCCCTGCTGACCGTGGCAAGACGAGGCCACGGATTGCTTCTTACCGGAAGGAGAAGCAACAGGCTACTCAGACTTCGAGCGTACGTGGACGCCCATCTTCGGATGATATGGTGGAGATCGAGGCATCTAATGTCCCCGCGGGGAGTAGGAGTAGTAGCGGGGCATAAACCACTACATCCCAAAGGCAAGCTAGTGGTGGTGGCGGCCAGAATGCTGTGGAGCCTAAGCATGACCGATGTGCTCCATTCCCCGGTGGTCCTATTGACGGGTCTTTACTGAAGAGCTACAAGGATCATGTTGCGGAATCAATTTGGGATGGTGATGTATGTTCTCGGTGTTTACTTTCATTTGATTTTGCAACAATTCTCTCTATTCATAAATGATAATGTATTTACTAATGACTTGGTTTTTGTTGCAGTACCGTCCGATGCTTAACTGCATAAACCATGGGGCCCAAATAGCTGAGTGGGATCTCCAGTCTTGCCACACCGATACCCATGCACTACAGAGATTCATTCAGAGGTCTGGCTTGGCTCCACTCATAGACTGTTTTTGTAGGAAGGGAAATAAGGAGGTCATATCAGCATTCCTGTAGCGGTGGCATTCAGAGACTAATACATTTCACCTACCCTTTGGTGAAATGTCCATCACGCTCGAGGATGTTAGCATGCTTTTGCACATCCCCGTGGTTAGCAAGGTGGTAGCAGTTGAGAATTTCAACCGATACACAGAGGAGTCTCGCATGGAGGCGATCGAGATTGCTTCCAACTTGCTTGGAGTTGGAATTGATGAAGCTGAGGAAGATGTTAACTACACGAGGGGTCTAACGATGCGACTAGCTTGGCTGAAGAGTCGTTTTTGCCACCCAAGTCCAGTAATAGTTCCACTTCTCGTACGTACCCTAAAGTGGAGTGCACTACACGGGCATACTTATTGTATTTGCTTGCGTGCACAATAGTCTCAATCTTATTTCTTAAGGTTCTAGAGAACTCGGATGAGGTTGGGACCTACGCTTGGGGTGTTGCCGCTCTAGCTTACCTCTACCATCATCTCGGGTTAGCCTGCTGAGCAGAAGTAACACAAATTGCAGGATATCTAACTTTACTTGAGGTACATATTTTGTGGACCTTGTAGCTTTGTTATGTTTTGATTTGGTTTTGTAATTGTGTTTTTACTACTTAATTAAATTAATTTAAATTTGGTCATTCATATTTATGGATGATATATAAGCACTTCCCTTTCCAGCTCGCATCGTTTAATGCGAAATATTTCGAACCCATACACCCGTGGATCTCGAGGTGGATACAAAAGGATGAGACGGTAGCGAATGTGGACAAGGTCGGTGCCATTCGCAGGACCCTTGATATGTTCCGGCCGAGTGAGGTGTGTGATTGATTTGGTTATTTTTGGTATTCTAATTTATGACGATTATGCTTCAATGGTGTTGTTGACTTCATTGGATTAGGTGACTTAGGATCCATACTCTGCACGCCATGTCACTCGGGATGTGAGTTTGGGTGTCATTGTAGCATCTTCCAAAAAAAAAAAAAAACACATAACAAAGTAATATCTAGACGCACTTAGGACAACATTCACACTCACATCTCGAAAAATGTAACACACATACATACAAAGGGTATATGGATGGGTGGTTGCAGTTGTTGTCACCTGCAAAGACGACCTACAAATGTCTCCACTAAAAAACTTGATTCAATATAAATTGAAGAAATTCGACGAGGTAGAGGTAGACAAAAGTTAACTTGGAACGCATTGATTATGAGAGATTTGAATGATTTGAAAGGCTCGTCATCAATTGCACTTAATCGAATGCAATGAAAGAGTTTGATCAACGTAGCCAACCACAATTAATTTAGGACTGAGACTATGTTGGTGTTGTTGGCGTACATACAAGGGTATCATTCTAACATTTTTCTTCTAATCAAAGGAGTACTAGAACTGTAGAACACCACCTGGTAGGTTTCAAGCATCTTAAGGGGACAAGAGCCATAGTCGTCGGACATTTTGTCTTCTCCTTGAATGCTCTCCAATTTCCTCTCTCTCTCTCTCTCTCTCTCTCTCTCAATCATAGTTAATATCACCTCAACATGCCCTCCAAACTCTTCTCTCCTCCTCTGACTTGTTTTAGTGCCTTTTCCAATCACTATCATCATCATTTCTTAATCGCCTCTTAGCTGCCCATTCAAGACTACTTAAATCACTTTTTCTTGGATCAGACAACCATTGTCCTCTAAGTCTTTGACCCTTAATCATTCTCCTCTTCATTTTTAATCAGCAGTCCTTGCAAACCCTGTTTAAGCATATTAATAACTGCATTATTAAAATCCACAGTTCCCTGAACTTGGGCTCTTCTGAGTTGTCTTCTCGCCGCGTTGGCCTAGTCGTTGTCGAATCAGTTAAGTACACCTTTGAAGAGAGGGGCGGGGGGCCCTTTGCATCAATGATTGGGAATTAAGAATTCCAGTTCTTTATACAAATCAAATCAATCCTAGTTCAGCATTCTTTGGAGCTGTTCAGTATATATGTCTCTCCTAACTTTGTTTTCTTCTCAACCTGCCAAGTACAGTTAACAGTTAATACAAGAGAAATCAAGTGCAGTGCGTACAGTACTTTCTTCTTTCTTGGGCTCTCTCTCTCTCTTTTTCCAAATACTAGAGATATGGCAAATGTTGGTGAATTGTCAGATGAGGGGGAATGGAGTGCACTCAATGGAATAATGTTCTCATCTAGTGATGAAACTCATGCAATGGCGCACTGGTTCGGTGGCCATCCATCGTCGTTGGGTGAGCAAGAGAGGGGTGTGGTGTATGGAGTTCCATCTGCATATTTGCGTAATCATGAACCTAATGCAGATGGGATGGAATTTGATGAAAATGTGTATGATTGTTCAGATAATTCTAACATTGGTAATTCATACTATGTGCATCAAGGAAGTTGTTTCCTTGAGAACCAACACTTTAGCAACCTCAACAATGCAGCTTTGCTGGCGCATTATGGCAGTTCCTTGATGGGTGAACAAAGTAGTAATTTGTCGAATGAGGCCCTTCAAAAGGATGTCATTGGAAAGGCTATTGCCTCGAACAGGGTAAATGAAGAATCCGGTGAAGGCATCGGAAAAATCAATGTGTTTCCTTTTCAAAAATCACAGCCAAAGAGGAAGATCGCGCTGAAACAAGAAGACGAAACTATAGAAGATCGAAGCAACGCTATTAGGCCCAAGAATCCTAGGAAGAAAAATCGTGTTTCAGGAATGGTGAGCCTCATCCGAATTGCATTTCTCTTCCTCCCATATATTCTTCGTGTTATAAGTAATCGCAATCTGAATTGCTTTTTATTTGTTGTTCTGTCATTGCTTTCAGGTCCATGGGGGCAAGAAACCACAGTCGAAGAAGAGCAGGAGGAATGCGACCAAATCCAATAGCGACGACGAAGAGACTAGTAATGTTGACTTGAATGGGCAGAGCTCTACCAGTTACAGCTCTGAGGATGATACCAATGCTTCTCAAGAAAAAAATGGAGCAGCAACCAGTTCAAGTTCGAAAGAATCAGAGATGATTCTTAACTTGAGCAGCAAAACAAGAGCGAAGAGAGGGTCTGCAACCGATCCTCAAAGCCTGTACGCAAGGGTAAGAAATCTAGTAGCACTGCACATAAACAGAATTCTTACTATTCAATAATTACCAATCACTGACTGTTGTTTTGTTAATGTTCTTCCCACAAGCAGAAAAGAAGAGAGAGAATTAATGAAAGATTGAAAATTCTACAGAATCTAGTCCCTAATGGAACAAAGGTAAACATTAATCCATATGAATATTTATTTAAATTTACTCTGAAAGATTAATATTGTAATCACTAAACTCGTATCGATGTTGCAAATTGTTTTGCAGGTTGATATCAGCACAATGCTTGAAGAGGCTGTTCAATATGTTAAGTTCTTGCAGCTGCAAATCAAGGTATAAGAGCAAAATCTTGGCTCCAACATAGACAATATATGAAATCTCTTGTATTGCAGAAATACCGGACATAAGGAAAAAAAATTTGAAGTGCCCCTATTAACTTAAAGTTTTTCTTTCTTCGTGGATATTATGCAGCTCTTAAGTTCCGATGATCTGTGGATGTATGCGCCTATCGCTTACAACGGAATGAACATTGGGCTTGATCTAAACATCTTTCCGTAACTTTCAAATGCAAAAGAAGGGTGGAGATGATAAGATTTTGCTGTTAGAAAACCTGACTCTTTTGATTTTTAAGAATTTTCATTGCCATCTTGTAATATGTTTTGAGTAAATTTTTTAGGAAGTTTTTGCTATGAGGACAGCCATACATAGGCTTTAACACAGAATGTCTGAAAAATGCTGAGGATGAGTTTTAAGAATGTTAAGCTTCAGATGTAAATTATCATATGCTGTCAGAGGAAAGTTAATTGGTGATGTTTAATGAGATTTAAGAAGTAACTTTACGAAGCCAATTTTTCGGGGACCATCAATGCTATATATGGTTTATTTTGGCCTCTTGCTTTTATCACTGACATTTTTAATTTGAAGACTCTCATATGTAGGCCTTTTTCCTTGATTATGACATTTGGGAGTAAAAATTAGCAATAAAACACACCCACCAAACTATTTCCAAAACTAACACACTTGTAGCCACGTCAGCACACGCCACGTCCACTCACGGGCCACGTCCCGTTGTGATTTCGGGTGACGAAGTGAAGTCGTGACCTGAAGTCACGACTTCACTTAAATGGAAGTCGTGACTTCGGATCACGACTTCACTTAAAGTGAAGTCGTGATCCGAAGTCACGACTTCACTCCCACAACTACCCGAAAAACAGATCCCAGATCTGGTTTTTTCTTCTCTTGGTTTCTTGCTCTCCTTCAACCCCAACGTTGCTCCACTCTTCATCCCCTCAACTCCACTAGATTGGCTCCATTGTTGGCTCACTTATCTCCATCATCAACTTTAGATCCAAACCCCAACCGACTCGGATTGTAAGATCAATTTGTTTTGAGATTATATGTGTTTATGCTTCATGTTGTTTGTCTTATGTTGGATGTTAAATTTGTTGTTAGTTTTGTTGTCTCCGGGGCCTTCATTATTTGTTTTAGGGGCTGTTTATAGGGGCTGTTGTTTTAGGGGGCTGATTTTATATGTTTTAGGGGTTGTTTTTAGGGGTTGTTTTAATTTGTTATAGGTGACGTATAAATTTGATTTAGGGGCTGATTTTATATGCACTTTGTATATGTATTTTGAGCCTAAATTGATTGAAGTTTCGTCATGGCATGCGTTCTCTCTTTCTATATAGTTAGTTTTTGCCAAAACTCTAAAGATGCAACGACATAAGTAATTTCATTTGTAGATACATTGAGATGGAAGAATATATGAGAGACTAAGAAAAAGTGATGAGTCGAATCCAATATCTAACACCAATTCAATTAGGGTGCATAACCAATTATATTAAGGTCAAAGAGTAAGTTTATATTGTACTTTTGATATGGTATTGATTGATATGGTATTGATTGATATTGTTGCATTCACTTCTTTTGATCATGTTTTATATTCTACATATATAGATTCAATAATGAATGATCGAAGAGTAAGTTTGTTGTGCTATATGAATGGGGACATGGTCGATGGACCATCGAATTTCATACACTAAACCGCCCGTTCGACATCTTAGAGCGAACATGGGTTTAGGGTACGAGGAATTTATGAGTTTTGTCTATAATTCTTTGGAGATAGACAATGAAAAGATGATATCGACCATCACATATCGATATCCAGCGTACATCGATGAGTGGTACCGCCAACTACGTCCACGTGCGAATAGATGATGGTCTCAAAGATGTTTGGGAGATTGTGGCGAATTACCACCACCAAAATGCATGGAGTTTTATATCGATTTGAGAACGAGAGATTCGTATAATAGTACAACTCTTTTTGGATTTTCTGGTGTTTCTGCCTCTGTTTTTTTTTTAAACCCCTCAGAGTGGAAGTCGTGACTTGCAGTCACGACTTCCACTGTGGGGAAGTCGTGAGTGGAAATCACGACTTCCCTTAAAACGTGATTTCCACTCACGTTTTCCCCACACCCAGTCACTCCCTCAGTCCCATGTGGCATCCTACGTGGCACTAAGTGTGTTATATTGGGAATTATTTAAGCAGATGTGTTTTTCTGGGAATTTTTTCTCCAAAATCTATTAATCAGGCAAAAACTCCCTCATATGTACAATAATTGTGACGAATCACTAGTAGACTGACTATTGAAAGGTAAAACATGTGGTGGAACTATAGGGGAAAAAGAGCAGCTGCCCACAAGTGCCCTGCACCACGGCTTAAAGCAGTCACCAAAGCCCAACTATTTGAATGAATTAAAGTTTTCGTACCGGTGACTAAAAGATAAGGGAAGAAAAGAAAAATGAACAAAGGTTAGAAGTGATAATGGTAGTACTTGATGAATATGCATAAGCAATTATTTAAGTCCTCCAAAATCTGATATTACAAGGAAGCGGCTATTAGCACCCCACTTTTTACTTTTGTGCCCCATTTTTGAATTTTTTTCAGCCCCCTAATGAAATGACCCAACTACCCCTCCATATAAAAAGGTTTCTACTCACTCGTACCCTACTCATCCCAATCACCCATACCCCAATCACCCCTCTCAAATCGCATTGTCACCACCAATTCAAATCCGACGAAATCTAAGCAAAACCACATTGATTCAACATCGTGGGTGCATTCCTCATCACTTTTAGTATCGATTTCGAGGGTTTTTTGAGGTTTTTTCACTTTTTTGAGTCGGTATTGTTTGTGGTTTTGTTGTTGGGTTTAAGGCTTCGATTTAGGGTTGAATCTTGCATTTCGAGTGCAAAGTTTCGATTAAATAAAAAATATCAAGCAATTCCGATCAAAACCCACTATTTTTTATTATTATCATGTCTTTTTTAGGAGTTTTGAAGTTTTTTTATTTGTTCATGTTGCTCGCAGGTGTTGGACACAAAGGGCCTGTAGCTCTAAAGAGGTGTCAGACACACAAGGCCAAGGAACGAAAATTCGATAAAATTAGCCGAAGTTTAGGCGAAGTTTATTGAAGTTGAAGGGATCAAAACGAAGTTCACGTGTAGTTTAAAAACTACAAAACTTCTCTGAAGTTTATGTTAAAAATCGACAACACTGATGCAAATTGATACGGATTCCTAAAAACAAGGAGAAATTGCATACTTTTCAGTCAAAAAAACCGAATATGTGTGTGGGAGACGGAAGGGTTAAGGGTTGTAATTGATGGTGGCTTTTGGTGGTTATTGAGAATTTGAGAGTGACTCACTTTTGTACACACACCTCTACACTGATCATGTGATCCCTTGATTTTGCATCAAGATTCACTTTTGCACACATATCTCTACAACGCTTTGTAGTTTTTTTTTATTGATGTATAATATCAAAAATGGTTATTTTCTTTTTCTTTAAATACTGACCCATATAAAAAAAAACATGTTTCATAATTTTAATCTTATGTGAATGTGCAATTAGTAAAATAGTTAGAGAATCAAATTAAGTGCAATTATTATAAAGTGATCCACCATACACGGTATGCATGCCTAATGCCAATAAAATTGATTTAAAATCATTAAATTGTAATTTTTTTAGGTATATATGCATAATTGTGTTTGTTTTGATATCCTATAAAATGAGTTTTAGTTTATTGACCATTTAAATAAAAATTTCCAAAACTTCATTTAAGTTAGCGACTTTTTTCCAAAATTCTCCACGTTGAATTAAACTTCTCCGAATTAATTCTGATTATCAAGAGGTTGAATTATAAGGCGAAATCGAAGTTTCGATCCTTGCACAAGGTTGACACCTTTAAAGAGATCTCGGACACACATAGCCGACATTTCTAAAGAGGTCTCAGCTGGATCCCTCCATCACCCATTGAGACCGAGTTCTCTAGCAATTTCGGTCGGAGTCGACCGTTACGTCTTTAGATGTCTCTGTTGGAGTCACCTAACACCTTTTTAAACGTCTTAGCCCTATGCGTCTGAACCCCTTGGGCAACACTTCTTTACTTCTAAGACACGACGCGACCATATCCGACCTTGTTCAATGAAAAAAATACTCCTATGACACTTGGTGACCTAGTACAACTGCTCTACAATGACTAAAACTGAGAAATGGAGAGGATTGAGGGGTGTTTGAGTAAGGGTAGGAGATGAGGTAACAATCATTGAGGGTGAGAATAGTTTCGGAATAATTTACAAAAAAATGGGGTAAACGTAGTAAATAACAATTAAAAAATGGGGTACAACAAAGTAATGGGGTACAAGAAGCAAAAAGAATAGTCGTTTCCTATTTTAATACGCATAAGCAATACCATTTAATATTGAAAAAACTTCAATTTCAAATTAGCAGCTGACTACATGGATTAAGCGTTTTCACTCAGCTCATTTAACGTACAAGATGATGTATTTTCATGATCTTTTAAATCTTTCATAATTAGTACATTCCATGTTAACTTAGGTCTATTATTCTTATATCATTGAATTCTCTTAATCTTTATAGGTCCAAATGTGTAACTTTGGGTACTTGCAGGTCATTTTTTGATGTGCCATAACTGCCCTTCCTTATTTTTTGCACTTATTACTGTAGTACTATTACTTTTATCCAAATTCTTATATTTCGCATTCTATATTTATAAGTTTTACCAAAAAACCACCTAACATTTGCATTTTAGCTATACTCATTCTAAAGTATGCGTAATTTTCTTTATCACCCGATACTCACTCTTGTAAAGCAAACCTAGTCTAATTAGGGTTTTAAAACAATTTAATTTTACTTTTAACGAAAATATTTCAATCATAGAATCACACTTTTTGCAGTCCTCAATTTCTTCCATCTAACTTCAATTATATGTTGTTGCTCTTGAAATTCCATTTGTTGAAAATATTACTCTAAATTTTACTTTGTAAATATATGGATGAGCACTTTATCATATATTGTAACTCTCATATTCCAGTCTAGGCAAGAATATATTTTCTATAACTGATGTGTTGAAGAATGTGCAAGAAAGATGGATCTCAATCTCACACTTTCATTTCTTTGTTGATTCAAGGAATGCCCATTAGAAATAAGCAGAGAATAGTTCCTCTACAGAAAATTTTTTATTTCTATTGACAAACTTGGAAACACTAAAAACAACCTACATTCTAATGTCCAACAATGAAAACCCTAATTCTCATCCAAGTCTAGCTAACTCCAATTAATTAGAACTCCTAAAAACTCATAAAACTACTAAACTATTGCTTTCAAAAGTGCAAAAGAGAACTAAATACTTAATCAAACTCAAATACTAGTGCTTGCAAGGACTCGTGTGACTCTATGAGTCTATAAGCTAAGATAATTTAAGTGGATCATATCATCCTCAATAAAATGTTTTAGAATGAAAAGAAGTAACATATTTTTTTTGGATTAATATGGGGAAAGAAGTAACATATTTTATAGATATATTAAGACAACTTCTAACACGAAGTCTAAATGAGAAGGCTTTTTTGAGAATAATGGCACATACATTACAAAGAAAAGCAACATTTTGATCAGGTAATAACATTTTCAATTCAAGCATTCAATATATATATATATATATAGTCATCTCAACCAAATGAATAATAGAAAGCTAAACGATAAGCATAAAATGTTGACTCCTTTGTTATGTCCATGAACTAAAATATTGTCAGTGTAGGTGGCCAATATAGCTGTGATTTAAAAACAGTAAAAAAATGTTCACAAATCAAACAGGTTCTCTTTAAAAAATAATAAGTAAATCTTTTTTCTGAATTATAGAGCAGAATGGATTTTGAAAGTACGTCACAAGTTCACTAAATTGAGTGGAGTAGAAAAGTTTGATCCATGCAGCCGACCCCAACTAATTTGGGATTGAGGCTTTACAACCTTTATACATATTCTTGTTAGAAATAAGAACCATTAACAACAAAATTCCAATAAATTCAAGAAATATAACAAGCAAGATTTCTGAAGTAAACAAGCATGCATGGAGAAAATATTATAGTTTTCATCCTGTTAACCGCCCCACATGATTTTATCATTCGTTCTGATTTTACAAATCAATACAACTCCGATTATTTACTCTTATATTTAGAAAACTAAGAGAAATACAGGAGTGGGAGCAAATAAAGTTACATAAGATGCACAGATTCTCTCCTTATTCACAGTTTTATGATGAGGCATTGCACATTTTACATAACAACTCATTCTCTTGCCCTAAATCCTCCTAATATAATTTGAAGGCAAACACATTCTCTGTGTCATAATGATCGAGAAACAAACTGTTTACCTGAGAATGTCGAAAGATAACGTTTTCGACAACAATGAGAACGCATCTTTGGATGTCAAAGGATGATGTTAGGCATTGCAGTATACAGTTTCACTCTCAGGCACGACTCTCGTTCGCATGATTAGGGACCTTTGATTGGTTGTCCAATGGCATGTATTGAGCAATAATAGCTCTGATCTCAGAATCCATGTATGACTGAAACATCCCAAGCAAACCAGTACTTCTTTAGTTCTTATGAAGAAAAATGCACAATCCTATCATTCTTTATCAATTAATCGAATAAGAGGTAAAGTTTAAATAGATCATGGTGAAAAGTTTTGAAGTTTTGTTTAAAGAATGATAAAATGAAAGCTCTACTGTTCGATGAGCATTTCTCTCACATGTAATAGATCGAAGATCAAGGGAAGAAAAAAAATTATGTGCTGAATCTACTCTTATTCTATATTTGTAGACAAGATACACCAACCCATCAAAATGAGCCAGAAAGCCGTCCATGCCAAATTTGATGTACTAGACTACTAGCTGATATACCGAAGGATGATGATAGAGAGGGTATGAGACAAAGTAACATTTGCAGAGACACTAAGAGGCTGATAGAAGACTCACTTATGCAAGTTTCATGGTCTTTCATGTACAAGAGATTTCCACTGCAAGTGCACTCGTAATCACCCCATAGATCTTCGCAGCTGCATTCAGAGCATTGGCAAACCTTCTTTTCTTTACATTCATCAATATCTGCAAGGGTCAAACATGATTGTAGTAATTGAAGTTAACTATCTCAATGAGAAAATGCCTAATTTTCAAAAAAAAAAAAAAAAGGAAATTGAAGACCATTTGTGAGACAAATAGGAAATTGGAGTGGCTGTCTTCGGTTGTGGTAATTGAGATTGAGCAGGGGAGCTTTATGTACAGAGCGTTTGGAATTTTGGAGTCTGCTCTTACACTTATTATTATAGATGTCCCATACAAAATTCCACTGCATTGAAGCAATCAACTTTTCCATAAAAAAAGATGCACGGTTAATGAGACAGTAACTCCAATAAGGCTGAAGCCATAAGATTCTATCTTTAGTCTATCTAACAGATTCTTCCTATTTTCATTGCCATCACTTTTTATCAAGATATAATATGAGCGTAATGTGGATTTTTGCCTTCACAGCTTTTGACACCATCACCTCTAAACCCTGAAGGACCCTGACAGTTGCTGCCATCAATATCCTGTCAGAAGCAAAAAATAAAAAAAAATAAAAAATAAAAATAGAATTCGGGATATACGTCAGCGAATTTTAGAATGGAAGAAAATGAAGAACAAAAGTTGAAAGAAAAATTAAATGATAATTAACCAGACAAGCAGAGAAAGTATATCCATCACAAGTATCATGCCAACAACCCCCATTATTTATCTTGCACCTGCCAGGTCCCCACTGGCTGCAAGGCAAACAAGAAGTAACAAAGAGATTTAGCTAAAGATCGCCAATATACAGCACATTCAGCTTCAACAAAATGAAAATTTTCTCAACTACATGGGTGGTACAACTTTTTCAATAAGAAACAGCTTTTGCATTAGTAACAAGGCTTTCCAAGTTCAAAAGCAAAACCAACAGCATTCACAAAAAACAAAATAAAGGAACCTAGGTATCAAGCGACATCTCCAAAACCAAATCTCATACTCTTATACTACAATGGAAGTTCCGTTTCTTTGCCACTCATCTACGGACCCAAAATCTTTAAATGCAACCAACCACTTGGGAACTTTATCCTTGATGAAATCCCACATAGTAGTCATTTTGGTGGCACATACACAAAATATCCTCTTACCCATAACCAAACATGCCCTAAGCTGCGTTTATGATATTATTGATATATATTTTGGGGTAAAGGGGTTCTGCTAATTAGGTATCATGCTCAACATTACATGCTACAATAACTCTACATCCAACCATTTTCCTTGACGACAGAAGGAACTGATTAAAGAATTATTCGAGGCATACAACAAAGCTTCCTTGATAATCATTTATAACTTCCACAAAACAACCTAATCGACGAGATGAATTGAACCAGTAACATTTTCCCCTTTGCAAGCTTCTACAGTGACAGAATTGTACTATAATATCATTCATCTCTTCTCTGCAAGACCAAAACATTGAGAACTGTGAAATGACATTATCACCCGTCGGATCAATTTCTTTTCTTCATATACTCTTTCGATCAATTTAACAACTACATTATTCATATATTTTATTTCTAATGCTTCTTGTTAAAAATCCTATAACTAAATATTTAAAAGACTGCCATTGCCCACTCAATTGTACCGAGAACTTTTTTTCACCTCACATGTAGGAGATTTTGGCCCAGCTAATCTCACAGACAAGGAGCAAGAAAATTACCACACTAGCCAGTAGTGACCAAGAGGATAACAAGAGCATAACCCATGATCTCAATTCCTGAGAGCACCCCAACCTATTTAAGCAACTTTTGTTGAGTTGGTGGAGGAAAATAAAAAACCAAGATTGAGTCATATTATTTCCCATTAAAAGTGATAAGTAAATTAAAACTAAATGACCAAATCACTCAAAAGCCTTTCAACTATTTTCATCTGATAGCATTATTGCATGAAGTGATTCACAATTAATAAGCTATCTCTAAAAGCATTCATATCTGAACTTTGGTTTTTTCTTTTACTAGAAGAAGATGGTTATGGTGGCTCTCAAACTTCTAATATCTTACTTACTCTTTTACAGGGGCGTTCATATTCATAAGAGGTTCAAAACAGCCAATCCACCAATACATATGTTCCTACTTAACCAACAAACGATGAAATGATAACCCTAAGCAACTGACATTTTTCATTTTTGTAAGGGATTAAATAACACAGTAGGTTCTGACCCAAAAAAAAAAAAAACACAGTAGGTTACACTAATAAGATCATACCCATTGAAACAAAATAAAGACTGAAAGACTGAGGCTTGGAATGTCACTTAATAAAGATAATTAAATTGTTTCAGAAACTGAACGAATGATCTGACAAAGTTATCTAACTGATCATATTATAAATAAGCTTCATTTAAGGGCATGAACTAATCAGCAACAAAGCCTCAATCCCAAATTAGTTTAGGTCGGCTACATAGATCAAACTCTTCCATTGTGCTCGATTCAGTGCCAAACTACATGAACTGATCATGCTAAAAAAATTTAAAAATGGCGAGATGAGATTCCAATGTAACCAAAAGAACAAAAGAATTCTTTATGGAGTGAGTTAACAAAATGCATACTATACCCTTACATTGTGTTAGACCAGAGGGACTTGCAATGACTTCAAAGCGTGTAATACTGCCACTTTCCTAAAGGAAATTTTGCTCTCTATACTGCAAGAATCAGCAAATATCCTAAAGGATACGATGAAGTAAACCCAACTTTCACTTGCAGTAGTGAAAGAAGAAAACAAGAGCAATTGCTGGTGAATTTCGAGATGATTTCTTCCTCCTCAAACCCCTCCTCTTATAGAGCATTGGTCATGATCAGTTGGAGAAGTGGAATAGTCATGCATTGATGCAATGGAGTAATGGAGCAGCCAAGCATTGATGCAATGGAGTAGTGGAGCAGTAATTCCTTAATGAAGAGCAGTTTCAACTCACTAAGCCACTCTACTAACTACCCATTTAATCTCGAAAATGGTAAAAAGTTTTACCCATGGTTAGCTTGCACACATATAGACACACACGCACGTGTGCCAAGTGCCAAGTGCGCCTATAAAAGCGCCAAATGCGCCGCGCCATATGCGCGCGCGCGTGTGGCTCTCCGTGCATAGCACTTGTATTTTATTTTACACACACTATGGTGCAAGAGTACATATATACTCTTTAAACTTGAAGTTCCTAACCAATGTGGGATTAAACATTTATTTTGAAAATGTTCAACACATTGTGTGACCTCAGTTGGCATCTAAATAACTAGAGAAAAATGATTTTCATGTTGAAAAGGCCTTGTGCGTGTGTGACCTCAGTTGGCATCTAAACAACAAGAGAAAATTGATTTCCATGTTGAAAAGGTCTTTTTCATAGAAAACAGTATATTTTTAAACTTACATTTGAATATATCCATGCACTAAGAAAACAGAACCAATCTACAAAACAGGGACAGAAAGAAAATGTAGACTAGAGTAACAGCATCATAGAAAAAGTAATAAATAAGTAAATAAATAATAATAATAATATATTTGTGAAAAACAATCTTGGAGCGATGAACAAAGTAATACAAAGTACCTTGTAAAAGCAATTGTTAAAATATGCATATGAAGGTGAAAGAGCTTATAAATGAATGACAAGGAGGGAGACAGAAATGGAGACAGAAATGTTCACCTTCACAGTTGTCGTAACCATCTCCCTTAAATTGCAAACCATCGACCATAGGACATTCACACGCACTTCCACGGAATATGTCCTGAGTGAAGAGAAAAGCATGTATACATGAAGAGAAGGAAGGAAACAAACGTGAAATAATTTCAATTCAAACGGCCATCTTATCAGTAACCATGCAGGCAGTGATGTTAGCTGCCTTATCCTGCCAGCATCCACCATTATTCTCCATGCACTCATTTGTCTGTATATCTATGAGAAAATGCGACACTCCAGGTCAGAAAGTAATTTAGCCGAACCAGAATCACTTGCCAAAAAAAAAAAATACACAAATCTCCAAATGCATGTTGAAGCTCACCATCAGTCCAACATACTGATGGTTCAGTAATTTCCTCAAAACCAGAACAAATGGCCTTCAAAACAGCTCCTCTCTTTAACATTTCTGCACACACATATTTCAGAAAGGGATACCAAAATGATGCTACTGTAGTTAGATATAAAATAATATAAAATTCATTCCAAACTAACCTCGGTATTGACGATTGTTGACAAGAAGAGTAGGCAGTATAGTAACATCACCTCTGGATCCTTTTCCAACCTGGAAGGTAGTTTTTCAAAAGTGCAATTAGAAACTAGAAGTAGGACCGGCTGTATAAAGGAAATTCTGTTACGTTTCATCAAGAAAAGAGAAATTTTTTTTTTTTTGAAAAAAATTATGAAGAAAGAAATTGTATCAGCAGAAGCACTGACCTGTGCATCTTGCTCTTCTTTGAGAACAGGATTATCCGAGTTAGCATAAGGATCTCACATACATTTCTCAATTTTGTGGAGTTCGAGCCCTGCTCATATAAAACATACAATTACAACAACAACAACAACAACATAGCCTCAGTCCCAAATTAACTGGAGTCGGCTACATGGATCAAATTTTTCCATTGTGCTCGATTAAGTGCAATTGATGGTGAGCTTTTCAAACCATTCAAATTCCTCCTAATTAATGCATCACATGTTAACTTTGGTCTGCCCCTACCTCGTCGAATTTCTACAGTTTCTATTGAGTCAAGTTTTCTAGTTGGGGCATTTGTAGGCCGTCTTTGCAGGTGACCAAACCACCGCAACCGCCCTTCCCTAATCTTTGTATCAATTGGTGCTACTCCTACTTGTCTTCGAATTTATATATTTCTTATTCTATCTTTACGAGTTTTACCACACATCCAACTAAGCAACCTCATTTCTGATGCGTTCATTTTATGTAATTATTGTTGCTTTACCGCCCAACATTCACTTCCATAGAGCATAGCTGGCCTAATTGCGGTCCTATAAAATTTTCTTTTTAACTTAGTATAAACATTTCGATCACAAATCACCCCAGTTGCACTTCGCCATTTCTTCCATCCAACTTGAATTCTATGTGTGACATCATTCTCAAATGTTACCATCATTTTGTATGATTGATCCTAGGTATCTAAAGTGGTTTACCTTAGGGATTTCTACTTCCCCTAATTTTACCACTCCGCCATCTCGATGTCTAGTGTTTCTAAACTCACAGTGCATGTATTCGATTTTCGTCCTACTCAACTTAAAGCCTTTAGATTCTAATGTATTCCTCCAAAGTTCTAATTTCCTATTCACTCCATCTTTTGTTTCATCCACTAAGACAATATCATCTGCAAATAGCATACACCATGGCATATCCTCTCGAATATGTCTAGTTAGTTCATCCATAACTAAAGTAAATAGATATGGGCTTAAAGCCGATCCTTGATGTAGTTCTATCGTGATGAGAAATTCTTTTGTAGCTCCTCCAAATGTCTTTATACTCGTTATTACTTCATCATACATATCCTTAATAGTGTTTATGTATCTAGCATGCTCTCTTTTTCTTTCTAGAACCCACCAAAGAACATCTCTAAGGATCCCATCATATGTTTTTTCTAAATCTACGAATACCATATGAAGATCTTTTTTCTTTTCTCTATATTTTTCTAACAATCGTCTTACAAGGAAAATCGCCTCCATAGTTGACCTCCCAGGCATGAAACCAAATTGATTCTCTGATATTGTTGTTTCTCTCCTTAGCCTATTGTCAATTATCCTCTCCCAAAGTTTCATAGTGTGACTCATAAGTTTAATTCCCCGGTAGTTTGAGCAACTTTGAATGTCTCTTTTGTTTTGAAGATTGGCACAAGCGTGCTTCTTCTCCAATCCATTGGCATCCATTTTGATTTCAAAATTTTATTGAAAAGTTTTGTTAACCAAGTCAATCCAATTTCTCCTAAGCATTTCCAAACCTCTATGGGTATTTCATCTAGGTCACATGCTTTCCCTAGTTTCATTCTTTTCAATGCCTCTTTAACTTCTACAATTCTAATATTGCGTGTATAGTTTACATTTTTTTCTTGGTGTGAGTTTTTATCTATTATAGTATCAACTTGGCCATCAATAAATAAACTATCTAAGTAACTTCTCCATCTCTCCTTAATATCATCCTTGCGCGTTAAAACATTTTGATTTTCGTCCTTAATACATCTTACATGACTTAGGTCTTGTTTCTTTTTATCTCTTAATTTAGCTAGCCTATATATATATATATATATTTTGCCATCTCTATTAGATCTTCCATGTAATTTGTTTTAGCTTGACTAACTACTTTTTTAGCTTGTTTTCTAGCTTCTCTATATTGATTGTACACATTTTCATCTTGACACTTAGGTATTTTCCTATACATCTCTCTTTTAGTCTTAATTGTTTGTTGGACATCCTCGTTCCACCACCATGTTTCCTTCTTTGGTGGTCCCAAGCCTTTAGATATACCTAATACGTTTGATCCCACTCTCCTTATGCGACTACTCATTTCTAGCCACATTGTATTAGCATCTAAGTCAAGATTCCAAACATTTTCCTTTAATAGTTTTTCTCTAAACTTTACTTGTTTACTACGTTTTAGGTTCCACCATTTTATTCTAGGGTCGCTAACTCTTTTATTCATATTATGTCGTCGTGTTAGCTTAATATCAAGTATTACTAACTTATGTTGGGTAGTAAGTGCTTCACCAGGTATAACTTTGCAGTCTTTACATATTTTTCTATCTATTTTTTTTGTTAAAAGAAAGTCTATTTGACTCTTGTTATAACCGCTACTAAAAGTAATTATATGCGACTCCCTCTTCCTAAAACTAGCATTTGCTAAGATAAGATCGTATGATGAAGCAAATTCTAAGATTGATTCTCCTTCTTCATTTCTATTACCGTAACCAAAACCTCCATGAACTCTCTCAAACTCATCGTTACTTGCCCCAACATGCCCATTTAAATCTCCTCCAATAAAAACCTTTTCATCTAATGGTATACTTTGCATAAATCCATCCATATCGTCCCAAAACTTGCGTTTGATGCTCTCGCTTAATCCTACTTGTAGTGCATAGGCGCTAAGTATGTTAATTTTTTCGTCTCTAATAATTAATTTAACTAGAATCAATCTATCCCTCATTCTTTTAACCTCTACGACCTTATCCTTATAATCATTATCCGCCACAATTCCTACTCCATCGCATTTCCTATCTATGCCAGTGTACCACAATTTAAACCTTGTGTTTCCTATTTCTCTACTCTTTTCTCCTACCCATTTTGTCTCTTGGAGGCAAGCAATATTGACTCTCCTTCTAATCATGGTATCTACTAGTTCTATTGACTTCCCCGTAAGTGTTCCTATGTTTCATGTTCCTAAACGAATTTTTCTCCCCTTTGTATTTGTTTTCCTTTTCTATTTCTATTTTATCTAAAAGATCTAGTATCCGTATCTATGATTTTGTTTTTGTTTTCGTGTTTGTTTTGAACTAGCTTCTTTACCCACACCCGTCCTTTGTGTGGGAACCCTTGCTCATTTTTCTTCACATCCGGGCGACGACGTGAAGGGACTAGCTTTTTTCCCACACACGTCCTATGTGTGGGAACCCTTGCTCATTTTTCTTCACACCCACGCGGCGATGTGAAACACACCCTTGCTCATTTCTCACTACACCCGGGCTCCGATGCAGCGCGTCGCTAGGTGGGAACGCCCCAACGTTTATATATGTTTGATTCATTTCATGAAAAGTGACAAGTTTTACGCTGGCTGTCAACCTATCGCAACCCTCCTCCATTTTCCAAGAATGAAAAATGAGCTTGGGGCCCTCCCCCACTTTTCGAGTATGAAAAGTGAGTTTGGGACCTCCCGTACCCATTTTTTGGTATGAAAAAATGAGCGTTAGAGTCCTCATTTATCCGGACTTGGGACCGGCTATGTAGCGCACATAGTGTACAACATAGGTAGAGTTATATAAAACATACAATTAAAAAAAAAAAAAAAAATTGTTCTCATGCCCATTCTACATGCATTATGTTGTCTAGCCTTTTTTTTTCCGAGTTACGACAAATGAAGATGTCCTAGGATAAGTAGAAGCAACAGTCCTTTAGTTTGAAACCCACCAAGAGATTTAATAACTGTTTCGCCACACAAGTATATTTCTTTTGCTTCATAGGACATCTTACTTGAAAGTCGCTTACATAATTTGATAATTTAGTATTTTTATATATTTAATAGTCTATTTTAATACGTTTAATTATTAAAAGTATTTAAAATATATATTTAATTCTATTTTTGGTCATTTTTAGGTGAAACGGAGTGCACGGTTGAATTCGTGGCGGAAAAATACTTAAAATGGAGTATTTACTTGCAGTGATTGGATGCCAGACAGTTGGCCTCGAAAAACGCGTTGCGCAGTAGGTCGAATAGCGGACAGGGTGCAGCCAATTAGGTGATGCCGCGTCAGCGAAGAAAGCCAGCGTGGACCAATCAGAGATCGCCACATCACCAGCGAATTCACGTCACCCGCAAGCAAACTTCTCCTCATTTCAGCCTCCATCGATCGGCCTCGAGATCCGTTCCCACACAAACTCCCAATAATTCGCCGATTCATGCGCGATTTCTTCCGTGCCATGTCATGCCACGTGGTGCCCTCCCATTCGTCCAGCGCATAACAAACACGTGGTTCGACCAATCATACTGCGCCACGTGGGGATGAGTCAGCACACACAAAATAGAAAGCGCGAATGGAGCGGCGACAAATCAGAATGGCGGAAGGGCGGCGGCCAATCACAGCGGGACACGTCAGCGCGGGCAGGAAAATAGCCAATCGCGTGCAGACACATGGCAGAGTCGGTTTTTCAAGCCAAAAACACCCGTACGATGCTCCTCGACGCACGAGTCACCTCCAAAACCCTAAAAAGGCTAAAATAGTGTTCGCCTATTTAATTTTGGGCAGAACGGTGGTATTAGGCGGCATGAATTAATTAGTATAATTTTAGATTAGTTTTTAGTATAGATTTTTGAAGATGATGTCCGGGTAATCGATTTCTTGCATAAATCGAAGGGGAAGCAAGTTGGAATCATGGATTCATGGCATTCTATGTGAGATATTTTATTTTATTATTTATTTAATTTAATTTCTCCTAATTCATTGTTGTTGATTTTAATTATTATGATTTAGATCTAGGGTATGTATGAGGCCTGCGCATGCTTTTAGATTGACAATCTATCGTTATTTGGAATACTAGTATCCGTGTAATTGTGCTTTTAGACCAATAAAGTAACAAACATTCACCTGTTTGTCGTAAAACCCTTTCGGTGTTTGAATGTGCAACAATTGGATCTAGGTTAAATCGGGAGCGGACGCGACCGGTTATCTAGGATTAGTGTTCCCATAGATCTATATCAATGCGGTTAGTGTATTAAACCTTATTGGCGGATGTCTAGGGTTATACATTAATTAGGGAAATTAGTGGCGGATGTCCTGATTATCAAAATTAGGGGAATTAAGAATTTCTGGCGGTTGTCGATTTTCCATCACTAATCTAGGAGAATTAAATTAATAATTTTTTGGGAAAGATCGAAGACCATGATTGTCATTTAATCTTGATTCTGATTTGTGGAACTGGAGATTTAGGTATTATTTAGGTATTAATTAGGTGTTAATTAATTATTAATTAATTGGTTTAAAAGTAGTTAGTTATTTTATTTTATTTAGTTTAGTTAAATTAGTTAGTTTAATTAATATTTATTTGAAAACCGCCATATTTAGTTAACTTAGAGTAAACTCAAGTCCTGCGGATTCGACCCCGTATTTACCACTACTACACCCTTGCGGTTGGTAACTCGATTACGGGTTATATTTGACACGAACGACACGCGTCAAATTTTGGCGCCGTTGCCGGGGACTTTGTCTTTACTCTGAGTTTAGGTGTTAGTTAGTTATATTAGTTTAGTTAATCTATTTATCTTTTTAGTTTGTTTTAGGGAGATTAGTTTTATTTTTTTATTTATTTATTATTATTTTTTTTAGGTTAACGTTTTTTTTTTAGTTTTTCGTTTTATTTTTTCGTTTTTTTAGTTTTTGTTTTTGTTCAACGTTTTCTGTTTTTGTTTTTTACGCTGTTTTGTTTTGTTTTTTTTGTTTGTTTTTCGTTTTTCGTTGTTTTTTTTTCTTTTTTTTTGTTTTGTTTTCTGTTTTAGTTTTTTTTTTTACTATTCTGTTAGATTTTTTTTACGTTTTATTTTATTTTATTTTTTTACTTTACTACTTTACTTAGTTAGTTAGATAGATTAGTAATTAATTTATTCTTTCTTTATTAATTAGCTTAGTTAATTTATGTTATAACCCCTGATTTTTATTTTCTTCTCTTTTTATTATTTTCTTTTTATTTTGTCTGTCTAGTCCTTGCTCTTAACATGTATGCAGGCAATATGTCAAGTTCCACCGACCAGAAACTTGACCGACTACTCTCCCTGATGGAACACTTCTTCTCCTCTTGTGAAGTGCAAGTCAACCCCGACATGGACTCCGCCTACTCCCATAATTATGGTCGATACGAAGATTCACATTATTATAATGCGAATGGAGTAGGTATGCCACAAAATAGATATCAAAATATTAACATGAATTCTTTTGTGCAACAGGTCGAGGTTTGCGAAATTCGTGGAGATTACTCTCATTCCGCACATAATTGTCCATATAATTCACGGTATGAGAATTATCACTATTCCAGCAATGCACCTCCACAACCTGACTTCTCTGGATTCATGTCACACACACAAGCTCCTCAACATGAACGAAATCAACGGTGTCATCAAAGCCTCTCCTTGAACGATATGATGATGGAAGTGATAGAAAGTTTGCCTGAAAATTGGCTTTGGCGAACTCGCAATGAGATTCCAAATATCGATTTAAGTTTGCCAGCCTTGACGGACGTGCAAACTTCCTTCACTTTTACCCCAGAGGAGGATGTGAGAGATGATACGTCGACAAATCTTGAGGTGCATGAGGATACGAAACCAGAAGAATATTTGATAGAAACATCCGAAGAATGTGACGTCTTTCAAATTGAGCCAGAGATTGTCATTGCCTTAAATGAGGGAGATGATGAGATGGAAATTGATGTCGATTCAGACAAGCCGGAGATGCAGCAGATAGAGAGCAAGGAAGACCAACCTTTGGTGTTGGTACGACCACCCACCCTCACATACACATATGGTACACCTTATAAGGGGGTGGAAGTAAGGGAGCGTTTGCAGATCTTCTACACTGCCGACACCTTTGTGTTGGACGAGCCTGATACGATAGATTCTTTCGTGTTGGAAGTTCCGGATGAGCTCATAAATCTGAAAGAGGGCATGCATGCTTCATTGCCCAATTACGTAGATGCGTCATTCGTTGTCGACATCTCTAAAGGAGAGGGCATTACGTGATCAATCATTTTAAGTCTAGCCAAAGACTTAAAAGAAAGGCGGCTCGTTGGGAGGCAACCCAACTTTATTTTTATTTTTTATTTCTTGCATTTATTTTAGTTTTAGTTAAGTTTTAGTTATTATTATTATTATTATAGCACTCTAATTTGGTTTCTTTATTTTTTTTACAGGTAATAGAGGGTTGGAGAGCTGAATTTTGTAGGTTTGACTTTGGATTATTCTTTTAGCATAATTAGAGCATTTCTTTTTAGGACTTAACATGTTTTTAGGATTTTAGGTGTTTTGAGACTTGGTTGGGACATACCTAACTTAAGTCGCCGCATTAGTGGCGGGTTTTTTTAGAAAACCCAAAACCCTAAATCTCATTCCATCATCTTGTTGATTTCACCCTTAGTTGAATAACTTCGGGCTCGCAAGACTTGATTGGAATTTTTTTTGAGTTAATTCCTATATTTGCTAGTTCTTGCTCTTGTTATGATTATTATTTTTCTTTAGTATCCTTAGTCATTTACATATGCGATTTAATGCGTTCACTGCTAGTTTTTAGAAATTTCATGTTATTCATGAACTTGTATCACTTTCTAATCCATGTTCTTCTTTCACCATCTTGTTTGTTTTCTATGTGTGTACCTCCTTGACTTGTTTTGAACCTTGAGGACAAGGTTCGGAATAAGTTTTGGGGTGTTTTAGGGATTATGGATTGTTTTGGATGGATTTTTTGCGAAAGACCGCAGGTGAGATCGTTTAATTTTTTTTATGCGGTTATATATGGATATTGGATGGTAATGGTAGTGTTTTATATCATTTCTTCCATTTCTTTCATTTCTTGTCCATTCATATTCCTTTCACATTTCATTAGGAATTGATACACTTTCATGTATATATTTAGTATGTTATTATTATATATTTTAGAGTCACCCAAAACTTTGTTCATGCCTTTGGTTGTGGATGAGTAAATTACAGTTGTCTTTTTAACTTGAAACTTAGAGAAAATTAGGATAAACATTTAATCAAGTTCGTAGCTCTGCATTTTTATGATTTCATGATTAGAGAATTAGATTATAGTTGGACTTAGTGCTAGATAACGAAAATGAGTAGACGGTCAAATTTATGCAAGTTGTATTGTTTTAATCCATATTTGGTGGATTTTCTTGATTATAGTGAAAGTGAGAAGTACTAACATGAGTTTTATTAGTGTAGAGTGTCCTACAAGTTTCCATAGGAAATGGAGCAGGGAAACTTGTGGTGAAAAAAAAAGTGAGAAAATCGGTCCACAGAAATGGAGCAGGGACCGTATTAATTGAAAAAAAAAAGATTTGGAGAAGAAAAAAAAAAAAAAAACGAAAAATGAAATAATTAGTGGCGGATGTCCTAATTATCAAAATTAGGGGAATTAGGAATTTCTGGCGGTTGTCGATTTTCCATCACTAATCTAGGAGAATTAAATTAATAATTTTTTGGGAAAGATTGAAGACCATGATTATCATTGAATCTTGATTCTGATTTGTGGAACTGGAGATTTAGGTATTATTTATGTATTAATTAATTATTAATTAATTGGTTTAAAAGTAGTTAGTTATTTTATTTAATTAGTTTAGTTAGATTAATTAGTTTAATTAACATTTATTTGAAAACCCCCATATTTAGTTAACATAGAGTAAACTCAAGTCCTGCGGATTCGACCCCGTATTTACGACTACTACACCTTTGCGGTTGGTAACTCTGATTATATTTGGCACGCACGACACGCGTCATAATTCCACCAGATCCACGGTCTCTTGTCATCCCTTGCCACTCTAAATACACAGAGCTGTCTTAAATTCTCAAGAACAACATCTATTCCTTCAAAACCTATGCTGAAATCCTCTTCAGGGTCAGGAGCACAATACCGTCCATGATTTATGCATTGAGACTGGTATTGTCTACTGACTGTGAATGCCTCTGGACAATACCAAGTTATGTAATGGGGCGTAAATAGTGTATAACCACCTCGCTCTAGGATCTGTGCCACACCTTTGAAATCTTTCTCAAACTCCAAAAGCGTATCACACTTTGTTACACATTCATCATTGCTATTGGACCATAACTCATATTCAACACGCGCATCTGGGTGTGGAATAGCTTCTCTGCAATCAAGGTTCAGATAAACCATCTCTCCCCCAATGATTGCCTTCTTTAACTTTTCGTCAAAATCTTTATCAATAAGCGCTGACGGAATAGTAATAATCTCTATATAAGCTGCAGATGCCCCATCCTATTGGGGTGGATCCATGGTTATAAGAGGTTCTGCAATATTATCTGCGATAAGTACAGCAGAAGCCCCAGCCTTTTGAGCATTCCAAACCTTTAAGGCAAAAAAGCAATCTGAAAAAGAATTCGTAATTAAGACCTTATACTAGTTATGTTTGTTTCGCAAGCAGGTGAGAAAATTCAACAGATTCTACTTACCTCCAACTTTAGCAAATGAATGCAAATTAAACTGGAGAAAGCATATAATCGCACGACCTCGACCTCAAATTATTATATTATTTACATAAAATATATAATCCAACCTACATTACATATGCAAGTAAAATGAATAAATTTTTAGAAATGGATTAAGACTAATGACGCCGACATCCAACCAACAGGTAGATTAATGAGGTCAAACAATTAACACTCAAAAGCATAACCATTGACACTCAAAAGCTTTCAAAAAGGCCATAAAAATACTTTTTTTTTTAATAACAGTAGGTGTCCGAACCTTTTTCAGCCCTTCTTTACTTTGGTTCGACTAATTTCTAATTCCACAAGAGTTAGTAAAAAAACTGTAACAATGTTAACAACTTGTCAAACAATTAACAAATTGAAAACTATCACACATTTTCAATTTCATATGATGTACTCAAATCATAATCAATGTTCATTCTGAATAAGAACAAATTGATCAAACCAACCAAAAACAAATCAAACCAGTACCACAACAACAACAACAATATAGCCTCAGTCCCAAATTAATTGTGGTAGACTACATGGATCAAACTCTTCCATTGTGTTCGATTTAGTGCAATTGATGGTGAGCTTTCCAAACCATTCAAATGACTCCTAATTAATGCGTCCCAAGTTAACTTCGGTCTACCTTTACCTCGTAGGTAGAATTTCTAGTATCGCAGTGTTTCCAATTCGCCAAAAAACAACAATTGATAAGCACAGGAAGGTTAAATTAACCCTAACTATATCAAGTTAAACGAACCTCCTCGATCGACGAGCACAAAGACGGGGAGGCTTCCGGGCTTGGACTTAAAAGGAAGCACAGGCCTTCTGATTCTCCTTGGGATACACGACCGTCCCAGCCATGCTTCCTCCGTACTTAGGGATCCCAAAGTTGGCAATGGCGCTGTCGTGAGTCCCTCTCATGCTCTCCGGTGACTTCACCGTCAAACTGTTCTTCTCCACCACGAATCTCGCCATTGTCGCTCCAATTAGCGAAATCAAGCACAGGAACCCCACCAGTACCAGCCCCGTCATTGATACAACAACTACGGCGCTGCTCTAACACAGAATGATTGGACGAGTTGAGCTGAAATCAGAAGTGGAGTTGAGGGGGGACTGGTTTTTCCTCGTTTTCTTCCTTCTCGTTTTGAAACGGAAGTGGTGGAGTACCGGTTGGAACCGTTAGATTTACATCAACAAACGAGACAATCCACTTTTTGGCTTTGTTAGGTAATAGTAGGCTTAGTAGCTGCTAATTTAGCTTACAGCCCATAACGTAGCTTAGGTGATAGAAAATAAATTTTTATTTGAAAAATATTTTTTTATTAAAAATTAGATTTCGAAAAATATTTTCTTCTTTTTGGTACATATTTATTTTTTTGAAAATATTTGGAAGATATTTTGATGACTCATTTTGCTTGCAAAGTTGTTAAGGTGGCTTGAATTGAAAATATGTGAATATATTTTCATATAGGGACTTCAATAACTATAGTAAAAGGTTGTTGCAAAAGATGTCGTCATATCATTACTCTTTTATTTGTATGTTTTACTTTTGAAAATATGTGCAAAAACAACAAAGCCCAATACTCAAATTAGTTAAGGTAAGTTATATGGATCAAATTCTTCTATTGCATTCGATATAGTGCAATTGATGGTGCATCTTACAAATTCCTTAAATTAATCCCTTCCAATCAATGCATCAAAATTTAGTTTCAATCTGCTCTACATCATTAAATTTATTTATATTTTATTGAGTTTAGTTTTCTTAGAAAAGGTAATATAGGCCTTTCTTCGAAGGTGTTCAAATCACCGCAACTGTTTTTGACTAATCTTTATAAAATTGGTCAAAACAATGCGCTTTTTATTTATTTGCTAGTTTTATGAACGTGCTTAGCACGTGGAGCCCGCTCGCTACGCTCGTGTGAAGTCAATTCTTGTAACATGAGAATACACCTAAATATCTAAATGTCTACCACATTTGTTTTTTATTCACTCACTCAAATAATTTTGTCAATGTTAACAAAAAATAATAAGAATAAAAATAAATATATTAACATGTATGATTTAAGAATATTTTTACGCATTAAAGTCGATACTAATGTATGCAACCAAAATTGTTTATTTCTTGCTTCATGCATGATCCATAGTGTATCATTAATTAAGGTTAAGTTAAATCTTCAACTTAGTCCTTGAAACCAACAATATATAATTAATGGTATTTTTCAATTTCCATCGCTCCTTATTGGTCAAGAATTAGAATTATTTTTTCTTTTGTTTTAATAAGGAAAAACTGAGACTTGAATATCTTGCATGATTAGTTATCACATACCAAATTATTGAGCTACCACTTGATTGGTGTCATCGATAAAAGATAATTAATTAGACCACAAAAATGAAAGTTAAGGATGACTCAATTACAAAAAAAGAATTTAACCTTTATGTGGTATCAAATATATAAAAATATTCTCGTGCTCAAAGTATATCGGCCAATTAAATCGGCAATCATTGATCTAAATGTAAAGTAAATAATTCTCACGTGTTGGACATCATGCTTAGTATTAAAATTAGGCAATAGGATAAGCGAAATTAATACCATTTTGTTGCAATTGAAATATAAACCACTTAAAAAAAAAAGAATCATTAACAAAACAAAAATCTTAAAAGAACTTACACGCCCTTTTGTGATTGCATCACGAACATAAAATCCAAAGCTCCAAAGCTTGATTGATTCTTACATAGTGAATGCAACAATTAGAACTCTATAAAAGTAATGCGATGGAGAGAGAAGACTAATTGATTATATTAGTACTGGCTATACTTATTTGTTGAGAATTCTAGTTATTTAATAAGCAAAGAGTCGAATTCGAAGAAATAATATATAGAGATGGAATAAATTGACACCAACATTAATACTTTGAAATACAAGAAACTTACAATAAAGAGACTCGAGCAACAAGAAAGAATTTAAAAGATTGATGAATTCACTTGGATTTGCCTTGAGATTCAACTCATGAATTAGATGTGAATTTTTTTTATGATAAAACTTTAGGAAGGGTAAATGTGTCATAAACTCAAAAAATAACTGTTCTAGGAAGATTATCTAACTTCATCACACTTATTAATATGTTTCTAGATTTCATTTATTTAGTTTCTTTTAGTTATTTATTTACTCCATTGACACTAGAAGATGACAGTGAAATCTGATACCCTTGAACACCTCAAACCCAACTCGATAAAAATACATGAATTTAGAATATTTGAGTTCGAGGCAGGTTTGGATAGTAATTAAAATACTGCTCGTCATGGGTTCGAGTAAGGTATGAGTTTAGCTCCCTAGGTACCCGCCATGTGACGACTCAAATTAATTAAACTATAATTACGACCCAATCACTAGGATTAATGAACCATAATTAGGGTCGTGTAAATCTCGATTAGAAGTTTCAGGCAGAGTGTTAAGACTAGTTATTTTTATGTGATGCATGCTATATTATTGTATTATTTATTAAATTACGTCTCACAAATTGAGGTATACCTATTTTTTGTGTGGTGCATATGTTGCGATGAAAGCGTTAGTGCCTCAAGATACGTGTTGGAGCGTGGGTAGGCAATGATTGGTAGATTAAACGAGTTGATAGCCTACATAGTATGTGATAACCCTATATTAATTTCCTAAGTTAAGGCAAGAAAATAAATTAATAAATAAGACCGTTGCTACGAAATGAAATTTATATGACCTTTGGAAGTGTCTCGTGATGCACGTTTACGCGGGGCGCTGAATAGTGGGGGGTTAGAGAGAACTAGGTGGCTTAGTTAAATAATGAGACTAAAACTAAATATAAGTCCTTGAAAAATTAAGGTAGTTAGTCAATTTAATTACCTAAGTTAAGTTGTATGGGTAATTTACTTAATTAATGCCTAAGTTAACATAGAAATTATTTAATTAAAAGCTATTTAAGCGAAGTTAAGTCAAATTAATTGGCTAAGTCCTTAGGAAAAGTTAATGGATGTATTATTTTTCCTAAGCTAATAAGTCCCCATCATGCAAAAATTACTAACCTATAAGAATGTGACATAAGTTTAAAATCACTAAATGAGGGGCCATTGGTATTTTTAGTGATGATTAGAAGTCCTAGAATACTAAAATCCTAAATGGAGTCTAATGGCTTGGATTGGTTTAATTTAAGTCGTAGATATACCTACAGATAAGCGAAGTGTAGGAATCTTAAGAGATCTAAGTGGTTGTCAATGGTCATTTCATAAATTAAATGTGGACCTTAGATGAACTTAGAGATGAACAGAAATAAGAATCCTAGACAAATTAGTGGAGATTTATGGTGCATGGATGATTTAAACTTCAACTATAGATGACCCTCTAGATGTGTGTCAATAATCAATATGAGATGAAAGGTGGTGATTGTTTATTACAAGCATATATAATAAAATCTTGATTTTTGAAATTATTTGATGCATCAAAACTGTTCTTAGAAGAAAAAAAAAAGAAAAAAAAAAGAACACCATGTTTGGAGACTTTTGAAACTTTGTAAACAAGGTAATGAAACCCTACCCTATCCCTGCATAATTTTGTTCTAAACAATGTACAAGCGTGCTCATTCATGGAATGATTGTTTGAAACTAGAATTAATTGTTAGGAAATGGTTTTCTTAACAAAGATTGAAGCTCTTTGATGAGTCATTATTTATGCACTTCTTTATAAGTGTTTAACTATGTAAATCAAGTCCAAAGTCGTTTTTTATGGCTTTATATGTTTACTTTGGAGATTTATAAGGTATTTGAGTATTTGTGCGTGATTCGGGTAAAATCAAGAAAGAAGTCAAACATCGGTCAAAGTACGGTAGAATTGGCATCGTGTAGTCATAAGGGACGGTGGCACAGTATACCAAATGGCGTCACTCAAAGCGCCATAGTGGAATACACACACGACGTCAGAATTAAAAGGACGACGTCATATTTTGAATAGACAACGCCATTGACGGCTCCAAGACCAAAAATAGGAATTTAAGACTAACTTGTTGTCCCAAACTTACTATACCTTGCCACGTTGCCACCCGACGCCGTTCCCACATAATCACGACGCCATGAACGGTGCCAGATTCGCAAAATGAAAGTTTTGTAATTTTTAGAAGGTTCTTATTTCCCAAGCTTTCCTATTCTTGTACTCGAACTCACCTATATAAAGGAGGGACCTCTATGGACACATTGTAATTCAAAGTGATTTAGGAATAGAACAAGGTAGAGCAACATGTATGGGTAGGTTATTATATACCTTGGTCAAGGATATAGCTCTCTAATCAATAGTAAGTTTGTTTTCATGTCTTGTTGAAACTTTTTTTAATAATAGTGTTTTGTTTCAGTTCTCTATCTTTATGTTATGATTTTTAATGATGTCTCAATGGTAGTTTAGAGTTTGTAAGTTCATTGCAAATCTCTAGGCGTAAAGCCATTGACTTGATATCAATCAGGTTAGTCCATGATACCAATCAGGTTGAGAAGTGGCAATCACCTTAAGCAAGAAACCTCATACGCTTGTTATTCCGGGTGAATAACATCGAGAACTAGGTTAAATCTTGAGAGTGGTTGTGACGGCCCCGCTTCTAATCTAGGGCACCGCCCGGCCTAATCCCGTAATTAAGCCCTAATCATATCCACGCAGGACTTAACTACGTATTAGTCGGCCTTTTCTAATTAAACCTTTTATTAAATGAATTTATTAGCGAAAGTCTTATGGATTATGCGGAAGCAATTTATAATATCCTAAGTGTGAAAAACCAGGAAATGCCATCGCATAAATATATAGTCTTCGAAATTCATTGAAACGATAAAATGGTCTATGTCAAGTCGGGGAACTAACGCTCGACCCAATATACAACCCCAAAAAGTATATGAAAGACATATAAACTATACAATCAAAATATCAAAAGAAGACCTACAATCGATGTAGTGATGCGTCGCGGGCTCAGGAATAATCACCGATCTTCTCTTTGCCCGGCCTGCTAGTAGACGGCTCTGCACCCACCGTCATAAAAAGGACGGTGAGTACAAGAATAAAACAGTAATCCCCAATGACAAGTTTAATTTGCATTTCCAAATATTCAAATGGTATTTAAAAGCATATAACTTGGAAAACTGAAAAATAAACCATATGCGAGTAAATACCAGAGTTAAACAAGTGTTACTGACACTAGGCTAAGTAGTAGTGATTTAGGTCCGATCGGCAGTGAAACTTGTCACCCCGACCCAATAATCATATAACACAAGGGACTCTAACCCAAGTGTTACCAGGGACTCTAACCCCGGTATGTAGACCACCTCAGGGACTCTAACCCCGAGTGTCATACAATGTCAGGTAACATGTGCCGACATCCCCAGGGACTCTAACCCCGTGATTCGTGCACACCTCGATCAAGTACGGGACCTAAATGCAACAACTACCTTTTACATTTTCAAGAAATACCAAACATGGATTGTCAAGGCATAGGCACATCTACACACCTAAACAAATAAAGATTACAAGTCCTCTTAAACATTTATAAGATATTCACTAGACTAATAGCATGCTATTTATCGTTCAATTCACATTTGACACAACAAGAATAGACATAGCATGAATGGAATCAATGAATTAAATCAAATAAATGGATATCATGCAAACTAGACTCATCAAGTGAGCATAGACACAAAGAATCACATGATATAAGAGTACAAAGGTAAATAGTCAAAAGGACTATGCAAGGACAACATTTTATAGGAATGAAATGCCAAGTAAAATCGTCAATGGGTACACTCACTCCAACAAAGTAAAGTCCTAGCTTTACTGGCCTCTCGATACACCAAGTCTTGTATTCGCTCTCTCGTACCTTTTTTCCTAGGTTCCTGAGTTTGGTGTCTCATTAGTTCAAATAGTGAGTTTATTGTGTATTCAAATTGATTCAATCAACTTTATTTTATTGGAATATAATTTTCCCAATTTTTCCCAATTTTTCCATAATTTTTCCAAATTTTCTTTCATTTTTCTCCCCTTTTTCTCTTCTTTTCTCTTTTTTTTTTTTTTTTTATTTACTATTTGGGTCGGTGGGCCCGGCCCAGTAAGGGAGGGGGGTCGGGTCGACCCAGACGGGTCGGACCCGACCCGACCTGGGCCATGGCCGAGCCTGGCCCGTTCTGGGCCCGGCCCGGCAAGGGGGTGCACACACGCGTGATGCGCGCGTGTGCACCTCCTTCCTCCCGATCGACTGGTTCGATCGGGAGGAAGAAGAAGCTTTTTTTTTGTTTCTTCTCCTCCGGTGAGGGGTTGGGGTGGTTCTCCACCCCAACCCCGGTGGGCTAATGGCAGGGGAGGCCCCTGCCATCACCACCGTGAGCATGGGGTTCGGCCATGGAGGCCGAACCCCCCCTCCATGCTTGGTCCCGAACAACAAACAACAACAACTGCAAAAACTCACCTCAATTGTGTCTCTGGCTCTCTTCTTCCTCCTCTCCTTCTTTCCTTCCTCTCCTTCGATTTTTCTCTCTGTTTTGGTCGATCGTTTGTGTGTGTGTGTATGTAGTGGGTGTAGTTGGAGATGGAGGTGGTGAGTGTATGTGGAGCTGGTGTGGGTGATGAAAGCACGTGGTGGAGGAGGGTGGGACAGGTGTTGCTGGCAATTGGACAGCTGTTGGCTTGTTGTTTGGCCATATGTTGGGGTGTTGTTGTGGTGACACCAATTGGTGACACCATTACGACACTCGCCGCGTTTTCGGGTGTTTCGATGTCCGTTTTTGCGTTTGAAACGGAATGTCCGCATAACGTCGTGTCGATAGTTACAAAAATATATTTGTTTTCCTCGACATAATATTCAATTTTTTTGTCAACTACCCGACACCCGCGTCGGCACGCGTATCGAGACGTGTCCCCGCTCTCGTCTCTACGTCTACAACCGTACCAAATGACTTAGTAAGTCTACACATTACATAACACTAGGCACACATCAATACAAAAATACAATCTACCTCGACCATGTGCCTCGGTCGGTGCACGTATCACAGTGTGGGTCCCACGTCAAAGGTCGGTGATATTGATTAAGGAATTTAAACCAGGGTTAGAGATTTGGGCCGTCACAGTTGCCTAAGGTTATCTAAGGGAAGGTGTCCCTACTGAGTTATTAATGTTGCTTACGAGCTAAATCTTGAGAGCGATTGACCAAGGTTATATGGTGGAGTAATAGAAGTATTTAGAGAGCGGTTGCCCTATCTATCTAGAATAGTGGGACTAGGGTGTTGGTGACCCCAACACATATAACCTTTTTAGGGAGACTATTTTAAAACCCATCTTTCAAAACCAACAATTCAAGACATGGAAACAACATAGTGCTAGATTGTGGATTCTTAGACTTAGGTATGTTCTTATTGTTCTGACTTTTCAATTATTTACTTTCTTTTTAGTAGATCTTTAGGATAAAACTCTTTCAAAACCCTTCAGATTTACTTTTTGTTAGTTGAACTCAGTTTGATTGAATCCTGTGGACTCGACCCCGTATTTACCATTACTACATCCAAGTGGGATTTGTAACCTTTTACGAGTTATATTTGACACGCGCAACATGTGATCACTCTTAGCCTATAGGTTTTTTTAAAACAAATTGGGTTTTTATAGTTGAAATTCTTAATTTCATAGCTGTTGAGTTTTGGGTTTAAAAACACAACAAAAATTTAAAATCTTATTTTTCGAAAATCCTAACAAGATCAAAACAAGACTATTAATGTAATTACTAAGGACAAACCATACTTTAATAAATAATTTCCTTTTATGTTCGTGTTGATCGATCTTTAAGACGCTGCTAGAGATAAACGTTCTCTAACAGCATACACACACAAATGTTGACCGATATCTCTAGCATTAGCTCTCGGAGAAAATAAAATGATTTATGTTCTCTTAAAAACTCAACAAACACAAAACCCTAATTCATTTTTGACAAAAACTAAATTAGATTTCCGACCCTAATTCTTAAGTAACGTGTTCTCTCACTTAAACGTCTATTTATACAACACTTGTATATAGACGGGTAAGTGAATCACACATATACCCCCACATAAAGAAGGTGTTAATATATAACAACTTAGAGACTTTTATGTTATGAATATATCACATAAAACTCTTATTTTGAGCCTTTTAAAACCTTGAAAGACCATCCTTAGTGTGCGACCCAACAGGCTTATGCACCATTGACAGTGAACCAAAACACTTTATGGTACAAAAAGTCATAAGTGACCTCCGGCAAGACATTATGACTTCCCAAATTACAGAAAAATCAAATCGATGCAACCTAATCAATAGTCTATATAATATTCTTTTGTCGTATGATATCTTTAAATCAAACATAAGGCATGAAAAAAGTCATTCTTAATGTTTGATTGTACTAGTCTCGATCTCAAGGTAGATTGAAAACATCGTAATGACATTGATCATATCAATTCACTTGGACTTAACCACTTATTAGTCAATCATATTGAAGGATCTACTAATATCTCTTTCATTACGGAGGGACAAATTATATCTTGATTACACAACCTCACACATTATTCATTAAGTAACCAATCATAACCTTTATAATCGTCTGGTTGGAGATAACATTTGATTGCGTTAAATTTTTGTGCTTCTAATGTTGAAGTCTCTGGTAATCTCAAGTCAAATGACTAAATTTTATACCTATTATAAGTAACACCTATGACTTAATCCATGAGGTGTTCTCATAGTAGGTCGGTCTACTTTATTGTTCCCAAACAAGTACTCATGATCTTGATTCGTATTCTTATACGTATATGATGATCACATGACAATCAAACAAGATTTACACTAGTCTTAATTCATTATAGTTCCTAGTATAATGACAGACTATGGACATTTAGGATATTTCAATAAACATTAATGGATCATATTATAATGTAAACATGCAAACCGATTATAACAAACATCAAATGAAATCCTTTATTTTATTAACCAAAATAGTAATAGAAACTATGTTTATAGATTGACTTAGAGCACATGCCCCCAACAATGACATGATTTTAAGAGCTTTGTAAAACATGCCTAAATGAATTAAAATGAACCTCAAAATGAATCGAATTGTAAAGGGGAAGATTTGTAAATGTTTTGAAATTTATTTAGGTGAACAACACCTTATTTCAAACAAATAGATGTGCAATTATGATTAAAAAATTGTTGTCACATAAATGTGAATATTTTGTTGTTGTGTTTTTGAAACCTTTAGAATGAAAAAGACAAGTAAAACTCTAAAGTAAGACGTTATCTTTATGTTGGATATTGAGGTTCAAAACACATTAGAAATTTTTAAAATTTATTTACAAAACCTTAACAGGATCAAATTTGAGATCGATTAAACTGATTAATAAAGTAAATCATACATCAATTATTGATTTCCTTCTTTGTGTTGTTTGATTTCCAGACACTGCTAGAGACGAATGTCCTCTATCAGTAATCCATATACGAATGACGACTGAGGTTTCGAGTGTTAGCCCGAAAGAGCACACACAAACAATTTTATGTTCTTCTTAAGACTCAAGAATGAACATAAAATATAATTCATTTTCTAAAAACAAAAATTATATTCCAACCTTAATTTCTTCCGTAATATGATATCAATTTACGCACCTATTGAAAAAACCCTTGTATAAAGTTGGGTAAGTGAATTGCCATCATACCCTTACTTAAAATGGCATTAATATGACATGTCTTAAGGACTTTTATGTTATGAGTTTTATTAAATAAAATTAATTGTTCCAAGTCATTTAAAATCTCACAAGCCATTCTTTGTGTGCGACCCAATAAGTTCATGCAAACCGAAATCATTTTGGTACATAAGTCATAAACGATCTCTAGCAAGACATTATGACTACCCAAGTCGCATAAAAATCAATATCATATTCTTTTATTGTATGATATTCTTTGATCAAACATAAGGCATGGAAAAGTTGCCCTTAATGTTCAATTGTACTAACCTCGATCTCTAGGTAGACTGAAAATATCCAAGTAATATTGATCATGTCAATTCACTTGGACTTGGTCATTATCGGTCTAACATATCAAATGATCTACTAATATCTCTCTCTATAAGAAAGGAAAAAATTCTATCTTGATTACACATCTTCACATATTATTCACATTGTAACCAATTACGATCTTTATAATTTCTTTTTGTCAAAGATAACGTTTGATTGTGTCAAATCACAATGCTCATAATATTGAAGTCTTAATAATCTCAAGTCTTAGGACTAAATGATATACTTATCATAAGTGACACCTAGGACTTAATCTATGTGGTGTTCTCATAGTAAGTCGATCCAGTACCTTGTTCCCTAACATGTACTTATGATCTTGATTCATATTCTTATATGCATGATCATTACATGACCATCAAGCGAGACTCACACTAATAGTCTTAATTCATTATAGTTCCCAGTATAATTACCGACTAGAGACATTTAGGATGTTTTAGTAAACATTTATGGATCTTATTATAGTGTAAACATGTAAACCAATTATAATAATAAACTGCAAATGAGATCCTCTATTTTATTAACGAAGATTATAAAAGAAACAATGTTCATAGATTGACATAGGGCACATGCCCCAACACGTTTCTTGTTTTGAATCTTCAATTGATCAAAATATTCTCCCCCGTTTTAATTTTCTTAAAATTTTATGCATTCTTAGGTTTTCAAAAAGTCATTTTGGGCAATAATCATGCTTTGGGACTTAAAAACCTAAGGTGCTATGTGATTTAAATGTTGGAACAATTTTATTAACTCAATCTCATTAAATTGAAGACTTTTATTGTAACTTGAATTTGGTTTCTCAATTTAGGATTGTGGTTTATCAAAACTAAATTTTTATTTTTATTTTCAAGTTTGTGTTCTTGAAATTGTTATTGAAAATGCAATTAAACTATGGTTTAATGTTGTTGATGCAAGTTTTTATTAATTGATGCAATTATTGTCATCGTCGTCATCATCGTCATTGTTGTTGTTGTTGTTGTTGTTGTTGTTCCTCTCGAGTTAAGGACGGGTTGATGGCGATGGAGAACACCATGGGATTCGCAGAGGGGGAGCAAAACCACAAATTTTAAGTTGGGAATTTTGGGCTCCCCGTCTATGTAGCGCGCTACCTAGGCCAAGTAATGTGATACCCAGTACATCAACAACGCTCTTGACAACAACTTTGTATTTTTGGCCTGAATTGAATAATCATTATACAACCTACCTAATGAACCCTAAAACACATAAAACTTAGTGTGTAGGACCTCAAGAACTTGGGGAAACTTAATCGAGTGACAAATGAAAGTATCGAAGTATGAACAATTTTTAGAGCGACGACTCCATTGCTTGAGGTAAGTAAACCCATGAGAGGCTTTATTAGTATTTACAACACTTGATTAAATTTTCAAGTCCTAATGTGCTTTTATGTTGTCCTACTTTTTATTCTATTCCCAAGAGTGTCGAGTCATTCGTCGATGGGGTCAGACCGACACATCCTCGCACTTTGGGGCTCGCTACCTGGGCTTAGCTTGAGTAATGTGCCCATGTTGGGGACCACGGTAAAGGCTACTCCCGCAAAGACCTATAATATATGAGAAGGATTGACGGTGAGACTTTCCCACCATCGACCCTTTCTCAAGAAGGATTGGACATAGGTATAACTTCCGCTGACTGGTTAACTCTCAGTTGATCATATAGTGCTAGTGTGATTTATTCGCTAATAGTGCCTACTCAGTTCAGTAAATCAGATCCTTGATTTGACGAGATGTGACTTACACTCGTGTCCTTTGATTCATGCGACCTCTTTTTCATGCGATTTGTTTCCTTTCCGGACCTTTTACTTAATTGTAGGACTTATAGTCTGTAACGACTCATTACCTTAAATAGGTGATTAACGATAATTTGAATCTTAATTAACCCAAGTTACGTTCATGGTTAAGATCAGCATACGTTGATTATTGTATGCATGTGTCTGCGTGTCGTATTGTGTTTGTATGATGTGGGTATTTGTATTAATTGAATTAAATTGAATAATAAAACCTAGAGTTGAAAAGTCAAATCAAATGAATTATTTATATTGTTGGATTGATCTCGAGATGCATTGCATGCCACGATTGGTGTCACATTAGTGACTCATGTCACTTTAAGGTTTTATTTTTTTGATGGTTCTCCAGATTCATGCAAAGGTGATGATGAAGAGAAGCATGAGGTGGGCTAAAGTAGGAGGTGGAGGTATTATAACTTAAACCTCAAGTTAGAGGAGATGATTCTCATCATCTCCCCAACATACTCATCGTCATTTTCCTTTGTTCATTTTCTCAATGGAGCTACCACCTCCACCACCTTTCTTATCGTCTCTCAACAAATGCCAACATCATCATCACCACTACCATCATCCTTGTTGTAGAGAGAGAAAAAGAGAACTTTGTCTTCCTCGTGGAGCTTGGTGAATATCTCTCCCATTTCTTCAAAATCTCGATGGTTGCCTTGGGGTTTTGGATAGGATGTGTAACGACTCAAATTTCTAATTGCACTTTAAATCCTAAATCAGGATCATCGACCCATGACATGAGACCCACATCATGATACACACACTGATTGAGGCACTGGCCGAGGTATATGTTACATTTGTGTGATGATTTCCTAGTGTATCATACATGTGTAAACTACTAAATCAACTCTACTTGTTATTTATAAGTGTTAATACGTGAGTGGAGACACGCCTTCAGATGCGTGCAATCGTGGAATAGGGTAGAGAGTAACAACAACAACAACAACATAGCCTCAGTCCCAAATTAACTGGGGTCGGCTACATGGATCAAACTTTTCCATTGTGCTCGATTCAGTGCAATTGATGGTGAGCTTTGCAAACCATTCAAATCTCTCTTAATTAATGCATCCCATGTTAACTTTGGTCTACCCCTACCTCGTCGAATTTCTAGAGTTTCTATTGAGTCAAGTTTTCTAGTTGGGGCATTTGTAGGCCGTCTTTGCAGGTGACCAAACCATCGCAACCGCCCTTCCCTAATCTTTGTATCAATTGGTGCTACTCCTACTTGTCTTTGAATTTCTATATTTCTTATTCTATCTTTACGGGTTTTACCACACATCCACCTAAGCATCCTCATTTCTGCTACATTCACTTTATGTAATTGTTGTTGCTTTACTGCCCAACATTCACTTCCATAGAGCATAGCTGGCCTAATTGCGGTCCTATAAAATTTTCCTTTTAACTTAGTGGGAACATGTCGATCACAAATCACCCTCGTTGCACTCCGCCATTTCTTCCATCCAGCTTGGATTCTATGTGTGACATCATTTTCAATGTTACCATCATTTTGTATGATTGAACCTAGGTATCTAAAGTGGTTTACCCTAGGCACTTCTACTTCCCCTAATTTTACCACTCCGTCATCTCGATGTCTAGTGTTTCCAAACTCACAATGCATGTATTCGATTTTCGTCCTACTCAACTTAAAGCCTTTAGATTCTAATGTATTTCTCCGAGTTCTAATTTCCTATTCACTCCATCTTTAGTTTCATCCACTAAGACAATATCATCTCGCAAATAGCATACACCATGGTATATCCTCTTGAATATGTCTAGTTAATTCATCCATAACTAAAGTAAATAGATATGGGCTTAAAGCCGATCCTTGATGTAGTCCTATCGTAATGGGAAATTCTTTTGTAGCTCCTCCAAATGTCTTTACACTCGTTACTACTCCATCGTACATATCTTTAATAGTGTGTATGTATCTAGCGTGCACTCTTTTTCTTTCTAGAACCCACCAAAGAACATCTCTAGGGACCCTATCATATGCTTTTTCTAAATCTACGAATACCATATGAAGATCTTTTTTCTTTTCTCTATATTTTTCTAACAATCGTCTTACAAGGAAAATCGCTTCCATAGTTGACCTCCCGGCATGAAACCAAATTTGTTCTCTCGATATTGTTGTTTCTCTCCTTAGCCTATTGTCAATTATCCTCTCCCACGCTTTCATAGTGTGACTCATGAGTTTAATTCCCCGTAGTAGTTTGAGCAACTTTGAATGTCTCCTTTGTTTTTGAAGATTGGCACAAGCGTGCTTCTTCTCCAATCCATTGGCATCCGTTTTGATTTTAAAATTTTATTGAAAAGCTTTGTCAACCAAGTCAATCCGATTTCTCCTAAGCATTTCCAAACCTCTATGGGTATTTCATCTGGGCCACATGCTTTCCTATTTTCATTCTTTTCAATGCCTCTTTAACTTCTACAATTCTAATATTGCGTGTATAGTTTACATTTCTTTCTTGGTGTGGGTTTTCATCTATTATAGCATCAACTTGGCCATCATTAAATAAACAATCGAAGTAACTTCTCCATCTCTCCTTAATATCCTCCTCGCGCGTTAAAACATTTTGATTTTCGTCCTTAATACATCTTACATGACTTAGGTCTTGTTTCTTTTTATCTCTTAATTTGGCTAGCCTATATATATATTTTTCGCCATCTCTATTACCTAACTTTGTATATAAATCTTCCATGAAATTTGTTTTAGCTTGACTAACTACTTTTTTAGCTTGTTTTCTAGCTTCTCTATATTGATTGTACGCATCTTCATCTTGACACTTAGGTATTTTCCTATACATATCTCTTTTAGTCTTAATTGCTCGTTGGACATCCTCGTTCCACCACCATGTTTCCTTCTTTGTAGGTCCCAAGCCCTTGGATATACCTAATATGTTTGATCCCACCCTCCTTATGCAACTACTCATTTCTAGCCACATTGTATTAGCATCTAAGTCAAGATTCCAAACATTTTCCTTTAGTAGTTTTTCTCTAAACTCTACTTGTTTACTATATTTTAGGTTCCACCACTTTATTCTAGGGTCGCTAACTCTTTTATTCATATTTTTCCGTTTTGTTAGCTTAATATCAAGTACTACTAACTTATGTTGGGTAGTAAGTGCTTCACCAGGTATTACTTTGCGCTCTACATAGTTTTCTATCTATTTTTCTTGTTAAAAGAAAATCTATTTGACTCTTGTTATGACCACTACTAAAAGTAATTATATGCGACTCCCTCTTCCTAAAACTAGTATTTGCTAAGACAAGATCATATGCTGAAGCAAATTCTAAGATTGATTCTCCTTCTTCATTTCTATTACCGTAACCAAAACCTCCATGAACTCTCTCAAACCCATCGTTACTTACCCCGACATGCCCATTTAAATCTCCTCCAATGAAAACTTTTTCATCTAATGGTATACTCTGCATAAATTCATCCATATCATCCCAAAACTTGTGTTTGATGCTCTCGCTTAATCCTACTTGTGGTGCATATGCGCTAAGTATGTTAATTTTTTCGTCTCCAATAATTAATTTAACTAGAATCAATCTATCCCCCATTCTTTTAACCTCTACGACCTTATCCTTATAATCATTATCCACCACAATTCCTACTCCATTGCATTTTCTATCTATACCAAAGTGTACCACAATTTAAACCCCGTGCTTCCTATTTCTCTACTCTTTTCTCCTACCCATTTTGTCTCTTGGAGGCAAGCAATATTGACTCTCCTTCTAATCATGGTATCTACTAGTTCTATTGACTTCCCCGTAAGTGTTCCTATGTTCCATGTTCCTAAACGAATTTTTTCTCCCCTTTGTCTTTGTTTTTCTTTTCTATTTCTATTTTGCCTAAAAGATCTAGTGTTCGTATCTATGATTTTGTTTTTGTTTTCGTTTTTGTTTAATTGGATGTATTACTGTGGCTAAATTAATTACTGTGGCTAAATTACTGTGGCTAAATTAATTATATTAGATGTGGCTATAATCGATTTATAAAAAATGTAGCCTAAGTTAGTAAAGTAAAACAATAGCCATTTAATGTTTTTCGAGATACGTGTGGACATATCAAGAGACCAATGGAGTATGATTTGGCGTTAGCAAGGGTGACTTAGTGGAGAGTTAGTGGATTTGAAACAAAATGAAAGCCATTAGATTAGTCTCTAGATGAGTGTGTACATTAACATCAATGGCTATAAATCAATCCTAACTAATATATATAAGATTAAATGAGCAAACACATGTATATCATTCCATTTCATTTGTAACTTAGAAGAGAAGGCTCTGGAGGAAGAAGATCAGCAAGCGGGTGATGAATTTCAGTGAGTTAGGAGACGATTGACAAAGCTATAGGTGTTCATTAACTTGGTAATTATACTTACACTAGTAATTTAGTTTAATTTGATGAATTTATGATATAATTGAGATGTTGGTTGTTTTTGTTGTTTTGGTGGTGTCTTGGGTCTCTGGTAGGTTAGAACATGGATCCCAAGGTGTTGGAATTGGCCATGTGCGGAGAAAACTCATAATTCAAAGTGCATAATTCTGGGTTTTCTTGCACATAGCGCGCTACTTGTATATAGAGCACTAGTAAAGTTGAGTAGCATGCTAATGAAGTTATTAGCGCACTAGTCATACCATCCAGCGCACTAGGTGCTTTGACAACATAAAATCTAAAATTTCTTAACTAAAACCTAAACAACTTAAACAAGCTTAACATCCTAACTGAGGGTCTAAAAACATTCTAAAACATATCCAATGATAGAAGGAGCCCAGGGAAGAGTCTTGGGAGTTTGGGTACGCGTTTTGGGGTGTCGGGAGGCCGGTTAAGCTATAGAACACGTTGCGTGACTTGTAAGTTATCTTGTTGAGGTTCTTATTTACATTTCATTTTAATTATGCTCTATTTTACAATCTTTTGGCTATGTATTGCTTTGTATTCTGATATCATGAAATGATTTCATATTCTACTCATTATATGGGTATTTTTATCATGATATCATTTGCTTATGGAATCATTGACTCTATTCTCATATCCTATGTCTTTCTTGCTATCGAGAATAGCATGATATTAGGATTAGAGAAATGAAATTGTAGTATATATATGGACTTGTATTCTTTGAATGTTAGCTTTGAAACATATTGCCTTGTCTTGGAATCTCAAATGCGAGTCTTCCTTGAAATTACAAAGTAGTGTTAGAATCTAAGGTCCATTGCACGATTATGAGATGTGCGTCACACGGGGTCTTTGGAATACTGGGGATGTCGACACTCACCACTACACTTGTGCGTCACAAAGGGTATGGGACTCGAGGTAGTCAACAAGTATGTATATAAAAATGATCTATTTATCCGTAGTGCTCAACTCCATTTTTGAGGATTGAGATATAGATGATTTTGGAGTCGTAGAGCTTAGCTCCGACCTTTGATAGTGGCGTAGAGCACAACTTGTGTGGAATAAAGGCTTATGTGATAAGACTCATGGCCGACTGGACCTAGATCATTACTACTTAGCTTGTGTTAGTCTCATTTTATTTAACTCTGGCATTTTTTTAGCATATTTTCATTTTAACACTTCTTTGCTATATTTATGCTTTTAAATACCAACAAATTATGTTTGGAAATGCACTTAAGAATCTCCAGGGATTACTTTTTCACTTATTGTACTCGCCGTCTTTTTTATGACAGTGGGTACAAATCCATCAAGTAGTAGGCTGAAGAAGGAGAAGATCGACGACTATCTACGAGCATTCCTCGATTCTCTACTTCTTATCTTCTAGGTCTCGACATTTTGATGTATTATTTACTTTATGTCATTTTTATACATTTTGGGTTGTATATTAGGTTAAGCGTATAGTTCCCCGACTTGAGACTTATACTATCATATTGTTTCCCATCTTATGATATTTTATATGCATGTGATGTTATTTCCTATTTTCCACTCTTAGCTTTTTTAATAATTGCTTGCATATAACTGTTATGACTTCCGCTAAGTATTTTTAACTGAAAAAGTCTTGATTAACTCTAAAATTCAATTATAATGTGACATGTACATTATTTTTCATGAACGTGTTTAATGAGGAGAATATGACAAAAGACTGACTTATACATAGTTAAGTCCTACGAGGCTGAGATTAGGGCTTAATTACGGTATTAGGTTGGGCGGTGCCCTAATTAAAAGAAAGGGCCATCATAGTTGGTATCATAGAATAGGTTTAGAGAAATTTATGGTTTAAGGCATTATGATACCAACACAATTGGTATTAAAGATGAGTTCTCGATAAGTATACCATAAATTTGACTAATACACAAACCTTAGATGTTGAAACGAGACGATCCTTGCCTAGGAACTATTAGTTGGAAAGTGAGTGAAAGTGAGCTGAGGATTTACATCATATACACGTTAATTTCTAAATGTGTATATATACGCGTTATGCCATGTAGTAGCTGCTTCGCTTTGCTATCCATTTGCAGACTGTGATGGCTGATACTTGAGAGGGAGGCGATGCGCAAACTAGTGGTAGTCAGCCCCTACCTTCGCTGAGGATCTTTAGAGGCTGTCTAAATGAGTGACAGTTTAGGGCCACTAGTTTATCGACTTCATCGCTATAATGACAGCTCGATTTGCTCCACTGGCATCAACATCGACCACTACGACTACTACACCTACTCTACCTGTACCAGAGCTTCCTACTATGACCCTAGCAGCACTGATAGTGCAAACTCTTCCAGTCGTAATCGCACCAGTAGTAGAGATAGCTGATGTAATACTATCCCCCATGCCCACATCTTCCAACACATTAATCTAGTTCCAGTTTGTGAAGGAAAACAAACTTTGAGAAGATCGAGAAGTGTGTACTATATCAAGAAAAGCTTCATAGGAAATCGAAGATCGATGATAGACTTAGAGTAGACATGGGAGGCTTTCAAGTAGAAGTTCTATCAGTAGTATTTCCCGCCCGAAGTAATGAAGAGGTTTAGGAAGGAATTCATGGACCTAAGATAAGGTGCAGAGGAGTCCGTAATGTAATATATAGACCGATATGATTATCTGAGGCAGTTCTTTGAGGAATTAGTGAGAGATGATTCAGAGGAAATGTACCATTTCGATGATGAAATCAGGCCAAACATCGGTTTTCATGTAGTCAGTACATGCATTAGGACATTCGCTGAGATATATGAGCAAGCCTTATCACATGGGACATACTAATTGGGCAAAGTCACAAATGGGACTCGATCGGGTCCAATTTTGTTAGCAGAGCAGACTACTTAGTATGAGAGGAAGAGACATAAGGGCAACGAATCGAGGAGGTGGAGTAGAAGTTCCCAAGGATCGGGGATAGCTACACATTACCCACCAGTTGTGCCCTACGCAGAGCTCAGTAGGTAGACTTCCCTAGCCACCTCCAGTCATACCAGTGTTGCCAGATCCTGCCATTCCTGCACTTCCCGCACCACAGGCCTCACGGGCTCCTGAACAACAACATTAGGGTGGAAAAGGTCGAGGCCGAGGCATAGGCGGAGGCCAAGTCCAAAACATAAGCAGAGGTCGATATGGTAAATAAGGACAAAGACAGCTACAAGGATATGGTCAATATCAGGAACAAGTTCAGTTTCATGCTCAGGGTCAGCGCAGTCAGGTTACATGCTACAGATGTGGATAGGTCAGACACATAGTAAGAGAGTGCCCGCAACCGGAAGTAGTCTACGCACAACATGCTAGATAAGAGGTTCATATGGTAGCCCAGCCAGACATCGACGCCTCACGAGTTCTCATTGAGGGTACGGTTGCCATTTGTGGTAGAGATTCATTTATATTATTTGATTATGGATCTATCGTATCTTTCATTATCAGTTGCATGTTAGGCATCCTAAGACTGACACCCGTTAGGCTTAGAGTATATTTGATACTTAGTACCGCAGTCAGAGATAGGGTTTACCTTAAAATCCTAGTTGAGAGATGCCCAGTCGAGATAGATGAAGTAGAGTTGCCTACAGACTTTGGGATTCTCGAGGTATTAAAGCTCGACGTCTTATTAAAAATGGATTGGCTAGCAGTGTATCACGCTTATATCGACTATTTCAGCAAGATAGTGATATTTTAGATCCCAAAACATCTGATATTCACTTATAGATGCAGTATATTGAGAGGCGAGAACGTGAAAGGTTGACTTGCGACTAGTGGAGAGATAGAGACTCTAGTAGCATTGTATGAAGTAGCAGAGAGTCAATGACCTAGACTTGAGGACATATCGATTGTCTACGAGTTTCCAAACATTTTTCGGAGGGCTTACTTGGTTTACTATTTCTGAGAGAAGTTGACTTCATCATTGAGTTACTACCAAACACCAGGCCTATTTCTATACCTTTGTACCTTATGGGTCTATGGAAGTTAGAGGAGTTGAACACTCAACTTTAGGATTAGGGACATAAGGGATTCATCACACCCTCTCTGTCTCCATGAAGAGCACTCGTTCTCTTTGTGAAGAAGATGGATGATACTTTGAAACTGTGTATCGACTATCGATAGTTGAACAACTACTAACTCTTAATGATCGATGATTTATTTGATCAGTTGAGAGGAGCGCAACATTTCAACCAAAATATACCTGCGATCAGAGTATCACCTGTTCATGATCAAGGATGAGGATGGGTCCAATATATCTTTTAGCACGAGATATTGACAATATTAGTTCACAGTCATACCAGTTGGGTCGACAAATGTCCTCGTAGTGTTCATGGATTTGATGCATCGAGTTTTTAGACCGCCTCTTTGCCGATTTATGATAGTTTTCATTGATGATATATTGATACATTTGAGGGCCAGAGAGGATAACGAGCATCACCTTAGGGAGACGTTGCAAACTTTGAGGGAAGATAAACTCTATGCCAAGTTTAGCTAGTGTGAATTTTGCTTTTTAGGGGTCAAGTTTCTGGGACACGTTGTTGGAGCAGTAGGGATTATAGTAGATTCGACCAAGATTCGGGCTATCTTGAATTGGCTAGCACCAACGTCAGTGATAAATATCAGGAGCTTTCTAGGCTTGGCAGGGTAGTACCATCGGTTTGTGAAAAATTTCTCAAAAATCACTTCACAGATTACCATATCGACATAAAGGGACGTCACTTTTCAGTGGATATAGGCATGTGAACAGGCATTTGATGAGTTTAAGAGATTGTTGATTACTGAACCAGTATTGGTATTGCCAGAGGCTGGACATGGATTTCTAGTGTATACAAATGCTTCTCATACGGGTTTAGGCTATGTACTGATGGAGGGTGAGGGGATTTGTTGCTTACATATCTAGATAGCTAAAAATACATGAGAAGAACTATCCCACACATGACTTGGAGTTGGTAGCAATTGTGTTTGCGTTAAAGGTATGGAGACATCATCTGTATAAAGAGAAATTCATATTCTTTACTGATCGCAAGAGTCTAAAGTATCTCTTTACACAAAATAGTTAAATATGAGACAACGCAGATGGTTAGAGTTTCTGAAGGACTATGACTTTTCCTTGGAGTATTACCCAAAAAACTAACGTAGTCGTAAATGCATTAAGTAGTATACCAGTTAGAGATGTCGAGGTTGCTAGATGTTATATGACACATGAGTATGGGTTGCTCAAGGCAGCACTGACAACATGGTAGTTAGAGGTTCTTACAGATACTCGAGATGGGATTTGTTCACATATGATAGTACATACCATGTCTACAGAGAAAGTGTCAAAGGGTTAGATGACTGACAGGTTGTACCCAAGGTTTAGTGAGTTAGCACAGAGTATAGATTGTGTTGACTGGGAAAAGATGTCAAATCAATGCCTGAAATACAGAGACAGATTGCGGATATCGTTAGTGGCAACGTTGAGAGACATAAATTTTTCAGGAGTCACACCGTTCATGATTCACCATTTATCTAGGCAAGACCAAAATGTACCATGACATGAAAAGACATTTCTGGTGGCTTAGGATGAAGGTGAATGTGTATGAGTTCATCAAGAACTGCGGGATATGTAAGTATGTAAAGGTTGAGCATCGCAGACCTAAAAGGTTATTACAGCTTTTTCCCATTCCACAATGGAAGTAGGAAGAAATCTCTATGGTTTTTGTCGGAGGATTATTGAAGACTACCAGGAGACATGATTTGATATGGGTGATAGTTAACAAACTAACGAAGTCCGCTCATTTTTTGCCACTACCAGCATACTACACGTTCGATCAGTTGAGTGTATTATTTAAGAAAGATTATTAGGTTGCATGGGGTACCATTGACCATCACACCAGATAAAAATGCTATATATACGTCTAGATAAGGCGGAGTATGCAGGAGCAGTATGGTATGCGCTCACAATTTAGTGCAACTTTTCATCATCAGAATGTTAGCCGGATTGAGAGGTTGATTCAAATCCTCGAGGACATGCTTCAAGCTTGTGTACTAGAGTTTGGCAGATCTTGAGAGGAGTGCGTATCATTGTGTGAGTTTGCTTACAACAACGTTTATCATGCCAGTATAGAGATGGCGCCATTTGAGGCTTTATATGGCAAACCGTGTCGATTGCCATCGTGTTAGGTTGAGCTAGAGGACCGGGAGATTGTGGGTCCTAAAATTGTTGTTGACCATATAGAGAAGGCCAAACTGATCAGTCAGAGACTCCAGGGTGCCTAGGAGAGATAAAAGAAAATGCTAACAAGTATCGCGGTGATCTCATGTACACTGATGGAGCCTTTGTTTATTTAAAGGTTTTCCATTAGAAAGGTATTCAGAGATTTGGGGTGAAAGGCAAGCTTGCAACGAGATTCATTAGGCCTTTCAAAATTGAGAAACAAATCAGGAAAGTTGCATACAAGCTTGAGCTGCATCCACATATTTTAAGGATTTAATCGATTTTCCATATATTGATGCTATGACTAGTTGAGTCGAGGAGCAGGAGTACGACTGACAATTGACTTGAATCAGATAGACCTAAGTGAGGACATTACTTATGAGGAGTAGCTTATTCAGATCCTTGATTGAAGGGTATAACAGTTGAGAAACAAGTCTATCCCGAAAATACTCGTCAAGTGGTTGTTCCATGATGACAATGAACTCACTTGGGAGCTGGAAGACTATATGATTAACAGATGCTCATACCTTTTTGAGTCAAGTATAAACTTAAGTCGAATTTTAATTTTGAGGATGAAGTTTCCATTAGTTGGGAAGATTTTTCACGGCCCAAAAATTCTAATTACATTTTAAATCCTTAATTAGGATCATCGATCCATACGCGGGACCCACATCGTGATATGCACACTGATCGAGGCATATGACCGAGGTATATGTTACATTTGCGTGATGATTCCCTAGTGTATTGAACATGTGTAGAATACTAAGTCACATTTACTTATTATTTATAGGTGTCAGTACGTAAGTGGGGACACGCCTCAAGATGCGTGCAGTCATGGGACATGGTAGAGAATGACATGGTGAGTCATTTATTTAATTGAATATATTAATGTGGCTAAATTAAATAAATTTGATGTGGTTGTAGTTGATTTATAAGAAATGTAGCCTAAGTTAGTAAAATAAAACAATAGCAATTTGATGATTCTCGAGATATAGGTGGACACATCAAGAGACCAATGAAGTATGATTTGGTGTTAGAAAGGGTGAGTTAGTGGATTTCTAACAAAATGAAAGCCATTAGATTAGTCTCTAGATGAGTGCGTACATTAAGATCAATTGCTATAAATCGGTCCTTACTAATATATATAAGATTGAATGAGAAAACACATGCAAATCATTTCATTTTATTTGTAAATTAGAATAGAAGGCTCTGGAGGAAGAAGATCAACAAGTGGGTGATGAATTTCAATGAGTTAGGAAAGGATTAACCAAGCCATAGGTGTTCATCAACAAGGTGATTCTACTTACACTAGTAATTTAGTTTGATTTGATGAATTTATGATATAATGAAGATATTGGTTGTTCTTTTTATTTCGGTGGGTGTCTTGGTTCTCTGGTTGGTTAAAAGATGAATCTTAAGGTGTTGGAATTAGCCATGTGTGGAAAAAACTCAGAATTCATAGTCCAGAATTCTGGGTTTTCCTGCATATAGCGCTACCTGCATATAGCGTGCTAGTAAAGTTGAGTAGCACGTTAATGAAGTTATTAGCTCACTAGTCATACTATCCAGCGCGCTAGGTGCTTTAATAGCACAAAATCTAAGATTTCTTAACTAAAACCTAAACACCTTAAACAAGCTTAACACCTTAATTGAGGGGTCTAAACACATTCTAAAACATATCCAATGATACAAGGAGCTTAGGGAAGAGTTTCGGGAGTCTGGGTACGTGTTTTGGGGTGTCGGGAGGCCGGTAAAGCTAGGGAATGCGTTGTGTTACTTGTAAGTAATCTTGTTGAGGTCCTAATTTACACTTCATTCTAATTACGCATTGTTTTACAATATTTTGACTATGTATTGTTTTGTATTCTAATGTCATGAAATTGTTTCATATTCTACTCATTATATGGGTGTTTTGTTGGACATGTGCCCTAGGTCAATCTAAAAACATTGTCTATCTTATAAATTAGGTAATCAAATTGAGGTTTTCATTTAGTATTTTATTATAAGTGACTACATGTTTACCTTATAGTAAGATCCATGGATATTTGATGAAATATCCTAAATGTCCCTAGTCAGTTATTATATTGGGAACTATAATGAATTAAAACTAGTTTAAATCTTGATTGATGGTTATGTGATGATCATACATATAGGGATACAAATCGAGATTATGAGTACTTATTATGGAACAAGGTGCTGGACCGACCCGCTATGAGAACACCATGTGGATTAAGTCATAAGTGTTACTCATGATAGATATATTATTTAGTCATTCGACTTAAGATTACCATAAACTTCAATATTAGGAGCATGGTAATTTGACACAATTAAACGTTGTCTTTAACCAGATGATTATAAAGATTGTGATTGGTAACCATGTGAATAATATGCAAAGGTGTGTAATTAAGATATAATTTCTCAATCTCGTATAGAGAGATATATTAGTGGATCCCTTGATATTATAGACTGATAATGACAAGTCCATGCGAATTGATATGATCATTATTACTTGGGTGTTTTCAATTTACCTAAAGATCGAGACTAGTATGATTGAACATTAAGAGTGACTTTCTAAGCCTTATATTTAGTCAAAGGATATCGCATGACAAAAGGATTTGATATATGTTATTCACTTGGTTGTATCGATCTTGATATTCACGCTACTTGAGTAGTCATAATGCCTTGTTAGAGACCACTTATGACTTGTATACCAAAATGGTTTTGGTTCATTTCCAATGTCACATGAACTTATTGGGTCGCATACAAAGAACGACTTGCGTAATTTCAATTGGTCCAGAGTAATGAACTTATATGATCAAACTCATGATATAAAAGCCCTTATGATTTATCATATGATACCTTATAATAGGGGCGTATGTGTAATTAGCTTAAACTGTCTAAATACAATAGTTGTATTACGAATAGGATTCTAAGTGAGGGCTTATCTACACATATAAATAGAGGTTGAGACCCTAAAACGAAATAAGATTTTGTTTTTGCTATTTCTAGTTCTTAAGACTTTAGGAGAGAAAAAAACATTTTCTATCTCTCTTGGGGCTAGAACTCCAAATTGTGGTCACCCTTCATGTGTGGATTTCTGATAGAGGACGAGCACTTAAACATCTTGGAGATCGAACAATTAAAGAAGGAAATCACAGATTAAGGTATGGTTTACTTTAGTACATCTAGTTTAATGAACTTATTTTCGATCCTGTTGGGGTTTTTCAAAATTATTTTGAAATTTTCGCTGCGTATGAACCTTAAAAACCTAACATGTTTTTATCACGATATCATTTGCTTATGGAATCATTGACTTTATTATCATATTCCATGTCTTTCTTGTTGTTTTGATGAAAGTATAGTCAAGAATAGCATGATATTAGGATTAAAGAAATGAAATTGTAGTATATATATGGACTTGTATTCTTTGAATGTTGACTTTGAAGCATATTTCCTTGTCTTAGAATTCCTAATGTGAGTCTTCCTTGAAATTACAAAGTAGTGATAGAATCTAAGGTCCATTACGCGATTATGAGATGCGTGGCACAAGTACTATTGGGGATGTCAACGCTCACCATCACACTTGCGCGTCACACGGGGTATGAGACCCGGGTAGTCAAAAAATATGTATGTATAGATGATATATTTATGTGTCAGCTTCGCTTTTAAAGATTGAGATATGAATGATAATGGAGTTGTAAAACTCAGCTTCGACCTTTGATAGAGGTGTAGAGCACATCTCCACCCTAAGATAGTGGAATAAAGGCATATGTGATAGGACTAGCGGGCGACCAGACCTAGATCATTACTACTTAGCCTGTGTACTGAGGTATTTTCTAGCATATTTCCATTTCAACACTTCTTCGCTATACTTATGCTTTTAAAATACCAGTTTATTATTTTTGGAAATGTACTTAAGAACCTCCAGGAATTACTTTATTACTTATTATACTCATCGTCCTTCTTATGAAGGTGGGTGCAGATCCGTCGAGCAGCAGACAAAGGAAGGAGAAAATCGACGACTATCTTTGAGCATTTGGTGATTTTTCTACTTCCTATCTTGTTGGTGTTGAAATTTTGATGTATTATCTACTTTCCATTTCTATACATTTTGGGCTGTATATTGGGTTGAGCGTATAGTTCCCCGAATTGAGACATAGAATATTAAATTTTTTCACATCCTATGATGTTTTATATGCATGTGATGTTATTTCCTAGTTTCCACACTTAAGATTTTTAATAATAGCTTTTGCATAACTATTAAGACTTTTGCTAAGTATTTTTAACTGTAAAAAATTTTAATTGACTCTGAAATTCAATTATAATGTGACATGTGTATTACTTATCATAAACGCGTTTAACGAATAAAATATGATAAAAGGCTAACTAATCGTAGTTAAGTTCTACGAGGCTAAGATTAGGTCTTAATTACGGTATTAAGCTAGGTGGTACCCTGTTTAAAAGAATGGGCCATCATAAGTTGTTGGTGAGAGCAAGCCATGACGAGTGAGACTATGGATCTGCGGTTTATAGGGGTGCTTAAAAGGTTCACTAGAACCTCAGTTCAGATGTGGTTCATGGTGGTTTTCTTTGTTAAAATTGTTGTTAATGATGTAGTTCATGGATTCAACATAAAATCATGAATCATACAATTTTGTAAAGTTTTGGTGAATTTGATGTTGTTGAATGATGATAATTAATGTAAGACCTGTTTCTAGGCTCTTTTGTATGGTTTGGAGGTGTTTCGAGGTTACGAAAAGGTTCAAGGAGTTGTGAGAGTAATCGGAGAAGAGGGCAACCTCATAAGGAGGTTAAGAGAAACGACAATGGCATCGACGCCAATTACTGGACCATTGGCGATGTGGTCGGAGCCGTGAACCACTTGACCTAGGCACCACAAACGACGCCGCAAGTCCAAAAAATTGAAAAATGATGGAAAGAATGGGTTTTGGATATCAGATTCGAACGAGACCCAGACAGGGTTTTAGGATCATATGATTACTAGATTACCATCAAAATTGACCAAAATGAGCTTTCATTTGTGTAAATGCGACATATGAGAATTTCATAAACTTGATAAGGAGGCTAACTAAGTATTTTTTGAATTTTATTTGGAATTTAGGTATTCGAGGTGGGACCCGTGCATTACAGACCAGAGATCATAAGGTAAAATGTTAGTTTTTTATTGATGAGTGCCTAAAGTATGTGTACGAGTGTGTATTATATGGTGCTTCGAGGCAAAGTCTGTATGTTGAGTTTATCCTCAATGTAATAGTCGGGGTTATAAATGTGTGTCTGAAGGGCACAAGTGTAATAAAAGTTATTGGTTGCTCGAAAACTAGTGAACAAGTGTTATGTATCACATGATGATTTTGTCTCGATTTACGTGAAATTTGAGATCGGTGGTAATGTAAAATAACAACGAAGTTGGTACAAGACTCTGTCTCGAGTTGTGTGTAGGTTGGTGATGGTCAAGGATGAGATTGGGTGTTAATTGGTGCAACTTTTTTTAAGTATGACAATAAAATTGGTCCTTAAGTGTTTGGTGTATTGTAGACAAAGTTAAGATTTTTTGGATTTTGAAGTGACCAAAACTACTGTTATGGATGTTTTATGGAGTTGGATTGTGTGACAACCCCTTCCTTAAAATAGGGTACTGCTCGACCTAATCCCATCATAGAGCCTTAATCTCAGCCATGTTGGACCTAACGATGTATTAGTCAGCCTTTTATCTTATTAGTCTTATTATTCGTGTTCAAGATAAGTAATACACATGTCACATTATTATTGAATTTCAGAGTTGATTAAAACTTTTTACACTTAAAAATACTTAGCGAAAGTCTTAACAATTATGCGAAAGCAATTATTTAAAGACCCGAAAATAAAATCACATGCATATAAAAAATCATAAGATGAGAAACAATGTGATAGTCTAAGTCTCAAGCCGGGAAACTATGCGCTTAACCCAATATGCAGCTCAAAATGTATAGAAATGACATAAAGTAGATAATACATCCAAATGTCGAGACCTACAAGATAGGAAGTAGAAAAATCGTCGATAGCTCAGAGATAATCGTTGATCTTCTCATTCCCCAGTCTACTGCTCAACGGACCTGCACCCACTGTCATAAAAAAGACGGTGAGTACAATACGTAATAAAGTAATTCCTAAAGATTCTTATGTATATTTCCAAATAAAATTGTCTGGTTTTTAAAAAACATAAATATAGCAAATAATTGCTAAAAAGGAAATATGATAAAAAAATACCACAGTTAAATAAAATGAGACTAACACATGCTAGGTAGAAATGATATAGGTACGGTCGACAGTGAATCCTATCATATAAGCCTTTATTTTACTACTTCAGGGTGGAGCTGTGCTCTACACCTCTATCAAAGGTCAGAGCTGAGCTTTACGTCTCCATAATCGTCCATATATCAATCCTTAAAAGCGGAGCTGAGCTCTACGCATAAATAGATCGTTTGTATATACATACTTGCTGACTATCCCGGGTCTCATACCCCGGGTGACACGTAAGTGTAGCAGTGAGTGTCGACATGGTAGTCCAGTGATCCTATGTGCCACGCATTTCATAATCGTGCAATGGATCCTAGATTCTATCACTACTTTATAATATCAAGAAAGACTCACATTACGGATTCCAAAACAAGGCATTATGTTTCAAAGTCAACATTCAAAGAATATAAGTCCATATATACTACAATTTCATTTCTCTAATCCTAATATCATGTTATTCTCGATCCCACAAAAACAACAAGAAATACATAGGACATGAGAATAAAGTCAATGATGTCATAGGTTAATGATATCATGATAAAAACACTCATATAATGAGTAGAATATGACAATTTCACGATATCAGAATACAAGCAATACATAGTCAAAAGACTATAAAATAGCATAAATAGAATGAAATGTAAATAAGAACTTTAACAAGATTACTTACAAGTCATGCAACGTATTCCCTAGCGTACCTTGCCTCCCGACACCCCATAATGCGTACCCGGACTCCCAAGACTCTTCTAGGCTCATGGTATAATTTAGTACATATTAGAGTGTGTTTAGACCCTTAGTTTGGGTTTTAAGCTAAGCTAGAGACGTTAAGTGTGTTTTAATAAAAATGTAAATTCTTGTGTTGTTACTCACCTAGAGTGCTGGATATCATGACTAGCGCCCTAATAACCACATTAGCATGCTACTCAACTTTACTGGCTTGTTATACACAGGTAGCACGTTATCTAGCATGTCTAGCGCGTTATGTGCAGGAAAACTCAGAATTCTGCACTATGAATTCTGAGTTTTCTCCATACATAGCTAATTCCAACACCTTGGGATCCCCGTTCTAACCTACTAGAGACCTAAGACACCCACAAAAACGACAAAAACAACCAACTTCTCAATTATATCATATATTCATCAAATTGAACTAAATTACTTGTGTAAGTAGAATTACCTAGTTGATGAACACCTATGGCTTGGTCAATCCTCTCCTAACTCACTGAAATTCATCACACACTTGTTAAAATTCTTCCTCTGGAGCTTTCTCTTCTAAGTTACAGATGAAATGAAATGATTTGCATGTGTTTGATCACTCAATCTTATATAATTAGTTAGGATTAAGTTATAGCCATTGGTCTTAATGTACACACTCATCTAGAGACTAATCTAATGACTCTCATTTTGCTTCAAATCCACTAACTCTCCACTAACTTACCCTTGCTAACACCAAATCATACTCAATTGGTCTCTTGATGTATCCACACATATCTCGAGAAACATTAAATGACATTGTTTTATTTTACTAACTTAGGCTACATATCTTATAAATCAACTATAGCCACATCAAATTTAATTAATTTAGCCACATTAATACACCTAATTTAATAAATGATTTGCCATGTCACTCTATACCTGGTCCTACGACTGCATGCATTTAGAAGCGTATCCCTGCTTACGTATCGACACCTATAAATAACAATTCGAGGTGCCTTAGTAGTTTACACATGTATGATACACTAGGAAATCATCAAGCAAATGTAATATATACCTCGGCCACGTGCCTCGGTCAGTATTCGTATCACGATGTGGGTCCCATGTCACGGGTTAATGATCCTAATTAAAGATTTAAAACGAGATTAGAAATTTGGGTCGTGACGGAATGTTTTGTCGAGAAGGTGGCTTAATTTGGTGAAAAATCACATCTAAAGTGAACACTGGAAGCTAAAACACGTCAAAATAACGATTTCGAGAATTAATAAATTAAAAAATTAAGCTGCTGAAAAGTAGCTAAAGGTTTAGATATATAAGGATAAAAAAGGAAAAAAATGAAACAAAGTTTCATTGGATTTCAACAGAACGAGAATTTGTTCATTCTCTAAACCCCCCATTTCGGTTTTCACTCCACAAACTCTTGACGTTCATTTTTCATCCACTTTCTTTTTGTAAAACTATAGAGCATCGCGAGACAGTTAGTTCAAGCCAAGTCTCTACAATGGAAATGACTTATTCAGCATGAAATTTGGTAAATTCTCAATTCATGGCATTTTTCACAATTGGGTTTGAATTCTCGCGATTTTTCAATTTTTTTGCGGGGCTTTGATAGGAATTATTGAGAATTGATGTATTGGGTTGATTTGCACCAATTTGGAATAAATTCCACAACATAGTGATAAGTGATTAATTATACTTATATATAGGGTTAGTTTAGTAGTGTAATTAGACTAAATATCCTAGAATGAGCTCTAATTGATAGAATTTATGTATTTTTAAGTTTACAAGGTATAAAGAAGACTAAGGAGTGATTTCATGATGAAATGATGAGAAAAAGCACCAAAAGTACACTTGATGTTGTGGAGAGTACACTTGACACTGTGGGAAGAGAGCATAAGGTGTTGGCAAGGCGTGGAGAAAGTTTAAAGACGGGAAAATATGTGCAGTACAGTTGACGCAGTGGCGGCACTGTGGGGATACACACACGGGGCCGGGGCATTACACCCATGGTGCAATTCATTGAATGGAGAAAACACACTTACACACACAAAGGCAACAATGTGGCAGAACTGTGTATTTACACACACGTCTTGGATCACTTATTGACAGCGTCAGGACATACAAAATAGAAAGTCTGGAATTCTAGTTCGTTTGGAATTGCTAATTAGGGTTAATAATTGTATTCTTAAGAATATAAATAGGTATTAGAACGTGGTAAACTCACCAATTATCACCCAATATCATAGATTACCATACAATAGCATAGTTTACATTGTTCTTGAGTACTAAAAATAGTTTTGAAGAAGAAGACATTGAAGACACCACTTGTGGTTATTCGATATTATTTTTTTGATTTAACTGAAGTAATGTTATTTAATCTTTGATTGCAATGAATACCATGATGTGTATGTTGATTTCAATGATGAGTGAGTAGTTTATTTATCTTAGGGATCAATGGATCATATGGTATGAATGCTATAGTAAAAGAAGTATGAACGGATTATAATAATTAAAAGTGCAATAGTTAGAATTTGTATTGATTCTATACGTAATGCTATGAACATCTTGATCACGTGTCTGTTGATTAGAGGTTTTAAGAGTTACCATGACTATTGAAGCGTTTAAGCCAAATATGGACAATACAACCGTAAGATATATATAACATCGATAGATAATTATTGATTAGGGAGGTACGAATAGTAAACTTAAGTTTTTATGAGTCTAAAGATTTGAAACTTAATGCTATGTGAAACTTACGTTATTCACACTGACAGGTGGAGTTCTAGTTTGCATATTATGATCTTTTACACCATGATAGCGGGTTGAAGTTAATCTTAAGAAAACCTGTCTATTATAATTGAGCATTGAACACATATAATGAAGATGAAGGAAGTGAGATATGAAAGCATAGTAATTCATTACCTAAGTGAAGTTGTGAACTAAGGGTTTCTTAATATAAGAGTACAAGTTAATTTACATTGTTTTATAGAATAGAGTAGTTTAGTTAAAACCAATTAAAAAGAGATCTTCTTAGCAATAAAGTGAACATAACTAAGTGAATCATGCAAGATAAACCTTTCTCTAAGGATGATATCGGTAATCCGCATTAGTTGATCACATTATTACTACAATCGAACCGTTATACTTGCAGGGTTGTTGTCAAGTTTTGGCATTGTTGCCGAGGATAGGTAGCCACACACTAGTTTAGTTTAGTTCACAAAATTGTTAAGAATTTGTTTAAAGTAATTTAAACTTAAGTTTATATATATAAAGTTTAAGTTTCAAATTTGACAATCTGCACTTGATCTTTTATGTTTTCTTTTTAAGGGAGCAATTAGTGCATGCGTAGTAAATGTAATAAGGACTTAGTGGCTTAGACCCGGAGATTGATAGAACCAGTAAGAGAAAGAAGAAGAAAAGAGTCAAGATGGAGGGTGACCAAGTGGGGAACCGAAACCAACATTAGGGCCGAGGAATAACCAACCTGAAGGTGATTTGGTAGTGCAAGACAGAGTACAAGGACATAGATATCTTCGTGACTACTTCAAACCAGAAGTTCAAGATGATGCTTCCAGCCAACACCACCGAATTTGAACTGAGATCAACTCCAATCAACATGGTGTAGAATAGCCTATTCAACGAGCTAGCAAATGATGATCTAGTTACACATGTAGAGAATTTTCTATAGACGTGTGACACTGGTCACATTATTAGAGTTACAAAGGAGACAATCTAGATGAGACTTTTCCCATTTTTAATGGGTGGAAAAGCCAAATTTTAGTTCTAAGGACTTAACACAGGGAATATGACTTTATGGGTAGAAATCAATGAAAGATTTCTAGATAAGTTATTTCCCTCAGTGAAGGTCATTGAAAGAAAATTGGAAATCAACCAATTCAACCAAGAGGACACCAAGTTTCTTGGTGAGGCTTTGGAAAGATTCAAGGAAATGATAAGGAGATGTCCAAGACACGGATTTATGAAATGGGCACAACTATAGATCTTTTATTATAGAATGAATCAAAGCACCATAACATTAGTGGATGACACTGCAGGTGGTTCTCAACTAACCAAGTATGAAGATGGAGCATTAGTTATTTTAGATCATATGTCGTAAAACTCTATAATGAAAACTCGTTCCACAGTGAGAAAGCTAACATGCGTATATGAGACTAATTCAGCAGTAATCATGACACAACTATCAAACTTAAGTAGTCAAATGGCGAAGCTACAAATAGGACAACCAAGTCCACAAGTGCAAGCAATGCTACAACCCATTAATTACCAAGCGATGGTAATTAATACATTGGACATGCATCAAGGAATAGAGTTTGAATATGCCAATTTCATGAACAATTAGAACTATGGAAACAACTTTAAGCTAAGAGGAATGGATCTTCCAAAATATTATCAAAGATACAACAACCTGAACTTCTCATATGAAAATCTTGATAATATATTGAAAATACCTCTAGTTTTTAATCAACAAGTCCAACAACTGAAGCTAGGCCAAGCGAATAAATGACTTCATTAAAGTCAATTTAAAGATTCTTGCAAGCCATTGACATCGACAATAGGAAATGCTATGATAGGAATAAAAAAGAAATGGAAAATGTGAAGCAAACTCTAAAGAGGATGGATTAGGAAAGAACACAATCCATCAAGAACTTGGAGAGACAGATTGGTCAGCTAGTCATTGCTTTGAACACAAGGAAGGAAGGACAATTTTCAAGTAACATATCACAAATCCTAAGGAAAATGTTAGTTCTATTCACATGATGAGCACTACGACATCGAATAAGCCAATGCAAGAGCAAGTGATATACAAGCCTGAAAGATTCAACAATTTAGCTATGAGAAATTTGAAGTTATGCATGAGAATGAAACAAAAGTGAGGCAAGATGAACTTGAAGGATTTAAGCAAAAAAGGATAACTGCCTTGAAGAATCAAATGAAGGGGAAGAAGCAATGGAGAGTTAACCAACAAGATGATGGACCTTCTGAAGAAGCGTCCTAAAGAAATAACATTAAGGTTATTCTAAAGAAGCTGGAACCAAAATCCAAGTTCACACCGAGACTTTAACCAATTAAGATGAGAGATCTGGTAGATATATGCATACCATTGAGCATTGATAGGCATCGAATTAGAAATATCTTATGTGACATGGGAGCCTCAGTCAATGTGATGCCTATAAAGGACATTACGAGCATATTTGAAGATCAATTATCCTAATACAACAAACTACAAGTAGTTGATGGTAACTTGGTACAAACAATAAGGAGAATCTCGAGTGTGCATGTGAAAGTGGGTACATTCACATTATTACTAATTTCAAGATTATGTATCATGATATAGATAATGATGTGTCTATAATACTTGGGCGGTCATTCTTGAACACTATCAATGTGGTCTTGCATATAAGGAAGAAAATGATCATAATGAGTATAAAGGAGGATGAAGATAGTGAGAAGATTGTCTTTGTTGAAGGACGAGAAATACATCATAATGGGAGAGATATCATCATCTTTGTCCTACAAATGGAGTATCTCGACTTAGACTCGGACTAAACGGGTGAAAAGGCGTTAGGCTAATGACGTTAAATGAAGCGTTACTTGGAAGCAACTCAGAGGTTTTTAATTTCATTTTTTTTAAAAAATCAGTTATTTACTTTGTTTAGTTAAAACAACCTAAATGTTTTAGTAGTTTCCTAATTTTGAAATCTTTATTTTAAATATTTAGGAAAAGACCAATCGTTGGGTGATATTTCATTGGAATGGAGAAGTCTTAACTAATTCAGCAAATAATGTAAAAATACAAAGGAGTTAGAGTGGTAAAGGTCAGGTACACTGACAAATCACAGGTAAGTTTTTATGGAATTTTTATATATACATGGTATTTCACGCTATCACAACACCTTGTGTAGTAATACATAAAGCCAAGATAGTGCCAATAGGGAGTTAATGAAAAATTTGAAAATTATGGAAATAGACTGGTTGACAGCATGTGTATATACATGCAGTGTCGTGAGCTAACACAGGCGGCTCAAGGATGGCATCAAGCTGTAAGCAAAAATTGCTCACAGTGAGCTTGACGATGTGCCTACGCTATGGCGATGCTGTGCCCTATAAGAAATGGTGTCGGCATCAAGGAGAGGGTTTTAAAACTCTTTCAACCTAAATTTTACACACTTAAACCATAGTCCTTACACCACTAACCAAGCATAAATCCCTCTAAAACCCAATTTGAGCAAATTAAGTGAGAAAATAGTGTTCCTAGTGATCAAGAATGAAAAGAGAATATGCATTGCAGATTCGCACAAAAGAGGTAAATTAAGGCATTGATTTGGAGATTTGAGTCAAGAGAGCAAAAAGGTTTAAGTTTGTAAGCAAAGTGAGAGTGCTTTGATTGATAGAATCTTGGAGAAGTAGTATACACCAGAAATTAATCCGGAATTAAGGTAAGTTTACAATTTCATTACCTATGCTTTGAAATCTTGAATTCCAGATGAAATTGCATGAGTTGTGGAAATTAAGTTTGTTGGATATGAATTTGAAGCTGTGTGGGTTTAGAGCATCAATGTGGCTTATGGTGAATTAGTATGTCTTTTGAATTATTTGGCATGTGGATGACCTTTTTGAATGAGAATTGTGATTATAGGTGATTTGAAGACCCGAGTTGAATTGTTGTGTTGTGTGAGTTTTATTGAGATAATGGCAAGAACAATGAGACAAACTATCACATCCCAAATTTCTAATCTCGTTTATTATTCGTAATCCGGATTATCGACCCATGACATGGGACCTACACTGTGATACATGCAATGATCAAGGCGAGATGGCCGAGGTATATATTGATTTGTTGTGGTGTATGCCTAGTGTGTTGTATATGTATAGACTACTAAGTCACTCCTACTTATGTATAAGTGTCGAGATGTGAGTAGGGATGGGCCTCGAGATGCATGCCGTCATGGGACCGAGGTAGAAAGTTATGTGGTAAGTTGGTTTAAGCTTAGTGTAGCTTAAATAGTAGAATTAATATGGCTATAGTTGATTTATATTAAATGTAACTTAAGTTAGTAAGATATAACAATAGTCATATGATATTCCTCGAGATACGTAAGGGCACATCAAGAGACCAATAGAGTATGGATTGGTATTAGTTAGGTAGAGTTAGTGGAGGGTTAGTGGAATTGTGTCAAGATTTAGGCCATTAGATTAGTCTTGAGATACGTGTGTACATAAAGATGAATGGTTATTAATCAACCTTATCTTTATATATGAGATTGGATAGATCGACCCATGCGATTCATTTCATTTCATTTCCAATTTTGGTTTTTGGCCATTTGCAGAAGGCAGATGGCTAAATCTTTGCAATTGGTTTATATATTTGGATTCCTCATTTCGATTTGATAATCCAGCTATAAAGAAGTTTTTAATTTGGTTTTGAAATAAAAAATGATGTGAATTTTTGAAGTTGTAAGACCAAAATTGAAATTTTGCATGTTGTATTATGAACCAACCTATGTAATTTGATCATAACTTGTTCATTTTAAATTGAAATGAATCTAATCTAGTGACATTTGAAAGCTAATCAAAGCGGAATAACTTTTTCCTACTAGAAATCTTGTAATTCCACTGTTTTCATATCTAAAAGTGCTCTACAAATAGGTGATTGAATGTATTGCGAGATTTTTGAAACTAAATTTTTAAAAGCCATAACTCCCTAATTACTTATCCAAATGAGCTGGTATTTTTGTATGTTGTTATTTGATATATTAGCTACTTTGTGACAAAAAACTATGAATTTTAAAACTATAGATTGGGAGAAGTAAATTCTCCAAGTTTGCTGGTTAGATTAGGTTGCAATTTGAGCTATTTTTGATAGAATTGCGATATCTCTTTCGTTTCAAATTGGAATTTCACAAACCAAACCTTTTTGGAAAGCTAAGATAGAGACCAAAAACTTTGTAGCTAGGGAATAGTTTGAGATTTGGACAATTTCATGCCTAAATTGCGCTACAATACAAAACTAGAATCTCAATGTTGTTTAGTCCTAAGGAGTTGTTTTGGGTTAAGGTTCCTAAACTCTTTTGACCTGACCTCAACCCAATTTATTTGGATTAACTTAATATCAGGAACTTAGGGAAGACTCTTAAAGGTTCGGATACGAGATTTGAGGTATTGAGAGGTCGGTAAAGCTAGGACTTTACATTGCTTGATGTAAGTATACCCGTTAATTATTTTATTTGCATTTCATATCCAATTTATGCTTATTTGTTGTAGTCTATATTAACTACGTACAGCGTTGTACTCTCATATCATGAACTTATTTGACACTCCTCATTTGTTGAGCTTGACTTTCATGATATTATGATGTATGAACTCCTTTGAATCTATCCATATATTTTATGTCATTTCTTGTTGTTTCATAGTAAATATAGTGTAAATATCATGCTATTAGGAATTGTGAGTTTTTGAATGACTTTACGGACTAGTACTCTTTGGGAATTGTGCTTTGTAGCGTAGCCGAGCCTTGGAATCCTTAACGATTCAATTTCTTGGAATTATAACGTAGTTATAGAATCTATAGTCTATCGCACTATGTTAGAGTTTATCAACACATGGGGTTAGAGTCCCTGGGATGTCGGCACTCACCATTATGACACGACACATTGTGTTAGAGTCCCTGGGGTTGTCAATACACCAAAATTAGAGTCCTTGGTGACACTGGGTTAGAGACCCTAGTGATATTAGACTTTGCAATGTCACACACGTCCTTTAGTGGCCTTAAAGGCTTCAATGAAGCATGTCACAGCCGACCGAATATAGATCATAACTATTTAGCCTCGTGTTAGTTTCACTTGCTTAACCGTTGTATTTCTTAGCATATTTCTTGTACTAGTTTTTCTTTATTGAATTTATACTTTTAAATACCATTTAGTCTTTTGGAAATGTAAATGAATATGTCAACAACGATTACTTTTACTTTTTGTACTCACCGTCCTTTTTATGACGGTGGGTGCAGAGCCGTCAACATGCAGGCTCGGTAAAGAGAAGATCGACGACTACCTCTAAGCCAACGACGTACTTCTGCATCGACATTTTATAGGTTTTAATATTTTGTGTATGATACAACTATGTTTTTTGCTACATTTTGGGGTTGTATATTGGGTTGAGCGATTAGTTCCTCCCACTTATGATGATCATCACATTGTTTATATTCGCCACTCTATTATATATATGCATGCGATCGTTGTTTCCTGGTTTCCACACTTAGGATTTATTTATAGTACTTTCGCGTAATTTGTTAAGACTTCCGCTAAACTTTATAAACTATTAAAAAGTTTTAATTACTCTAAAATTAAGTAATATGTCGACTTGTGTATTACTTATCCTGGATGTGTATATCGAGGAGTATAGGATGGAAAGCGGACTAATATGTAGTTAAGTTCTATGTGACTAGGACTTGAACTTAATTACGAGATTAGGCCGGGCGCTGCCTAAGATTAGGGAAGGGGTCCTCATACAAAAAATTCAAGTTAGTGAAATTAGGGCAAATGATAATGAGGCATCATCCTCGAGATCCCCGAATGAGGATGACTTGAGGCCTTTTAAGTCTAAGTTCTACATTAGTAAAGAGGCCAAGGAGAGGTTTGATGCCACTGAGAATAAGGAATTTTTTTGCGAGAGAAGAATAAACCTACTTGCTAAGTATGATTAGAGAGTCGATAATTTCATCAGGCAATGGGGTTGGAAAAATCTCACTCAAGACTATAGGGAGAACAAGGTTAACAGAGTGAGTGAAATTGTTTACGAATTTTATGTCTATGCGAAGTTCACAAAGAAAAGTGATCCAGTTAAGGTGAGAGGAATGATGGCCCCATTTAATGAGCATTCAATAAACGATATATAGGGTTAGAATATTTAAGCATGAATGAAGAACCATAGACCTTCTTGATGATTTGTATGAGAGACCTTATAACCTTTGTCCTTTTAAATCCATAAAGAAAGAACATTAGTTGTCCGAGGACAACTAGGATGGATAATGGGAGTTGAGGATGTGTCAAAACACATTAAGAAGGGGAGTATGAGGAAAATTTATCGAATGTGACAACATTCTCTGGTTGCTTCATTATACCCGACTACTCAGCAGTGCGAGATCAACAAACCCAAGGAAACTTGTTTGTATGAAATTATAAAGAATGGAGGATCAATGTTGGGGATGTCATTTATATGAAATCGAGGGAGTCAATCATAACTGAGAGAGATAACAAGTTGTTTCCAATCCTCATAACCAAAATGTGCTTCAAGGCTGGAGTGAGTTTGATCTTAAATGAGGAATTTGATATAGAATCTGAAAAAACAATAGATGGGGATTTTATGCTAACTTTAAAATCACTAAATAGTTACTAAGACTCTAAGGATGAGAAAGAAAGAGAGAGATAGAGATAGAGCCAAAAGGGACAAACTTGAGGCTGAGTTATTAGCCAAAGAACAAGGGGATCAAGCAATGGCAGCAGCAACAATAACGGAGTTTGACAAGTCAATAACTAGACATATTTTATAGTGTAATTTATATTGATTTTTAGTATAAATAATGATATTACACTAGGTATTCTCTTATTCTTGTGATTTAAGGTTTTAAATAGGAAAATGAAGAAATGGACGAAAAAAGAAAGAAAAGCAAAACAATCAACCTGAAAACAACACCAACGATTAGCCAGTGATTTGTATTAACACTAGAATTTGCAATATAAATCGGTAGAAGAAAGAAGCCAACGAGTCTACAACGAATTAGAGAATGAACTAGACATTGTCAGTGAAATTGGTGGAGCATTGAAAGCTAAATCTAGTGATTTGTTCAGCGATTTATGAATAATTGAGGAATCGCCGAGAAATCAATGAGGTCGGTGACCATTTTTTAGATTAATATGAGGAATTTGTATTTATTTAGGAGATGTATTCCTAGGTCAACTATATATAAGACCAGAGTGCTTCGAGAAAAACTCATTCTACTCTCTCTATTTCTCATTTCTTTTTTTATTTTTCATTACTCTTGAGTTTAGTTTTATATGTGAAGCAATATTGGAGCATTGGTTTAGAGGTAATTATTTATTTATTAATTCAGTATGTATTTTGTTTATATTTATACATTGATTAATTCCAGTATGTGTGATTAGTTTAATAATATAAACAAACCTTAAGCATGTAATATACTTTAGGTTGTTATGTAATTATAATTATGGAATCATGTACTTAATGCTTTGGATCGATTCATACACGTCAATTACGGATAAAACAAGTTGTTTTTGAGTATTACAATTAGTAGTTCTTTATGTTGAGTGCGTAGTGGCCAATATGTTCCTTAATGCAAAGTATTCAATTCTATGTCTATAGTTATTGACAACAATTATAGAAGTAGTAACTAGGATTAATCTATAGGGCATTTCCCAAGTGGATGTCTTAGGTGATTGTGTTCTAAGTTGTTTACTATGCGGCTTCAGTAATATTGGCTTAGATTAGCATGGTTCTTATTGAACTTATTGTTATCGTATTTCTACAGTGTTTAATTTTATCCAATAGACATACTTACAATGATAAGAACGTGGCATTTTCATTGAATTAAAGAAAATCGGTAGCTGGCTAAAGGCTATCAACCTATTATGAATTAAATTTAATGATTCTAAGATTCCATATAAAATCATTATAACTATATTATGAAGTGACGTTATGTTTTGGAGTTTAACAACAATCCGAGTATATTATGTTGTTTAGTGTGGGTTTGTTTAGATGATTGTTAGACATGTTATTTAAGTTGATTTATCAATTATTTATTTATTAGTTTGAGTATCTTAAGTTAGTTTATTTAGTTCAAGTTGTTTAAAGTTTAGATGTTTTAATTAAATGTTTAGTTTGATTTTTATATTGTTTACTGGTTACTTTCCTATTTAGTTAAAGTAATTAAATTAAAATAAGTTAAATCCGATAAAAATTTAGGATAAATTAAATTCTTAAGAGATTTGAAAAATCAATGTGGAAACGATATCTCATTTACCACTATTACAAGTTAATAGTAAAATATGGAAATGTGACGGCCCCAACTACTTAACAGGGCACCGCTCGACTTAATCCCGTAATCAAGCCTTAATCCAACTCACATAAGCCATAAAAAAGCTAAATCCAACATTTTTCTCTTTTTTTTCTTTTATGGGTTTGTGTTCAACCGGGCCGAACCGGTTTCGAACCGGTCCGTTCACCCAACCCATTTTTTTTCTCTTCTATTTGTTTTATGTTGTTTTTTCTTTCGTGGGCCTGAATAGGGCCTAACCGGGTTTGGCTCACTAGAGCCGAACCGGCCCTGTTCACCCACTATTCTCCTCTTTTTTTTTTCTTTCTATAGGCCTGAACCAGGCCGAACTGGGTTCGGCTCGCACGAGCTGAACCACCCCGGTTCAGGCTCATATTCTTCTTCCTTCTTACGAAACACAGAACAATGACTCTGTTTGTGTTATTTATTTATTTATTGATTTGCTGGGGTTGGGTTAAGCCCCAAGCCCAGACCACCCTTGGGAGGGAGATGACCTCATAGTCATCTCCTTCCTCAAAGAAGCCGAGCCATGGTGGCTCACCATGACCGATCAACACAATAACAACAAACGATTTCAACAACAACACGAAACCAACTCACCTTGCTTCCCCTTCTTCGAGCGCTCGGCCTCTCTCTCTCTCTCTCTCTCTCTCTCTCTCTCTCTCCTCTAGTTTTCCCTCTCCTCTCTATTTGTTTGTTTCTTTCTTCTCTGTTTCGATTTTGTCACTGTTGTTGTTATTCTTTTCTCCAGCGAATTTAGAGACCAAAGAATGGGATAAGGTTGAACTTTGGTTTTATTTGAACAACTTTATATATATATATATATATATGCTTTGGTGGCTTGAATGTGAGCCACACATCTCAACAACACACGTATCTTGAGGCACATCGAGTGGACTTGCTCACACCACTTGTCCTTTGTGTCACTCTCAAATGACTCCAATACTTGACACCTTGTGTTGAGATGTGTGTGTGAATCTAGATGTATATCTAGTGTTGTACGTTTTTTCTTCTTAACTTAGGCCCATGTTATATATATAACTATTATTCGATATGGCCACATACAAACCACACATTACCAAATGATTATCAATTAATGTAAATAATTTACTCGTACCCCAATATGTTGCTACCTTAGTCCCACGTGGATACACGACTCGAGGCGAGTCCCCACTCGTCTCGATACCCGCATACCCGTAAATGACTTAATAGTATACACATGTACATTACACTAGGCATACAACACACAAATATAAAATTTACCTTGGCCATTGCCTCGGTAAATGGACATATCACGGTGTGGGTCCCGCAGTACGAGTCGTTAAGCCTGTGTAAAGACAATAACACAGTTAAAGATTTTGGGCCGTTACAGGAAATTTATTATACACACTCGACATGTGTCAATTTTTAGCGCCGTTGCCAGGGATTTTAAAAATAATCTCTTGGAAACCTCCTCGTTGAAAGTTATATAAAAATGGCTGAAAATGAGGGATAATTAACTCATAAGCAATCTAATGGGAATGTCATGGATTATGAACCTATGTTCATAACTTTCATAATAGAATTTACAGAATTCAAATTGAAATCGAAACTCAAAAATTCATTACCATGCTTCTATGGTGAAGATAATGAAGATGCTCAAAATTTATTAGAGAGTTCGTACTTAAAGTAAGCATGCAAAAAACCTAAAGATATTGAAATATATTATGTTAAGTTAAAAGCTTTTCCTTCCATGTTGAAAGGACAAGCTTTAGAGTGATGGATGCCTAGTGTGATGTATATGTGTATATTATTAAGCCACTCCTATTAATATATAGATGTTGAGACATGAGTGGGGACGCGCTTCGAGATGCGTGCCGGCGTAGGATTGCGGTACAGAGTGATGTGATAGGTAAGTTAATTTAAGTTAGTGTAACTTAAATAGTGAAATCAATGTGGCTATAGTTTGATTTACATTAAATATAACCTAAGTTAGCAAGTTAAAAAACTAGGCATTGATATTCCTCAAAATACATGTTGACCCATCAAAAGATCAATTGAGTTGTAATCGGTGTTAGTTAGATGGAGCTAATGGAAAGTTAGTGGAATTGTCTCAAGATGTAGGCCATTAGATCAGTCTCTGGATGCGTGTACATATTAAGATCAATGGCTAGGAATCAACTTTATCAACATATATATGTAAATGCAAGAGATCGCCGTGCAAGCCATTTCATTTCTAAGCTTAGAGAAGAAGTTTTGGATAAGAAGATCAATAAGGTCGATGGTGAATTTGTGAGAATTGAAGGTGTGAAATCAAGCTAGGGCTGTTCATCAACTAGGTAAATCTACTTACACAAGTCATTTAGTTTAACTTGGTGAATTCATAAAAATTATGGGATGTTGGCTGTTGTAATGTTGTTAATAGGTGTCTTGGGTCTCTTGTAGGTTATAATAGGGATTCCAAGGTGTTGGAAATGGTCACGTGTAGAGAAAAATTAGAATTCAAAATGTAGAATTCTGAGTTTTCCTGGTGTTCTAACTAGCGCGCTACCTGCGTATAGCATACTAATCAGGTTGACTAACGTGCTAATGAGGACATTAGCGTGCTAGACATTATTGGGCATGTGCCTTAGGTCAATCCATTAACTATCTTTATGAATACTTTTAGTTAATAAAATAGAGGATTTCATTTGATGTTTATTATAATTAATTTGCATGTTTACATTATAATAAGATCCATGAGTATTTACAGAAATATCCTAAATGTCCCTAGTCGATCATTATACTGGGAACTATAATGAATTAAGACTAGCGTGAGTCTTGATTGATGATCATATGATGATTATACGTATATGGATACGAATCAAGGTTACGAGTACTTGTTAGGGAACAAAGTACTGGATCGACCCGCTATGAGGACATCACATGGATTAAGTCATAGTTGTTTCTCATGATAGGTATATTTTTCCAGTCATCTGACTTGAGATTACTAGAGACTTCAACATTAGGAATACAGTGATTTGACACAATCAAACGTTGTCTTTAACCGAACGATTATAAAGGTTGTGATTGGTTACTGTGTGAGTAATGTGATGAAGTTGTGTAATCAAGATAGAATTTGTCCCTCTCATATAAAGAGAGATATCCAGTGGATCCCTCGATGCGTTAGACTGTTAAAAGGTCTAGTCAAAGTGAATTGATATTGATCAATGACACTTGGATGTTTTCAGTCTACTTAGAGATCGAGACTAGTACGATTGAACATGTTGGATGACAATTCCATGCCTTATGTTTGATCAAAAGGATATCGTGTGACAAAAGGATGTTATATACACTATTGATTAGGTTGTATCGATTTGATATTCGTACAACTTGTGTAGTCATAATGTCTTGCTAGAGGCCACTTATGACTTGTATACCAAAATGTGTTTTGGTACACTACCAACATTGTATGAGCCTATTGGGTCGCATACTAAGAATGGTTTTGCGAGATTTTAAGATGGTTCAGAAAAATGAATTTTATATGATAAAATTCATGAGAGAAATGTCATTGTGGTGTATTGCACTTATACTTCTTTAAGTAGGGGTATATGTGTAATTTACTTAACCGTCTATATATATATAAGGGTTGTATAAATAGACGCTTTAAGTTAGAATACACGCACGAAAGATTAAAGGGCGAAACTCTATTTTCATTTTAAAAATGACTTAGGGTTTTTGGTATGCTCTGGGTCGTTTTGGAGAGAAACAAAAAGGTTTGGTATTCTCTCGAAGCTAGCATTTTGAATCCCTGCTGCCGTTCGTGTGTGGACTACTTGTAGAGGGCGTTCATCGTTGGCAGCGCCTTAGAGATCGATCAACCTTCAGAAAGGTATATTGCGAATGAGGTATGATTAAGTTTTCATGGTTTAAACGTTTTTAATGGAATTAGATTCGGATCCTATTTGGGTTTTTGTCAAAATTGTTTTGTAATCTCCTCTGCGCATGAACCACAAAACCCTACAGACATTCCAGCCAATGCACTAGGTGCTATGACAACACAAAATATGAAATTTCTTAATTAGAACTTAAACACCTTAAGCAAGATTAATACCCTAACTAAGGGTTTAAACACATTATAAACATATTAAATGATACTAGGAGCTTAGAAACGAGTCTCAAAGGTTTGAGTGCGAGTTTTAAGATGTCGAGATATTAGATTAGCATGGAGTTTGGCGTGCTTTTTAAATAAACTAATTGAGATATTTATTTATATTTCTTTCCATTATGCTTCTTGTTTACAGTCATTTGGATTGATGTACTATCGTACTCTAGATGCCATGACTTTATTGTCCTCTCTCATTATATGAGTTTGTTATCATGACATTGTTTATTGTTTAAATGGTGCTCATTGACTTTAAATCACGTGCTATGTTGATTCTTAATTGTTCAGAGTGTTAATAGAAAAGCATGCTATTAGGTGAATGAATTATGATGTTATAAACCATATTCCTTTGTAATCGTTTGAGCTATCCTATTTAGGACTTCCTTATTATGTTACGTCTTGAGTTATGAAAGTTGTTCTTATATCTAAGACTATTATAGAGATAGGTCGTGGCACACGGGGTCACTAGATTTCTTGGGATGTTGGGATCTCACCACTAGCTTATACGACACATGAGATATGGGACCCTAAGTTGTCGACAAGTATTTGTATATATCTAAAAGGGTTTGTAATGATGTGAAGGCTTCTAAAAAAACTGATTACACCCTACATAGTGGAACAAAGTTGATGTGATTTAATTTCATAGTCAACCGACCTTAAATCATTACTTCTTAGCCGGGTGTTAGTTTCATATTGTTTAATTGAAGCATATTTTAGCATGATTCTTGTTTTACCTTTCTTTTCTATTATTATGCTTTCAGATACTTGTTGTATATTTGGAATATGGATAAATGTCTCTCAGTGTTACTTTCTAAATTAATGTATTCAACGACTTTTTTATGACGGTGTGTGTAGATACTTCAAGTAGCAAACCAGAGAAGGAGAGGATCGACGAGTAGTTTTGAGCCGTTGACAGATAGTTCCTGCTACTTTGGGAGGTGGTCATTTTGTGTATTTATTATTTACGTCTTGTATAACTTTGGGTTGTATATTGGGTGAAGAGATTAGACTTCCCTACCGTTTCATGTATTACTTTTGGATGCTATTATATGATCGTCTATTTACCTGATTTCCATAGTAGGCGTTTTTATAAATGCTTCCGCTAATTTTATTAAGTCTTTTGCTGATAATTAAGGTAATGATTATGATCTCTTAATTAACTTTGATAATAATGAAGAGAATAGTAACTATGTCGAGTGTGTGTAACGAGGTGAACAAAATGAAAAAGCTGACTAGTATGTTGTCAAGTCCTACGTGGCATGGGTTAGGGCTTAATTACGGGATTAGGCCGACGATACTCGGTTTAGGGAATTGGGCCGTCACATTGTTGACCCTTTCCTTTTAAGGGTGCCTGTCACGACCCAAATTTCTAAATCCTGATTTAATGCCTTAATCAGAATCATCGACTCGTGGCGTGGGACCTGCTCATGATATGCGCACTAACTGCGACAAGGTGGCATGAGGTATACGTTACATTTATTATGACGCATGCTTAATGTATTGTATGTGTGTAGACTATTAAGTCACTCGTACTTGTGTATAGATGTTGAGAGGTGAGTGGGGGGACGAGCCTCGAGATGCATGTCGACGTAAGATCGGGGTAGAGTGTGATGTGCTAAGTTGACTTAAGCTTAGTGTAGCTTAAATAAATTAATTTGATGATGCCATAGCTTATTTTATATTTAATGTAACCTAAGTTAGCAAGTTAAAATAATAGCCATTTGATGATTCTCGAAATACGTGTTGACATATAAAGAGATCAATTGAGTTTGATATTGGTGTTAGTTAGATGAAGTTAGTGGTGAGTTAGTAGAGATGTGTCAAGATTAATGTAACAGCCTGTTTATTAACGTTGTTATTTATTTAGTAATTCCAGACATGGACGCCAGCTCAAATCCACTTGGACGCGGCGAATAGGCTAGGACACACGTCGACCTAGGTACACTAGTTATCTGTGTATCGTGTATTGCTTATTTGCGATGCATTTTATGAATTTAATTGTTAGTACATCGCATATGTGTATGTTGTATGGTTATATCGTGCAAGGCTGTATGATGGGTAGTCGCCTCGAAATGAGTGTCAATGCGAGTATCGAATGGGTGAATTACGGGTATAGTAGGAATATTAATCAATTCACATTAATATGAATAAGTAATCAATTGAAATGGGTAATGTAACCATAGGCTAAGTCAATTAAGTTAGAATAATAGGCTATGGCGTACCTCAGAATGCCTATCGAGATGCGAGGAATCGAATACTGGGTAGCCGAAGGTTAGTGGAACCATAAGTTGGTTGATTTTGGTCAATAGAAACACTAACACTATGACTAAATGAGCCTAACGAAATGTATTTAAATCACATGAAAATAAGCCTATAATTTGAATTAAATAATGTGGACCCTAGATGGGCATCAAAATGATCATAGTGAGTAACTCTAGGATAATATCGAGCTATTGGAGTCATTAAGTAAATTGTGACAGCATGAATTAAGACCACAAGATAATCCTTGAGATACGCATAGCCCACTTGATCAAGACCAAACCTATATATAACAAGTGAGTGGGATTTTCATTTTCACTAACTTATTTACATGCAAAAATTAGAGAAAACCAGAGGAGAGAATGTGATTCATAGCTAAAATATAACACTTTGGAAGTCAAATTGGAGGATCAAACTGAGGTAACCATCATCTTCATCTTCTACACTTTCCAATGAACTCAATTTTGAGTGTTTTTGATATAATTCGAATTTGAGGGTTAGATCCCTAGCTAGTTTTTTATGAAAACTTGATGAATTATATGTTTAATGATCATTTTTATTGAGGATTTATCACAGGTTTTACATGAATTGGGATTTTTGATGAATTTGGAAAAACTAGTGAATGTGTGGGATTAAATGAATTTGATCAAATTGTTGTTCTGAAATGGGTTTAACTAATGTTTTAAAGTCGCCATTGTATGAAGAGTGTGAAAACTAGGTTAGGTTAGCTAATTGGGATGAGGAGGACATAATTCTCGACTTGAGAATTCTGTTAGAGAGGACAATTAACGCGCTAACTAGGCTGGTTAGCGCGCTAATCATTCTGGGCACTCAACTGTTTTTCAAAATGAAGAACAGTAGCACGCTAGATCGATTCCCTAACGCGCTAGGTAGACCCATTAGGATGCTAATGACATTTGAAACTTGAACATTAAGGGTTGTTTGATGATTTCCAACTTAATACATTTCTAAACACTTGTAAACAACTTAGACTTATAAAAAACTAGACTTCAAGGACTTAGGGGATCGTAGCTCGGTGTCGGAGAGTTTTTCGGGTCAGATAAGGGAGTCTGGGGAGGTCGGAGAGCGTTTAAAAGTTTGTAAAACCTAATTGAAAAACTCTGATTATTTGATTCTATTTTTAATTCTTTTTTATAATTTTCTGTTGTTTCTACTATTTCATTCCATTACTTTGACGTGGGTTAAGTTTACTCCCTCAGATTCTCTGTTCTATGTTCATGATGCTCTAGATTATAACACGTGTGACCTGGTCCTTGGTGAATGGCTACCCGAGCTTGCCCTTGGTGCACGTGTCGGTGACTCAGCAAACAAATACATTTTTTTAGCTTATATGTTAATTATTCATGCGATGAGCCAATTACAGTTGCATGTCTTTACATTCCACATGTTTATTTAACATTATTTCTTGCATTTCCTTACTTTATTATGCGAATGCTCAGAGGGGTTCCTTGTGATTTTACTTACTGGACTCGTCATCTGTCTTTTTGTGATGATTGAGTGTAGATCATAATACCAGTAGGGGCAAGGGGATCTTAGGCAACTACATATGATTGCTCGCTATTGAGGACCTACTAGTACGTGTTTATTTTGATATTTTGTATTATTTTGGGTATTGGGAGACTAGAGTGACACTGTACTTGTATATATACACTGTGTTATGGTATTATCACATATATACATAGTATTTTCCTGGGTTTTCTACAGTAGGACATGCTCTTTGAACAATGCTTATCATGATAATTTAGTACTTTGTTTGCATCAATTAAGACTTTCACTAATTATTGTTCACTTGTAAACTACAAACCATTAGCACGGCTAGGACTCGAATAAACTTTAAAATACACAAGGAAATAACTCAAGAAAGTATGGATAATCAACTAACCACATTGATAGCACACACGTTGTAACGATCCGAAAAATTAAAATCCAAATTACACTCTAATTTGAAGATTTTGACCTTTGACCTAGTCCGACGCGGAACACTTAGTCAAACATTGAACATCGAAGCCGGATTATAGTAGTATGACACATCAAATTAGCTACATGGATATGATACTATATAAATTAATTGAATTAAATTAATGTGCTCCACAATTTATAAAGTTACAGTTTTTAATTAAGTTTAAATGTGTCGTATAGTCTTGATAAAATGATTAATTAATATAATAAGTGGTTTAAAATTTTTGGTGTAGTGATTTATATGAGAGAGATATAATACAACTTGATGTTGACTAAATTTGTGGGAGGTTGGGGCCGTTACATCTAGCTCTTGATTAACCCACAACCAATATAAGACACAAATTAAAAATAAAGTAGGACACTGTTGGAGCTTAGAGTGGAACCCTACGATCCTGACTTGGTGTCTTAGTTGGGAAGTGAAGAGAGTTGGGAAAAATAAAAACTTGGATCCTATACATGATAATTGTTGTATTGTACTATACTATACCGGTAGCTATATGCTGATTAGAGACTCGCTGACTATTGCAGATTGCAATGGCAGGTCCTCGATTAGCGAGTATTGAGGAGGTACAGTCTTTAACTCAGAGGGTCACATCCTAGGATCAGTGATTGGACAAGATCCTAAGGATACTCAGGGCACATATCACAACTACACCATCACCATCTTCATCGACACTGCCCATTATCCAGGAGGGGAGTACGCCCACCGTAAATGTCACTCCAGCAACTCATATTGTATCGACGCCTCATATGATAGCTGAGATAGTGCTAGTACAGACATATATCGTATTAGTTACACCCCTACTCCGACGGAGACTATGCCTAAAGAGATGAACACTGAGGTGACAGTTGAGGCGAGACAGTCACGGGAGTTCCAGAGACATAGGTCGGCTGAGTTCTACGGGGGCAAGAATCCCGAGGCGGCAGAGAGATTTATGAAGAGCCATGAGAAGATACATGCCATCCTGGCCACATCAGAGCACATGAAATCGATCATATCATCATGTTTGATGTTTAGAGAGCCCGATGCGTGGTGGCACAGTATGGTGGCTACGCAAGGTAAGCCCAAGGATTGGACAGAACTCAAAAGGAGATTTAATCAGAAGTATTTCCCGCCTTCGGTCCTGAGACTGAAAAGGGCTAAGATTTTGAGCATCCGACAATACACTGGGGAGTTGTTAATGCAATATATGGGCAGGTATTTGCAGTTGTTGGATTATGTCGGAGGGATAGCTGACACAGACGTCGATCAGGCACACTATTTCATGGAGGGTCTGTTGAGGAACATTAGAGGCGCCATGGCGACTACTGAGTCAAGGAGTTTACAAGTGGCATATGAGAGAAGCCTGGCCAGAGAGACATACCTGAGCATACACCCCAATGAAATCATCCCACCAACGGCACTAGCACACTCAGATTATAGGTCGATGGTGAAAGGAAGAGGAAGAGGAACAACCATTTTGTGCGGAATGATTTCAGGACTCAAAGTGTAGGGTCAGTGGCACCACCTACATAACTAGTGCGTATAGCGGTTCCACCTCCTCCAACATTTAGTTACGTCAGCCGACCACCTCTATCGGCACAATCAGTACCACACCGACATCATGGTACCAATAACAGAGACTAGGATACAAACAAAGGATAACAAAGAGATGGATATGGGCAAGGACAAGCACAGAGAATGACTCCCCTAGGACTAGGGCCGTAGAGGTCTTGTTTCAAGTGCAGGCAACCCAGGCACTTCAAGGACAGGTGTCGTCTGTTAGACAGGGCTCAGTCATAGGCTAGAGAGAGTTCAGGCCATTGCAGAGCCAGATTTGAAGGTGACGTACGACCGTATAAATGGTATTATGCATGTGACGATGGTTCGAAATGTTGTTTATATTCGTGTGGGGCATCACATTACGATTGTCAACACCCTTCGGCTATATTGAGTTGTCACTATTGACTCGGCCAAGATCACTATTCATGATGGAGTAGTTTCACTGTTAGAAGTGGCAGTGACCTGTTACAGTTGATGGACCTATTCTCATGACGTTTGACATAACTTGGCTAAATTAACATCTCAATATGATTATCAAATTGTACACCACGAGGCTTGTAGTTTGATGGATTAAGAAATGGAACCACATGAAGCAACTCCGAATGAGTTCGCACTTTAATTGAGAAGTAAAACTATTTAAAATGACTTTGCTGGATTCTTAAATCGAGGAAAAAACTCTAAGCTATTTTGAAGTTTTCGCAAGACCATAATTTGGAAGTACTTAAGCCATTGCTTACGTTTAGACGAGTCCACGAGAAGAGACCAGATGACAACCACTTTCATAACTTTTTCGATCATAGAAAATCTTCATCTTTGTTCTCAATTTCGAGGACAAAATTCTTGTTAGTTGGGAAGATTGTAACGGCCCGAAAAATTAAAACTCAAATTACACACTAATTTGAATATTTTGACATTTGACCTAGTCTGACGCAGAACACTCAGTCAAACATTGAACATCGAAGTCGGATTATAGTAGTATGACACATTAAATTGGATATATGGATATGATACTATATAAATTAATTGAATTAAATTAATGTGTTCTACAATTTATAAAGTTATTGTTTTTAATTAAGTTGAAATGCGTCATATAGTCTTGATAAAATGATTAATTAATATAGGTGGTTTAAAAATTTTGGTGTAGTGATTTATATGAGAGAGATATAATACAACTTGGTGTTGATTAAGTTTGATGTAGACCAATAGAATGAGGACACAACACCCACACAATTCAAAATAAAAGTCAAACCTCATATCTACACTCCACCTTTATTTTTTGACACCTCACACACTCTCTCTCCTATCCTAGCAATCACTCCTTCTCCTCTCATGTGCTCTCTCTCTCTCTCTATCTCTCTCTCTCCTCTCAAACCAATCTCACTTTCTTATTCTCTCTCTACCCAAAAACAACTCCCTCTCTCATTTTCTTTATACTCTCCTCCACCAGTCACAACTCCCATCACTCACCCCTCTCGACCTCACCACTACCCACTTGGCCTCATTGCGGCTCTGGCGGCCACCATCGCTGATGATGCCCTCCATCACTCTTAGCTCCTCTTTCAGCGCTGGTGACCACCCCCACTCGGGCGACTCCTTGACCGAGGTAAGCGCCATTGTTGCGTGGGTTTCATTGAAGAAGATGGTGTGTGCATAGTAATAAGGAGTGAGTTTAGTGTGTGTATACCTCGAGATTTCATGTCGATTTCGCAATGTAGATGGTTGCCTCGGGATGCACGCTGAAATTACATGCATTCTAAAGCGCATCGAGGTACACGCTGAAATTATATGCATCTCGAGACCGCCTCGAGATGCATGCCGGTTTTAAGAATAAAATAAATAAAAAAACTTAATATATACATACATATAGGCAACGTGAATGTATAGTATATAGTAATATATATATATATATATATGCCTATGCAATACTGATACATTTATATATGTGTATATATATGTATTAGTATACTTTATATATAATCAATAAAATAAGATAATACAATAATTAATTGGTCAAGAAGAAAAAGAATAAAAGCCAAATTCAAGAGAATTGGCCAAGCCGAAGTCCAATTAACTCGACTCGACCTAAGACGTTGCTAATGCGGTCGAAACCTGAAAAACTAATATTTTTAGAAATTGTGGTATTAATGGAAAGAAAATAAGATCAAACAAATTAATGTTTAATTAGGTTTCCGGATTGAAAATCACATACCTAAACTACCGATGCGACATTTGTTGAATCGGTGTTGGGGGTCCGATCGTGAATACTACGATTGGAATTTTGTCTCGCAATACGTGCAACAATTGAAAAATGTCTTTATAAGGTGATTCGCATCGAGATTAGCCTTATAATGTGTGTGTAACAAAAATAAAGTATGAATAAAAGTCGTAATTGAGTCTAATAAAAATCGTGAAATAATTTAGGGAATTCTGACGCGTCAAATGCGGGATGACAGTACGGGCTTAGAATATGTCGAGCAGCATACATGACTAGGAGATTTACATGGTTATTTGTAAGTAAACTAGTAGGAGCATTATCAGTAGTTCTTTCCTACTTCTTGAATTAATTTCTTTAATTATGCCCATTTGTGAAATTTCATTCCTACTTAGAGTGTTCGAGGGCTAAGTGAGTCAAGAAGGTAATCTTCTGGGTATAACAACCGACTCGCAATCAGAACCATACCTCGGGTTACTGGATTTGGGTCATGGACGGGAGGTGCGGTATTCGGGGCGCCGTTGATACCCTTACGTTCACGAAAATCTTGGCTCTATTTGCATTGTCGCGATTCTAGGAAGTCAAGCTTGTGGCAGTATAGTCGCAACTCGATGGATTTGTGACGACTTGGCTTCTCTCCTTTGTTTTCCACGACACTCTCCTTTCATTGCCTTTATTTCCAGTCTATTTATCATGCACTTACTTTATTTCCCGTCCTTTTATATTCCCGCATGATTTATCGAATATTTATTTAATTCTTGAAGTACTGTTGAGACTCCTTTGGATTCACTCATTGGAATTGTCTCTTTTCACGATGACAATTGCAGGCCCCTCGGCTAGCTAGGGCAAAGAGCCAGTGATTGGCGACAACCTCTGACGGCTCACGGAGTGGTTCACACTTTTGTGATACAATAGGTTTTTGTAATATGCATATACATTTTGATGTTTTTTGTAAAACTTTAGGCTATTGGGGTTGAGCGACACTTAGAGACATGTATATGCTCATTTTGCAGCCGTATGTATACATGGTATATATTACAGGGTTCCACACATAGGTTGTCTTATTTTACATGTTTTAGAGTTATTTAAATTGATTCGTTTATTCTCATTCCGCTGCGTACAAATTTAGATCTTGCAAAATTAAAAATTCTATATTAAAATACAAAACTAATGATGAAATGGTATAAGAAGGATGACTATACTTGCGTTGACCTTGCGAGAGTTTACCGGAGCCGAGCGGGGCCTAGTTTGTGGGAACTAGGGTCGTCACACACGTGGACACGATAATCGAGAAATGAGGTGGACGGGTAGGTGTCGAACACGTGTAACTGGGCCCACCAAGCGAGGAGTACACTGAGAGATGACACCTTAGGGGCAGCCTTGGGACCCGGGGCTGCCATAGTGCACGGAGTAGGTTTTTGACTTTTTTGTATGACTTTTATATGTCATTCATATACGTTTGGGGTTGTATATATTATGGGTTGAGAGATAACACCCTTACCAGATACATGATGATATATTATCGTCGTTTTGTTATTTGCACACACACACATATATATATATATATATGCATGTGCTCTTTATTTCCTGGCTTTTCTACATTTTTAGGTATCATGTTAAAAGCTTTCACTAAATTGTTAAGACTTTCGCTGAATAAGTTATAAGTTTGTAAAATTTTAATTAACTCTGATTTATTAATTGACATAAGATAAGAAAATGCTTATTTGAGAAAAATAACTTGTGTCGTCACATGTGGTATCAGAGTCTAAGTTTACAGAGTTTAGGTAATGGAATGTAGTTATTCTATAATGTGATACCAAAGTTACGATAGGTATCAAAGGCTAATTTTTCTGATACGTAACAAATAAAATTTAAATAAGGAAACAAAGATTTTAGTTGTGGAAACCAGATGATCCTTGCCTAGAAACCATTAGTTGGGAAGCGAGTGAAAGGGAGATGGGGATATCTTATATGTACGTGTTAGTTTCTATAAGCATATATGTGTGTGTGTGTGTGTGTGTGTGTGTGTGTGTGTGTGTGTGTGTGTGTGTGTGTGTGTGTGTGTGTGTGTGTGTGTGTGTGTGTGTGTGTGTGTGTGTGTGTGTGTGTGTGTGTGTGTGTCTATGTAGTAGCTAATTTGCGTTGGCTATCAACTTGTAAATAACGATCGCTGATTCACACAATAGTGGGGATGCATGCGCTAGTGGCAGCCAGCTTCCTATTTTATCTATTGATGATTTTCAAAGGTTATCTAATCGAGTATTAGCTTAGGGACAGTAGTTGGCTGAGTTCATAGCTATGATGACATCACGTTTTGCTCCATCGGTATAGACACCGGCCCCCACTACTACTACTACTACTACTACTTCCACATTACCAGCACAAAAGCTTCCTACTACTACACTAGTTACTCCGGTGGTACAGACTATACCAATAGCGACAGCACCAGCCATAGAGACGGTTTATACACCATTTTCACCCCTACATCTTCTAGCTCGACAGCAGAGGTTTAGTTGGTGAAGGATTTCATCAGACTAAAGCCAATTTATGTTGATGGTAAGCGAGATTTTGAGAAGATTGAGAAGTGGGTGTTGTCTCAAGTAAGCTCCATAGAGTCTTGAGGATTAAGGACAAACTATGACCTGATATTTTGTTGTATATATTGCGGAGAGACGCTGACATTTGGTGGCTTATGACGATAGCTTCTAACAGAGACTTTGAGTCTTGGGATGCTTTCAAGAAGAAGTTCTACCGGTAGTACTTCCCACATGCAGTGATGAAGAGGTTGAGGAAGGAGTTCATAAACCTGAGACATAGAGCTGATGAGTTGGTGATGTACTATAGAGACAGATACGACTATTTGAAACAATTTGCAGGGGATCTAGTGAGTGATGATTTTGAGGATGTATACCATTTTGGAGATGGATTAAGATAAAATATATGGTTTTATGTGATCAGTTCAGGTGTCAGGACCTTGGGTGAGATTTATGAGCATGCACTTTCTTACGAGGCCTACAATTTAGGAAGAGTTGTCGATGGGACATCAATGGGATCCGCTTTATTATCAGATCAGGTTGCAGAGTTTGAGATAAGGGGACGAAAGGGCAAATGATCGAGGAGATTGAAGAGACTTTCTCAGGGATCTGGGACACCTACCTCAGTTGTCCCTTACGTATCATCCCTTACGCCATTGCAGACTATAGTTGGTTGACTTCCCTTACCACCACCAATCAAACCTACATTACCAGCTCCTACTACTTTGTTGGCTCTTCCAGTACCACGTCAGCAGCAGCAGCAAGGTGGTAGAGGTCAAGGCAGAGGTAGAGCTAGAGGTCGAGATGGTTCTTGATAAGGATAAAGAGGCACAAGCCTAAAATCAGGCACAGAGTCAATGTAGGTCAATTACTTGCTTCAGGAGTAGTCAAGTTGGGCATATAAATAAAGGTTGTCCAGAGCCAACAGTCGTGATTCCACCGCAGAGTTGGGAGGGTGTACAATGGTAGCACAACCTGATGTCGATGCTACACGTAGACTCATTAAGGGTACGGTCTCTATTTGTGGTAGAGATTTATATCTTTCATTGTTTGTCACATGATAGGCATCTTAGGGTTGACACCATTAAAGTTAGCGTATATGTGATTTTAAGTACCACAACTGGGGATAGGGTTTACCTTAATTATCATGTTGAAGGATGTCAAGTGGAGATAGGTTGGGTAAAGTTACCTGCAGACTTCAAGGTTCTCGAGTTCTTAGACTTTGACACGTTATTAGAGATGGATTGGCTAGCAACATATCATGCTCATATTGACTATTTTAGTAAGATGGTGATATGTGAGATCCCAAGGCATTCGATGTTCACATATAGTGGTAGTACACTGAGAGCCAAGGCTACTAAAGGTTAACTTGTGACTTGTGAAGAGATGGAGACTCTGGTATCATTATACACAGTAGCAGAGAGTCAGGGATCCAAACTTGAGAAGATTTCAGTTGTGTGCTAGTCTCCAAACGTGTTTTCGGAGGACTTAACTAGTTTACCACCACCGAGAGAGATAGACTTCATTATTGAGTTGGTATTAGGAAACAAACCTAATTTTATACCACCATACCATATGGCTCCGAGAGAGTTGGAGGAGTTGAGGAGTTAGTTGCAGGATTTAGGATAGAAGGGATTCATCTCACCTTCAATGTCGCCATGGGGAGCACATGTCATATTTCTGAATAAGAAGGATGGTACTTTGAGACTGTGTGTTGATAATAGACAGTTAAACAAGGTCACACATAGAAATAAGTATCCATTACCATGGATTGATGATTTATTTGATCAGCTGAGATGAGCAAAGTTTTTCTCCAAGATAGACTTGAGATCGGGGTATGATTAGCTTAGGATCAGGGATGAGGATAGGTCCAAGACAGCATTGAGCACGAGATATGGACATTATCAGTTTATAGTCATGCAATTTGGTTTGACCAATGCCCCTACCATGTTTACGGATTTGATGCATCAGGTGATGAGACCATTTCTTGAATGCTTTATGATAGTTTTCATCGATTATATATTTATATACTCAAAGACTCAAAATGATTATGAGCAGCACCTCAGGGAGACATTGCAGACTTTGAAGGAGTACCAACTATATGTCCGGTTCAACAAGTGTGAATTTTGGCTGTCAGAGGTCAAGTTTTTGGGACATATTGTTAAAGCAGTAGGTATTGTTGTAGATCCAGCCAAGATTCAGGCTATTATGGATTGGCTTGCACCGACATCAATCACAAAAATCAGGAGTTTTCTGGGATTAACAGGGTATTACTGTAAATTTGTGAAGGATTTCTTGAAATCATTTCACCAATTACAAGATTGACCCAAAAGGATGTCAGATTTGATTGGTTTAAGGAATGTGATGAGGCATTTGCTCAGCTAAAGGGGTTGTTGACTACCGCACCAGTGCTAATATTGCCAGAGGCTGGATAGGGATTCCTATTATATACAGATGCTTCTCATACATGTATAGGTTTTGTGTTGATGCAGGACAAAGGTACAGTGGCTTATGCGTCCAGACAACTAAAGATACATGAGAAGAATGATCCCACTCATGACTACGAGTTGACAGTAGTGGTGTTTGGTATGAAGATATGGAGACATTATCTTTATGAAGAGAGGTTCACACTCTACATTGATTATAAGAGTCCGAAGTACCTCATCAAACAAAAAGAGTTGAACATGAGACAACACAAATGGTTAGTGTTCCTGAAGGACTATGACTTTTATTTGGAGTATTACCCAGGAAAAGCTAATATAGTTGTTGATGCGTAGAGTAGGATACCGACTGGAGACGTCGAGGTTGTTAGATGTCATATGACACATGAGTATGGATTACTCGAGGTAGCGGCAATGATTAGTCAATTAAATATTCCTATCGACATTCGGGTGATGCTTTGTGCACATATGAGGCTATAAATAGTGTCTATACAAAAAGTATCAAAGGGTCAGAGAGCCGATGTTTTGAGTTAGCTAGAGTAGACAAATCAGTGTCTGACATTCAGAGACAGATTGTGGATACCATCAGTGGCAGAGTTGAGATATGTGATTCTTCAAGATTCACACCATTCTCGGTTTGTTGTTCATCCAAGCAGGACCAAGATGTACCATGACATGATGAGACATTTTTGGTGGTCTGGGATGAAAACGGACATATCAGAGTTCATTAAAAATTGTGGGATTTGCCAGCGGGTGAAGGTTAAGCATCGTAGACCTAGAGAATTATTATAGCCGCTTCTTATTTCACGATGAAAGTGGAAAAATATAGCCATGGACTTTGTTATAGGATTACCAAGGACTGCCCGTCAACATGATTTTATCTGGGTGATTATGGGAAAATTGATGAAATCTGCCCATTTCTTACCAGTTGCAGCTCACTACATATTTGACATGTATAGCATTATGTTCAAAGGGGAGATTATTAGATGGCATAGAAGTACCATTGAATATTACGTCAGATAGAGATGTTATGTATACGTCCAGGATAGGGCGAAGTATGCAGGAGTAGTATGGTATGCGTTTTAGATCAGCACAACTTTTCACCCTCATATTGATGGGCAGACTGATAGGTTGATTTAAGTTCTCGAAGATATGCTCCGGGCTTGTATACTTGGGTATATGGGAGGTCATAGGAGGAGTACCTACTATTATGTAAATTTGCATGCACCAATAGTTATCAGGTTAACATTGAGATGGTGCCATTTGAGGCTTTATATGGTAGACCGTGTTACTCGCTATCACGTTGGGCTGAGCCAGAGGACCGATAATTACTGGGACCTGAAATTGTTGTTGATCATACTAAGAAGGTATGACAGATTTGTCAGAGGCTTAAAGGGGCAAGGAGGGGCATAAGAAGCATGAAGATATGTATCACATCGATCTCACGTACACCGATGGAGTTTTTTTATATTTAAAGGTTTCTCCTCGGAAGGGTCTTCATAGATTTGGTCTAAAAGTTAAGGTATCACCGAGATTCATCAAGCCTTTCGAGATCAAGAGATGGGTCTGGAAGGTTGGGTATGAGCTTGAGTTACTTCCACAAATGTCGAGGATTCATCTAGTCTTCTATATTTTTATGTTTCGACTAGCTAAGTCAAAGGCAGGTGTGAGACTGACAATTGATTTGACTCAAATTGACTTGAGTTAGGATGTATCTTATGAGGAGCAGTCAGTACAGATCCTAGATCGAAGGGTACAACAATTGAGAGTAAGTCTATGTCGAAGGTGCCAATCAAGTGGCAATTCCATAAAGGCTCGGAGCTCACTCGGGAGTGGGAAGACTATATGCGAGATAGATTTCCTTACCTTTTTGAATCAAGTATAGCTTTAACCTAAGTTTAATTTCGAGGATGATATCTCCATTAGTTGGGAAGATTTGTCACAACCCTAATTTCTAAATCCTGGTTTAATTCCTTAATTAGGATTATTGACCGCATCGAGATACATGCACTGACCGCGGTGAGGTAGCCGATGTATATGTTACATTGACTATTAAGTGACTCTTGCTTGTGTATAAGTATCGAGTGGTGATGCACCTCGAGATGCATGTTAGCGTAGGACCGGGGTAGATAATGATATGATAAGTTGACTTAAGCTTAATGTAGCTTAAATAATTAATTTGATGATGTTGTAGTTGGTTTTTATATTTAATGTAACATAAGTTAGCAAGTTAAAACAGTAGCCATTTGATGATTCTTGAAATACATTTTGACATATCAAGTGACCAATTAATTTCGATATTAGTGTTAGTTAGATGAAGTTAGTGGTGAGTTAGTGGAAATGTATCAAGGTTAAGGCCATTAAATTAGTCTCGAGATACGTGTGTATATAAAGATCAAGGGCTATTAAACAATCTTATCTTAATATATAAGATTGAATAGATAAAATCATGTAAACCAAACCATTTCATTTTCAAAACTTAGGAGAGAAGAAAGATTGGTGGAGAAGCAAAGTTGGAGAGGAGATCAACAAGAGTTTGTGAATTTGGTGATTTGGAGGTGTAGATCGAATTGTTAGTATTCATAAATTGAGTAATTCTATTTAGTTTAATTTGATGAATTCATGAAATATTTGAGATGTGGTTGATCTTGTGGTATTAATGGGTATCTTAGGGTCTTTGGTAGGTGAGGAAAGAGATCCTAAGGTATTGAAGTGGTCTATGTGTGGAGAGAACTCAAAATTCTAAGTGCAAAGTTCTGGGTTTTCTTGCACATAGCGCGCTAGATGAGCTAGCTAGTATGCTACCTCTGTGTGTAGCGCACTAATAAATTTGACTAACGCTAATGAGGCCACTAGCGTACTAGACATAACACCCAGCACTAGGTGCTATGACATCACAAAATATGTAATTTCCTAATTGAAACTTAAATATTTTAAACAAGTCTAATATTATAATTAAATGTCTAAACACACTCAAAAACATGTGAAAACCAGGAACGGGAAAGTCTCGGGGGTTTTGATACAAATTTTGAGGTGTCAAGAGGTCTATTAGCTAGAAGATTTGCATCGATTGTAAGTAAACTAATTAAAATATTTGTTTACATTTCATTCCTATCTTGTTATTCAGTTCAAGTCATTTGGACTGATTTTCCTATTGTACTCTATATACCATGATTTGTTTCCTCTCTCATTTCATGAATTTGCTATCATGATATAGATTATTGGTTAAATAGTTTCACTGACTCCATTTCATATGGTATGTCATTTTTTATTGTTTAGAAATTTAGTCAAATGAAATAGCATGCTATTAGGTAGGTGTTGATAGTATTGTAAATAAAAATTCCTTTTTGCATTATATATACAAGTAAATCGTTGAATTCTCAATTCATGTCATTTTTTTTGGGTTATAAAAGTAGTTCTTGTATCAAGAACCATTATATGATAGAGATAGCGCAGCACACGCTGAACTTTCGGGGTTGTCAAGATCTTACCACTATCTTGTGTAGCACACGGGGCATTGGATCTGTGGTTGTTGGCAAATATACATCACTTGTGAGTATTTATATAAGAGTGGTCATTTGTGAGGATGTGAAGGAATTTTTATATGGTTTACGCCCTAAATAGTGGAAAAAGGTTGATGTGATGTAACTCACGACCGACCGACCTTAGATCATTATTACTTAGCTAAATGTCAGTTTCATATTATTTAACTAGAGTATCTTATAGCATGATTCCTTTTAAGCATAATTGCTATTGTTATGCTTTCAGATATTTGTTGTATATTCGAAAATGTGAACAAATGTCTCTCAATATTACTTTCTACTTTCCTATACTCACCGTCTTTTTTATGATAGTGGGTGCAGATCCATCGAGTAGTAGACCAAGCAAAGAAAGATCGACAACTACCTCTGAGCCAGTAGAGTGCTGCTACATCGGATCGAGTAGGTTTTTGACTTTTTTGTATGACTTTTATATGTCATTCATATACTTTTGGGGTTGTATATATTATGGGTTGAGAGATAGCACCCTGACCAGAAACATGATGATATATTATCGTCGTTTTATTATATGCATATATATATATATATATGCATGTATCTTTATTTCCTAGTTTTTCTACATTTTTTAGGTATCATGTTAAAAGCTTTCACTAAATTGTTAAGCCTTTCACTGAATAAGTTATAAGTTTGTAAAATTTTAATTAACTCTAATATATTTATTGACATAAGAAAAGAAAATGCTTATTTGGGAAAAATAACTTGTAAGCAAGAAAATTTTGGAAAAAGGTTGACTAATTCGTTGTTAAGTCCTACGTGGTGAGATTATGGCTTAATGACGGGATTAGGCCAAGCGGTGCCCAAATTTTAGAAGGGGTTGTCTCGCATGATAGTCTCCTAGTGAGTAATCTAATTCCATGGTTAATGCATTTTAAACATCCTAGAGCCTACAAAGATAAAAAAATAGGATTTAAAAACTTCGACATTTGCATACGATTAACACAACATAATGTTAGACGCATTAAGTAATTAATGTATATCTCAATGTGTACCTGGATGTCATTCCAAATATCCACCAAGATGTGGTTTCGGAACGACAACAACAATGATAAATCTGATGGCCCACCATGAAATAAAGTGGAAATTTCATCTGCATCGCTTTCCGATATATCAGCTATAGATGTACTAACAGTCGAGTCTTCAACGACATTTGAGTTGTGCGCAGAATCACGTGATGGGGGACATCTCCCTTCAGTCTCCACGTGAGCCTCCGTACTGTCATCCAAATGCTTAACTCATTTTTTTTTGCGGAGGGTTCTCGTTCTTCTTCTTCTGGTGCGAGGCAATCATACTTTTCCTTTCGGGCTGCGAATGAGACGACTCTATGGGTTGTGGTTGGGACGACCCTGCGATGGTAGAGGCAGTGGCTGCAACAACAGCAGCTCTAGTAGCTCTAACTTTTACATGTCGCGAGGCTTGTTGATGGTTTTACTCGACCATCTTCTTTCTAGCCATACGTAAACACTAAATAGATGGTAAAAGTAGACCCGTAACAACAAAATAATGTAAACAGTTTAAATATACATAACAAAAAATTCAATTTCCCGATTGTCAGTTGAACAAAATCGAGACCAATATCTATGGTAGTGGTTATAAATAATCGATAACTCCAAAAAGGTATCGATTTTCATCGACTGAAATTCTTGAGTGCTCGTCAATTTTAGAATGCCATCAAAACTTTTACCTCACGGCTAAATGTGAGCCAATAATTAAACATAATGGTCATATGTGACTGACACCCTATGACATAGTGTCGGCCATGTCTCGGCGTCAACATCGAGACCGTAACTTCAATCGAACCCTGAACCTAAACTGCATACCTAACAAGCAAAGGACACAAAAACCACTGACAAAACAATTGCAAACTCATGAGGAACAAAATCCATCAAAAATTGAGACAAATTACTTACCCAATATATCCAATAAGCAAAAGACCTGGCATAGGGGTAATTTAGTAACTTCACAAACCTACACTAAATTAGCTCTAATATAAAAATTAAATTGTAAACCCTAGCCTCTTTTGTTCGAAATCAATGGGTGATTGGAAACTTGTGGGATTTCTAACCCAAAGAGGCACCACCAAAGAGGTAAGATCTCACACCCTTCTTTTTCCCCATTCATTGCTTGTCAATTTAGTGGTAATTTTCATGTTGAGAGGCCCAAAGGGGCGACACCATTAGGTTTCAGCGGTGATGGGTGGTGATGCAATAGCCTCCGCTACCTCGAGGTAGATGGGGGTGCGAAGGAAGGCACCCCACGCAAAAGGGGGAGGGATGGCTCTCGGCCACCCCACTCCACCCCTCCCCGTCACCTCCACCACGACCGCCGGCCGAGTGGTGGAAGCATGTGTTTCCCCCGCATTTGGTAGGGACGACACATGGGCACTAATGTGCCTTTGGTTCATCCTATATGAAAACGAATAGGCCCCTAGGGTTGACTATTGACTAGGGGCTAAATAACGCCTAGTCAACCATTACAGGGACTAATAGGTCCCTGGTTAACCAATCAGATGCCAAATTGTTCCTTGCACCAAATTAAAGGCCAATGAGACCTTTAACCTACCCACGACGCACACAAACACCCCGATGAGGGCGTCAAATGACACCAAACACGCAGAACCCACACTAGTGGACCCCAAATACCAACAAATGAAGATCAACTCTACTTTAAATAAAAGCATTTATTTATGGATTTATATAGTGTCACGCGAAGGATCACGTCGAGCCACGAACATGAGAGGATCGAGAGTACTTAGCATGCCGAGTCGAAGTAAGTGGAGTGCTTCGCTTACGCATTAAGTATGGCTTGCTATTAGATATTTAAGTAGCATGTTTTGAATGAAAAATTTGGGTTAAGAGTTGCATCGGGGTATTGCTTTGAATCTCCAGATTTGTGGAATGTGAATGCATTTGTTTCTCCATTTATGTCATTTGTTGCCTAGGATGTTTGTGAAGTTCCCACCGAGGGCCTAATTAGCAAGTTATCATATTTAAATGTCCCAGGATGTTTGTGGTGCCACCGAGGGCTTACTAGTTAATGGCCCAGGATGTTTTGTGGAATTCACTATCGAGGGTTTTTACTTGTCTAATTGAATGCATAAATATGTCACATAAGTGTAAAAGTTGGAGTTCCTACTTGTGTAACTTGGTGAAAGCGGGACATGTATCGATGGCGGATGTAGATGAACTCACTTTGTTCTGATGCTACTAGTTGGAGGACGTAACGGCCATTGCATCCAATAATAGTTTGCATCAAATCAAACATAAGGGATTCGATCATCGGATTCCTACCAATACCTAGCATGCATTGAATGAACCAATGACTTATGATCATTATTATCTTTTATAGTAAATATCTTGTGGACCCCTTGCATGAATGATTTGAATTCCTTTATGCTTTGAATGATTCATGGAACTCATTTTAAAAGTTATGAATGTATGACTATTTCCTTTTTTACGAAGATGAACAATGCACCTATGTTTTACATGTTTTAGATTTTATCTACATGCTTAAATTTTAAATTGATCAATACCTACGTGCTTTCTACTTACTGTCTGAGATTTGGTTTTCAACTTCATGTTAGATTTTGCATGATTAGTAGTAGTACTTGCGTATTTAATGTTTGAACGAGTCTTCTATCTTATTGAGCTTCGTTGGTTCTTTTAGCTCACCCCACTTACATCTCAGGTATCTACATCGGCGCTAGATCGAGAAAATGGAGAGGCGATAGCTTGAAGCCTTCTCTCTTAATGTGAGTCTTGTATTATATTATCTATATATTCATTTTTAAACTATTAAACTTGGGTTATATTCTAAAGTAGGTCATTTAGGTAGTTTGAACACTATCTCCCTTGTAGTTAAGTTTTTTGGGAGTTTTTGTGATAACCCTACATGGCTGTACAAAATGAATCTCATTTATAATTCTTTGGTAGACATGGATTTGTTCTATATTTTATTCCGCATTTTATTTCCATATTGTCTTTATGATTATTCCACTAGTTTTTTTGGCGAGCCGGACCATTTACTTAAGTTTGATTCGTTGTTGGGCTAGGGATGTGGTTTGCGCTGGGCGACCTGAACTTAGGTCAGGGACCGTTTCAATTGGTATCAGAGCATAGGGATTAGAACCTAGGGAAATGTTAGGTTAGTGGAACCTAAGTTTATAGAGCCTTTTAAGATTTAAGGATCAAGTTTAAATTAGACGAATTATTGGTATGGGACTGAGGCTATGTTGTTGTCGTTGTTATTGTATTGGTATGGGACATTGGTTCAAAGTCAAATTAACATATATGAATGATAAATCCTAGGATGGGATGAGACAAAAAGAATTTGACAAAGATTTAATGTGATGATTATTTGCTATCTTGTATATATAAATATATTGTTATATATATATATAAATAATTGTTTTTCCTTAAGACAAGGAACTTGAGTTCCACGAGACGGGAATGACAATGAACAACACAATGAAATCGAAGCAAACTTTTCATAAGATTCGACACACGCTTCAAGAATGTTCATAACAAATGTGAAAAGAACGGATGTAAGAGAACGAATAAGCTTTGATTGGAAATTGTATGGCGAGATCCACCTACACTTAATGACAGAGTAGCAAATAAAGACTTAAACAAGATTGTGAGGCTTAAAGGGGTAGTAAGACACCACGCTATATAAGCAAAATAAAATAGTGACGTGGTCACATTTCATAGAATCAACTCTGGCACCTGAAACTTTACTAAAATGGTTAAAATTTACGAATCCTTGTTTAAAACATAAGTTAATGATCCTAGTAAAGATGCAAATGAATCTTTGTTTCAAACAATAAAAATTAAGTTAGTTCGGTCTGGAGGCTAAATTTGAATACTTAATTCAAGATAGAAAGGACATGTGTATTCTTAAAACATATAGATCTTACTTAAAGATGTGAACCATTGGCCTATAAATTCAACAAGAAGGTTAGTACTATGGATCGAGTTCTGTCATTTCATGAAATCTATTTTTCTCGAAAAATGATTCTTTTGACTATATTGGACCCTGATTTTTGTATTGCGTTGAGTTGATGTTTATCGTACATTGTTAAAGTTATTAAAGTTAAACCATATTTGTTCTTACAAGTTTTTGAAAAGAGAACTATTTGTTTACCGTGCAATTAAAAAAAGATAAAGTGAATAGACTTGTATTCTTTTCAAGGATTTGGCATCACAATTTTGATTCTTACATAAAGAGTTTTACTAAATCCTAAGTTTTTGATTTGATGAAAATGCATTGTATCGATTGGATCTATGTTACCATGGTGTGATACTAAATTTTCTTGTGGTTATAATTTACTTTCGAGTTATATTGACTAAATCGGATCGAAAGGGATTTTACAAATTGCCTGAAAATGCAAGAGGAGTTTAAGATGACTTCCATAAAATAAGCTTATCTTAACTTGAAAAATAATTTGAAGAAACTCAATACTTTGAAAAAGGTTTTGATTCGGATTTGACTTCTTGATTGATTGAGTCACGACATTTAAGTTTTGATCGAACTTTTGTAAAAGAAAGTTAAATTTAAACCAGTCATCGATAGGTTTAATATCGAAGATGAGGCCTACAAACTAAGAGTTAACTCAAAACATAAGCATCCAACGTACAAGATAGCGAATGAGAAATTAAAGGATACCTCGAAAATAATTCAATTAGAAAATCCAGTGAATATAAAATGTTAGACTAGTATACTCGAAGATGGGCTAGTTACTAAAAAAATGGAGATCCCAAGTCAAGGACTATCTTGGTGAAATAGCCACGTGTGAAGATCGCATTGCCAGGTAGAGATTGTAAGGACTCAAAATCTAAGATTAAAATGATACAAATCAAAGGCAACCAATGCATTAAAGAAATTATTCTAATATAATTAGAAGTGAATTGAACTCATAAAATTCGGGATACACAAGACTTGATAAATTAATTTCGAAATGAATGAAGGGTACACAATGATGGTACCATGATTGAATGATTAAGGGAAGCCCCAAATATAACGATATGTATGAGACATATTAGTATGTTTTAAAGAGCCTACGTCACAGTTAATGATATTATAACAAACTTAATGATAGATGAATCATTAAAACTTGGGATACCCCAACGAAAGAAAAGTATCTCTGACGTGATTAGACACTTGAACTAACGACTATTGAGGCAAAGTGGAACCTAACATGATTGTAATGGCAGTTGAATAAAAATAATATCGAGGAATAAATAATGTAACTAATATCACCTAACCTAAGTTAATGATGAGTCAATTATTAAAATTGGGGATCCTAAGATAGGATCGACCTGTGGGGAAACAAATAATTATGAATCCAAGAGAGAAAACATTAACTACGACAGCTTTTCATAGTTATAGGATTTGTAAGGAAATACCCTTTTCATGAACTTAAAATTTCAAATCGAAATGGTGACGTCATGAGAACTCATAATAATTGCTTGTGAAAAGTAACCTAAAATTTCTCGATAAGAGTGAACGTTATTGTAAGAACCTAGACTACCAAACTAGATAATTTTGAGAAGGATGAAGGATCGAACCAATGATAGGGTGAAAATTTAAAATTGGGGATCTTAATCAAGGATCGACTCCCAATAAAGTTCATATTGTGTAACGCGAACAATAAGATAACTAGGACGGATGAGATGACATATTAAGCTAGTTATAAAACATGTACCTCTAAATGGATATGAGATCTTCTAAATTTGACATCGTTAAGAATTGTTAAACTGAATGTGTCGTTTACACTTGGAAGCTTGAGAGCTTAATGCGATTTTAAAAGTGGAAACCACCAGCTTAGTGTTGCAAGAAAATTCTCGAAACATGTATAAACGTGAGTTTGGATACCATTGAACCTAAGCTTTAAATGGCATGACGTGCGAGTGCGCTTGCCTAAGTACCAAGTACACAGTCGTGCACTTTACTTACAGAGTACCCAAAAAAAAAATGTACAACAGTAGTAACGCACACAAACAACAAATTGAAATGTTGAGGGTGAATTATGAACTCAAAATAATTGAATCATAGTGAGTTACGAGGCCTTAATGACAAAACCCGAGGTATAGGTTATATATTCTCAAGAAACAACATGGAAGTTAAACCAACACTGATTTCCTAGTGAGAGAAGTTCTAAATAAACTATAAAGCTAAGAGTTAGCTCGGGGGGATAATAAGAGACGATTGTGTAATAAATGTGAACCTTGACAGCACCAAAAGAATTTAAAATGGTCACCCAGGATCATGGGAGTTTATTAGTACGAGGATACGATACGACAAGTCTCCATAAATTCGAGTGATTACAATAGGAAACTTTGGTATGAAAGAAAAATCATGATATAATAAAACCAATACAAATGAGTATCGAAAGCCACTTAGGGATAGCGAAGATGATGATTATTCTACAGCTTACCAGGGATAGAAGTTTGTTGTCTAAGTAAACGATTAAATGTGACAGAGAAGTTATGAGGTGAACCGTTGGTCAAGAGTTGACTTGAATTATGAACCTACAAAAATTAACGTCGATAAACATGTAACGACAATAAAGTAATGATATAATTCCTAAAAGGAATATTATGTATGCTCATTTGTAGCCTCCACAAATACGTCGCAACGAAATGATGAGTCGTTCATTGATATGTGTAACCGAGATGATGACAGAGATGGTGTGCTAGTGTTCATGACACAGATAGGCACCAAATCACATCTCGATATGGTTATCTTTACTTACCAGTTGGACGACTTGGGTGCCCATTGCGACTTCGGTGGAGATTACAAAGGAATACCCAAAAATGTGTGAGGATACAAGGACTTGGCGGGTAGCTAAGGTATAATGACCCTATTGGGGCCTATACGACACAAACCTTATGAATTTCGGCCTGTGGGATGAAAATAATACTATTGAGAAATTAGAGTCCAGAGTAAGATTTTATTTCACGAGGGGCACAAACGAATTTTGCAGGTGTGAATTTGCATCATTTTAAAAAAATTGGTCATAAAAGAAATCATTACGAATAGACTCATTGGACTAATGATGTATTTTACTTTAATTCTTGAGGACAAAAGTTCTTTAAAATTGGGAATGTTGTGACGACCCAAAACCTAAAAGACCTGCCCTAGGGGAAATTTAGTAACTTCACAAACCTTACACTAAATTAGCCTTAATATAAAAATCAAATTGTAAACCTTAGCCTTTTTTGGTCAAAATTAACACATTTGAGTGAAAAGGTTGATTGGAGATTTGTGGGATTTCTAACCCAAAGAGGCACCTCCAAAGAGGTAAGATCTTACACCCATTTTCTTCCCCACTTATTGCTTGTCAATTTAGTGGTAATTTTCATGGAGTTTAAAGCCCCAAGGGGGCGACAGTGACAGAGCAACCGTCGCTGCCACCTCGAGGTAGAAGGGGGTGCCAAGGAGGGCACCACACGCAAAAAAAGGGAGGGGTGGCTCTTGGCCACCCCACTCCACCCCTCCTTGCCACCTCTACCACGGCCAGCGGCCGGGTGGAGGGGCCCCCAACGGCGGCGTGCACTAAGGGGAACATCCTCGGACAATGGTCTGAGGATGGGGGACCATTGGCAGAGACGACACAGGGGCACTAATGTGCCCCTCATTTTTCCTACATGAGGGCGGACAGGTCCTTAGACTATTCCAGGGACTAGTTTGACCCCCTCAAGGGTTGACTGTTGACCAAGGGCTATTTAGCCCCTGGTAAACCAAAATAGGGACTAATAGGTCCGTGGTTAACCAATCAGGGGCCAAATTGGTCACAACCCCAAATTAAAGACCAACGAGACTTTTAACCTACACGTGACATACATTGACACCCCGATGAGGGCGCCGAACGACGCCAAATAAGCGGGACCCACACTAGTGGACCCCAAAGACCAATAAATGAAGATCGAATCAACTTTAAAAAAATATATTTATTTATAAGATGTATTTATGGATTGGTATAGTGTCGCGCAAAGGATCACGTTGAGCCCCGAGCATGCAAGGATCCAGAGTACTTAGCATGCCAAGTTGAAGTAAGTAGGGAGCTTCGCTCGCGCATTAAGTATGGCTTGCTATTAGATATTTAAGTAACATGTTTTGAATGAAAGACTTGGGTTAAGGGTCACATCGGGGTATTGGTTTGACTCTCCAAATCTATGGAATGCGAATGCATTTGTTTCTCCATTTATGTCATTTATTGCCCCAGGATGTTTATGGAGTTCTCATCGAGGGCCTCATTAGCAAGTTATCATATTCAAATGTCCCGGGATGTTTGCGGTGCCACCGAGGGCTTACTAGTAACTGCCCAAGGATGTTTTGTGGATTTCACCACCGAGGTTTTTTACTTGTCTAATTGAATGAATAAATGTGTCACATAAATGTAAAAGTTGGAGTTCCTACTCGTGTAACTTGGTGATAGTGGAACATATATCGGTGGCGGCTTTGGATGAACTCACTTTGTTGTGATGCTACTAGTTAGAGGAAGTAATGGTCATTGCGTCCAATAATGGTTTGCATAAAATCAAACGTGAGGGATTCAGTCATCGGATTCCTATCAATACGTAACATGCATTGAATGAACCAATGACTTATAATTATTATTATCTTTTATAGTATATCTCTCGTGGACACCTTGTGTGAATGATTTGAATTCCATTATGCTTTAAATGATTATGGGAACTCGTTGTAGAAGTTTTGAATGCATAACTTTTTCTTGTTTATGAATACGAACAATGCATCCATGTTTCTACATGTTTTAGATCTTATCTACATGCTTAAATTTGAATTTGATTAATACCTACGTGTTTTCTCCTTAATGTTTGAGATTTGGTTTTCAACTTCATGTTAGATTTTGCATGATCAGTATGTAGTACTTGCGTATTTAATGTTTGAACGAGTCTTCTCTTTTATTGAGCTTTGTTAGTTCTTTTAGCTCACCCCACTTACATCTCAGGTATCCACATCGACGTTAGATCGAGAAAAGGAAGAGGCGATAGATTGAAACATTCTCTCTTAATGTGAGTCTTGTATTGTATTATCTATATATTCGTTTTTGAAACTATTAAACTTAGGTTATATTCTAAAGTAGGTCATTTGGGTAGTTTGAATCTTATCTCCTTTGTAGTTAAGTTATTTGGGAGCCTTTAGAATAACCCTACATGGTTGTACAAAATGAAAACCCATTTATAATTTTTGGTAGACATAGATTTGTTCTATATTTTATTCTGCATTTTATTTCCATATTGTCTTTATGATTATTCCGCAAGTTATTTAGGCGAGCTAATTCGCTTGCTTAAGCCTGATTCGATTGTTAGGCTTGGGAGGTAGTCTAAGGTAGGCGACATGACCCAAAGTCCGAGGAGGGTCGTTTCATGGCGAGCTTCCACCTACAAAATTACTCCAAATGCACCGGAGAGTTTGATTTAGGGTTCTCTTAAGGCTAGGAAATCGAAGGGAGGGCGGTATTCACAAAATTGTTCGTGGGGTACGTGGGTTGGGACGTGGGTTGGGATGTGAAGTTAGAGTCATTGAGGGGCTAGGGATAATTCGAGAATAATTCACAAAAATGCGGGGTAAAGGCAGTAAAGAAAATTCAAAATTGGGGTGCAAACTAGCAAAAGGGTAAACGAAGCAAAATGTGGGGTCCGAATAGCCGCAACGTGGCATGACAATCGACATCGATGAGGTCATAAAGTAAAGAGGGGTGCGTAATGCATTCATCAGGGAGGGGGAGGTACAAATACAAATTTTTCTATGAATTAAAGGAGGGTGTGATCATAATTTCACATGCCTCTATTAAAAAAAATTGGGAGTGGGGCACATGTGTCCGTCCCTATCCTTGCGTGGATGTCACATAAAGTGTGCATTATCCGAATGTGTAATTTGTATGACTCAAACCACATCCCATTACATGAATTGTGTATTTGACGAGTGCGCAATTCAAGTTATCGTTTTTTGATAAGTCTATGTAAATGTCTATATGACCATGTGGCCATCCACATTTATACAAATATCACATTATCTTAATGCGGTATTTGTGTTGAGTAAAGGAGTATAATTTTTTCTATTAGTTGACATCTTCTCAAAATTCAGAATACCATAATTGATTAATGAGAAAAAACCTATTATATTTTACTAATTAAAAAAAAATTTGTTGTACCGTTCTAATTTTTTCCATGTCTTTATGTGTCCCATAATATGAAACAAAATGGGGAAATTTGACAAAATAACCCAAAATAGACCTCAATAATGAAAACTAACCCATGATTTTCATAATTATTTTTTAGCCCAAATATAGGGTTGAAAAGTCTTTTCTACCCTTCACTTAACAACAACCAATTTCCTTCCAATTCATCATCTCTCCATCGTCTTTTTCATATCTCCATCCATTGACTTTCCTCCTTTCCCATTTCCTTCCCTATTTTCTTCCATTAAAGAAAGCTTTTTTATCTTTTCTAGAGAAACAAGTCTCTCATCTCCATTAAAGCAAACTTCTTCATCTCTTCAAACTAGAAGATGCTTATAAACAAGTCTCTCATCGATTTTAAGTATTTTCCATTCATTTAAATATGTGTTTTCTTTCAATCCGTTCTTTTTATTTTAGGTTTACACATTGTAGTCATGACTAATTTATACTTTTATTTGCTTATGTGTTAGCTAGTTTTATTGGTGTCATAGACAAGTTGCTCACTCCTTGCAAGTATCAAAGGCACAAAGTTGGATCTCTCATTATTCAAAACAATTAACTCTTGGGTTGTCAACGTTATTGAATCCCTTGTTTCTTGTAAGTTCATCATATATGATTTTTTTTGCATTTATTTGCTTAACTTAAACCTTCTTAGACAACTAATTATTACATACATTTTACCTACGGGATTATTTAATGGTCTTGGGAGACTTTATTACCATGAATATGAGTTGTCTAATACCTTTCATTATTGGTAATGATTAAGTGTAGTTCTACAAATCATATTGACAATATTTTTTATATTGACAATATCATTCATAACAATAATAATACTAGTTATCAAAATATATTGCAAATGGTTTAGAATATAACTACTAAGTCCCTTAGTCAATAGTTTTATTCTTTTATTCATTTTAATAATATCTTCTATCATGACAGTAATGTATCTCTAATAATTGTGTTTTATCAATATCATCAATATTGACAATATCGTCAATAATTATAGTAAGTCGATTAATTTCTAAAAACTGCAATTAGTTGCACATATAATTTATTCTTGTCAACTATAAACTCAATAGACCATTAACTATTTTCTCTATTTTTATGATTCATGTTAATATTCTTTTACTTAATTTTAGATGTACCATATGTCAAAATTATTGTCTAATATGGCGGAGAGTGGGTCACCACTAATAGTGGTAATAAAATGTACAATGCCAACACTAATGCTGAGATGATATTTGTGTCAAGAAATTGCTTGTTCCAACAATTGGCCAAGGTTCTTGCAACTCATTTCAAGATTAACACTACATCTCACTCAATCACATTAAGTTATGCGTGCAAAACAGTTATTGGCATAGTGGTCGTCAAAGTGAACAACGACACAGATGTGCATCATTTTGTTCATAACTTCAACATGTCTACAAATAATATAACTTCATTATGCTTAAGTGTTGAGCTGATAGATCCACATAGTGAACATGATTATGAAGACCAACCTGCAAAACATTTTAATATGATACAAGAAAGCATGGAGTTACCTATTACAAGCCAATGAGAAGATTCTAATAAGAATGCTAATAGAAAAATTGGGTTAGACAACTCGTACGGAGATACAATCATTCCACTTGATGATGAAGATGAAGCGAGGATTGAAGGCAATGTTGGCAAAGGCACTATTAATATTGGCATGGAGTATGATGATTAGTGCATAGGTTTCATTAATGACTTCAACACGGATATATATTCTTGCGAGTATGCTGGGCTTATAGATAAAAACCAAAAAAACAATATTGACAATGATGACATACTAGAAGTTCAGGTTGGAGATAAGGAGACAAGCAGTGTTCAAACATCCACCATGTGTTTTGAATCGTTAACATCATATGCTTTCACAAAGGATCAATTATTTGTCAATAAGAAAAAAACTGCGTAATAGTCTTTGTCACGGCCCAAATCTTTAACCCTTTTTTAATTCCATATCAGGATCACCGACCCTTGACGTGGGACCTACACTGTGATACGTGCACCGATCGAGGCACGTGGCTGAGGTATATTATATTTTTGTATCGATGTGTGCCTAGTGTTATGTATTGTGTAGACTTACTAAGTCGATTTGTACAGTTATAGGCGTCGAGATGAGAGCGGGGACACGCCTCGAGTAGCGTGCGAGCAGGGGAACCTAGTAGTTAGCATTTGGTAAGTCTTATTTAATACTAATATGAAATAAGGAATTACTTATAAGTCTATGGTTGTGTTTATTAATGTAAATCAAATTAAAGGCCTATAGTTGAGTAAATTAAATGGAAAGCATAAGATTTGTCTGGAGATGCACATTGGCACATCTAGGAACTAGGTGAGTAATGAAATGGTGTCACTTGAGGTTGAGTTAGTGGAAGTTAGTTGGATATATGACAAAGGTGGACCATTAGATATTCCTAGGGATACATAAATCCATGAAGATTAAGGGCTACGAAGGAACATCACCTCAATATATATCATTAGTGATCAAACAACATGCAAACCAAATCACTCATTCATTTTTGCTGGAGAAGAAGAAGGAATTTCTGGAGAGGAGTGAATCATCAAGGTGTTGAAGGAATCCATTAGAGTTGGTAAGAAATTCTCAAGCTAGGGTGCTACATCAACTAGGTACACGTCCTTTTAGTTGAAATTAGAACAAGTTCTGGTTTTAGGCTAATTTCAGATGGTAGATGATTGAGTGTTTGCAATTGATTTATATATTTAGATTTTTCATTTCAAGCTGATAATCGAGCTATATTGAAGTTCTTAATTTGGTTTTGAAATCATAAAGATATGAATTTTTGAAGTTGCAACACCAAAACTAGAATTCTGCATGTTGTATTAGGAATCAACCTGGGTAATTTGGTCATAATCTATCCATTTTAGATCCAAGTTAATCCAAAATAGTGGCATTTGAAAGCCTACTTAAAGAGGAATAACTTTGCTTAACTGAAGGTATTTTGACTCAAATGTTTCTATGTCCAAACGTGCTCTACAAGTAGGTGCTGGAATTAAAAAGGAAAGTTTAGAAACTAAATCTATTAAGGGCATAACTCCCTAACTACTTATCCAAATGGTCTGATCTATTAGTATGTTGTATTTGCATATGTTTGAGGCCTTGTGACCAAATATCACATTTTTAGGAACTGTAGATTGAGAAAAATAGATTTTCTAAATCCGTTGGTTGGATTAAATTCCGATTAGACCTATATCTGGTAAAAGCATGATCTCTCATTCATTCTAAATCGTAATTTTGCAAACTAAACCTTTATGGAAAGCTAAGAGAGAGACCAACAATAATTGTACTGGTGGAGGATTTCGATATTTTGACCATTTCATGCCTAAAAGCTGCGTTAAAGTGTAGGACTAAAATTGAGACTTAAGTTAGTCTTTAGAGATTGATTTAGGAAGATTGATTTAAAGTCTATTGAACCAATTTAAATACATAATAAAAACCACTAAATTGAGCTTAAACCCACTATATTTTAACTAATGAGATACCAAACTCAGGAGCCTAGGAAAAGGGTATGGGAGAGCGAATACAAGATTTGGAGTATCGGGAGGTCGGTAAAGCTAGGACTTTACTTTGTTGCTGTGAGTATACCCAATGACAACTTTACTTGGCATTTCATTTCTATAAATTGCTTTCCTTGCATATTCCTTTTGACTATTTGTCCTTTATATTCTTATATCATGTGCTATTTATGTTTATGCTCACTTGATGAGTCTAGTTTGCATGATATCCATTCATTTGATTTGATTAATTGATTCTATCTCATGCTATGTTTATTCTTGTTGTTTTAAATGTGAATTGAATGATAAATAGCATGCTATTAGGCTAGTGAATATCTTATAAATGTTTAAGAGGACTTGTATTCCTTATTCGTTTAGGTGTGTAGATGTGCTTATGCCTTGACAATCCATACTTGGTATTTCTTGAAATTTAAAAAGTAGTTTTCGCATTTAGGTCTTGTACTTGATCGAGGTGTGCGCGACTCACGGGGTTAGAGTTCCTGGGGATGTCGACACATGTTACCTGACACTGTATGACACTCGGGGTTAGAGTCCCTGAGGTGGTCTACACACCGAGGTACACCGGGGTTAGAGTCCCTGGTAACATTTGGGTTACAGTCCCTTGTGCTATATGATTATTGAGTCAGAGTGACATGTTTCACTGCCGACCAGACCTAAATCACCACTATTTAGCCTAGTGTCAGTATCACTTGTTTAACTCTGGTATTTACTCGCATATGGTTTATTTTTCGATTTCCCATTTATATGCTTTTAAATACCATTTGAATATTTGGAAATGAAAATTAAACTTGTCATCGGGGATTACTGTTTTATTCTTGTACTCACCGTCCTTTTTATGACGGTGGGTGCAGAGTCGTCTACCAGTAGGCCGGGCAAGGAGAAGATCGGCGATTATCCTTGAGCCCGCGGCGCGTCACTACATCGATTGTAGGTATTCTTTTGGTATTTTGATTGTATATGTTATATATGTCTTTCAAATACTATTTGGGTTGTATATTGGGTTGAGCGTTAGTTTCCCCGACTTGACTTAGACTATTTTACTGTTTCACTGCATTTTGAGGACTTTATATATATATAATGTCATTTCCTGGTTTTCCACACTTAGGATTTTTATAAATGGCTTCCGCATAATCTACTAATTGCTTCCGCATAACCAATAAGACTTCTTCGAAATAATTAATTTAATTAAAAGTTTTAATTAAATCTAGATTTTATAAACTAGTAGGACTAGTGTATTACTTATCCCAAACATGAGAAAAGAGGCGTTTAGATTGTAAAGGCTGACTAATACGTAGTTGAGTCCTGCGTAGATAAGATTAGGGCTTAAATGGGATTAGGTCGGGCGGTGCCCTAAATTTAGGAGAGGGGCTGTCATAGTCTTGGTATTTTTGCAATTAAGAACAATTTTGAATATAAAATTATTCCTTCAACAAAAGAATTGTTTGTGGCTAGATGTGTATAAGAAGAGCCTTGGGAAGACGTCGAAAGCAAAAGACACCATCAAATGGAGAAGAAAGGAAAAGGAAGAAGTGTGGTAGGTGTCATGGATTTAGTCATAGCCGTCAAACTTGTAAGGAGCCCATCCCACTACATCCTAGTGGTTCTCCTTAAGAAGTTGATTTCAGTGGATAAATTCTTTTAGCACCTTTTTTAATTTGATACTATGTCTAATTTATAAAAGTCTATATTTTGAAACAAAACCTACTACATGTTGTCTTTTAATTGATAGTATATTACTTTACTGATGTAGTAGTACATTTGTATTCAATGTAATAAATATTTTTTGAAGTACCTGATGTCATCACTTTGTTTATAGCAATTGTACACACTTTTTGTACATGCCAATATAGTCAATATTGTTGATAGTGTCAATATTGTTAATACTATCAATACTAACAATATTGCCAATATTGCCAATGTATGTATCTTTTGTAGTACGACGAGCTTTCATATTTATGTTAGTGGCTATAATTTTTTATTGATTGAAGTTATCTAACAATTTTTTTACAGGGTTCTAATAGATTTGCAGTTGTTAGTAGTGCATATAGTGCACTTTGTAACTATAGTCAATATTGTCACTATTGTCCATATTGTTAATATTGTCAATATTGCTAATATATCTTTTGTAGTGCGAGTGTGAGTAGTGGCTATAATTTTTAGTAATTGAAGTATCAAACAAATTTTTTTGATGGGTTCTAATAAATTTGTAGTTGTTAATAATGCATTTTGTATGTCACTATTGTCAATATTGTTAATATTGTCGATATTGTTATTGTCAACATTGATAATATATCTTTTGTAGTGTGGGTGTGAGTTAGTAGCTATAATTTTTAATAATTGAAGTTATCTAACAGTAAGTTGTTTTGACACTTCAAAAAAAAATGGTCACAACTGTTGTTTGACATTTACAAAATGTGATACACAAAAATGACATTTATAGTGACATCATCACTATGTATGTTACTTAATTCACTACAAAATGTCCACTATAGTTAGTAATTCCAAAAAAAGTCAATTACAGTTATTTCAAAGGAACTATCCAAAAAAACTCATACAAAAAAAGATTTACATAACGTCTTCATCACTGTTTAATCTTCAATCATTTAATCTTCTCATGTTCCTCCACATCTTTACAACTCGAACAAGTTGAAGTCAATGTTGCCCACCGAAAAAAATCAACAACCTTTTTTTTTTTTTTCTGAATTTCATAATTTTTTATTTGAGTCAACAAATTTGGATCTTTCACAAACACCAAGTACTCTAAATGCATGAGAGTGAACATTCTGCAACTCCCTTGCTAAACAAGGAACTTGAGACAATGATTCGAAAACAAAATTATTGTATTAATAGAATAAGGATTGGTATCAATTACCCCATTTGTTCTGGTATTTTTGAAATAATGATGTTCCATTCCTTGTTAGACACCTCCTTCCCACACACACTGGGCATCTTGTCTATTGTGCTAGGGAGATATTCTATTTCTTTTTCCCAATTACTTCTACTATAATAATTTAGGTGTCATTAATCACACTAAGCCAATAAAAAGAACTTACTTGTTGACTTGCAATCTGTTGAGGTAGATTGCTCATTTTTATTTTGTTCAGCAAAATTTGAGTTGATGGCCTCTTTTCTCTTCCGCGAAGACTTCGATTTGTTCTTCACAAAGCTTTCCAGTCTTCGGCAACCACATTTGTATATAAGAAAAATAGAAAACAAAGTGAATTATTATTAAAAAATCACTTGAAGATCAAAGCAATATGGTACTCATAGTAAATGTCACAAGTAACATTCAAAATAAGAAAAGTAAAAAAGGGGATTCTAGCAACCTAAAAATCACCCCAAAGTCTCATTCCAAGGGTCGAGTAGATTGATAATGATGGAAAAGATTGAATTGTTGAATAACACAATTCGTTGAAGGTACTTCTCAAAAGAAAAAAAAATTAATGGAAAATCTATAAAAAAATATTGGCTCTTTAGATACATGCGCATCATGCACCAATTAAAAGTACATTTGCATCTAATTATGTAAGGGAACCATATTTGTTATTTAAGCATTGTGTTTCATTTATATTTTTAATCTAAAGACTTAGTTGTGCTCACATGAAAGGGGAGGATGATTCTTTACACGCCAACATGTGCATTAAATCTCTCGAACACCTTGAAAAGAATGGGTAGATAGATATTGACTATATTTAAAATATTGATAATATTGATAATATTCACAATATTAACAACTAAGAAGCAGAGTTCACGACACTCAAAGAGACATTCTATTCTACTAACTTCAAAAATCCAAGCCAAATAAATTTGTATTGAGAATGAATTATGTGATGACATTGAACAACTAAGAAGCGGAGTTCACTTAAAAATCAAATAACTCTAATTAAAGTTTGCTAAGGGCTAACCTTTAATATTGTCAATATCAACAATATTTAGAGAGCCACGAGCACCTAAATAAGAGTTCACGACACTCAAAGAGACCTTAATAAATCACATCTCATATTTAGAGAGCTACAAAAGAAGAAGTGGCTCTTGCAACATAAGTATAAAGATGTTATAACTAATGTGGCGGTCAATAGTAATAGGTTTTTTTGTTAGACAACAAGCTTCTACGTGTATACAAACTTGAAATGTAATTTAGTGCTGATATACATAAAAAAACCAACATTGTACGATTTTGATGCAAGAGAATTCGATGAAATTTGACAGATCTTAATTTTAAGATTTATATTATTTAATCAATTTAACAACCTAAACTTTTATAGTTCATCATATTTATTCAAAAAACTTAGTCATTTAAAGTAAAAACTATAAAATATAGGTTCGAACAGTTGAAGAAATATAGCATTAGATATTGTCAATAATGACAATATGCTAAGTCCATATAGCTTATGAAGTTATTTAATTTTTTGTATAGCATCCCTACAATAACATGTGACATTATCAATATTGTTTATTTACATACTTCATTATTTAACAAGAGTTGATTGAGGTTGCGATAAAAAAAAGAGTTGATTGAGGCAGTTGTTCAAAAATTAAATCTCACTAAGTTCAAGTATTAAAACTCAAGAAAAAATAAAGCAATAATATTTTCAAATAAATATAAAATAGTGTGTGCATATAAGTTTGAGAAAAAAAAAGCCCACATACCTCTCATATAGATCGCCCAACATATGTTGCCAAATGATTACCAACTTTAATAATTCCTTTAATCATGAGATATCAAACCATCGTAAGAGGAGTACGAATGAAATATGAGGCATCAATCGTTTACAAGCAATTATGCAATGCAAGCAACTCTAAAAATCATAAAAGAAATATAAACCCTATTTCTTAAATTTGAATGTAAGAACCTACTAGAGTTATTGAGTGAGTGAGAGAGAAGATAACAAATGAAGAAGCGAGGCTTATTGGCCCCTTGAATGGAGTGTTGCAGCCTTCTTTTTTTTTGGTACATTTGCAGTTTTCTTCTTTTTAATGATCTTCTTTTCTTTGAACGTGATGTTGAACAACAAAGTGAAATGGACATTTGGGACTTGTAGAAGTTAGGGGTAACTTGGATATTTCATCTCAACTTTTGAGTTATTTTTCATTAGATTATAAAGAAATGTTATTTTTTCATTATTGAGTTAACTTTTGGGCTATTTTTTCAAATTTTCCAACAAAATAAGTCGGCCAAAAAAACACAATTGATGGTGGCGCACAGCACACGCTCTCGTCTTCTCGTGAGAAAAGGCAGAAGTGTAACAGACATAATTGGTGGTCCCGCCGTGCATTGAAGAGAACGGCGATTCTCGAAGGATTGAACAGCAAAGGCGGCGTCGAGCTTCATAGCTCCTGCCAATAACGTTGACATCAACAACTCAACGCGACCTCCATTTTGGGGCTTCAATTTGAGTTCATTGGGTAATAATAAGTTCTCTCTCTCTCTCTCTCTCTCTCTCTCTCTCTCTCTCTCTCTCTCTCTCTCTCTCTCTCTCTCTCTCTCAGATAACTAAATTTGGTTGGATCGAGAATGCTTTGATTACTCGGCAATCTTTGATTTCTAGGGTTTATGATAAATAGGGTTTTAGGGGTGGCTGTTCGTTTATTCAATTAGGTTACTGTACATGTAGCGTCTTCTGTTGCTGAATTTCATTTCACAACTACTATAAAATATAGGTTCAAAGACGCTTTGAATTGGCAATGTAGAAGTCCTAGGAGTGAGATTTAGTATGGTGAGTAATTGATCTGAGATATTGAAAATTTGTGTCGTTTAATTTTTATTCATTTGAATTCTAATACTTCAATTGGAATTTAAACTATAAGGAGGAGGAGAGGAAAATTTGTGTAGATTCATTCATGAATCTTGGAAAGCCTCGGTCGGAAATTAGTGTTCAAATGTGTAGATTCATGAATCTTGGAGACTGAATGACTAGATTAATATTAACCATACAGATTATTAAGTTGAAAGTGTTGATACTGAAAAGATTCGAAAGTGGTACAGATTCAGAATACTCTGAATATGATATATAAATTGAAAAAGTCTCCCATTGCTTAAAATAGTAAGTTCAAGTTTAGTTTTGAACTTTAGAGGCCATTTTCAAGAGTCTGCATGTGTGAAATTGGTTGTAATTGACCTAGTGTGTTAAGTATTGTAACTTTTAATGACCGTAAGTCCCAAATTCTGGATTGATGGTCTCTATGAAGTGATCTAACAGTATTTTAATGCTTAAGTTGAATGGGAATGACTATTTTTGATGGTACTCAATTTATAAAGTTGAAAAGATTAGTCTTAAGCAAGGACTGCAATGCGTTAGTTGCTACATTCGGCAAGTAATATTGAACTTGAACTGAAGAAGGGCGAGTTTTAAAGTAAGCAGGAGAAGCTGTAGCAACGAGCTACTAAGGAGTGACTCTGATGAAGCTTCAAACTTGGAGCTTGCGACAACTTCGAGCCAATGCTCTTGAAGATCGATTCGCCCTCGCTTGATCGAGTGAAGCCGACCAATGCAACTCTATCCTAGGCAAGGCGGTGCCTAAATGGCGCCTAGGTGGCTAAATATTTATTTAAAGGTCCTTGAATTATTTATTTATTTATTTATTTATAGAAATTCAAAGACAAGTAGGAGTAGCACCAATTGATACAAAGATTAGGGAAGGGCGGTTGCGATGGTTTGGTCACCTGCAAAGACGGCCTACAAATGCCCCAACTAGAAAACTTGACTCAATAGAAATTGTAGAAACTCGACGAGGTAGGGGCAGACCAAAGTTAACATGGGATGCATTAATTAAGAGGGATTTGAATGGTTTGCAAAGCTCACCATCAATTGCACTTAATCGAGCACAATGGAAAAGTTTGATCCATGTAGTCGACCCTAGTTAATTTGGGACTGAAGCTATGTTGTTGTTGTTGTTGTATTTATTTATTTATAGGTCCTTAAGTAACACTAATTTTCTATTAGTCATTGTAATGCATATTTAATTATAATATATACTTCAATGATACTAATAAGCCTTTTGGGTCCTTATGTAACGTTAATTTTGTTAAGATTTGTTGTGGGTTAGTACTTAGTAAGTTAATATTCATATTTCAAAACTTAATTGTATAGCCCCTTCCATTTTTAAAATTATTTAGAAGGACACCGCCTACCTAGGCAACCATCTAGGCCGGTTTTGCCCCAAAATGCCTAACCGATGCCTAGGCAACGACGACCTCTAGGCATTGCCTTGCAATCAGTGGTTTTAAGTTAAATTGATATCCTAGAGAATAAAGAAAATTTATGGAGAAATTGAATAAAATACAGGTCTTAGATAAATTTTAGGGAAGATTAGAGACATTGTTGAATTTCATTGAATAATATATCGTTTGACTTTTTCAAGTGACAAGATTAGATTTAGAGTATCTAACCAAAGATAAGTTTCTGTTAGTCCAACTTTCTGGAGGTTCTGAATTTCCGGTTTCTATTCTATGTTCCATCTTTTCTTTTATTTATAATACATTCCAATTGGCACATGAATGTATAGTGTGTGAGCATGGTATGTGACGTAGTTTTTATCGTTAAACTATTGATTTTTACGTTAGGTCATGAAATGAGTACCATATTCATATCATTTCTATATTTTAAATAGTATTAAATAGAAATTGTCGCCAAAGCATCACTAGTGAGATGGTAGATACATCATTTGCCAAAAAAATAAGGTTTAGGGAGGTTGTGAGTTCGACTCCCACTAAGTCAAAAAAAAAAAAAAAAAAAAAAAAAGAAATCGACATCCTTAAATGCAACCTCAAAAAAATAGAAATAAAAAAATACTAACCCAAGTGCACAATTGTCCCACTATGTACCTTGAGATGCATGAGATCTCATTATGAGGTAGATCCAATGGCTGATATAGGCCTTTATGATTTTAGTTTGTGTTGTCGTGACACAAATTAGAAATCTCGGCCGCGAAATTACGACTTTGGCCTTTTTAATGTTCCCTTGGTTGGGTTCATCCCTGTTTTTTGGTTTTTCGAATTCGATTATGAAGTTTTATGTCGAGTCTCATCGATAGCCTCTTTTCGAGAGTTTCTATGTGTCTCTCACATTGCTCCATCTCTCCATCGGGAGTGATCTTTCGTTCGTAGGTTATCGATTTCACAGAAGTCTGTGATTTTGTTTAGTTCGGAGCAGACCGATTACACCAACGGAGGTGTTAGGGGTGGAAAAACTCTCTGAGGGCACAACAAGCCCTAGAACTTCATTAATGTATCTCTGCATATTTTTTTCCCTTGGGCTCATTGTCAATTTCTCCTTCCCTTTGGACATTGTTTTGTTTTTTTATTATGTTTAATAGTGGGCACGGAGTGGGGACTTGGGAATTTGATCATCGATTCTTATTCTTATCATTTGATTTGTTGTGTTTGCCCCAATTTTGGTAGACTGAGAAACTTGACTTCATTGTTCAACTTCGATGGTAACGACCTACAAGTGTTTGAATAAATGCCAAGCCAAATTTGGCTTTAAAGTGTTTTTTCAGTTGTCTTTTAGATTTTAAACTTTGGTTTGCCGAAAACCATAAAGTAGAGACATTTTCTTCAAGACTAGGCTGTTTGCAACATATAATAATTCAATTCGAAGTATGTTTATGGTAGTAAATATTTTTCCGGAAATGGTTTCTCTTGCATATTGTTTTGGTAGTAATTAGATTGTTATGTTTCTTACTTCAATTAAATATTTTTAGCATAACTTTCTTGTGGTTTTGTATATTGATTTGGTAGCAAGAGTGTTGAAATCGTTAATTTTTTTTTGTTCTTCTCGTCAAGGTTCATTATCAAGTGCATATAGCTGTTTGGAGCTCTTAGTGGTATCATTAGTTAGTAGAGTAAACGACATGCTTTCAATGTATTTGATCAAATGCCTATTAAGCATTGGGTATTTAGGAAGTTCTTGTCATCCTTGAAGTAGGTCGATTGACCCAATTGAACTTACATTTTTCATTACATAAGTGATAGGATTATGTTGTTTCAGAATATGATGAATACATTTTATCGGGTAATTTTATGATAGTAAAATCAAAATCACCATCGGAGTGTTGTTCTGTGGACTTTTTAGTTTTTGCAGCAAACTTGATATCAATACCATTACCCACCTAACAGAAAAAAGAGAATGTTAATTTGTGTTTTGCATTTGGGTTTAAACGACCATGTATTAATTTGAAGAGCTATGAATAATTATTGTCAATGAATAACATAGTCAAAAAATCTGTATTGGCAACCTATATGACCAGTTAGTAGAGTGGGAGTGATTATTGTTTGTTTGATTTTTATTTTTTATTTTTGATAAGAAACGAGACAATTGGATGTGAACTAGTTTGGATTAATTTTACTGCACTTATTATAAATGACGTATTTACCATATTATGTTCATGTATATAAGTTGACAAGCTTGGTGCACAAAATTTTCAAAATCAAGATGGAACATAACTCCTAAAATGATTTGTAATAAGGAGATTTCCAGGAATATCAACATCAAGACAGTGCATTCAATGTAAACTTTTAATGTCTCCATGAAAGTTTATATTGAATATGTTGCTGTAGTTTTTTTTTTTTGGAAAGTGCTTTTGTAACCCAGGAAAGGAACGAACATGTCTGGTGGCCCTTGATTTTTGGAGTGCATGCATTCTGAGGTGCAGTGAACGTACGCAGACAAGTGCATGTCGTTTGTGCGCGTCGTTTATGGGTTATAGTAGCATGGTCCTCTTTTAATATTATGAAATAATATTAAAAAAAATCTAAACTTGGGTAGTCCAGCAGGTAGGTTAAATTTGAGTTTGTTGATTGTCTCCCTTCAAATGTTCACCTGCACGCTTGAGTGGCATCGAACATGCATTACAATCAATCTATGAGTTGTTCCTCGTGATTCCCCTTTTGGAGTAATCCAATTTGATGTTTTACACGTACTTTCTATTTGAATTTTTTCCTAATTAGACGACCCAAATTCAAATTTGTTCATCGTAGAATTTTAGGGCTCATTAAGGTTCTTCGTTCAAATTATTCGAATGAGAGTTAAAAAAAAAAAAAAAAATGTTACTTTTTTAATATTTTTAGGATTTGATTCTAATTCTGGTCAGTTGCTTAATCAAAATCTTTTTTTGTTCAGTTTTTCAATAGTAGAGTGCTTGCATTGCAATGCTTAAGAGCATCTCCAATGCAGTTCGGTCCCCAAATATGGCGTTCAATTGTTCCAATCGAACGCCATATTCCCCTCTGAAATAGAGGGGATGAACAGTGGAACTGTTCATTGCCTCTATTTTAAAGAAATGGTGTCTTTGCAAATAAAAAATTGCAGACACAACCTTGACTTAGGTTTTTATTGAGAATCTCTTCCGATTTTTTTTTTTTTGAGAAATCTATTCCGATTTTTTATGTGCATTTTTAGGCTTTTTTCAACGAGTTTTAATATGTGCATTTTTTGGTAACAAACTTAATGTGCATTTTTTAGCCTTCTTGACATTAATTTTGGTAACATTAAATATATTTAACGTGTTTTCATATTACAACAACAACAACAACAACAACAACAACAACAACAACGACAACATAGCCTTAGTCCCGAATTAACTGGGGTTGGCTACATAGATCAAACTTTTCCATTGTGCTCGATTAAGTGCAATTGATGGTGAGCTTTTCAAACCATTCACGTGTTTTCATATTAAAAATAAAATATATATTTATTCATTATAGTAACTATAAATTAAGAAAAATAAAATGTGCATTATTAGTCTTTTTTTTATTAGGAGGGGTGGATTACAGTCTAGTTGAAAGTAAACATCACAATACTATAATAAAATAAAATTAACATGAAATTTCCTTGAAAAAAATCAACATGAAATAAACAAACTTGATAAGTTGAAATTAAACTACACTATTATATTTATATTTTTATAAATATAATCTCATAATTGATTATAATAATTAATAATGTTAGTTATTGATAATATATTAATTTATTAATTTATATAATATGTTAAATAATATTATTATATATTTGCGTGTAGTTAGGAGTGTGTATATATAAAAAAGAAAACGGAGGGAGTTGTAAGTAATATGTAAAGAGTAGTGGTGAGGGAATATACTTTTTTAGAGGATAAATATAGTTTGTGGTTGGAGAAAAAATAGAGTTTGATGTGATAGAATGTGACATAACTGCAAAATAGAAGGGAAAATGAAGTTTTGTGGTTGGAGATGGTTTAAATGGAGGAGTAGGAATGTTGTAATCTAAGGAATGTGACCTAGAAACTTTCTAAGAATCAAAACCCTTTGTTCGGAATTTGTGTTTTCTGGTAATATATATATATATATATATATATTATAATTTGTCAATCACTCTTTTCAGGCACGAATAGAGGGCAAAATTGTTCTTTTTTTTATCTGCGGCTATGGCGAAGAAATCTTTGAAAAAGGAAAAAGTTAATGAGGCTGTTTCTGATAATCAGTCTACTCAACAAAGGCTTCCATCTACATTATCTAAAAAAGAAGTTTTGAGAAAGAGAATGAACGAAGAGGTGATGAGAAGCTTGAGCAATCAGACTAAGCGAACTAAGTTGGGGAAGGACTTCACTTCAAGATTGTGTGATGCGTCCAATAGTGGTGCATCATGCAAGGAAAGAGATTCAGTTGAACGGTTGTGTGATCAAACGGTAAATGAGAGTTTGAGTTTTGAGTGTGATGGTTCATGGACTATGAATGATTTGGAGACCATGGAACCTAGAGATTCAGGCCGTGACATACCTATTATTGAGAACCGTGACCAAAATTTTTTGGGGTTCGGAGAAGATGCGCAACATAAGTTACCATCTCAGTTCCAGTTTTCCAATGGTGATAAGGCAAGTAACATTCCAAATGAGCAACGGAAAGATGGAATTGATTCCAAGTACATGGAGGAGATGTACAAGTAAGTGTTCTCTGCTCTGATTTGCCTATGTTTCTGCATCTAATTGTTCTTGACAATGTATTGGTGGAATTTGTTTTCTGCAGGCATTTAGAGAAGCAATCCGATGTTCTCATGGAATCTTATAGAGTGATGTCGAACGAATTACACAGGCTTCAGGTGGTGTTTGTTCTTTAACTTCGTTACTTCTTTGCCCTTCTAATCATTCAACTTGGATTTTGTGCTAAGCATTTTCTGATATCTCCTTGTCTTTTTGTTTGGTTTTGTGAAGGTTGAGGAGGAAATGATGATGCGCAAATTTTATGAAATAACCACGGCTGAAAGATTGACGAAAAAGGTCTAGTGCTTCAAATAGGGCGTGGTCTCTTAATAGATAATGCCAAGTTATATTCATGTTATATTTATGTAATTAGTTTGTCTCTTTTAATTTGAATGTGATTGCCAATGGGAGAATCATTGATCCCAAATACTCACGGCTGGCTCACGAAACGAACAGCTATTGTACTCATATTTTAGTATGAGAAGAAGTTCTGTTGAGGAAACCAGTGAATCCCTACTTCTTTTTACCTTTTTTCATGTGTGGATAAATTCAAGCATCATGATATTTTATGGCAAATTTCCTGATTCAAAGAAAATAAGGAACTTTACTGAGTCTTGCCAGCACTTTTTTTTTTTTTTTCTATTGTGGAGGTTGTCAAATATTTAAAAGAGCAGGAAAGAATTTCATAGTTCAGGTTGATGGAGATGTAAGATGTGGAAATAACTAGTTCTTGGGAGGGTGTTTTAACGCATTTAGGAGAATGAAGGAAATGTCCATAGATGCAAGGTTTACTCAATGTATGTGGAAGTTTTATATGCTAATAGATTTGGTTGAGTTGAAGCTTTTATGCTCAACTCAAGCTTCACAGGCAGAGTTCAACCCAAATGCTATTGTTTTATAAAAATCATTTTTGGATGACTCTTGTTTCCCGTGTTTACACAAAGAGCTTTTTCCCATTGCAACTTCGATCAGAAGTTTTCTACTGTTTCTTGCATGATGAGGCTCTTCATCACATGCCTTCGTTGTTGATTTCTTGCCATCTGTGCGCATCTTGTGCTGAGAGACGTGAATCCATAAATCACTTTTTTTTTTACACTTTCCATTTAGAAGTGATCTTTAGTTCATTCTTATGCATGAGAATGTATCTACTTCTCATCCTCTAGTAAATGTTAACGTATTCTCATTTGGTGTTTTCGTTGGGTGGGAGTTCAAGGAAATAGATATTGAGTGCAGCAATGTTCCCCATGCTTTGTTTTTTTAGGCTTGAGATAAATGGTGGATATTTGATATGGTCTAGAAGTAATATTAGGAATTAGGAATTATTTTTAGTTTCCATTTTTTTAGTTGTTATTTTCTAGGTATTTATTTGTAGGAAGTTTATTTATTTTTAGTTGGTTTTTTATTCTTATCAACTACATAAGTAGTGGTTAGTATATCTTAATTTCTATTCTATTTTTATTGTATAAGGAGCCTATATATACAAGTATTAAGGAATCAATTAAGCAAGCAATTTTAGTGAAAGAAAAGGAACCAAAGGAGCAACTAAAGTAGGAGAGTCACGAACTTTGCCTCTTATTTTACCTATTCTATCGCTTTCTCTCTCATCTTGTCTACTATTGTTCTTATTATTTTCCCTATCAACATAGGTTGAAGCATAAATTTAATTGTGTCTAGACTCGTGACTAGATCCTAAACCAAGATCCATAACAGTATGTTTTTCCTTATTATTATGACCACGTTGCCAGAGAATGACAATCAATGGTACCTTTGATGTATTATCTTCATGACCATGACAAAGGATGAGGTCCTCAATTTTAAAGCTTGGCAGTACATGTATTTTCTTTTCCATTATGATTGTAATGCTGCAATATTTGAACAATCACTGTTACTTGCTTGGGATTGAATCGCACCAATTTGGATCTCTATAAACTCCACAAGGTGGAAACTAGAAAACATTGATTAGCCAGAATAGAAGTATTATTATTCGTGCTATCTATTAATGCTGCAGATGGGGCCGATAGAATGCTTTAGGCTGTCGTCTATATAGTCCTAGAAACATCATATATGCTAGTATGCAACTTTCGCTATCAATGATAAGTTTGAGCCAATGAGCTTTACTTCCATGGGTAATAGACATATGGAAAGTGTATGTCATCCCCAAGCTTCTTCATCAACTTTAGGGGCTGCCAATATAAATCAAAACTGCAGTGATAGGAAAGGTATTACTTTTTTTTTTTTTTTTCATCATCCAAGTTGTCAAGATTATATATATATATAATATTCTAAAAGAATCTTCATCCTCTCTTTTGTTGCTTCATTTGTCTACCAACTGCAATCATATGAGCTGATTTTCTTTGGATAGTCTTATGCCACGTAAGCGAACAGGTTGTCGACGTTTAGAGCTCTCTATTGATTCCCCTGCTTTCAGAATCTGTCATGCGAGCAGCAGATGGTTTACATCCAGAAAGCCGATTTGCTGATTGAACGAAACCCGACCTTGTGCTATGAATTACATTTTTGGACTTCGTTGGGTCAGTAGTTTTTCCTTGTAAGACGATTGTTAGAAAAATATAGAGAAAAGAAAAAAGATCTTTATATGGTATTCGTAGATTTAGAAAAAGCATATGATAGGGTCCCTAGAGATGTTCTTTGGTGGGTTCTAGAAAGAAAAATAGTGCATGCTAGATACATAGACGCTATTAAGGATATGTATGATGGAGTAGTAACGAGTATAAAGACATTTGGAGGAGCTACAAAAGAATTTCTCATTACGATAGGACTACATCAAGGATCGGCTTTAAGCCCATATCTATTTACTTTAGTTATGGATGAACTAACTAGACATATTCAAGAGGATATACCATGGTGTATGTTATTTGCAGATGATATTGTCTTAGTGGATGAAACCAAAGATGGAGTAAATAGGAAATTAGAACTCTGGAGGAATACATTAGAATCTAAAGGCTTTAAGTTGAGTAGGACGAAAACTGAATACATGCACTGTGAGTTTGGAAACACTAGACATCGAGATGACGGAGTGGTAAAATTAGGGGAAGTAGAAGTTCCTAAGGTAAACCACTTTAGATACCTAGGATCAATCATACAAAACGATGGTAACATTGAAAATGATGTCACACATAGAGTTCAAGCTGGATGGAAGAAATGGCGGAGTGCAAGAGGGGTGATTTGTGATCGACATGTTCCTACTAAGTTAAAAAGAAAATTTTATAGGACCGCAATTAGGCCAGCTATGCTCTATGGAAGTGAATGTTGGGCGGTAAAGCAACAACAATTACATAAAGTGAACGTAGCAGAAATGAGGATGCTTAGGTGGATGTGTGGTAAAACTCGTAAAGATAGAATAAGAAATATAGAAATTCAAAGACAAGTAGGAGTAGCACCAATTGATACAAAGATTAGGGAAGGGCGGTTGCGATGGTTTGGTCACCTGCAAAGACGGCCTACAAATGCCCCAACTAAAAAACTTGACTCAATAGAAACTGTAGAAATTCGACGAGGTAGGGGCAGACCAAAGTTAACATGGGATGCATTAATTAAAAGGGATTTGAATGGTTTGCAAAGCTCACCATCAATTGCACTTAATCGAGCACAATGGAAAAGTTTGATCCATGTAGCCGACCCCAGTTAATTTGGGATTGAGGCTATGTTGTTGTTGTTGTTGTTGTTGGGTCAGTAGTTTGAAGGTTCAAATTTTGTATTGATTGGATGCCTCGAGTAATTTTTCTTCCTTGTCCAGTGCAACTTGAAAGGGCATGCTACAACGTGTACAGTTGTTGTATAGCTCCCTCTATATCTCATACATTAGACTAGCCATAAGTCTTGCAATTGTTTGTCATAACTCCTTTTATTTGGCTTATTGGTTCAACTCATCAAACTTGTGCACGTAGATCAAACTATTTTACTTCAAGTACGTGAACTGTTTGCTTAATTTCTCATGACTTTCAATTCCATGCACTTCTCACGAATTTAGTCTTCATCTCTTGCCACATGCCGCTCGGTGGCTATCCCAAATTCCTGAGAATCCCGACCTATTATTTCTTAGACTCCGTTACAACAATGAAGAGGAACGAATGGAAGCGATCATGGGCTGTTTCGATGCTTGTAGAAATATTATAAAGTCATTTTGTTGTCAAGTACGTGTCCACTTCCATTATGTCTGATTTTTAATTTGTTTATCAACATTGTTTTACAAAACGAACTTGTTCTTAAGTAGTAGTTTAGTACAAAAAGAACCTGTTTTCATTTATATTCAGTTTATATATATATAAGATAGAGATGAAAATTAAAATGCTTTTCTTAACTTGTTCAGTTCTCTCAAAGAAATTTACACATCTTTTAGTTTCTGCATTTATATGGGGGCTTGTGCGAATTGTTCTGATCTTATCCCTTTTTATGACACTATTTTTATTGCATAATATACACACAATTGTACCTTGTTTCTTCTTAAAAGAAGAAAACCAGATTCTTAATATTTGTGTTTCTTCCTTAATTTCTTTTTTTTTTCCACATGGTGTATAGCACCAATCGCACCGATTAATTCATACTCAGACTCTATCGGACTCCAAATAGGAGGCTGTCCTCCCAACCTTGGTTTTTGCATACATGAGACTTGAACTTAAGACTTGCTTAAGAGGAACAGAGTCCCTCCTCACTCAAGCCAACCAGTTGTTGGTTTTTCTTCCTTAATTTTTGTGCATTTATATATGCATGTTGTTGTGTCTTTTATGCATAATTAAAATCTATTGTGCATTTGTCTAATCTAATTGCCTAAACTAAACTTAGGTACTCTGCAAGGCAGTACCTCATAATTTTCTCATCTTCTCGGGTTTGAGTAATGCATGCATTGAAGCTGCTGCTCTCTTCCATATTTCTTTTTTCTAATAACGTAGTGAAAGAAGAGGATTGAATTGAACAGTGATAGCAACAGTGTTCATAACATTTTTCTTGTACATGAAGTAGTCTTAAGTTCTTTTGCTTGGGAATCTAATGAAAAAGAGCATTAATGAGGACTCATTGCAAAACTCACACATTCCCATGGATTGGTAGAGAAGAAACTTTGAAGTTTGAATGATGTGAAACTATCCAGTATTCTATTTATCAATAAACTCAGTACAGACATGCAAGGAACTTTATAGTGCAAAATTGAAAGAGTACGTGAGAGTTGCATGGACTGATTGTTGTGCACTGTAATCTTAAAAAATTACTTCCTACTTCCTTTTTTTGGACGTTTGAATAACTATTTATCATTGTAGGAATAAGTGATCACTCGCTCTGATGAATGAATATACTGATATGTGAAATTTGCATTCCCTTTTCAGAATTAAAATGGAGAAATGGACTTGGAAGTAGCTATGAAGACTAGTATCTATTACACCCATCTGCTATTCCGAAGCTGAAAGACATTGCGGTTGCCAAGTTGATCAAGATCTTTGGTTGGCAGAGTATTTCATGTCTTTTTTCTGAGATAGAAAATGCATGGAAATGTTGAAATGGTATCTGCACATATTTGAGAACATTTGGGCTTCTTTTGGAGTTAATTTCTGGTGCTTCTGAAAGTTTGTGCCAAGAAGTTGCAAGCACCATAAAATGTCGTAGACGAAGAGATTTTGGAGTTGTTATTATACAATTATGTTAGTCTAGTTCTAGACATGTTCTAATTATTATGAAACTTGATTTCTTATTTTGAACCTGTATTTCAGGACTTCTATTAATCCTACGGCTGAATTGATAGCTATACAAGTTTTGTGCACCTTACCTTTTGTGGTGCAGCTTTTGAGCAATTCAGTAAAATGTTATTCGTCTTTCATTAAATATTTTGGAATAGGCATTTGGAAGGTTCTCTTTCTTCTTTTTTCCTCCTTTTATGAGGGGAGATTTGAGCACTTAACACATCTATTCCCAACAACAATACGAGCATGAGCAAGATAATCTTCAGCTCATTCTTCAATAGCATTCTTCTCCTAACAGTTTTGGCAATTGAACGCTACCAAGACAAGACTCAAATTTGATACCTTGTTTAAGAGGAATTGAGTGTCTTACTACGCAAACTAACTAATTACTACACCCTACAATCAAGGGTGTATTTATTGTATTTTTACCATTTTTACTTTTATACAATTCAAAACATTTATGATTCTTCAATTCATTTAATGTCAAATGATATATATGTAAATTACATTCGTGGTTAAGGCTACCTTAATTGTTATGTCTTATCTTAAACGACTTATATAAATGACGGAGTAGTTAATAGTAGATTGTATTAGTGGGTGGAAAAAAAAAGGAAAAAGGCTCATGTAACCACAAAGGGCACCCACTTGGTGGTGTGTCCTTTGATTTTTTTATCAATGAGTGTGCATACGCATCTTGATGTGTATCTAAGGGACACAACAAGTGCGTGTCTTTGTATGTCATGTAGTACAAAACAAATTAAGGCGACCAAAAAAAACAATTGGTGGTCGTGCACAGCACACACTATCATCTTCTCGTGAGAAGAAAAAAAATCAGTTTAGTGGGAATGATGAACGAGAAGAAGCTGTAAAACCATTATATGTCTCATAACCTATGACTTAATTATATAGGTTACTAAAACCCTTAAGTTTTTTTGACTTTCATTGACGTTACAAATTTGATGGGAAATTGTACTTATTGTGGAAGTTGAATGGTTTTCCCTCAAGCCTATAAAAGGGCACTTGTACCATCGAACAACATGTCGAAAAGTTCTAAGGCATATGAGAGCGATAGATCTTGGTGTGGTTTTAGAAGACTAAAAACTTCCGCCGGTAATTTTCTATTTGATCTATTTCTTATGTTAAAAGAATGCTTACTTGTGGTATCAGAGCCTACTAAATCGTTAGAGTTTTCCATGACAATTGATTTCTACTTGTGTATATCTATGTTGTGCTCCTAAGATCGATGAATCTAACTTGATGCGATACTTTATATTGCTGTAGATGGATGTTTGTCCCAATTCTAAAATAACACTTTGCATTTTTTTATACATTCATCAATTTCATCTACTCATGCTATTTGATCAAATGCATTCACAATAAATTTTTGTATGTCTCGAGCTTTTCTGTTTACGCAGTGTATAAATTTTATGCCTTAAAAAAAATAAAAGAAACTAATTGCTATTGATGCTTACAACTTTGTCAATATATAATATTAATACTACCGCATCGAATAGCAAACAAACATATACAAAATATAAGAATGAATATATTTGTTACGTCTGTCGAATTGTTGCCAAATTTCATGGACAATAGCTCAACAATAGAATGAGCACTCATCTGCCACCATCATTAAGTTCGCCCTTGACGTCAATCAAGAGGTGAGTGGTGGAGATGGACTTGTTCACTAATTTTTTCTCAAGCTTAAAGAAAACAATTTATCTTTTTGAGAAACATTAAGGTCGATTTTTGGTCTCATTCTTTATATAGTTAATAAAATAATAATAATAATAATAATAATAATAATAATAATAATATCAACATAATTATGGGTTATTTATAATATATGTGAAGTTTAGAAAAAGAGAACAATGTTGTTCTTAGAACCCAATGGCCACCACCTTAGATCGTTGTCTCACTGCAAACATTGCATATTGACGTTATTCAGTCATGACGGTGTTAATGAGGTTTGAAGTGGTGGTGGGGTTTTCTTGCTAATTAACTTAAGTCTCTTCACATTACAGTTGGTAAAGAATAATAACGAATCAAATTATTTTATGGGGATTAAAGACATTTTAATACTAGCCGTTTTAATTAATGCAATACATAACTGTTAATGAGGTTTGAAGTGGTGGTGGGGTTTTCTTGTTAATTCACTCATGTTTAACAAAATGGAGGTCACTCACTTGGTCAACGACTTACAGCTAGATTTACCTCTGGCTAGACTTACAACGCGACTAGGAAAGTGCATGTAACAACCCATAAGAAAAACAGAACGAAAAGAAATAAGTGAAAATCATGCTTGCAATAAAACCAACACGCTAATATTGTGAGTGTAAATCCTAAGCTGATTCTGATATTGAATATAGAAAAGTAAGAGATACTTACAACAACTCGTTTGTGATCACTGTCTCTAAGACTTACAACAACTCGTTTATGAATTAGTAAAGAAAGTGAAAAGTGTTCTTTCAACTAAACCTTCTATAAAATTTGAGTCTGCATCTACTTCTGATTCTCAAAACTCTGCACCTACCATCAAATAATGGGCTCTGATACCCATTTGTCGCTTTTCCACAAAATGAAATATAAGATCAGCTGGATAAACAAGAAATAAGTCTAAAGGAAAATCTGGCTCTTGAAACTAAGAGAGAGGATAATGAAATATAAACGGACGATCACATATAGTATCGAGGATATCAAATATATGATCAAGGGACATACATACAGACTGGAACAACCTAGAATACAAAGAAAGCAACAGAAAATGAACACTTAGACAACAGACTTAAAGACTAGCTTAGAACTCGATACCCCTCAAACTTATGCACACGTCTATATATAAAGGTTGCAAAGCAGACGCACTTCCGTGAAAAGGAAGTCCTACATTATTGACATAGCAAAACTAATTATACATTGTAATGGAGAAATCTACTTTATATCTTTTAACTATTGTAGGATGCTTGATACTGTTGCATTTTATATCTTTTAACTGTAGCGGGATGCTGATTACTGTAGCATTTTTTGACGAATTAAGCTTGATAAGATGGAAACTTTTGACTTTTGCAGAGAACAAATAGTGACAAGATGAGATAAGGTGGCAACTTTTGACTTTTACAGAGAATAAACAGTGACATGATGAGATTCTTGATAAAAAGTAAGATCAAGATAAGATTTTGGATAAAGAGCATATTTTTTCTTGATGAAATGAGATAGACAGAGGCAGGCAATAAAGGACTGAAAGCATGGGCTTGATAAGATGATTGGCATGGGCTGGTTTGGCAGGAAAAACCTGGAAGCATGGGCTTGATAGGGTAATTGGCAAGGGCCTGACCGGATATAATGATTTTTTTTTACATTATGAAGAATTCACAATACGTAGTTAGAGGATCACGACGTAGCGTACGCCATAATTCAAAATGAATAAAATCAGCATAATGGAATGGTTCAGGATAATTCACATAAACTTTAATTTGAGGACGATTCATGAGATGCCACGCTGTGATGAGGAGACTTCCTTGTGCAGTAGTCCAACCTTCAACAAAGTGAGCATAAATTGCCAAATGTCGAGGGATGTCTGGATGAACTTGAGAGAATATTTGTGCGGGAAAAATATCAACACCATAAGGAAACATATTTTCAAGGATATGATTTAACAATGGATGCTGTATTGAAGGATGTTGTAGAGCGGTGTATAAATCCATTTATAAAGTAGCAAAATCTAAATCTTGAGTATCTGAATCTCCGTCAAAGCGAGTCCTGGAAGAAGCAGAGTATTTGTCTTCAAATTGTTTGAATCGAGCCTCCATGTTTTTCTCTAGTTGTTGAAAACCTTGTTGAAAATTGTTTTGAAGTTGCTGAATAATTGTATAGGCAAGATCAGGTGCAATGGTTGAACTGGGTTCGACTAATGTATCTTTGGATGCAGTAGGTTTGGGCACAGGTGAAGATAGGCTAATGTCTTTATATGACCTTGAAAGAGGAGGGAAATCAGTGACTTTAGTTGGTGTAGTAATAGGGGTCAAAGTTGGTTCTTGGATGGATTCAATATTAAATTTATCCCACCATTTGATTATAATTTCTTGAGATAAATAAGTATAGGTAGCATTGTGGACAGTAGTGATTTTATGAGTGTCGTATTGCCATTTGAGGATCCAAGGAATAGAATGTTTATGTAAAAATTGAAATAGGGATAGTTTTTCTGTCTCATATTTCTTAGAAACTGCTGGAGGGAAGAATCCAATATGAGGGCCGAATTTAGTCCACCATTCGGCCATAAACCAGGCAGGAAGATTGATATGCAGAGATTTTTTGAAAGTGATATACCAAGAATGACCAGAGGATGGATCTTTATAAAAGAGTATATTACGCCAGGCATCTATATAATCTTTATAGTTAACTTGCAAGGGTAGACGATTAGTAATGAGAGTCATAGATTGATATACATAAGGACTTAGGCGAATTGCATGTTGTTGCGACCATTCAGAACTTGATAAGACGTTCTGAATTTTAAATTTGGAATAGGCGATTTCTTTTGAATTGGAGTGTTTGAAATGTTCAACGATAACTGATTGGGTATTGGTAAGTAAGGCTTCATAAAATTTTATAGTAACATTGGGTCTATTAGGAATAAAATGCATAGAGGGAGGCATTATGAGTTTGGCTTGAGTGTCAATGGATTGGTCTAAAAGATCATAATCAAGAAGAGTAACTAAATGAAGAAAACTAAACTTATAAGTAGATTTATGAATATCAACTTGATTGTAAGAGTTAAATAAGGGAAAGAATTTATTGGAATTTGGTGAAGCGGCTGGAGATTTGCCTTTACCTGCCATGAGCTGTAGGAAATAAAGTTGAGGTGTAGTAAGAAATTCACGAGATAAAAAGTCAGGAAGAGAATTGTGCTCTCCTTTTATATATTTAATATCAAAATAAAAAATTCCTAATAGTGCTTGCCATCGTGCAAAAATCTGTTTGGAAACTAAATTTTTGACATCTTTAAAAAGAATTTCTTTTGCAGCTTTACAATCAACACGAATTAAAAACTTTTGATTTAAAACATCAGATTGAAATTTTTGAATGGATAAAACAATTGCTAATATTTCATTTTTGACAGTTGCATAATTTAGTTGTGCTTTATTCCAAAGTTTAGAAGTATAGCAAACTAATTGTTCTGTGCTCGAATGAGGTTTTTGTAGCAGAATTCCGCCATAACCTATATCAGATGCATCTGTTTGAATAATTTTGAAATAATAGGGATTAGCAACATGTAGGCAAGGAAGAGATTTAACTTTTGTTTTAATAAGCTGAATAACTTGGGTATGAGTGTCACTCCATTTAAATGGTGTATCCTTTTCGAGAAGAGATTGAAGAGGTTGACGATCTAGGCCAGATAATTTATAAAAATCTGAAAGATAATTTAAACAACCAAGAAATCGTTGCAATTAATTTTTATCAGCAAGACGATCAAGAAATTTATCAGCAAAATCAATGACTCTATTTACGGGAGTAATGGTTTGATTAGAAATTTCGAAACCTATAAAGGTAATAGATGTCTGAAAAAGTTTAATTTTCTTTTGTGATAAAACAAGACCATTAGCAATAATGATAGTTTGAAATTGATATAGATGTTTCCAATGTTGATCAATAGAAGATGAAAATATAAGAATATCATCAATATAAACGAGAATATAACTTTTATAGGGATTAAAAATATCATTCATAATTCTTTAAAATTTAGAAGGAGCATTTTTTAATCCGAATGACATTACATTCCATTGGTATTGTCCAAAAGGAGTATTAAAAGCAATTTATAACGATCATTAGGAGTGATTTGAATTTGCCAAAAACCATATTTTAAATCAAATTTAGAGAAAACTATGGCAGAAGTAATACGCTTAATAAGATCATATTTATTTGGTAGAGGATATCGAATTGTTTGTAGAACTTTATTTAATGGTTTATAATTGATAACTAATCTCGGTGCACTACGTTTAAGCTCAGGAGCATTTTCGACATAAAAAGCAGTACAACTCCAAGGAGATTTGGAAGAAGTGATTAATTTTTTCTGTAATAAATCTTTAATTTCTTTATCACATAAATTTAATAATCTAGAATTCATTTGTGAAGGATTGGCTTTAGTAGGAATTTGGCGTTCGTCAAATGTATTTATGTAAGGAAGAGAGACTCGATGATGTTTTCGACTCCAAAAAGCAGACAGTATTTTAGAACAACATTGTTGTTGGAGCTTATTTTGAAATATAGATAATTTTCTTTGAAAATAGAACTATTAAGAATTTGATCTGTATTTAAATAATTAATTTCTTGTTTTAAGAAATTGATTTGGTTTTGTTTATGTTCTATTTAACTAAGTAATTGATTTAAATATTTTATTTTGGGTGGTTTGTAAAAAGGAAATAATATAGAGGTATTATTTATTTTTGTAGTAATACCAAATGTTGAAACTGAAAAAGGTTGTATTTTTTTAAGAAAAGGAGTACCGAGAAGAATATCATGTTGTAAATCTTTAACAATAATAAAGGATGTAGGTATGCAAATAGAAGAATGACAAATATGAGCAGCAGAGATTTTATATTTGATAGAAGATTTATTTCCTTCAGCAGTAGAGATGCTACTATGAGTTGGTTCACAAAAACGTAATGGTACTAGACCTTCTCGTATACAATTGAGATCGGCGCCAGAATCAATAAGTGTAGGACCCTTTATTTTTAAATCCTTAATAACTAACATAATAGGAATAAACCATCTTTGATGTACATATTGAGTAAGTGTTTCAATAAAAACATTGTCATCTGACTGTTTGCTAGATGCCTCATTTTCTAACTTTAGTAGTTGTTGCTTAAGAAGCTGAATTTCGGTTTTAAGAGAATTTATTTCATATTTCAATGTTTGAATATTAGTAATAGTCGGTTGTTTTTTATTTATTTCGGCTAGCAGAGAAGCCATTGAATATTTTCTGGATCTAACTCTATTTGTTTTTTAAATTTAGATCTTTTAGAAGATCTAATATCAACATCAGGTTTATCATTACGCTGTTGAACTATTTCAGTAAAATATTTATATTTTAAAGAAGGGCCAGTTATTTGTTCTCTTATTTCAAGAATGAGTTCTTCATGAGCATTTAATACATTTATTACAGTATCAGATGAAGATGATGTATTAGACATATTGTCAGGACAATGACACGAGGACTTAGAAGAAGAAGAGTAATGTGCTTCGATATGATGCAATTTTTTAGATTTAGTCTTGGAATGAAATTTATTAGCATAATGACTAGGTTTGCCACAGGAGTAACAAATATTAGGTTTGCCACGAGATTTAGAAGGTCTAAATGTATCCTTTTTCTTTGATGTAAAAGATTTTCGTTTCTGATAATATTTTGGTAATCGTCTTGGTTTTGTTCAAGAGGGAGAATGTTTGGTTATATCTAAATCATGTGCAAAGTCATAACAAAATGTTCCTAATTCATTTGAATTATTTCGCTTTTCTTTTGCTAATTGGCATTTTAACTTCATATCATTACAGATAGCTAACCATGTTTGCTCAATTGCAAGTATCATATCACCAAAAGTAAGAGTTACATAATTAATTGATCCATGACCTCGGTCTTTAAGTAATATTTTAACCTTTTCAGCAAATGACGAAGGTAAACCAGCAATAAATTTTTCTTTCCAAAATTGAAAATCATGAATGGTAGATAAATCATAAAATTTTGAAAGAAATGTATCTTTATATCAATGAAAATCATTTAAAATCCGATATCGAAGACTTTGTAATTGGTCACGTAATTTTTCATCGCGAAGATTTAGACCTCCAACAAAATGCCAAATAATACTTGAAAGAAGTGTATTAACACCATTATGTTTCTGACGACCTTGATTATCTAGTATGGGATTGACTTAAGCATCTTTTTCTATCGAGGCGTATATTTCATTTCGTTGTTGAGCGGTTAACACAGTGTTCCACCATCCATATAATTGTCTAGTAAATCCTGAAGTAATAGCTTTAGCGATATGTATTTCAGCATGATCAGCTATTTGACGGGCTTTAGCATAAATTTACATTTGGAGGATTACTTCAGAGATGCGGGATGTAGCTAGGCCATCAATATTCCATTCATATAAATAATTTCCATCAAATTTGATACGGTGTTGTTTATGTTCTTCGATGATCAGATCAGCTGGAGAAGGGCAACTATAAAATTGTTTACGTAAGGGAGTAAATGAAGATTTATGAGTTGGCCTATAGTTAGATCGTTTAATTTGATGTATATTTATAGAGGATGTAGAACTATTACTATCCATAGTATCACTAGTATAAGATTGGGATGAAAGTTCATGTGAATGAGGAGTGGAAGGACTAGAGATATTATCATTTTTTAGAGTAGCTATAATAGGTGCTTTGTCATTTTTCTTGATTACTGAATCTAGTGTATCTAATTGCTGAGCAATACGTTCTAATAGTTCGGAAGATAATGTTGATTTATACTTAAATGGGGGAGATGTAGAAAAACGATTTGGAAATGATTGAGTTATTATAGGTTCAAGAATATGAGGAGGTATATTTATAGGTTGCAAAGTATAGGAAGTAGAAGGTGTATTAATTTTATCAATCGCAGAATTAGATTTATTTTTAATAGTAGATATATAAAAATTTGTAAAATTATTTTGTTCAATAATATGATTTAAATCATTTTTTGTTATAGGTATGTCGTCATCAAATGGAGTTTTAAAAGGAATTGCTTTAATATTATCATTAATCTTTAAGGGAGCTAATGGTGGTTGAGGTTGATTATATTTTTCAAATGGGTTCCTTCCCAAATAGTATTAATTTTGAACATAAGATTTGGGTTAGACGATGCTAAATATTCAAAGAAATGAATATTTTCTTGAACTTGATTTAAATAAGAAATATAGTTTTCACGAAGAATTGCTTGCTGAGAACGTGAACATAATTTGCAAAATGATTTTAATGGGTGTTGTAAAAATTGTTGTTTTAATTGATAGTAATCATATTGAAAAGACGGTTCTTCAATTTTAACCATATTAGTTTGATATTCACTAAAGTCATTAATACTAACATGATCATCATTAGGCTTAGAGTAAATAGGATAGGCTATATGTGCGGGATAAGCCTCAGTTTGATCTACTGTTGTAGGTGATACTAGTTTTCTAAAGCTTTTACTATGATGAGAAGAGGTGGATGGTCTTGCAGCAAAAGTTATTTCGACTTTACAATCATCATGAGGTATAATATGATCTATTTCATCAGAAGTATTTGGATTTTATTTTTCTTCAATATTTTTATCATAAATTATCCATTTCGATGGGATATTTATATCTTTCCAGTGTAACTGTGTAGGAGTAACGGATTTATTTTTGAATGTTGGTAAGAAATAATGTTGAAGTTCCCTTTTGAAGGTTGGAATATGCTACATTTGGAATGATCGTATGCATGAGTTTATAGTAGATGCGATAAACAACAGCAACATTAGAACATATACCTTTCATATTAAAACCTTTTGTGTGAATGCCTAAAGTGGTTGCTTCATGTGCAAATTGATCATGTAAAATTAATGAGAAATTGGGAAAACAATTAAAATAGATTGGACCTTTGGCGAGACTGCCTTCAATCATGCCTAATAATGAATCAGTAAATTCAACATGTCTTTTGTCACGAACATACACTAATACTGAAGTATTAAGTCCTAATGTAGTTAATGGCTTTATAGCGACTTGAATAAGTCTAATATGTAAGTATTTATGAGTTTCTTTATATCTATTAATTTTTTCAGGAGAAATTAAAAGAATTTCTTGTCCTTCGTCATCGATAGATTTTGTATCTTCTTCTAATTTAATTATATAATCTTGACGTTTTGAAAATGAACCTTTATTATAAACATATTTCTGTTTTATAACTGACATATCCCAGTTTTGAAGAGATTGTTCAATTTGAGAATAAGAAATTTCATGAATATTTTTCAAATCAATGGTAGAAGATTGTTTGATGGTAGGTGCAGAATTTTGAGAATCAGAAGTGGATGCAGACTCAAATTTTATAGAAGGGTTAGTTGAAAATGGAGGTCACTCACTTGGATGATAGACCATCCACCTCTTCTCATCATTGTAAAAGCTTTAGAAAATCAGTATCACCTACAACAGTAGATCAAACTAAGGCTAATCCCACATATATAGCCTATCCTGTTTACTCTAAACCTAATGATGATCATGTTAGTATTAATGAGTTTAGTGAATATCAAATTAACAATAAGAAGCTATTTCAAATGACTTTGTGGTATAACTACAAGAAATTGATTACGAAATATTATGTCTTAGACTCATGTTTTTCTTAAAATGAAAAACTATATATGAGGATAACATGATTCCCATTACATTATGGAAAATAAAACACAAAATATTTTATGGGTGAAGATACATGTGTATAATTTTTACATGCATTTTTTTTTGATTTTTTGATCATTATTAGAAGTTGATTTACATCAAAGGTGAATCATTTTCAAGCAATTTATGATTAATATGATTTAATACATATTGGTTATGTTAATGAAGAAAACCAAAAGGCACCTCATCTTCTTGAATTTTTGATTGATTACTAAAATATCATGGTCGGCCTAAAGGCACGCCACATTTTTAGTAATATATGAACTAATATTTTATGATAAAATAAATATAACAATTACTAAAATATTATGATTGACCCAACGGTGTATCACATTTTAGTAATGTATGTAGATTTTAAGTTAAGTTAAAAATGTGATGGATACCCAAAGGTACCATGCATTTTTAATTTTTACGTATACAATACAGTACATCGTGTTTTTACCCAAAGGAAAAACACGGTGTTATCAATCTGATGAATGATTCATATAGGCATACATGGATAATTTGACACTTTATCTCTATTTGGTGAATATTATTATTAGATAGGATTGAATTAATAGTGTCCTAGTCCATTTACTAAACTCATTGAATGACATGATACTCGTGCTCAATACACAATACTTGGTATATACCTCAACATAATGATGTAGCTGAATGACATAACTAAATAATTGATGAAAATGATTAGGGGTATGTTAACTAATTCTATATTGCCAAATCATTGTGGATGGAGACCCTACAAAATGTTTTCTTTTAACAAAAAGGTTTATTGCAAGTCAGTTCTTAAAACTTCATTTGAGTTATGAATTAGAATGAAACCTACATTAAGATATCTACACATTTGGAGTTGTCCAGCAAATTAAGATTAAAACTTATAATCCACAAGAAAGTACATTAGAATATCGAACGATTAGTTTTTTTATTCGTTACTATATATATCTAAAGGCTATAGAATTTATTATCCTAGCTATTTTATATAAAATATCGAAAACAAAAATGCTAGATTCATAAAGAATGGCGAAATTAGTGGGAGTAACATATTATATTACCTATTAATTTTAATGAAGTAGTAGTTGCTCCTAGTAGTGATTCTCATAAAGAAATCATTGAGATCTCTGCAATTAAATACACTTGTTAATGATTCCAGGGATACATAATAAAGATATCGAATAGTGAGGAGATGTGCTATTAATTCGTGATGTTTTATGGTATATTTATATGAATCTAATTATATATAGGGACACATATTTTAAGACTTAGTTTCTTATGATGAAGCCATCAAGGTGATGAATATCTAAAATGGATTGAAGTCATGAAAGACGAGTTAAAATCAATAGCTCAAAATAAAGTCTAGAATCTCGTTGAATCACCTAAGAATTTTAAACCAATTAATGAATTTTAAGACTAATCGTGATTGTAAAGGCAATATCAAACGATATAAAGCTAGACTTGTAGCTAAAGATTTTACTCAGAAAGAAAGCATTGATCATACGGAGATATTTTCTGATTATGTATCTAAGAACACTTTCAGAATCATAATAACATCGGTAAATTATTTGATTTAGAATTACGTCGAGTTAACATAAATAATGCTTTTTTAAGTAGAAGTTTAGATGAAGAAGTTTATATGAATCAATCTAAGGAAATTTATAGTAGAAGGAATTGAACACAAAGTTTGCAAACTTAAGAAGTTAATATATGGATTAAAACAAGCTTCCCGTCAATGGTATATTAAGTTAATGATACCATAACATCTTTCAGACTTAAGAAAAATGTTGTCAATCGATGCATATATCTGAAGATCAATGGGAACCAGTTCATATTTTGATATTTTGATGATGTTTTTCCTAGCAAGATTGATCTTAGTACGCTCTATGAGATCTAAGAGTTTCTCTTTCAACACTTTGAAATAAACGATATACCGGAACAAATTTCAGTTTTACTGTTGGCGTATTGGGATGTAACCAAAGTAACTCTTGCATAGTCCATTGATGAGTTGCAAAGGAGATATTACGATATTTATAATGAACAAAGATTACATGCTCACTTATAATAAGTCTGATAAATTTAAAATATTGGTTAATCAAACATAGACTTTGTTGGTTGTCTTCACATTAAAAAGTCTACTTTTTGGCATGTTTTTCTTTTCACTAATGGAGAAATCTCTTTAAGGGCTAAGCAGACAATTATAACTACTTTTACTATGACAGTTGAGTTTGTAGTTTAAAACTACAAATAAAGGATTATGGTTAAGGGACTTCATTTAAAGACTTGGTATTATTAACTGACTTTTCAAGCCACTAATGATTGAATATGATAATTTTGCAATTATTATTTTTCTCCAATAAAGTGTACGAAGATAAATTACTTTGCAGTTAAAGAAGATGTTCAAAAGAAAAGTATCTATTAAACATATTAGCACATATCTTATGGCTATAAATACCCTAACGAAAGGATTACCACCAAAGGCATTAAGAACATGTTGACATAATGGGCCTTGGCTGTTATTCCTATTAATTTTAATTTGGGATTTAATTATGACATTATAATTATGTTTATGTTTATGAAATCTCATTTACTGTGCTAATTCTATTAATGTATGTGCACACTTATGTTAATGATGATCTAAACGAATTTAGCCTTTGACACACATTATATTTTATGAATCATTTAAAATGAATTAGTAATGCCCGTGCTACATGGAAGCTACATGGAAGGGAATATGTCCTATTTTGATGTGTGACCGCTATGACTCTCATTGCTAATTTATTTTATAATGATTTAACAATGTCAAACTGTAACGGCCCTAAAATTTTATCACGTGACACGTGACATTTCAGGATTGTGACCTGGACTCGCCGTGACATGACTCACTCGTTCAACCATCAGGAGTCGACACCGAGGTATTTTATTTTTCAGTGATTTGTGTATTACCTATCTAAAATAAAAGGTACATAATTTTATTATTTTATTTTGATCGATGGTTTATGCGAGTGAGAATTTTTTCAAGAGGCGCGGGAGTGAACGAGATTAGCTTGGTGAGGCTCGAAAACCTTAAGCTAATGTACAATGGCTCAATTTTGAGTTAATGACCAAAGACTAATGTAAGAGACTAAGACTAGTTAATTATGGTTTAATTATAAAACTTAATGTAAATAATGGACTAGGATTTGTTGTAGGATATATTGAACCTTTAGTGGGCCTAAAGATAGGACAATTTAACCATTTGCAAAAAAAAGGGTTAATTGTCAAGGGATGGTGGTGCTTTAGAGGATAAAACCAATTTAAAAAAAAAAAAAAAAAAAATATGTGGAGGAGATCATTCTTAGTTGTTGATGGTTGTATATAAAAGGCATGTTGGGGGTTATATATAAAAGGCTTTGAGGGAGTGTAGGTATGCTCTCACTTCAATAACTCAAGCTTTGTGGAAAAAAGAGAGAATGAATGATGTATTGATGGTGAGAAGCCATTGAATGAAGCTAGATTTTTAAGTTTTTTAATGTGGCATCATCTAAGGTGAGCTATTACTTATTTTAGCTAGTAGTTGTATTTACATATCCTTTTATTATTTGATGTTATTGAAGAATTTGATGTTGAGATTGAGCAAGAGCCACCAAGGTGTGTCTATGTGAGCAGTTTCTAGTGAGACCTAATAACACCACCTCGGGGGTAATTTGAGCATAGACCTCTCTAAGTTACTTGCTTGATCTTATAATTTATAGGCACCTTTTTAGCTTGGATGCCATTTAAAGCGCTTAAAGACTCATTAAATTAGGGAGACTATGATTGCAATAACTACATTAAAGTCCAAGCTTGCACACATGATATCTTTGGATAATGCTAATCTACTACTCCATCCTCCATTAAATGAGATTCTTACTCGGCTAAGCTTTTAAATCTTGAACAAAAGAAAAACTTAGGTCATTGAATGGGTTTTGGCCTTATTCTCTTGAAAATGGAAATGGGCTTTGGAGGACCATTTGTACATGAAATTGAGACATCAATAATGTCGAATAACAATTTTTACTTGTTTTATATATTTCAAAATAGTAAGTGACGTAACTTAAATCCTTGGATCTAGTTATTGTTGTTTATTGATCTATGAGCTTACTTTATGGAATGATTTAGTAATGTTGAATCATAGATTGGGAAGTAGAGTATTCACAACTTTAAATGAGACCTCACTAATTAATTATTAAATTAATGAATAAGATGATTTTGATCTTGATCCATGTAATGAGTGCACGTTAATGTGTGTGAAAAACATGTGTATTGGCAAATCCATACATTTACAAAGCTTTGATGAAATTAAGCCACATAAATCTTTTGGGGGTTAGAATCATTGGCTTAAGAGTCACATGACTTAGGTGTTGCTTAGTGGTATTATCTATGTGTCCACTATATGCAAAGACAACTTACTAAGTAATAATGACATATGTAATGTCAATTGGTGATTCAGGCTAAGGTACTAATGTACCAATATTTGAGGTAAGAGACACAAGTTATAAGATTGTTTACTATAACCCCACTAAACATCAATATACAAAAAGAAATAAGCCATCGCCTAAATAAAAAATGAAAGAAATAAACAAAGTATATATGAGATGTTTTATAAAATATTCTGGCGACGACAGCATGAATAAAGAAGTCTAAGTGCATAGAATATTTACGATTTTTCATAAATCTTTGGGGGAGGTTTAAAGTTAACAAATTTTAATGTGATTTGAGTGTAAATTGAGTTATAATTTTCTAACATCCAATACCGATCTCGATGGGGCATGTGCCCTAGGTCAATCTATTAACTGTCTTTATGAATACTTTTAGTTAATAAAATAGAGGATTTCATTTGCTGTTTATTATAATTAATTTGCATGTTTACATTATAATAAGATCCATGGTATTTACATAAATATCCTAAATGTCCCTAGTCGATCATTATACTGGGAACTATAATGAATTAAGACTAGTGTGAGTCTTGATTGATGATCATATGATGATTATACGTATAGGGATACGAATCAAGATCACGAGTACTTATTAGGGAACAAAGTACTGGGACCGACCCGCTATGAGAACATCACATGGATTAAGTCATAGTTGTTTCTCATGATAGGTATATTTTTCAGTCCTCGACTTGAGATTGCCAGAGACTTCAACATTAGGAACATAGTGATTTGACACTATCAAACGTTGTCTTTAACCGGACAATTATAAAGGTTGTGATTGGTTACTATGTGAGCAATGTGATGAAGTTGAGTAATCGAGATAGAATTTGTCCCTCTCATATAAAGAGAGATATCTAGTGGATCCCTCGATGTGTTAGACTGTTAAAAGGCCTAGTCTAAGTGAATTGATATTGATCAATGTCACTTGGATGTTTTCAGTCTACCTAGAGATCGAGACTAGTACGATTGAACATGTTGGATGACAATTTCATGCCTTATGTTTGATCAAAAGGATATCGTGTGACAAAACGATGTTATATACACTATTGATTAGGTTGTATCGATTTGATATTCGTACAACTTGGGTAGTCATAATGTCTTGCTAGAGACCGCTTATGACTTGTATACCAAAATGTGTTTTGGTACACTGCCAACGTTGTATGAGCCTATTGGGTCGCACACTAAGAATGGTTTTGCGAGATTTTAAGATGGTTCGAAAAAAATGAATTTTATATGATAAAATTCATGACGGAAACGTCCTTGTGGTGTATTACACTTATACTTCTTTAAGTAGGGGTATATGTGTAATTTACTTAACAGTCTATATACAAGGGTTGTATAAGTAGACGATTTAAGTTACAATACGCGTACGAAAGAAAAAAAGGCCGAAACTCTATTTTTATTTTAGAAACGACTTAGGGTTTTTGGTATGCTCTGGATCGTTTTGGAGAGAAACGAAAAGGTTTGGTATTCTCTCGAAGCTAGCACTTCAAATCTCGGCCGCCGTTTGCGTGTGGACTGCTGATGGAGGGCGTTCGTCGTTGGCAGCGCCTTAGAAATCGATTAACCTTCAGAAAGGTATATTGCGACTGAGGTGTGATAAAGTTTTTCATGGTTTAAATGTTTTTAATGGAATTAGATTTGGATCCTGTTGGTGTTTTTGTCAAAACCGTTTTGTAATCTCCGCTGCGTATGAACCCCAAAACCCAACAGTGGTATCAGAGCCTTCGAGTTTGATTCCATTAAACTCATTGCATGTTTTCTTCTGATATATACATGATATATGATTGAAAACATGTTAATAGTTGATGTATATGTGATATACATAAGTTTTCTGTGAGATTTATTATCATGTTTTGTGTATATGATACATATATTCGTGATTTAATTGAAATTAGTTTCGTACATGCTAGTAACCATGTTAGGTTAATTTGAATAATTTTAATGAATTGAGTTTCGTGTTCTATGATCCATGACACCATTAGGTTCGATTGGGATAGTAGTTCATGATTCAATTACATGTTTGTGATTATTTGGATGAAGACCGAAATTGCAAATAATTAATTTTCAAAATTATTTATTTATCTTGTTATATCTATTTTGTTATGAAATTTCTATTTGATAAAGATAGATAACAAATTAGAATAGGAGATAAATATCAAGAATCTTGTTATTGGTGATATACTAGGATTCAAATATCTTAAATCCAAAATAAATAATTAATTTTTGAAATTATTTATTTATCTTGTTATATCTATTTTGTTATGAAGTTTCTATTTGATAAAGATAGATAACAAATTAGATTATGAGATATAAGCAAAATCGGTTTCGTTATCCCTATTGGATATGAGATAAATATGGAGAAGTTTGTTATTGGAGATATGCTAGGATTCAAATATCTAAAGTCCTAATTGGATTAGGATAAGATGATTAGTTGGATGTGGGCCCGGGTTAATTAAAAATGTTTTAATTGACTTAATTTTGGATAAATTAAGGGGTAAATTTAGTATAGTAAAATCAGCGGAACCACCGCCTGCTGACCGGCCAGCGGGACCGCCGTCTAACTAATCCTAGCGCACATATATTCTTTTGTTAGTGAACAGTATAAAAATCTCCAAATTGTTTAGTGATTTAAGAAATCAATAAAATATATGATATTTCATTGTTTACATAAAATCACTAAAACCGAATAAAATATCTCTATTAAATTTTAAGTCTCACGCCATCCATTTTAAACACTTGTCAAGGCCTCAATCACACTAATACAGTTTCAGCCATAGCTGGGTGTATTGTGTTATCTTGGTGAGATAAGTTGGGTAAGAGTTACCTAAATGTATAAAATGGTCCGACTTAATAAAGCCATCAAAATAGTTTTGAGCTTTAGGCAAATGATGAGATAAAAACATGCTAAGACATAAGATGTACCATATCTCATAAAAGGATCTAAAAATTACATAAGATGTAATTGGTAATTGTTACCTACCTAAATAATCTAGTTCTGTGTTTCATGCCATAGCTGTCATAGAATTAGGTTAAATATGGATTTTAGTCCCCTAAATAAACAATGTGTTTTAGGAAGGTTGTTAATTTAGTGGGAGTCTATTCCTCTATGTTAAAATAAACTTTGCATAATCTTTATTATAAATCAATGGCCTCTTCAAGTAACAATAATCCTCTGTCACTGCGATCCATCCTTGAGAAGGATAAGCTATCCGGGACTAACTTTCTTGACTGGTTCAGAAACTTGAGAATCGTTCTCAAGTATGAACGCAAGTTGTATGTCCTGGATGCTCTAATCCCTGAGGACCCACCAGTCAATTCTACGAAAGCTGTGAAGGATGCGCATAATAAGCATATCAACGATTCTACTGATGTTGCATGTATTATGCCGGCAACTATGGTTCCCGAACTTCGAAGGACATGGAACTAATGGAAGCCTACGACATGGCTATAACGCAGCTCAAGGAAATGTTCCAACAAGAAGCTAGGCAAGAAAGGTTCGAGACAGTCAAAAACCTAAATTCTTGCAAGATGACTGAGGGTGCGTCAGTTAGTCCTCATGTTCTGAAGATGAAGGGCTATGTTGACCAACTTGATAGACTCGAATTTCCCATAAGCCAAGAGTTGGCTACGGATTTGATCCTAAATTCATTACCAGAAAGTTACTCACAATTTGTGATGAACTACAATATGAATAATATGGAGAAACCAATTTCATAGTTGCATTTGATGCTCAAAACTGCTGAACAAAATATCAAGAAACCCTATAGTAATGTGTCGATGGTCCAAAAGGGTATGAAGAAGAAAGGTAAATGCAAGGCTAAAGTTGTCATTTCTGTCATGCACCTAGACATTGGTTCAGAAATTGCAAACTCTATCTGGAAGATCTAAAGAAGAAAAAGGGTAGTGCGACTACCACTACATGTATTTATGTTATTGAAATTAATTTATCTACTAGTGATTCCTGGGTATTAGATACCGGATGTGGATCTCATATTTGTATAAATGTGCAGGGACTCACCAGAAGTAGAAAGTTGAAGAAAGGAGAAGTCATCCTCCGCGTAAGGAATGGAGCAAGAGTTGATGTCCTGGCTGTTGGATCATATGACTTAGTCTTACCTAGTGGACTTATCTTAACTTTAAATAATTGTTATTTCGTGCCTGCCTTGAGCAGAAACATCATTTCTGTTTCATGCTTGGATACGGATGGTTTTGATTTTATTATTGCGAATAATAAATGTTCCATTTCTCGTAAAGGAATATTTTATGCAAATGCTGATTTGTGTGATGGTCTTTATATTCTAAGCATGAAAAGGTTCACTGATACTCCAGTCTTTAACATAAATATAAAGAGATTTAAGTCAAATGATTCGAATCAAACCTATCTTTGGCATTGTCGTCTCGGACACATAAATGAGAAACGCATAAAGAAGCTCCATAAAAATGGACTTCTAGATTCATTTGATTTAGAAACATATGAAACGTGCGTATCTTGTTTATGAGGCAAGATGACTAAAAGTCCCTTTACTGGACACAGTGAAAGGGCAAGTGATTTATTGGGTCTAATACATACTGATGTATGCGGTCCTATAAACACAATGGCTAGAGGAGGTTATCGCATTTCATTACATTTACCGATGATTTCAAGAGATATGGTTATGTATATCTAATGAAACATAAAGTTGAATCATTTGAGATGTTTCGAACGTTTCAAAATGAAGTGCGTAATCAACTTGGTAAAACTATCAAAACACTTCGGTCAGATCGAGGTGGTGAATATTTGAGCCAAAAATTTGATGATCATCTTAGAAATTGTGGGATTGTCTCTCAATTGACTCTACCAGCAACTCCACAGTGGAATGGAGTTTCTGAAAAGAGAAATCGAACCTTATTAGATATGGTTCAATCTATGATGAGTCATGCAGATCTTCCATTATCCTTTTGTGGTTATGCATTACAAACTGTAGCTTTCACTCAAAATCGAGTTCCTTCTAAAGCGGTTGATAAAACACCATATGAGATATGGTAAGGGAAGAGACCTAGTTTGTCTTTCCTTAAGATTTGGGGTTGTGAGGCTTACTAAAACGACAAGTCTCAGAAAAACAAGCACCTAAATCTGACAAGTGTTTATTTGTGGGGTATCCTAAGGAAACAAAAGGATATTACTTTTATAATCCCGCTGAGAACAAAGTGTTTGTTGCTTGGTATGGTGCCTTTATGGAAAGACAATTTATTTCAAAAGACACTAGTGGGAGAGAAATAAATCTTGAAGAAGTTCAAGAATCACTGATGAATCTGAATCGCCACTCGGAAGTTCAACAACGTTCTGAACCAGTTGAACCTCCGCAAGTGACACAAGGCCCACGTAAATCTGGTAGGGTAAGACATGAGCCAGAGAGATTTGGATTTCTCATTACCGATAGTCGTTATGTGTTGCGTATGGATCAAAATGAGCCCACCACTTATCAGGAGGCTATGTCTGGACCAGACTCAGATAAATGGCTAAGTGCCATGAACTCGAGATGCAATCCATGTATGATAACCAAGTTTGGAACTTGGTTGATTTACTGAAGGTGGTAAGACCATTGGATGTAAATGGGTTTTCAAGAAGAAAACCGACATGGATGGCAATGTGCATACTTTTAAAGCAAGACTTGTAGCAAAAGGTTTCAGCAGACTCAAGGTGTTGATTATGATGAAACTTTTTCGCGAGAGCCATGCTTAAATCCGTAAGAATTATAATTTCCATTGCTGCATATTATGACTATGAGATATGGCAAATGGATGTAAAAACAACATTTCTTAACTAAAGTCGCTTGAGGACGTGTATATGACACAACCTCGGGTTTCGTACATCCTGAGAATTCTAGGAAGGTATGCAAGCTTCAAAGATCCATTTATGGATTAAAGCAAGCTTCTCGGAGTTGGAATCTTCGTTTTGATGAAGCAATCAAGGATTTTGGTTTTATTAAGAAAGAAGATGAGCCTTGTGTATACAAGAAGGTCATTGGGAGTGTAGTTATTTTTCTGGTACTGTATGTTGATGATATATTACTCATTGGAAATGACATCCCAATATTGCAGAGTGTCAAGTCTTGGTTTGGGAAGTGTTTCTCAATGAAAGACTTAGGAGATGCAGCCTATGTCATAGGGATAAGGATCTATAGGGATAGATCTAAGGGGCTAATCGGTCTAAGTCAGAGTGCTTACATAGACAAAGTATTGAATAGGTTCAGTTTGCAAGACTCTAAAAGTGGATTGTTGCCAATGTCTCATGGCATAAGTCTCAGCAAGAATCAATGTCCTAGGACAAATGATGAGCGAGATCGTATGAATAAGATTCCATATGCATCTGCTATTGGATCTATCATGTATGCCATGCTATGCACTCGACCTGATGTATCATATGCTTTGAGCACTACAAGCGAGATATCGCCGATCCTGGTGAGAGTCACTGGATAGTAGTAAATAACATCCTTAAGTACTTAAGAAGGACTAAGGAAGTGTTCTTGGTCTATGGAGGTTTTGAAAATGATCTAGTTGTAAATGGTTACACAGATGCAAGTTTTCAAACTGATATAGATGATTTTAGATCGCAATCTGGATATGTGTTTACTTTGAATGGGGGTGCGAAGAAGTGGAAAAGCTCGAAGCAAAAGATCGTAGCGATTCTCTACAATAGAAGCTGAGTATATTGCAGTGTCCGACGCAACGAAGGAGGCGGTTTGCATCAAAAAGTTCATTTCTGAACTAGGTGTGGTTCCAAGTATTGCTAACTCTGTTTGTTTGTATTGTGACTATAACGGGGCAATACACAGGCCAAGGAACCTAGATCACACTACAGATCCAAACATATACTCAGGCGTTTTCATCTCATCAGAGAAATTATTGAGATGGGAGATGTAAAGATTTGCAGAGTACCTACTGAAGACAACGTTGCGGATCCATTGACAAAAGCTCTTCCACAAGCAAAACATGATGGTCATGTTGATCATTAGGCATTAAATGCATGTATGATTGGCCCTAGTGCAAGTGGGAGATGATGGGGCATGTGCTTTAGGTCAATCCATCGACTGTCTTTATGAATACTTTTAGTTAATAAAATAGAGGATTTCATTTGTTGTTTATTATAATTAATTTGCATGTTTACATTATAATAAGATCCATGGGTATTTACATAAATATCATAAATGTCCTTAGTCGATCATTATACTAGGAACTATAATGAATTAAGACTAGTGTGAGTCTTGATTGATGATCATATGATGATTATACGTATAGGGATACGAATCAAGATCATAAGTACTTGTTAGGGAACAAAGCGCTGGACCGACCCGCTATGAGAACATCACATGGATTAAGTCATAGTTGTTTCTCATGATAGGTATATTTTTTAGTCCTCTGACTTGAGATTGCCAGAGACTTCAACATTAGGAACATAGTGATTTGACAATATCGAACGTTGTCTTTAACCGGACGATTATAAAGGTTGTGATTGGTTACTATGTGAGCAATGTGATGAAGTTGAGTAATCGAGATAGAATTTGTCCCTCTCATATAAAGAGAGATATCTAGTGGATCCCTCGATGTGTTAGACTGTTAAAAGGCCTAGTCTAAGTGAATTGATATTGATCAATGTCACTTGGATGTTTTCAGTCTACCTAGAGATCGATACTAGTACGATTGAACATGTTGGATGACAATTCCATGCCTTATGTTTGATCAAAAGGATATCGTGTGACAAAATTATGTTATATACACTATCGATTTGATATTCGTACAACTTGGGTAGTCATAATGTCTTGCTAGAGACTGCTTATGACTTGTATACCAAAATGTGTTTTGGTACACTGCCAACGTTGTATGAGCCTATTGAGTCGCACACTAAGAATGGTTTTACGAGATTTTAAGATGGTTCAGAAAAATGAATTTTATATGATAAAATTCATGACGGAAATGTCCTTGTGGTGTATTACACTTATACTTCTTTAAGTAGGGGTATATGTGTAATTTACTTAACCGTCTATATACAAGGGTTGTATAAGTAGACGCTTTAAGTTACAATACACGTACGAAAGAAAAAAAGGCCGAAACTCTATTTTCGTTTTAGAAACGACTTAGGGTTTTTGGTATGCTCTGGATGGTTTCGAGAGAAACAAAAAAGTTTGGTATTCTCTCGAAGCTAGCACTTCAAATCTCGGCCGCCATTCGTGTATGGACTGCTGATAGAGGGCGTTCGTCGTTGGCAGCGCCTTAGAGATCGATCAACCTTCAGAAAGGTATATTGCGACTGATGTATGATTAAGTTTTTCATGGTTTAAACGTTTTTAATGGAATTAGATTCGGATCCTGTTGGGTTTTTTGTCAAAACTATTTTGTAATCTCCGCTGCGTATGAACCCCAAAACCCAACAGATCTAATTAACACTAAGGACTTAGAGTGATATTGTTGGGTGTTTGGTATCGGTGGTTCTTTGGGAGACATGTCAAAGTCGTGAGAGCGTATTTTTTGTGATATCGAGGTAATAAAACCAGCAGGGAAATGCACAGTGGTTCATTTGTTCTTATATTTTATTTCTATTATATTGTGTCCATTTCTTGGAATTTCCACCCATCTATGAGTGTCCGAGGGCCAAGTGAGTCATGAGAGCGTCTCTGATTGAAGTGGTTACCGGCTTGCAACCGGGGCCATGACTTCGAGTCATTGCAGTATTTGGTCAGAATGAGATGTGTTTTATATGGGGCATCTTTGATATCCCTCATTCGCGATGGTCTAGGACTGCAGGCGATGCCGCATCTTATAACCCGAGTCTGCTTGGCGTTGCTACGACTTTTTGACCCTGACCATGTGGCACCCGCACTCGTTGGTCTTGGACTACTTGGGACCTCTCTATTGTTTCTTTTGACATTCATTTTTCATTGTATTTTCATTTTTGCAGTCTTATTATCATGCATTCCATATAGCTTTCTTTCTATCTGCATGGCTTTTAGACTACTTTATTTATTTTGAATTATTGTTTAGATCCTACTAGCTTTTACTCGTTGGACTTGACATTTTTGTGTTTGACCAAGAGTAGATCCGCAACTGAGCAAGGGCAAGATGCCGATACTTGGCGATTTACTCTGAGGATATCAGAGTGGCCCTCCTCTACACACCTTTGTAGGTTTTTGACTTTTTTGTATTACTTATACATGTTGTTATTACACTTGGGATACTTTTTAGGTTGAGAGATACACATGACTTATATATCATTTTTGCTTTGTTATAACACTTGACACAAGATATACATGAATATACATGTTTACAGGGTTTCACATTTAAGATGTCAGACTCTTTTACTTTATTATGAGTTATTTAACGTATTAATTACTTCTGATAATTTGTCAAACTTGAAAAATAAAAATAACTCGATTTAAAAATTATGAATTTATTTATATGGATGGATCATAAGGCTGATTAGGCCTGCGTTGACCTCGCGAGACTGGTTCGGGGGTCCACGTGGGCTTAGGTCGGGCAGGACCCAGTTTGTGGGAAAACAGGGGCCGTCACAATTGGTATCAGAGACTAAGTTTTTATGTCCAACGTTTGATTAACCCAAAACTAATATATGACACAAATTAAAAATAGAGTTAGGACACGGTTGGAACTTAGAGTGAAACCCTATGATCCTGACTTAAAATCTTAGTTGGGAAGTGATGAGAGTTAGGAAAGATTAAAACGTAAATCCTATATATGATAATTGTTATATTGTATTATACTATACTTGTAACTATATGCTAATTAGAGACTCGCTTGCTTTTGCAGATCACGGTGGCAGATCAGCCAGGGTCGAGTGATGATAATGGGGCTGCAGGCCCTCGATTTGCAAGTATATAGGAAGTGCAGTCATTGACCTAGAGGGTCACATTCCAGAATCAGTGACTGGATGAGATCCTGAGGATACTCAGGGCATAAATCGCAGCTACACCATCAATTTCTTTGTTGATAGTGCCCAGTATTCAGGAGGGGAGTGCACCTACCGTACAAGCCATTCCAGCGGCTCCCATCATACCTTCAGGACCCATAATAGCTGAGATAATGCTCGTAAGACAAAGATAGTATTACGTACACCCCTACTCTGGTAGAGACTACGCCGACTACGCCTAGAGGTCGATGCATGGTGGCGCAGTATGGTGGCTACCCAGGGTAAGCCTAAGGATTGGGTAGAATACAAGAGGCGGTTTAATCAGAAGTATTTTTCGCCTTCGGTCCTGAAGCTGAAAAGTGCCAACTTTTTGAGCATCCGACAGTACACTTGGGAGTCGGTGATGCAGCATATGGGCATGTATTTACTGTTATTGGAATATGTTGGAGGCATAGCTAACACGGACGCCGACCAGGCGCACTATTTTATGGAGGCTCTGTTGAGGGACATCGGAGGTACCGTGGTGACTACTGAGCCAAAGAGTTTACAACCGGCATATGAGAGGAGCCTAGCGAGAGAGGCACACCTGAGCAAATACCCTGATGAGATCATCTCAGCACAAGCACCAGCACAGTCAGATGATAGGTCAAGTGGTGACAAGAAGAGGAAGAGACACCGACCGTTTAGGCCAAGAGATGTCAGGGAACAGAGTACAGGATCTGTGGCACCACCATCCCATCCGGCGCGTATCGCACCAACACGTCTGCTTCGGCACGGAGTTATAGCAGTACACCACAGTAGCCAGCATGGTTAGGGTCACCACAGCGGTATTAGCAGACTGAGGGTAGAGGCAAAGACGGTTTGTCAAGGGCAGAGGCACGAAAATGGTCAAGGACAGAGATATGACCAGGGACAGGGGCAGAGGTCCGGTCAGTAGCAGTGACAACGATAGCAGATTCTACCAGTTTTGGGACCACACCGAGCATGTTTTGAGTGTAGACAGACATGACACTTCGTCAGTACATGTCCACGACTAGGCAAGGCTCAGCCACAACAACGCAGAGAGCAAGTTCATGTCATCGTTGCACCAGATCCAGCTGCCATCGGTAACCTTATCAAGGGTATGATTTATATTTGCAGTCGATTTATGCATACTATGATTGATTCATGTTCTACTGTATCTTTTATTTCAGGTCGTATGGTTAATGAGTTAGGATTGAAACCTATTAGGCTAAAGCGACCCTTAATCCTCAGCACGGTTGCTGGGGACAAGATATACCCGAACCTATTATGTGATGATTTCTAAGTTGAGATAGAGAGCCAGGAGATGCCCGCAAACTTGAGGGTATTAGAGTTCCTAGAGTTTGATGCCTTTTTAGGCATGGATTGGTTAACCGCGTACCATGTACAGCTTTAGTGTTTCAGCAAGGTGGTTATGTTTCAGCTTCCGAATCGAGCGGAGTTTAGTTTTCAAGGTACTTCAATCACGTTACCGATCGCCCGAGCCAGAGTGGCTACGAGTTCAGATCTCGAGACTTTTGCTAGTATTTGGGGTATGACCGAGATAGTCGAGACGAGGATGGAGAAAGTGCCAATTGTATGCTAGTTTTTGGATGTTTTCCTGCAGAGCTACCAGGATTACCGCCACCCAGAGAGATTGACTTCATCATAGATTTGGTCCCGGGAACCAAACCCATATCGACTCCACCGTATAGGATGGATCCTAAGGAGCTAGAATAGTTAAGGACCTAGCTAGATAAGTTGTTAGAGTTGGGGTTTATACGTTCGAGCATGTCAGTTACTATTTGTTAAGAAGAAAGACGGCGGTTTGAGACTTTGCATTGACTATCGACAGCTCAACAATGTCATAGTGAAGAACAAGTATCCACCCCCACGTATTGATGACTTGCTCGATCAGCTAACAGGGGCACAATGGTTCTCAAAAACTAATTAGAGATTGGGATACCACCAATTGAGGATTTGATATGAGGATGGGGAGAAGACTGCTTTTTGTATGAGATATGGGCATTACCAATTTACTGTCATACCTTTTAGGTCGACGAATGCCTCGACGAAGTTCATGGATCTTATGCACCGAGTATTAAGAGAGTATTTGGATAGATTCGTGATAGTGTTCATCGATGACATTCTCATCTACTTCAGGACTCGTGAGGATCACGAGGAACACCTCCGGATAGTCCTATAGACTTTAAGGGAGCAGAGATTGTATGCTAAGCTCGGTAAGTGCGAGTTTTGGCTCAGTGAGGTCGAGTTTGTTAGGCATATTTTCAGAGCCAGCAGAGTGTCAGTGGACCCCGCGAAGATTAGAGCAACAATCGATTGGCCTACACCAACGTTAGTGATAGACATTCGTAGTTTTCTAGGATTGGCGGGCTACTATAGAAGATTTGTTCATGATTTTTCTAAGATCGCTGCACCGATGACAGTTAACGAAGAAAGAAGTCAAATTTTAGTGGAATGACAGTTGTAAGCAGGCTTTTCAAACTCTGAAGGAATGATTAACTACCACACCAATATTGGTATTACCAGAGTCAGGAAATGGTTTTTAGGTGAATACCGATGCTTCTAAAATTGATTTGGGCTGTGTTTTTATGCAGGACGATAGAGTGATAGCTTACGCGTCCCGACAATTGAAGATTCATGAAAATAATGTTGGGGCATGTGCCCTAGGTCAATCCATTAACTGTCTTTATGAATACTTTTAGTTAATAAATAGAGGATTTCATTTTTTATTTATTATAATTAATTTACATGTTTACATTATAATAAGATCAATAGGTATTTGCAGAAATATCTTAAATGTCCCAAGTCGATCATTATACTAGGAACTATAATGAATTAAGACTAGTGTGAGTCTTGATTGATGATCATATGATGATTATACTATAGGGATACGAATCAAGATCACGAGTACTCGTTAGGGAACAAAGTACTGGAATGACCCACTATGAGAACATCACATGGATTAAGTCATAGTTGTTTCTCATGATAGGTATATTTTTCAGTCCTCTGAATTGAGATTACCAAAGACTTCAACATTAGGAATACAGTGATTTGACACAATCAAACGTTGTCTTTAACCGGACAATTATAAAGGTTGTAATTGGTAATTATGTGAGCAACGTGATGAAGTTGTGTAATAGAGATAGAATTTGTCCCTCTCATAAAAAGAGAGATATCCAGTGGATCCCTCGATGTGTTAGACTGTTAAAAGGCCTAGTCTAAGTGAATTGTATTGATCGATGTCACTTGGATGTTTTCCGTCTACCTAGAGATCGAGATTAGTACGATTGAACATGTTGGATGACAATTTCATGTCTTATGTTTGATCAAAAGGATATCGTGTGACAAAAGGATATTATATACGCTATTGATTAGGTTGTATCGATTTGATATTCGTATAACTTGGGTAGTCATAATGTCTTGCTAGAGGCCGCTTATGACTTGTATACCAAAATATGTTTTGGTACACTACCAACGTGGTATGAGCCTATTGGGTCGCACACTAAGAATAGTTTTGCGAGATTTTAAGATGGTTCAGAAAAATGAATTTTATATGACAAAATTCATGACAGAAACGTCCTTGTGGTGTATTAAACTTATACTTCTTTAAGTAGGGGTATATGTGTAATTTACTTAACCGTATATATACAAGGGTTGTATAAATAGACGTTTTAAGTTAGAACACACGTACGAAAGATTAAGGGCCGAAACTGTATTTTCGTTTAGAAAATGACTTAGGGTTTTCTGGTACGCTCTGGATCATTTTGGAAAGAAATAAAAAGGTTTGGTATTCTCTTGAAGCTAGCACTTCGAGTCTCGGTCGCCGTTTATGTGTAGACTGCTAGTAGAGGGAGTTCGTCATTGGCAGGGCCTTAGAGATCGATCAACCTTCAGAAAGGTATTTTGCAACCGAGGTATGATTAAGTTTTCTTGGTTTAAACATTTTTAATGGAATTAGATTCGGATCATGTTGGGGTTTTTGTCAAAATTGTTTTGTAATCTCTGCTGCTTATGAACCCCGAAACCCAACAAATAATTATCCTACTCACGATTTGGACTTAGCAACAGTGGTTTTTGCATTAAAGATTTGGTGTCATTACCATTACGGAGAGATATTCACATTTGTTTACTGACCATAAGAGTTTGAAGTACCTCTTCACTCAAAAGGAGTTGAATTTGAGACAAAGGCGTTGGCTAGAGTTTTTCAAGGATTATGATTTCTCTTTAGAGTATTACCCAGGGAAGGCCAAAATCGTAGGAGCCGTATTGAGCCAGAGAGGAGCAGACCCAGAGATGGTGACTTGCCACATGACATACGAACATGGGTTACTCGAGGCAGTCGAGTTAATAAATTTAGTCGATATACCGACCACTACCAGAGTGTTGATTTATATGTAGATGAGGACTCAGACAGTGTCTATACAGAGTGTATTTGAGGGCCAAATAGATGAGCAGTACCATAAGTTTAATGAGTCAGCTTAGAGTCCTGATCACCCAGAGTGGTGTTAGTTGATAGACTCGTGCTTGAGATTTAGAGGGAGACTATGGGTTTTATCAGTGACTGAGATTTGCGACGAGATACTTTAGGAGGCTCACCGCTCACGTTTTATGGTTCATCTGGATCGGACCAAGATATATGCGGATATGAGTCGTCTATTCTGGTGGCCGGGGATGAATACTGATGTTAGTGATTATGTTCGAGCATATGAGATATGCCAACGACTTAAGGCTAAACATCGGAGACTCGGAGGATTATTAAAGCCACTTCCCATTCTTCAGTGGAAGTGGGAGCATATTGTCATGGATTTTGTCAGTGGATTACCTCAATCTCAGCACGGCCATGATAGCATCTGTGTGATTGTGGATAGATTGACTAAGTCCGTGCACTTCTTACCAATATCGATAGCACATAGGGTGGATAAGTTAGCTGCTTTGTATGAGCAGGTGATTGACAGGTTACACGAAGTTCCATTATTCATCGTGTCAGATAAAGGATTACAGTTCACATCCCAAATTTGGTAGAGCATGCATGCATTATTTTGCACTAGATTAGATTTAAGTATGGCTTATCACCTACTGACTGATGGGCAGTCGGAGTGGTGAATTCAGGTGTTAAAGGATATGCTTCATATGTGTCTGCTGGAGTATGGTGGTTCTAGGGAGGAGTATCTTCATCTGTGCAAGTTTTCATATAATAACAGTTATCAGGCCAGTACTGGGATGACGTTGTTTGAAGCACTTTACAGTAGGCCATGCAGATCTCCATCGTGTTGGGCAGAGCCCGAGGATGTGGCAGTTATTAGGCCAGGGATTGTAGTGGATCACATAAAGACCATATGACATATCAGATTACGTCTCAAGGATGTGCAGGAGAAACAAAAGAAATATTACGACAAGTACAAAGGAAAGTTAGAGTATTATGAGGGAAACTAAGTGTACTTGAAAGTCTCGTCTTTGAGGGGTCACAAGAGAATTAGTGTAAAGGCCCATTTTTCAAATAGACTGCCATGGGGGCCAATGGGAGCCCATAACCTGGCCTACCACCGCCAGTTGTGTCCCACATGCTATCTCTTCCACCATTTAATCATATACACAACAATTTACTGTCTAAATTGTTCCTAAACTCGAGTCATCTATTAAGATCATTTTTTAAACCATAATAAATCACATCGGAAGTCTTTTATCATGACAATCAAAATATAAAACATTATAGCCATGCATTTAACTCTGATACATAGTGTGGAGAACCCATTTATCATCATAGACCAAAACTACACCTCAATGTATCAAAATATCAAAAATATAGAGTCATGAAGTATCTCACAATCCCAAATCCCCAAAATAAAAACAAAGTATATATAATACAAACGTACGAGTCTAGCTCAATATCTCTGTATCATAGGTATTCCTGTAACTTTCCCTTGCCACGACTTGTACCAGGATTTACACTCAAGCCATCATAAAAAGGCGGACGACGAGTTCAAAGTGAGTATTCCCAAAGAAATTAAGTGAGCAATACGGAAAGTAAATACTGAAATTTAAACAAAACTATTAAATAAATATGTGAAAATAAATACACGCAAATGTTCTCATCGTATGCATACGTAATAATGCAATTCAAAGTGTAATCCCAGAGCCTAGTGTGACGACCCCGTATCCTGATGTCTCCACGTGGGGAGGCGCTGGCCCAGCGGTCCCGTCTGAACCTTGACCCACTGGGTCCCACGCGCCACTGATGCCCTTTGCTACATCACGACTCCTCGATATGCGTGTTAACTCCTTTCGTTATTCATTTTGATTTAACAGTTGAATCATTAAAACAACTGCGGAAGTCTTAAAACTTAAGGCAAGTAAAACAATTAAATTCATTGTCATATAAAACATCATTTATAAGAGCAACTCCTATTGTGGAAAACCCGGGGAAAGTACTTTGTATATATGCGACAATATTAAACAGTAATATATACAAGTACAGTGTCTATTTAGTCACCTATTTCCCAAAAGTAAAGCAAAATATCAAAATCGCACGTATTAGTAGGTCCTTGACCACGGATAAAGTCGTCCAAAATCTCCTTGCCCCTACTAGCAGGGTCTGCACTCGACCATCACAAAAAGCCAGATGGAGAGTACAGTTAGTAAGATTCCAACAAAGTACACCGAGCGTTTATATGAGCAAAAACAGATATCAATAACCATGTCAATTAATCAAGTGGAAACTAAACAGGCAACTGTGCTAAGATCATCACATGAATAAATAACACGAGAGAAACAAACCGTGTACTCCTCCCGGTCACATTAAACTGTACGTTGAACCACCCAGGATCCTTTCGGTGGGTGCCCCACTTCCTTTCACCCGGTTTCCATACCCCCAGGATCCTTTCAATGGAAGCCCCCACTTCCTTTCACCTGTTTTTCCCCCATACAGCCTAGTGTGCCATAAGTACACAACGAATAGCAAAGTCTCGGCCCCCAACCCAAATGTGTCACGGAAATCAATAACAACGAATAGGAAAAATAGCATCCAATAACCACGAATATGAAATCAATGATAGAAAAGTAAACCCTCAGTGACTTTTAGATGGAATCTTACGTACCTCAAAAACACACTCGCTCGCATCTCGATATGCGCACCCGACACCTGACTAAAGCATCATAAGTCCCTGGTGCCCATTCGTACATTTAGCTACTAAATCATGCAAATCGCAATTTAAAATTAGGTGAAATACACCTCACCTCAATCGCGTAGTCGACATTCGTTGATTCACGCCTCCAATCGGTCCGACAACGCCATCGCGTCGTTCACCGCGCCAGCTGCTGCTTCTTGAGCCGATTTCTCGCTGCCAAGCGCGCGACGCGCGCCGTCGTCACTTGCGTTCTTCTGCCGCCGTTGCCGTCGCGCCACCGCCGGCCGATCGCGCGGCGCCGCTTCCGCTGCTCTGCCGCTTTCTCCTCTCCTGCGCCGCCGCCATCGCTTCCTCGCGCGCGCCGCCCTCATCTCCACCGAAAGCGGCGCGCGCGCGTGCTTTGGTCCGCCTCTCGCTCGCCACATCGCTGGATCCCGTCGCTGCCGGCTCCGTGCTGCCGCCATTGCCGCGCCGCCGGCCCCCATCTCGCCATTCGCCGTCTCCGCGAGCCGCTATCGCCTTGCTGCTGCTGGCCGTCCGTCGTCGCCGCGCAGCTCCCCGCCACCACCACTTCATTCGCGACCCTGCGGCTGCGCGCTTCGCCACGCCACCGCTGCTGGCCCATCACCGCGTCTATTGTCCGCCACCGTCGCCGCGTTGGCCTTCGTCGTCGCGAGTGCTCGTCGTCGTCGCTCCCTTTCTTCCCGATCTCTCACTCTCTCCCTCCATTTCTCTCTTCTCTCTAAGATCTCTTTTTTTTATTCTCTCTAGTTTTTCTCTCTCCCTCTCTCTTACTTTTCTTTTCTTTTCTCTCTCTTCTTATATATATACATTAATATATATAACATATATATACACATTTCCTTTTCGATTTCAAAATCAAAGTGTCCTCGAGAACCGAGCAGCGCGCATCTCGAGACACCAACCCGCCTCATTACCAAAATTTTGATACTCGCGCTACACGCATTACGAGACGTATCCAATGTACACATTAAAACCACATAGAGCGACTATCTCGATCCCACGTTGGCACGCAACTCGAGACACGTCCCTGTTCGTGTTTTGGCTCCCCGAATTCTCCGCGTATACATTTCTCCACAATTAGCATCTCCACTTGAGATTCAGACATACGCATTTCGGCAAGTGGGTCCCACATACGACCCTAAAATGACACGTGGCACGAGTCAAATTTTCGGGCCGTTACACTAGGGTCAAACTAGCGCCATACTTCGGACTCCCAACAAACTACTGCTAGTGAGTAGCACTCAAGAAAGGCCAGTATCTAGATCCGCTAGGTGGTCGGCGTGGAACCTACGATGCACCCACACGTGCCCCGACGAGACTCTCAGATCAAACTATTCACCGAGATCCCTAGCACACGTGCTACAACCTAGAGGACATACACAGAAATGGCACTGAAGGAGAGCCTCAACGTCCGTCCATTGAATCACACCAAGAATAGAGTATTGAAAGACATAATATGAATTCAAAATTAAAATAAATTACTACTCAAGAAATTTCAGTTGGGATACTACACACCTCAAGCCGCACTCCGTGTCCCGTAAACAACCCCGGTCCGGCTCCATCTAATCCAGATATCCAAATTACTGCCTGAAATGACCTATTTCCATTTATAATCGATTTTTAGTCAATTAGATGTGTTTTACGTCACTTAGCAAAAATAATGTCAAAACTTCAATATCTAGTGCGCTGGATCCAGGAATTAGCGTGTTGGATTCCTAGGCAACTATACGTTCTTTGTCAGGAAGAACTTTAGCGCGCTAATCATCATCAAGCATACTAGATGATGTAATTAGCGCTAATCGCGTTTTGGACAGTAGGTTTGTTGAAAATTCTTGGTTTTAAATCTCTCCATCAACAACAACACCAACCACTGAACTTCAAAGCACTTAAAACCCACCAAAACAACTACATAACAACCACTTAATAATCCCTATTGGATTCACACCAACACCTCAAAAATTGAGATCAAACGATAAGAAAGCTGAGGTGTTTGTGAATCTCGCCTTGCTTTAATGATTCCACCACTCCAAGCTCCTCAAATCACCAAGTTGGAACTTCAAAACCCTTGTTTCTTGTTCTTCAATTTTTGGATTTGTGATATGGAGAGAGAAAATGTGGTGGTTTTGAAAGTCAATTGACTTTTTATAGTTAAAATGGCATCTCACCTCATTTGTGCATCTCAAGGCAATCCAATGAACTCCATTTGCTCCATTTCCAACCTCTAATGACTCTGAAAATGACACGAATGGCACACTTGCCCTTGTCTTTAACCCAAAAGTGGCATTTTGAGTGTTCTGACGCCCGGTTTTGCGTCCCGAACCGTGACATATGCGTACTACCATGTCCCTAACCACCATATATGCATTACATATCATTATTTAACCTATTTTATTCATTTTATGTGTGTATTATTTCCCCCAACCTATTATTTAGTCTTTTAGCCTACTCGGTACTTGCGCCGACACGCATATCGAGACAAATACTTAACACACAATCTCGCATGTCAATTGGAATATAATTACGCACATTACAATGTCGTTTAATCTATTTCAATGTAAACGTCACAAATTAAACAATTCAGCACACAAAATAACCATTTACCTAACTTCAGGCGCGCACTAGCCTAGCCGCTGGTCCCACGAGCATCCAAGTTGTCGGCTATGTATGCATCTACGTCATTAATAACGGTGAGTTAAATTCAGGCCGCTACAGTTCTTCCCAACTTGGTAAAATTTTGTCCTGAAATTTAAATTAAACTTAAATACTTACCGACAAATAAGTAGGGATATTATCGTCGCATAGTAGACTCAAGCACCTAAGTGAGTCCCTCAGTCTCGTGATGCTGACACCGGACCAAAACCTTCGAGATCTCCTTATTCTTTAGAATCTGAGTCCTCCTATCTGTAATTTCCATAGGCTGTTCCTCGTACGATACGTCAGGTCGCACCTCTATCTAACGTATATCAACCAGAGGCCTCGATCCCGACCTAGACATCCTCAACATTAAAATATGAAACACTGGATGTTCCCCTGCTAACTACGATGGAAACTCTAAATGGTATACCACTCTGTCGAAGCATTCCTTAACTCTGAATGGCCCAATGAACCTTGGTGCTAGTTTCCCCTTAACGTCAAGCCTCTGATGACCTTTCCAGGGCGAAACCTTCAAATACACCAAGTCTCCAACCTCGTAGCTTAGACCCTCAAGATACTTGTCTGCATATTTATTCTGCCTATCTTGCGCTGCCTGAAGCCTTTGCCTGATCTGTCTTACCTTCTCCGTATGGTCAACAACAACATCAGGTCCTATAGCCGTTATATCCTCCCATGCCACCTAACATGTTGGTGACCTGCAGGGCCTACCATAAAGTGCCTCAAATGGTGGCATCCTGATACTCACCTGATAACTGTTGTTATAGGCAAACTCACACAAAGGCAGGTAATCCTCCTACGATCCACCAAACTATAATATACACGCCTCGAGCATATCTTCGAGAATCTGAATCAACCGCTCTGACTGCTCGTCAGTCTAGGGATGGTATGCAGTGTTGAACTATAAACGAGTGCTAAACTGCTCCTGCATACTCTCCCAAAGTCTCGATGTAAATCTCGGATCTCCGTCAGAAATAATGGAGACCGCTACACCGTGCAATTATATAATCTCTCTCGAAGATAGTACTCAGCTGTGTAACTTAATATCTCATAGCAATCGATATGTAATGTGCCGACTTCGTCAACTTGTCAATAGCAACTGAAATCGTATCGTGTCTCCTCGTAGTCATGGGTAGACCATTGAAGAAGTCCATGGTCACGTGTTCCCACTTCCATTAAGGAATAGGCAGCGGTTGTAGCTGTGACGACCTTTTCTCCAAATAAGGGCACTGTCCGGCCTAATCCCTCATTAAGCCCTAATCTCCCATATAACGTCTCGAATGGCACCATTTCAATGCTCGCCTGATAACTATTGTTGTATGAAAATTCGCAAAATGGTAAATATTATTCCCACGATTCGCCAAACTCAAGTACACATGCCCTGAGCATATCTTTGAGAGTTTGAATCAACCTCTCAGTCTACCTATCAATGTGAGGGTGAAAGGCTATGCTAAACTGTAAGTGCATACCATACTACTCATGCATACTCCGCCACATCCTAAACGTATACATAACATCTCTTTTTGGCGTAATTTTCAAAGGTACCCCATGTAGCCTGATAATCTCTCTCTTGAACAATACACTCAGCTGGTCAAATGTGTAATGAGCTGCAACTGGTATGAAATGGGCAAATTTCGTCAATCTGTTCACAATCACCCAGATGGAATCATGTCGATGAAAAGTCCTCGGTAGTCCTCGAACGAAATCCATGGCTATGTCAACTCACTTCCATCGTGGAATAGGAAGCGGCTGCAGTAATCCTCCAGGTCTACGATGCTCTGCCTTCCTCGATCTCGGACGAACTGCCATAACGGTTCGTCCGAGCTCTCATCGCTCTACAACAACAACGACAACCGAATTCAACAACAACGTGAAATCAACTCACCTTGCTTCACCTTCTTCGAGCTCTCTCTCTCTCTCTCTCTCTCTCTCTCTCTCTCTCTCTCTCATTTTTCTTCTTCTTTTTCTCAGTTTCTCTTCGGGTTTCTTCTCTTTGGCCTCTATTTTGTTTTAGTTTTTGTTTTTGAGAGTGAAAAAGAGATAAGTTTGGACTTTGAGGTGGTAATTGACTTTATATATATGGTTTGGGTTCACTTAAATGTGAGCCACACATCTCAAATCATACATGTATCTCGAGGCACGTCTTGTGGTCTTCAACACCACACTTGTCCCTTGTGTCACTATCGAGTGACTCCAATACTTGACACCCTTGCATAGAGATGGGTGTTTGTGTATCTATATGTATATCTAGTGATGTATGTTTTTTATTCTTTACGTTAGGCCCATTTAATATATAGGTTGTTGATGTAGCTACATATAACCACTAATCATATTTTAACGCAATATAATTGAACTAGTTATGCTTACCCCACGAGCTGCTACCTCGGGCCCCACGTTGGCATAAAAAAAAAATGAAAAAAATGATATATGATTAGTGGTATATATATGGCCACCTCTACTAAAAATATATATGAAAAAAAGGTCCTAAAGTAAAGCATTAAGACATACACCACTAGATAGGCATGGAGATACATACACACACATCTCAAAAAAGGATGTCGAGTATTGGTGTCACTTGAGACTGACACAAGGGACAAGTGGTGCGAGCAAGAGTACCAGATGTGCCTCGAGATACGTATGTGGGTTGCGAAGTGTGGCCCACATTCAAGTCACCCGCATCATATATACATTGGTCAAATGAGACCAAAGTCTAAACTTATCTCTTTTACTCTCTCACAGTCGGTTGGGAGATAAAAAGAAAAACTTCGACAGAGGCCAAGAGAATAAGAAACCCAAGGAGAAAGAGAGAGATCGAGAGCTTGAAGAAGGTGAAGCAAGATGAGTCGATTTCACGTTGTTGTTGAACTCGGTTGTCGTCGTTGAGCGATGAGAGCTCGGATGAACTGCCATTGAAGTTCGTCCGAGATCGAGGAAGGCAGGGGTGTAGTCTCCCCTGCATATGAGACCCAACCTGGGGTTAGGGATGGAAGCCCAACCCCAGCGAAACAAAGAAAAAAAAATGTCGAAACAGGCCAGACGCTCTATTTTAAGAGGATGAAGATGAGCCTGAACCGAGCCAGTTCGGCTCGGGCGATCCGAACCCAGTTCGGCCTGGTTCAGGCCCAAAGAAAAAAAAAGAAGAGGATAAAGGTTGGGTGAACCAGGCCGGTTCGAAACCGGTTCTGCTCGGTTCAACCCAAACCCAAATTAAAAAATAGAAAAAAAAAGAAGAAAAAAAAGGAAAATGGGGAAAAATTCCAGGAAGAATTAAAAAAATTCCGAAAAATTATATTTCAATAAAATAAATAGAAATTGATAAATTTCTATGAAAAATTAAAATATTCGAAATTTCATATGAGACTTTTACTGAGTTTTTACCTCGAAAAGCGTGAAATTAGCAAATTGGTCTTAAATTCGATTTCAACCAATTTAGGAATTTTAAATAATTAATTGTGAATCTAAATGGATAAACTATCAAATTTTAGGACCCTAAAGGAGCTATTATAGGGTGTTGGGTGAGTACAGCGACGCGACGAGAAACCGGATAGCTTAGGAATTGTCGTGTATGTAAGTAAATTACGTCTGACATTTATTTGCATTTCATTCCATTTATTTATTGATTCTCAGTTATTTGAATTAAGTTTATCTTTGAAATCCATATGTTATGCCTCGTTTATTGATTATTTTATGATGTTGTTCGTAGCATACTCTGTTACTATCATTGATTCCAATTCCTATACTTTGTTATGTTGTTTGTTGTGTTTTGAAAGTCGGTGATACAGCATGCTATTAGGTTAGCTTGTTTATTTTGACTCTTATCCTTTGTGCATTAGTATGCAGTAATATCTTTTGGATTCTATTACCGAGTCATTATTGAAAGTGAAAGTGGTTCTCGTGGTTAGGGTCATTTGATGATAGAAATTCAACTTTTCGGGATGTTAGAGAATTTCTCCACTACCTCGCATGACACACGGGGTAACGTGTCTCAAACGGGGTAATCAAACCTCGGGGTTTGTTGGCGCAAGAATAACTTGGGTGAGCATGACAAGTTTTAAAACTCTGGTATATTAGCAAGTATACATTCCGGTGATGACTAATTCATTTGGAATAAAAAATTCATAATCGCAAGTATGACCTTTTGAAATTATGATCTAGAGCTCAATTTGTAATGAAATGATATAGAGCAGAGCTCAAATTGTAGTGGAAAGGCTGATGTGACGTAGATCACGGCCGACCGACCCTAAATTCATATTTGGTTAACTCAAGTATCTCTTTGCATGATGTTTCTTTCAGCTTAGTTGCTATTTAAATTATGTCACTTGATACTTGTTGCCTATTTGGGAATGTGGGTCGATGTCTCTCAGTATTACTTAAATAATTCCATGTACTCACTGTCTAGTTTGTGACGGTGGGTGCAGATCGGCCGAGTAGCAGATTGGGCAAAGAGAAAATTGGTGACTACCTCTGAGCCGGTGAAGGACTGCTACGACATATTTTTGTACATTTTGTATTCTTTTGTATTACATTTTCTATGTACATGCTATTTTTGTTTTTGGGTTGAGTGATAGGAATATATGATTAGACATATGTTGTATATATCACCACTTTTGTTTATATATGCATGTGATCTCTATTTCCTAGTTTTTCCACAATAGGTTAGGCCTTAGGATCTACTTGCCACCAGTAACAAAATAAGACTTCCGCTGAATAACTTGTTAGTTTGCAAATCTTAAATTAACTTTGTTTTATAGATAACCATAGGTTAGGTAGTCGAACTTCTAGTTGACTACAGGTGGTGTCGTGTTTTTAATATGACATAATTGGTAGGTTTTTAGGTGTTTAAATAAGGCTGACTAGTTCCTTGTTAGGTCTTATATGGGAGATTAAGACTTAATTAGGGATTAGGCCTCACAGTTGGTATCAATACTTCTAAACTAAGGAGCAGAGACTATATGCCAAATTAAGGCGTTATACTGAATTTGGTTGTTTTGATGGGTGTTTGTGTAGCTTACATAAACACCTCAAATGGCGTCATTTCAATGCTCCTGAATTTTGGTTGTTTAGATGGGATTAGGCCGGGCGGTGCCCTTATTTTGTTTGTTTTGGTCATCACAATTGGTGACTAGCTTAACCTACAGTCAACTAGACACCACCTACAGTCAACTAGATAGTTCAAATAAAAACAGAGTTACTTCAAAAACACGATACCACCTACAATCAACTAAATACCAATTATGTCATATTTAAAACCTACCAATTATGTCATATTAAATACACGATACCACCTACAGTCAACTAGATAGTTCGAATAAATCAAAGTTACTTTAAGTTTTTCAAACTAACAATTTATTTAGCGGAAGTTTTCTTTCGTTACTGGTGAAAATTAGATCCTAAGGCCTAAACTATTGTGGAAAAACCAAGAAATAGAGATCACATGCATATATAAACAAAAGTGGTGATATATACAAATTGAGCTACGTCACATCAGCCTTTCCACTATAGTTTGAGTTCTGCTCTATATCATTTCATTACAAATTGAGCTTTAGATTATAATTTCAAAAGGTCGTACTTACGATTACGCCTTTTCTATTCCAAGTGAATTAGTCGTCACCGGAATGTATACTTTCTAACATACCCGAGTTTTAAAACTCGTCATGCTCATCTAAGTTATTCTTGTGCCAAAAAACCCTGAGGTCCGGTTACCCCGTTCGAGGCACGTTACCCCATGTGCCATGCAAGGTAGTGGAGAAATTCTCTAACATCCCAGAAAGTCTAGTGACCCCGTATGAAAGCTGAATTTCTATCATCAAATGACCCTAACCACAAGAACCACTTTCGCTTTCAATAATGACTCGGTAATAGAATCCAATAGATGTAACTGCATACTAATGCACAAAGGATTAGAGTCAAATTAAACAAACTAACATAATAGCATGTTATATCACTGACTTCCAAACACAACAATCAACATGATAAAGTATAGGAATTGGAATCAATGATAGTATATAAACAACAGAGTTTGATATGAACAATGTCATAAAATGAAAAGTAAGCAAGTCATAGCATATGGATCTCAAAGGTAAATTTAGTCCGAATAACTGAGAATAAATAAATAAATGGAATGAAATGTAAATAAATGTAAATAAATGTCTCACATCAGTTTACTTACATACACAACAATGCTTAAGCTATCAGGCTTCTCGTCACCTCGATGTACGCACCCAATACCCTGTAATAGCTCCTTTAGGGTCCACACATTTGGCAATTTATCAATTTAGATTCAAAATTAAGTATTTAAAATTCCTAAATTGGTCGAAATCGAATTCGAGATCAATTTGCCAATTTCGCGCTTTTCGAGGTAAAAACCCCGTAAAAGTCTCATCCGACATTTCAAATATTTTGTTTTTCATTGAAATTTATCAATTTCTATTTATTTTGTCGAAATATAATTTTTTGAAATTTTTTCCAATTCTCCTCCTTTTTTCTTTTTTTTTTCTGTTTTTTTTATTTGGGTTTGGGTTGAATCGAGCCGAACCGGTTTCGAATGGGCCCGGTTCACCCAACCCTTCTTCTCCCCTCTCTCGTTTTTTTTTTTTCTTTCGGCCTGAATCGGGCCAAACCAGGTTCGGTTCGCCCGAGCCGAACCGGCCCGGTTCAGGCTCGTCTTCTTCTTCTCGAAACACAAAGCAGCGACTCTGTTTTTTTTATCGATTCACTGGGGTTGGGTTAGGCCCCAACCTTAGACCACCCTTGGGAGGGAGATGACCTCACAGTCATCTCCTTCCTCAGAGAAGTCGAGCCATGGTGGCTCACCATGACCGACCAACACAAACAACAACAAACTATTTCACCAACAACAAACTCGCCTTGCGTTCCTCTCTCTCTCTCTCTCTCTCTCTCTCTCTCTCTCTCTCTCTCTCTCTCTCTCTCTCTTTCTTTTTTTCTTCGTGTTTCTTCTCTTAAGCCTCTGTTTTGTTTTTGTTTTTGTTTTTGTTTTTTAGAGTTAAAAAAATATAAGTTTGGACTTTGAGGTAATAATTAACTTTATATATAAGGTTTGGGTTGGCTTGAATGTGAGCCAAACATCTCACACCACATACGTATCTCGAGGCACATCTTGTGGTCTTCAACACCACACTTGTCCCATGTGTCGCTCTCAAGTGACTCCAATACTTGACACCCTTGCATAGAGATGGGTGTTTGTGTATCTAGATGTATATCTAGTGATGTATGTTTTTTTATTCTTTACCTTAGGCCCATTTAATATATAGGTTGTTGATGTGGCTACATATAAGCCACTAATCATATTTTAATGCAAATATAATTGAACTAGCTACGCTTACCCCACGAGCTGCTACCTTGGGCCCACGTTAGCATGCAACTCGAGGCGCGTCCCCGCTCGTCTTAATATCTGCATACTCGTAATAAATGACTTAGTAGTCTACACATATACAGTACACTAGGCAAACAACACAACAATTATAGCATGTACCACGACCATCGTGCCTTGGTAATGACACATATTTCGCTACGGGTCCCACGTCACAAGTCATTTGGTCCTGCTTAAAGAATTAAACATGTACTGTGACAGTAGCAACCCAGTTGGTCTCATGTGCTCAGCCTTCACCTGCTGGCATATAGGACAACTCCAGACGTATCTACCCATGTCAACCTTCATCCTTGGCCACCAGAACAATCTCCGCATATCGTGATACATCTTGGTCCTACCAGGATGACCAGTATACCGCAATCGATGTGCGTCCTGGAGAATATTGTCCCTGAGCTCCAATACCCCTAGTATCCATAAACGACCCGTGTGTCTCAAGCACCCGTCTGAACCCTCAGACCACTCGGTGCACCTCGGATCTTGAGCCAGGCCCACGATCCGCAAATCAACAAATTTGTAGCTCAGCAATAGCCTATGTCACATATAACACCGACGCTGCCTCAAAGTACTCGTGCTCATGTGTCATATGCCACAGTACCGTCTAGCTCTCGATGTCGCTCCTGCTCAGCACATCAGCTACAACATTCACCTTACTCGGATGATACTCAATTGCAAAGGCGAAGTCTTTCAGTAACTCGAGCCATCGCCGCTATCACATGTTCAAATCTCTCTAAGTGAATAGATGCCTCAAACTCTGGTGGTATGTGAACAATATAAACTTTTCACCATACAAGTAGTGCCTCCAAGCCTTCAGTGCAAACACGACCGCTGCAAGCTCCAAGTCGTGCACTGGATAGTTTACCTCGTGAGGCCTCAACCGTCGAGATAAATATGTCACTCGGTGTCCATCCTACATCAGCTCGCAACCCAACCTAGTGCTTGAAGCATCAGTATAAACTAAAAACCTTTACCCGCTAAAGGTAAAGCCAAAACTTGCGCCGAAGTCAACTCCTCTTCAGCTCCCAAAAAGCATCCTCACACTCTTGTGACCATTCAAATCTAACATCTTTCTTGGTCAGCCTCGTCATTGGCGCTGCAATCATCGAGAAATCCCGCACGAAGCATTTGTAATATCTTGCTAAACCAAGGAAACTTCTGATGTCAAATACAGACTCGGGTGTCTTCCAGGTTAATAATCACCCGAATCTCGTCACCATTAACAGATATGCCCTGATCACTTATGACATGGCCTAAGAATTTCACCTCACTCAGCAAGAACGCGCACTTGCTAAACTTGGCATAAGGTCTATGCTCTCTCAGTGTCATCAACACATATCTGAGATGCCTCTCATGCTCCACACGAGTCTTACTATAAATCAAGATGTCGTCGATGAACACAATGACATATTGATCAAGAAATGGCCTTAGCACCTTGTGCATCAAATCCATGAAAATCACTGGTGTGTTAGTCAGCCCAGACGGCATGAATGTAAACTTAAGTAGCCCATAACGCGTACTAAAGGCGGTCTTCTCCACATCCTCTTCTTGAATCCTCAACTGATGGTATCCTGAACGTGAATTGATCTCCGAGAAGAACTTGGCCCCAGCCAACTGATCGAATAAATCGTCAATCCTCGGAAGTGGGTAACGATTATGAATTGTCACCTGATTCAGCTCCTAGTAGTCCACACATATCCGCATCGAATCATCCTTCTTCTTCATAAAAGAACTGGAGCTCCTCAAGGTAACATGGTAGGGTGAATGAAACCCTTCTGCAATAAGTCCTCTAACTGGGAGTATGGCCTGTTGTAGATTGACTGAGTTCCCAGAATCAACTTAATGATAAACTCAACAGCTCTTGGTGGTGGCAATCCTAGCAAATCATCGAGAAACACGTTTGGAAACTCGCAGACAACAGGGACATCCTCAACCTTAAGCACCGTCTTACACTCTGACTCAGCCATAACCCCGTAGCCTTCATCTCCTATGACGTAGCTAATCTGCCTCGAGTGATAGGTAATGTAGTCGCAACATCAGCAAATGTAAATTTTGGAATCCCCTCTATGTCAAATGTCACAGACTTCCTGAAACAGTCGATCTGTGCGTGATAGGATAATAACCAATCCATACCGAACATCGCATCGAATTTCAAATACTCTAACACTCTCAAATTAACCAATAGTTGATGTCCCTCAATCTCAACAATACCATTTCAGCATATCCGGTTAGGGTAAATCTTATCCTAAGCTATCATATTGAGAACAAGATGTGTATCTAAGGTCTATGCAGGTAACCCTAACTCTCTTACCATGCATCTAGAAATAAAAGACAATATACTACTAAAATCCATCATAATATGCATGGAAATACCACAAATAGATAACGTACCATTAATCAGCTATCGGGTCATCTCCCTGTCCGTCTGTGCGACCTTAAAGACTACAGTCTGGGCCCTATCTCTGGCTTGCTCCATCTGTGGTGGTGGTGGCGCTGGTCTGATACAATCGGCCACAGTATGCCCCACCTAACCGCATCGGTAACATCTATGAGTTTTTGTTATGTTAAAACTCCTCTAACTCTCTGTCTGAACCTGGCCTTGACTCTAGCCTCTCTGACCTTTATCCTGCCTATATTGCTATCTAGGCTGATCAACTGGTGCAGAAGCCGTAGAATATGTCACCTGGCGATCATCACGTCAATCTTTGTCATCATGAATATCTCTATCACCTTTACGGCCCTAATCAGACTCCCAATCACCATGGCGAGATCTCAGGCCATGTCTTTGTTGATCTTGGTCTCTCCTTTGTCTCTTCGGTCTCTGCTCAAACCGAGAACCTAATGTTGGCTAACTCTGCTGACCATGCAGCATAGCCTGAATTGCTAATCGACTGACCTTTTGAACCAGGTATGTCTCGTATGCGAAGGACATATCGTAAATCTTTGTCAGAGTACAAGTTCTACTAGATACAAATGTGCTTGCAATCCTCTCATCTAGGCCTCCGATAAAATAATAGATTTATAGTCGATCGATACTTGCTATGTTCATGGAGTACGATAATAGATATCAGTACCTTTACATGTATACCATGACAGACATATCACCCTAAACTAATGACAAAAACTCGTCCCCTCAATCTAACCCTGACCTCCATAGGTATGTACTCGTCCATAAACAACGTTCGGAACTCTGCCCAAGTAGTCACAACAGGATGAGTCACGATGTAGGTAGTCTACCAAATCGCAGCATCAGCTCTCAAGAAGAAACTCGACAATCTCGACCGATCAATCTCCTAAACCCGAAGCAACTCATGTAGCTACTCATGAGATAACAGCCACCTTCTTACTATCTCTGGGTCCCCAGCTCCATAGAATTATCCTGGCAAGAACTTAATTAAGTCCTTCATTTTCTTAGCCACTACTGTCATCAGGCTCCCAAAAGTAGATGCCAGTGCTGGATACTCAGTAGTCGTAGGTGTAATGACCACTACAGTATCCGCTGGTACTACTACTAGCGTAGCACTCTCGACCAATGTCTCAAATACTGATGCCTGCACCTGAGTCTTAGCTGTAGTAGGAGCTACAACTGCCTGAGTACTAGTCATTGGTGCAACCACAATAGTAGTAGGAGCTGCAGTAGTCTCCTAAGCATCCCGAGCTCTTATCATGTCTATCGGTAACGCGAATCTATCATCCATAGTCCGTGCCAATGACTCCAATGTCAAATTCGGCCTAGTAGAATCACTTGTATGCCCAACCTTAGGCCGAGTAGTATCATAAGGCTGTTCGTCCATCGGTATCAGCATCAAAGAACATGCGTCGAATCAGCCTCAGTACCAATACACGTGTGTCGTATGTAATATACAACTAAAAATATCACACATATATCTCTAATTTCTACCAATTTCACCTTACTTCCCAACTAGGACTCTAGGCAATTCCTTTGGGTTTCCATATCTAAAGTTTATTCTTCAGGTTTATCCTCAAATTATACCACAATTGTAATTGTATCAGAGTAAATTTCCAATTCCTCGAGGTTCACCAACCTTGCTCTGATACCAAAATGTAACGACCCATTTTCCAAATAGACCTCCACGGGGGCCAATGTGGGCACATAACCTGGCCTACCAGCGCCAGTTGTGTCCCACATGCTATCTCCTCCACCATTTAATCATATGCATAACAATTTAGAATTTATTGTCTAAATTGTTCTTAAACTCGAGTCATCTGTTAATATCATTTTTTAAACCATAATAAATCATAGCGGAAGTCTTTTATCATGACAATCAAAATATAAAACATTATAGTCATGAATTTAACTTTGATACATAGTATGGAGAACTCATTTATCATCATAGACTAAAACTACACCTCAATGTATCAAAATATCAAAAGTATAGAGTCATGAAGTATCTCACAATCTCAAATCCCCAAAATAAAAACAAAGTATATATAATACAAATGTACAAGTATGGCTCAATATCTCTGTATCACATGTATTCCTGTAACTTTCCCTTGCCACGACTTGTACCAGGATTTGCACTCAAGCCATCACAAAAAGGCAGACGACGAGTTCAAAGTGAGTATTCCTAAGGAAATTAAGTGAGCAATACGGAAAGTATATACTGGAATTTAAACAAAACTATTGAATAAATGTGGAAATAAATACAGGCAAATGTTATCATCATATGCATGCGTAATAGTGCAACCCAAAGTATGTTCCTAGAGCCTAGGGTCAGACTGGCGCCATACTTCGGACTCCCAACAGACTACTGCCGGTGAGTAGCACTCAAGCAAGGCCAGTATCTAGATCCGCTAGGCGGTTGGCGTGGAACCTACGATGCACCCACACGTGCCCCGAAGAGACTCTTGGATCGAACTATTCACCAAGATCCTTAGCACACGTGCTATAACCTAGAGGACATACACACAGAAATGGCACCGAGGGAGAGCCTCAACGTCCGTCCGTTGAATCACACCAAGAATAGAGTATTGAAAGACATAATATGAATTCAAAACAAAAATAAATTACTACTCAAGAAGTTTCAGTTGGGATACTACACACCTCAAGCCGCACTCCGTGTCTCGTAAATAACCCCGGTCCGGCTCCGTCTAATCCCGAATATCCAAATTACTGCTCGAAATGACCTATTTCCATTTATAATCGATTTTTAGTCAATTGAATGTGTTTTATGTCACTTAGCAAAAATAATGTCAAAACCGCAATATTTAGCGCGTTGGATCTGGAATTAGCGCGCTAGATTCCCAGGCAACTATATGTTCTTTATCAGGAAGAACATGAGCGCGCTATTTTTTTGCCTAACGCGCTAATCATCATCTAGCGCACTAGATGACGTCATTAGCGCGTAAATCGCGTTTTGGACAACAAGTTTATTGAAAATTCTTGGTTTTACTCCACCAACAACAACACCAACCACCGAACTTCATAGCACTTACAACCCACCAAAACAACTACATAACAACTACTTAACAATCCCTATTGGATTCATACCAACACCTTAAAAATTGAGATCAAACGATAAAGAAAGTTGAGGTGTTTGTGAATCTCACTTTGCTTTGATGATTCCACCACTCCAAGCTCCTCAAATCACCAAGTTGGAACTCAAAACCCTTGTTTCTTCTTATTCAGTTTTCGGATTTGTGATAAGGAGAGAGAAAAAGTTGTGGTTTTGAAAGTCAATTGACTTTTTATAGTCGAAATGGCATCTCAACTCATTTGTGCATCTCAAGGCATTCCAATGAACTGCATTTGCTCCATTTCAAACCTCTAATGACTCTGAAAATGACATAAATGGCACACTTGCCCTTGTCTTTAACCCAAAAAGTGGCATTTCAAGTGTTCCGATGTGACAGCCCCTCTTCTAATCTAGGGCACCGCCCGGCCTAATCCCGTAATTAAGCCCTACTCATATCCACGCAGGACTTAACTACGTATTAGTCAGCCTTTTCTAATTAAACCTTTTATTAAATGAATTTATTAGCGGAAGTCTTATTGATTATGCGGAAGCAATTTATAATATCCTAAGCGTGGAAAACCAGGAAATGCCATCGCATAAATATATATAGTCTACAAAATTCATTGAAACGATAAAATAGTCTAAGTCAAGTCGGAGAACTAACTCTCGACCCAATATACAACCCCAAAAATTATACGAAAGACATATAACGTATACAATCAAAATACCAAAAGAAAACCTGCAATCGATGCAGTGCTGCGCCACGGGCTCAGGGATAATCACCGGTCTTCTCTTTGCCCGGCCTGCTGGTAAACGACTCTGCACCCACCATCATAAAAAGGACGGTGAGTACAAGAATAAAACAGTAATCCCCGATGACAAGTTTAAGTTGCATTTCCAAATATTCAAATGGTATTTAAAAGCATATAAATTGAAAAACTGAAAAATAAACCATATGCGAGTAAATACCAGAGTTAAACAAGTGATACCGACACTAGGCTAAGTAGTAGTAATTTAGGTCCGGTCGGCAGTGAAACGTGTCACCCCGACCCAATAATCATATAGTACAAGGGACTTTAACCCAAGTGTTACCAGGGACTCTAACCCCGGTGTGTAGACCACCTTAGGGACTCTAACCCCGAGTGTCATACAATGTCAGGAAATGTGCGCCGACATCCCCAGGGACTCTAACCCCGTGATTCGCGCACACCTCGATCAAGTACGAGACCTAAATGCAACAACTACTTTTTAAATTTTCAAGAAATACCAAACATGGATTGCCAAGGCATAAGCACATCTACACGCCTAAACAAATAATGAATACAAGTCCTCTTAAACATTTATAAGATATTCACTAGCCTAATAGCATGCTATTTATCATTCAATTTACATTTGAAACAACAAGAATAGACATAGCATGAAATGGAATCAATGAATTAAATCAAATAAATGGATATCATGCAAACTAAACTCATCAAATGGGCATAGACGCAAAGAAATGCATGATATAAGAGTACAAAGGTAAATAGTCAAAAGGACTATGCAAGAACAACAATTTATAGGAATGAAATGCCAAGCAAAATTGTCAATGGGTATACTCACAACAATAAAGTAACGTCCTAGCTTTACCGGCCTTCGCTCTCCCGTGCCCTTTTCCTAGGTTCCTGAGTTTGGTGTCTCATTAGTTCAAGTATAGTAGGTTTATTGTGTATTCAAATTGGTTCAATAAACTTTATTTTATTGAAATATAATTTTCCCAATTTTTTCCAATTTTTCCAGAATTTTTCCAGAATTTTTCCAAATTTTCTTTCATTTTTCTTCCTTTTTTCTCTCTTCTTTTTTTTTTTTTTTTCTCGTTTGGGTCGGAGTCGACCCAAACGGGTCGGACCCGACCCGGCCTGGACCATAACAGTCTAGGCTCACCCGAAAGAAGGGAGGGGGGTCGGGTCGACCCAGACTAGGCCAGAACAGGTCCAGGCTCGGCCCATGGGCCGAGCCTGGCCCGTTCTGGGCCCGGCCCAGCAAGGGGGTGCACACACTCGCGATGCGCGCATGTGCACCTCCTTCCTCCCAGTCGACTGGTTCGATCGGGAGGAAGAAGAAAACTTTTTTTTTTTTAATTTTGTTATCTCCTCCGGTGATGGGTTGGGGTTGCTCTCCACCCCAACCCTGGTGGAATACCTCCTCGACGTCGTTCGGCCATGGGGTTCGGCCTCCATGGCCGAACCCCTCTCGGCCACCCCCCGCCGCCAACCACCAAACCCACAACAAACGCAACGACTCACCGCGATTTCGGTATCCTCTCATTCCCGGCGTGTCACTTCTCCTCCTCCTCCTCTCCTTTTCTTCTTCCTCGCTCTCGATTTTTCTCTCTGTTTTGGTCGATCGTTTGTATTTGTGTTTTGTGTTTGCATGTGTGTTGTGTGTGTATGTAATGTCCACTGTGTAGGTGGGGCTGGTTTGGGTGAAGACACGTAGTGGAGGAGAGTGGTAGAGGATGGACAGGTGTGTGGACAGCTGTTGACTTGTTGTTTGGCCATGCGTTGGGGTGTTGTTGTGGTGACACCAATTGGTGACACCATTACGACACTCGCCGCATTTAAGGGTGTTTCGATGCCCATTTTCGCGTCCGAAAACGGGATGTCCGCATACCGTCGCGTCGTTAGTTACAAAAAATATAGTTCATATGTGTATTTTTTGTTTTCCTCGACATATACCCGGCATCCGCGTCGGCACGCATATCGAGGCGTGTCCCCGCTCTCGTCTCTACGTCTAAAACCGTACCAAATGACTTAGTAAGTCTACACAATACATAACACTAGGCACGGATCAATACAAAAAAATAATATACCTCGGCCACGTGCCTCGGTCGGTGCACGTATCATGGTGTGGGTCCCACGTCGACGGTCGATGATCCTGATTAAGGGATATAAACCAGGGTTAGAGATTTGGGGCCGTGACATCCGAAGCCCGGCTTCGCGTCCCGAACCATAACATATGCGTACTACCATGTCTCTAACCACCATATATGCATTACATATCATTATTTAACCCATTTTATTCATTTTATGTGTGTATTATTTCCCCCGGCCTATTATTTAGTATTTTAGCCTACGCGGTACCTGCGTCGACACGCATATCGAGGTGAATACTTAACATATAGTCTCGCATGTCAATTCGAACATAAGTACACACATTACGATGTTGTTTAATCTATTTCAATATAAACATCACAAATTAAACAATTCAGTACACAAAATAACTATTTACCTAACTCCAGGCGCGCACTAGCCTAGCTATGGGTCCCACGAACGTCCAAGCTGTCAGCCACGTCTGCATCCACGTCATTAATAACAATGAATTAAATTCAGACCGTTACATTTGGAATCAAAGGAAAGCTCACGCCGAGATTCATTAGTCCGTTCGAGGTCAAGAGGAAAGTCGGCAAGGTTGCATATGAGTTAGAACTACCACCTCGGTTAGCCGGGATCCACCCCTTATTTTATATTTCGATGTTTCGGCTGGATATGTCGAGAGGAGGCATACGACCAATAGTAGATCTGAGGCAAATAGATCTGAGAGAGGACATCAACTATGAGGAGCAACCTATTCAAATATTGGATTGTCAGGTGAAGAAACTGAGGAATAAGCACATCCTGCCGGTCCTCGTCAAATGACAACATCATAGGGACAAGGAGCTAACTTGGGAACTAGAGTTCTATATGTGCGAGCACTTTCCATACCTATTTTGATTCCGGTAAGTCTCACTCTAAGTTATTTTAATCTCGAGGACGAAATTCTTATTAGTTGGGAAGACTGTAACGACCCTAAAATTTTAACGCGTGACACATGACATTTCAGGAATATGACATGGATTTATTGTGACATGAAACACTCATTCAACCATCGGGAGTCGACTCCGATGTATTTTATTATTCAGTGATTTATGTATTACCTATTTAAAATAAAAGGTACACAATTTTATTATTTTATTTTGATCGATGGTTTATGCAAGTGAGAGTTTTCTCGAGAGGCGCGGGCGTGAATGAGATTAGCTTGGCGAGGCTCAAAAACTTTAGGCTAATGTACAATGACTCAATTTTGAGTTAATGACCAAAGACTAAAGTAAGAGACTAAGACTAGTTGATTGTGGTTTAATTATAAAACTTCATGTAAATAATGAGTTATGATTTGTTATAGGATATATTGAACCTTTAGTGGGCTTAAAGATAGGACAATTTAACCATTTGCAAAAAAATGGGTTAAATAAATAAAATCCAAGTGTCATGGGATGGTGGCGCTTAAGAGCATAAGACCAATTTAAAAAAAAAAGAAATATGTTGAGGAGATCATTCTTATTTGTTGGCGGTTGTATATAAAAGGTTTTGATGGAGTGTGGGTGTGCTCTCACTTTCAATAACTCAATCTTTGTGGAAAAAAGATAGAATGAAGGACGTATTGATGGTGAGAAGCCATTCAATGAAGCTAGATTTTTAAGTCTTTTAATGTAGCATCATCCAAGGCGAGCTATTACATGTTTTAGCTAGTAGTTGTAGTTACATATCCTTTCATTATTTGATGTCGTTGGGCCCCGCCCGACCAAAGCCCACGTGGACCCCCGAGCCCTTATCGCAAGGTCAACGCGGACCTAGTCAGCCTTCCAATCCATCATTTTTCACAAATTCAACATTTTACAGTTGAGTTATTAATATTTTTCGAGATTTACAATTTTAGCGGAAGCAACTAACACATTCAATAACTCAACAAACAAATCAGGGAGTTAGGCAACCTAATTGTTGAACCCAGTCAATATCATCAGAGGAGAGTAAAAATACAAAATATACAAAAATCACCTAGCTATGAAGCCTTCCCTTTGCCTTTGCTACTCGTCATGCGCGCTCGCACTCGATCAAACATAAGAATGACGAGCCCAGGTAAGTAAATCCAGGAACAGATTCGTGCTATTGCCACGTCAGGTCCGACTACTATCCATCGTAACCTGATAGAAGGTACGAGTTGGATTGAAACTCACTCGAGTAGTGAGACTGAGTTACATTTCTCGCGGACATACAGTTGATATACGTATGTTGGTGACAATGGATCACGAAAGTAAAATGTTCATTTGTATTCAATTGTATTTTAATATATGTTGCGAGGATGTTGCCCTGACATATATTGATGGGAGGAGACAGATGGTGTGTTCTTTACTTGGAGGTCGCGGAGGAGCCCAGCTCGTCACGGAGGAGCCCAGCTTGTCGCGGAGGAGCCCAGCCCTGCAGAGTAAGATGGGGGTATGGCCTTGGGCGAGTATGGCCTTGGGCGGGTATGGCCTTCACAGAGCCACCAAGGTGTGTCTATGTGAGCAATTTCTAGTGAGACCCAATAACACCACCTCGAGGGTGATTCGAGCATAGACCTCTCTAAGTTACTTGCTTGATCTTATAATTTATAGGCACCTTTTTAGGTTGGATGTCATTTATAGCTCTGAAAGACTCATTAAATTAGAGAGACTATGATTGCAATAACTATATTAAAAGTCCAAGCTTATACACATGATATCTTTAGATAATGCTAATCTACTACTTCATCCTCCATTAAATGAGATTCTTACTCGGCTAAGCTTTTAAATCTTGAACAAAAAAAAACTTAGGTGATTGAATAGCTTTTGACCTCATTATCTTGGAAATGGAAATGGGTTTCGGAGGACCATTTGTACATGAAATTGAGACAACTATAATGTCAAATAACAATTTTTGCTTGTTTTATATGTTTCGAAATAGTAAATGATGTAGCTTAAATCCTTGGATCTAGTTATTGTTGTTTATTGATCTATAAGCTTACTTTAAGGAATGATTTAGTAATGTTGAATCATAGATTGGGAAGTAGAGTATTCACAACATTAAATGAGACCCTACTAATTAATGATTAAATTAATGAATAAGATGATTTTGATCTTTATACATGCAATGAGTGCACGTTAATGTGTGTGAAAAACATGCGTATTGGCAAATCCATACATTTACAAAGCTTTGATGAAATTAAGCAAATCTTTTGGGGGTTAGAATAATTGGCTTAAGAGTCACATGACTTAGGTGTTGCTTGGTGGTATTATCTATGTGTCACTATATGCAAAGACAACTTACTAAGTAATAGTGATATATGTAATGTCAATTGTTGATCTAGGCTAAGGTACCAATGTACCAATATTTGAGGTAATAGATACAAGTTATAAGATTGTTTACTATAACCCCACTAAACATCAATATACAAAAAGAAATAAGCCATCGCCCAAATAAAAAAATGAAATAAATAAATAAAGTATATATGAGATGTTTTATAAAATATTATGGCGACGATGACATGAATAAAGAAGTCCAAATACATAGAATATTTACGATTTTTCATAAATCTTTGGGGGAGGTTTAAAGTTAACAAATTTTAATGTGATTTGAGTGTAAATTGAATTATAATTTTCTAACATCCAATATCGATCTAATTAACACCAGGGACTTAGAGTGATATTGTTGGGTGTTTGGTATTGGGGATTCATTGGGAGACGTGTCGAAGTCGCGAGAGCGTATTTTTGCGATATCAAGGTAAGTAAAACCAGCTAGGAAATGCACAATAGTTCATTTGAGATTATATTTTATTGCTATTGTACTGTGTCACTTTCTTGGAATTCACACCCATCTATGAGTGTCCGAGGGCTAAACGAGTCATGAGAGTATCTCTGATTTGAGTGGTTACTGGCTTGCAACCGGGGCCATGACCTTGAGTCACTGGAGTATTTGGTCATAATGAGATGTATTTTATTCGGGGCACCGTTAATATCTCTCATTCACGACGATCTAGGTACAGCAGACGATGCCACGTCCCAGAATCCGAGTCCGCTTGGCGTTACCACGACTCTATGACCCCAACCTTGTGGCACTCGCGCTCAGTGGTCTTGGACTACTTGAGCACCTCTCTATTGTTTCTTTTGACACTCATTTTTCTTTGTACTTTCATATTTATAGTCTTATTATCATGCATTCCATATAGTTTCTTTCTATCCGCATGACTTTTAGACTGCTTTATTTATTTTGAATTGTTGTTTAGATCATAGTGACTTTTACTCATTGGACTCGACATTCTTGTGTTTGACTGAGTGCAGATCCACAACTGAGCAAGGGCAAGACGTCGATACTTGGCGATCTACTCTGAGGATATCGGAGCAACCTTCCTCTACACACTTTTGTAGGTTTTTGACTTTTTTTGTATTTCTTATATATGTTGTTATCACATTTGTGATACTTGTTTAGGTTGAGAGATACACATGACTTGTATATCATTTTTGTTTAGTTATAACACTTGACATAAGATATACATGAATATACAGTTTATAGGGTTCCACATTTAGGATGTCCGACTCTTTTACTTTATCGTGAGCTATTTACATTTATTAATTACTTACGGTAACTTGTAAAACTTGAAAAATAAAAATAACTCGACTTAAATATTATGAATTTATTTATATTGATGGATCAAAAGGCTGACTAGGCCTACGTTGACCTTGCGAGACTGGCTCGGGGGTCCACGTGAGCTTAGGCTGGGCGGGGCCCAATTTATGCGAAAACTGGGGCCGTCACACAAACATATATGCACGCCGATATAGAAGTTGTGATGTTTGGTTATGTGGGTCAAGTGGGAGAACCATTAAGCTATATGTGACCCACACATTAAAATGAAGTATGAGACAAGTGAGAGAATGTAAAATCATTACGTGTCTCGTAACCAATGACTTAATTACATAAGTTACTAAAACCATTTAAGTCTTTTGACTTCCATTGACGTTACAAATTTGATGAGAATTTGTACTTATTGTGGAAGTTGAATGGTACTCCCTTAAACCTATAAAAAGGCATTTGTATCAATAAATAATGGGTCGAAAAGTTTTAAGCCGACGTTATATTTTTGTGTGGTTTTAGAAGACAAAAAAACTTCACCTGATAATTCTTTTATTTGATCTATTTTTTTTTTTTTTTTTATGTTTTAAGATAGAAGAAGTGTTCAGAGATTATTGGTGTTGCCCCGTGCATTGGAGAGAACGGCGATTTTTCGAAGGTTTGAACATCAAAGGCGGCGTCGAGCTTAGCTCCTGCCAACAACGTCGACAGCAACAACTCAACGCGTCCTCCATTTTGGGGCTTCAATTTGAGTTCATTGGGTAATAATAAGTTCTCAATTTGAGTTCATTGGGTAATAATAAGCTCTCTCTCTCTCTCTCTCTCTCTCTCTCTCTCTCTCTCTCTTGGTTGGATCGAGAATGCTTTGATTACTTGGCAATCTTTGATTTCTAGGGTTTATGATGAATAGGGTTTTAGGGATGGCTGTTCGTTTATTCAATTAGTTTACTGTACATTTAGCGTCTTCTGTTGCTGAATTTGATTTCACAACTACTGTAAAAAATAGGTTCAAAGACCCTTTGAATTGGCAATGTAGAAGTCTTAGAAGCGAGATTTAGTATGGTGAGTAATTGACTGAAATATTGAAAATTTGTGTCGTTTAATTTTTATTCATTTGAATTCTAATACTTCAATTGGAATTTAAACTATAAGGAGGAGGAGAGGAAAATTTGTGTAGATTCATTCATGAATCTTGGAAAGCCTCGGTCGCAAATTAGTGTTCAAATGTGTAGATTCATGAATCTTGGAGACTGAATGACTAGATTAATATTAACCATACAGATTATTAAGTTGAAAGTGTTGATACTGAAAAGATTCGAAAGTGGTACAGATTCAGAATACTCTGAATATGATATATAAATTGAAAAAGTCTCCCATTGCTTAAAATAGTAAGTTCAAGTTTAGTATTGAACTTTAGAAGCCATTTTCAAGAGTTTGCATGTGTGAAATTGGTTGTAATTGACCTAGTGTGTTAAGTATTGTAACTTTTAATGACCGTAAGTCCCAAATTCTGGATTGATGGTCTCTATGAAGTGATCTAACAGTATTTTAATGCTTAAGTTGAATGGGAATGACTATTTTTGATGGTACTCAATTTATAAAGCTGAAAAGATTAGTCTTAAGCAAGGACTGCTAGGCGCTAGTTGCTACATTTGGCAAGGAATACTGAACTTGAACTGAAGTAGGGTGAGTTTTAAAGTAAGCGGGAGAAGCTGTAGCAACGAGCTGCTAAGGAGTGACTGTTGAAGCTTCAAACGTGGAGCTCGCGACAACTTCGAGCCAATGCTCTTGAAGATCGACTTGCCCTTGCTCGATCGAGTGAAGCCGACCAAGGCAACTCTTTCCTGGCAGAGGCCCTAGGCAAGGCGGTGCCTAGATGGCGCCTAGGTGGCCAAATATTCATTTAGAGGTCCTTAAATTATTATTTATTTATTTATTTATTTATTTATTTATAGGTCCTTAAGTAACACTAATTTTCTATTAATCACTATAATGCATATTTAATAATAATATATACTTTAATGATACTAATAAGCCTTTTAGGTCCTTATGTAACGTTAATTTTGTTAAGATTTGTTGTTGGGTTAGTACTTAGTAAGTTGGTATTCATATTTCAAAACTTAATTGAATAGCCTCTTCAATTTTAAAAAAATTATTTAGAAGGGCACTGCCTACCTAGGCAACCATCTAGGCAGTGTTGCCCCAAAATGCTGAAGTGATGCCTAGGCAACGGCGACCTCGTGTTGCTTTGCAATCAGTGGTTTTAAGTTAAATTGATATCCTAGAGCATAAAGAAAATTTATGGAGAATTGGAATAAAATACAGGTCTTAGATAAATTTTAGGGAAGATTTGAAACATTGTTGAATTTCGTTGAATAATATATCGTTTGACTTTGTCAAGTGACAAGATTAGATTTAGAGTATCCGACCAAAGATAAGTTTCTGTTAGTCCAGCTTTTCGGAGGCTCTGAATTTCCAGTTTCTATTTTATGTTCCATCTTTTCTTTTATTTATAATACATTCCAATTGGCACGTGAATGCATAGTTGTGTGAGCATGGTATGTGACGTGTATACGTGTTTATTTTGGAATTTGGCTACTATTAATCACTTATTAGTGGGGGATACGAACACCACCTATGTAAAAACACTATGTGCGCTACATAGCCGGTCTGAAGTTCGGATAAAGGAGGACTCTTACTCCCATTTTCCAAATCAGAAAATGGGTAAGGGAGGTCTCAAACCCATTTTTTATACCCGAAAATTGGGGAAGGGAGGCCCCAAGTCCATTTTCCATTCTTGGAAAATGGAGGAGGGCTGCGATAGGTTGATACCCAACGTAAAACTTTTGTCACTCTTCATGAAATGGATCAAACACATATAAACGTTTGGGTGTTCCCACCTAGCGACGTGTTGCATCGGAGCCCGGGTGTAGTGAGAAATAAACAAGGGTGTGTTTCACAGTGGAATGGTTTGGAAAGCTCACCATTAATTGCACTTAATCGAGCACAATGGAAGAGTTTTATCCATGTAGTCGACCCTAATTAATTTGGGGCTGAGGCTATGTTGTTGTTGTTGTTGTTGTTGTTGTTGTTAGTGGGGGTACAAGGGGTTCTGTGCTTTGACTGCTTTTGGCCATTTTTTATTGGTGAGTACGAGGTTGATATACATGATTTCAATCATTTTTGGTGATAAGCGTGAAACTGGTAATTCATATTTCAATCACTTGTTTGTGAATGATATGAGAACTCAAGGTTTGCAAAGTGCCAACCTGAGGTGTTTTCCTTGACCTAGGCGAGGCAGCCAAAAAATTATTGATTTGGAGGTCCCTAAATAACTATTTATTTAGTTATAGGTCCTTACGTAACACTAATTATGTATAAGTCATGGTTCATATCCAATTTATAATTCAAAGATGTGTAACATTAATTGCGTTATAATTTTGTTGTTGGTTAGGTATTTCATATTCATATCATCAAACTTAATTGTAGTCAACCCCTTCAATTTTCTAAAATCTTTTAGAAGGGCACCTAGGCACTGCTAAAGCGGTTTTGCCTAAAATTCCTAGGCAACCCTGCCTATGTAACACCTTGCAAATGACTGTGAGATCCTTATTCTAGGAAAAAAAAGAATTGAATTTCTCCTCTAAAATTTTTGATGAAACCTCCATTTTTTGTTGAATGATCTGCTAGAAGCTCCAATGCACACATATTGATGTGGCTAAGGCTGCTAGGAACTTGCTTTGTCTCTGTGGGTGATCCGTTATATTTTGTTGTGTAATGATGGCTGTGTACACGCCATTTGAGTATTATTTGCATCATTCCATTGATTGTGCAATTATGATGTCTCATCTAATATTTGTACTTATGCGTTATCGTAATGGCTGATAAGCTTATAATGACTAATAGAATTCACTTGCTAACAATATTGTTCATTAAGTTATGACTTTCTTGCATATACCTGGTAAACATTATTTCCAATGTAAATGAAAGTTGCATATAGTGATTGTTTGAAGTTTGATTAGAAATATTTTTTTCAAATGGTTTATATCATTATATGTATGTAGTATGTACCCACATGAGGATCATGATGCTTTTTGAAATTTGTGGTTTCTTGGAGTAAATATTCCTCATTTGCCAATTACTGATTTGTATGTCTTTTCACCAGTGAATACAGGCAGAAACTGATCTGTGACAACGATGGAGCAACCTTTGAAGAAGAGGAAGGTTTATGAGTCTGTATCAGATGCTCAGTCCACTCAGCAAAGCTTTACTTCTTCATTATCTCAAGAAGAGATTTTGAGAAAGCGAAGAAACCAAGAAGAGATTAGAAGCTTGTATGATTGTTACAGGCGAATAAAGTTTTGTATTTCACAGAAGAATACTTGTTTCTTACCCGAGTTTGAACAGGCTTATCTTTCTCTGATAAGTGCTTCAAGGGGTGAGTGTGATACCTCTCAAAATGTGATCTGTTTTGATTTGCCATTTTTCTCTTTAGTTGGCTATTTAAAAGCTTTTTTATGCTTTTGAAGCTTCATTAGGTGTTGATGAGAAATTAGTTGTGAACAAACTGCTTATGGATGTAAGAAAAAAAATGTTGGACCTGGATCTGCTTGGCAACATACTGTAAAAATTGTTTTGTATTCAGCAACTAAAAATTGTCACAAATATCTTGAGATTTTTTAAACGAAAAGTTAAAATCAATCTCAGTAAGTAGTTGAGCTAAAATCTTGTGGATATTTTTTCTAAGCAGAATATTAAAAGTAGAATCTTGAAAAAAAATCAGATGAAGATTTAAAAATGATTTTGAAAAGTAGCGTGTAAATAGGCAATTCAGTGAGGGCAATCCTTAAAAGGACATGTAAATAGGAAGTAAAATGGCTAAAACCATAATATGATCGATGGACTTGTAAATATTGTGGTGAAAGGACATACACAAATTTTGATCATTGCTTTTGTATGATTGATGGACATGTAAATAGGAAGTTCTAGTGCGCAGATTCTTTATCATAATAATAATACATGCTAAAAATGTTGATCATTGAGGAAATTAGTCAGCTTTCCATTGTGACATAAATACTCTCTTTTGATGTAGTTGAGGCTCTGGTATTTGATAGTTTCAGTGGAAATCAAGTGGCATCAATACAGAAATTGGATCTGATTCTTATCAAAAAAGAAAAAGAAAAGAAAAGAAAAGAAAAGAAAAATAGCAGAATTCGTGTGACTTGATCCTTTGTACCCTGATGCAATATTACTTGTTGACTGGACAAAAGCTATATTTATAAACATCTTTTCTGTCGTTTAAATCTTCTCAAATGAAGCCAATCTTATGATACACTTGAACTCTTTAGGCTGCACGAGTGTCCAACGAATTGTAGCTGAACTTATTCCTCGATATGCATCCTACTGTCCAACTGCTCTTGAAGCTGCATGTAAAGTTACTATTAACTTGTATAATTGGAGTATTGCTGTGATCCTTAGAGGAGATGATTATGATGGGATTGCTTTCCAGACCGCTGAATCCTGTATTTTAGGTCTGGTAGAGATATGTTGCACTGCTTCATCCGAGGAACCGACATCATCTGTTATCCAGGGAATCTGCTCTGCCGTTTTTCTCAACGTGCTTAGTTTTTACATATCGTCATTTGAGAGCAAGGATTTTCTTCATATTGATGATAAAAGCCTTAAAAAGGTAAGGGATACTGCAAATTCCCATTTGGACCTGAAGCAAGAAGGAGCAGATGAAAACGAATCACCACTATCTAGATTATGCAATATCAGGGCACTTAGTCTGCTCAGAATTTTTTTTTGCTGCCCAAAGAATTTACTTTCAGCATGTTTTGAGCTCCTTAAAGCTGGTGAAGCGGATGCTGGTTCTTTGAAAGCAGGAACTTATTTTTTCAAGCAGGTGACAATCCAGATAACTGCTGACAATTGCACTCATTCCTTGATTAATAAAAGAGATGAGGCTAATATGAACGCAGAACCCATTGAGAGGAGCGCCAGACCCAATGAGTTTTGTGAAGAGACACAAATATCAGATGATCAAAAGCATGTGGATGCGTCTTCAGTTTCAAAGAACTGCCTAATGAGAATGGTATATATATATATATATTTTAATTTGTTTCGGTCTGCAGTCACCAACTTATTAGGGACTGACTGCTTCGTTGTTGTTGTTTCAGTTAGTCGTGGATGTTCCGCCTTGTTTGAATTTTTATATCTTGGTGCTGGAAAGTACCTATTGTCTTGAATTATCTTGGTTGCTTTCAACAGCTTTACCATTTGTCCCCTCGTCCAATACCCAGACACCCAAAACAAAGAAAGAAATTCTTTGATATTTCCTTACAATCTTCTATGATTGTGTTACCAATTCAGAAGCAGTGGCTTCTTACAATGTCTCATTTTTCCCTTTTCTTTTTGAAGAAACTAGCATGGATCATGTTCAAGTTTCTCCTATCCCTCTGTTTTCTTATGTACAGAAAAATAAAAAAAATAAAAAAAAAGAACAGAAAAGCTAAAGGAGGAAAAATGCTGGCACAATATTTCTGGCTCAAATTCTTGAGTTCCCAATCACCATGCCAACTGCCTCTATCACTTGAAGCTTCTTAATTAGGTGTGGCTTGCTTTTATGAATTTATATTTGAAAGAAAACACTTTCCTGCTTCATGTTTTCTGAAGCCGGGAAGTCAAGCGGTTTTCTACTGTGTTGAACTCTTGCCGATCCACTTGTGAGGTGGACCTCCCTTCCCCCTTGTGAGCCTTGCTTTCTTTTTTTCTTTATTTTCTTTTCTTTTTTTGAGAAAAGCTCTTTCTTTTGTACTATTGATTAAATTGAATTATATTTGGCATATTTTGTATGAGCTGCTTATCACGAGCTCGAGCAGTACTGTATACTACCACAAATATGGTATACAATTGTCATTAAATGTTGGCTCATATTTCATTGTTATTTTGATGTTGAGACCATGATAAATGCGTGCTTCTCACACGTAAAAACATATTGGCTGGTATTTTCTTGAGGCTGAATAAGTTCCCATGTGAAATAGCTGTGGCCTCTCTTTTTATTTTCATATAGTCTTCCTTTTTGACATAATGATTTTCATCATTATTTGTTTGTATTTATTAAATCTGCATATTTTGGCTCTTCTGGTTAAGAGAATTCAAGAGACGCCTAGACTTCTTTATGTATCACATCTCAATCTCTAAAGCTTACATTAATGAGTGTTATGAACAGAGCTTAGACGATTGTTGTGCAGGTTCTTGACAAAGATCGGTCATTGAAGGATTGGATGATTTTGAAGTATAAAGAGCTCACTGAGTCATCCTGTTCTCAAGTTGTATCAGAAATTTCTTCTTCTATAGAAGGAATATTTGGGTCTATTACTGAGCTAGTCAAGGAAGCAGATGTCGCAGAAGAGAGAGATGAGGTATTTTCTGATGCTTCCAAATCTGGTAATGAGTATTCATTTCCTATGGCCTCAGAGGATTGTGTGAATCCTAATGAAATATCTGGGAAGGACTCTACTTCGAGATTGCTCAATGCATCTACCAGTGATACATTAGGGAAGGAAAGATATTCAGTTGAAAGATTGTCTAGTCAATCAGTGAATGAGGGCTCAAACTTTGAGCAGCAAGGCTCACGGCCCATGAGTGACACGAAGACTCTGGAACGAAGAGATTCATACCATGACAGGCATTCTTTGAGAGTGAACTCAACAACCAATCGGTCTTCACCCATCCAGAAAAAGTCATTGGACCTTGCAAATGATGGAGTAACTGGTGGAGGTCATCTTGATCAAGTCGAGACAGATCAAACTACATGCTCTGACTTTAATTTGCCTCTAAAGAGGTCAACCAGTGTTCGCATAACAAATGCTTCCTCAACTACTGAGCAACACTCTGGTGTTCGATATCATTCCTCTAAAAATCAATTTGTTTGGTGTTTCGATGGGGATGCTGCTGCTATGGATGTGTGTTTAGCTTCTAAACAACTTTGGGTGGGTTCTCTTAGTTCTGAGGCATCTGAACCGCTAGTACGATTTCAGTTTGAGAAATTTGGCAAATTAGAATGTTTATTCCTCATTCCTAGTAAAGCATTTGCTTTGGTTGAGTATAGGAACATTATGGATGCTATAAAGGCTCGTGAATGCATGCTGGAATCTTCTCCCTGGGGTTCTCGTTTGCGAATAAAGTTTTTAGATGCAGGGCTGGGTAGTAGAGGATATATTAATGGGGTTGCAATAGGTGCATCTTGCCATGTCTATGTCGGTAGGGTCTTGAACCAAAGGGTCAAGGATGAGGTTTTACATGAATTAATGCGAGTTGGATTTAGGAGCCCACGCATGGTTTATGATCTCACTAGCGATCGCGCCTTACTAATGGAATTTGAGACAGCTGAAGATGCTGCTGTTGTAATAGGTCATCTCAGGCAGCATCGTAAGGAAATTGGTTATGGTGCACCAGTGAATAACAGATTGACCACAAATATTGAGACTGTTGACTTAGCAAGGCCTCGTGTGGATGGTGGGAGATTTGTTCATAACTCTAATAACATTGAGTTAAGAAACAACATTCCTCCGGGAACAACATCAGGTGGTATGGTTGGATCTCCTCTTGCTCCAACTGGGCTTGATAGTCCTATTGAAAAGCGTAAGACGAGGATGTCTCAGTTGTCTTCGCTGCTAACATCTTTATCTAAAAAGTACGACATTAGTCAAAGCTCAAGCTCTTTTGACAGGCAAATGTCTAGAAACTATCATTTAGCAACCATGAGAGATGAAGACAAAGTTCCAACAAACACTCTTCGTCTTATTATACCTGATATGAGACCCCATATTCCTACTGATGATGAGCTTATGGCTGTTTGCAGTCACGCCGTCGGAAATATCGGGTCTATCATCAGGTTTTCACGTGCAAACATGCAAATGGGTCCTTGTTGGTTCGTTGAACTCAGCAGCATAGATGCAGCAATTAGTGTTTTGAGGAATATGACGAATTCTTCTGGGAACTTCTTTCAAATAGAATTCAGGTTTGGGTCTCTCTCATTCTTGTTGTAATTTGTTTTTTTAGTTTATCCTTCTATTTGATATCATAACCTTGCCATATTCCGTTCGTCCTTTACTTATGGAGGAAAACCTAGTTAAATGAGGTATTCTTGTTCTGGATGAATCTTACCCTCATTAGGGACTGCCGTAAGCCTTCTGAAGTTTATCCTTCTATTTGATATCATAACCTTGCCATATTCCGTTCGCCCTTTACTTACAGAGGAAAACCTAGTTAAATGAGGTATTCTTGTTCTGGATGAATCTTACCCTCATTAGGGACTGCAGTAAGCCTTCTGAAAACCTCTTAAGTTAACAGTGATTATTATGGCTCACCTAGGCATGTCTCCCAATTGGATGCTCCTTAGTCCCCTGGCACAAGCTTTAGCACGCATGGTCTAGGGGCGAGATGCACTTGAGCATGTAACATTTTTAAAATTTTGTTTATGTAGGGATTTTTCATGAATGTGTGTGTGCATGTGGTTTTTTTTTTTTCTGGTAAGGAGAAACAAAATAAAGAATACGTTCTTTGAGTTTTAATTCGTCTTTGGACAGTAAACCTGGCATGCAACATCAGATGCCATCAATAAAGAAATCTGAGAGCAACACTCATGAGCTTGCGTCACCTAGAGCAGAAATTACAAATCAAGGAGCCACATTACAAACTGGGCGCACATATCAAACTAACTGGACGAACTCTAATTACTCAGAAAGGATGGAAGGTAGTTCATGGAATGTTGAAGTGATTGATGGTCGTGACAGTAATTTGGTGGTTGACCTTCCACAAGGAGGTAGTATGATGATGCAAATAGTCAGTTATGTAATATTTGTAGCATAATGGTATTCTTATGTTTTGCTTTGAATTTTGTCAGGAATCCATGCTATTTCTCATGTCAATGCACCAATTTGGATGTACAGCAAACCTGAATCTGAGCAGACCTTTTCAGCACCTGTGGCTATGCCTTCCGCACCTGTAGCAGCACAGGGACCCACTATTTTGCCACCCCAGCAACCTCAAGCTTCTTCATATGTTAGGCCCATCTATCCTACTCCAAACAATTCTTGGAATGCACATGGATTTAGTCATCCTTTGCCTTTGAACCACGCAAGGCCTGGTGTTATGCTGAATACCTTTTGTGGTAATGTGCGTGTTGCAACACCTCCGTTCATGTCGGTATCAGTGACACCACTAGCACAACTTCAGGCAACTACCATACAACATATTGATCATATGGCTTCTGTGCCATCTTTACCATCAATATCACCACCACCTCCACCACCGCCTCTGCCACCTGAAATGCCCCCTCCACTGCCTACTTCTCCACCTCCTTTACCAATTTCTCAACCTCCTACTGTTCCCCCTCCACCGAGTTCTCCTCCTCCTGTCCAATCTACTGTAGAACCTCCTAACTTAGGTCATATTGATCAGGGTTTTCAAAATTGTTGGCAGGGTGTGCTTTGTAAAAGCGGCATAACTTATTGCACTATCCGTGCATGTAGAGAGGAATCTGATGCTTGCAGATACTCTAGTGCCTCTTCTGAACCTGCAGAGTAAGGTTTTGTCTTTTCGTACGTTGATTTTTTTCTTAGCCTTTTCTTTTTGAAGCAACCAGCAATGCTCCATTTATTGATTGCAGAAGGGATATGCTGACCATGTTTATGATATATATGTGCAGGTGGCCTGTTAAGTTAGATGTTACGAAGCGGACAGATTTTCAGCATGTGAAATCAACATTTACAAGCATCCCACCTTATATGGTGAGTACAAGGAACCATCATTTATTAATTTTGTTTTCTTGTTTGGGTGAAAAGAAGTTTTAGCAACTGAAGCTCTTGTTTTATATCCCAATCTAGAATATTACTATGCTGAGCTGGCATCTTCAAATTAACGGCAGAATGCATCATTCTATGAAAAGTTGTTCTGCTTACTGATCTGCCACCACTCTATTTTTTTTTTTTTTTTTTTTTTTTTTTTTTTTTTTTTTTTTTTTAGGTCTGATCTGCCAACATGTCTGTTCTCTCCATTGAGATATCCTCCACCTTGGAACAAATTCTAGGTTCTTTTTAGTTGATGAAGTAGAGGGCTAATCTTCCCTTGGCAATTGGATTTCCTCTTGAACCGAGTGGCTATTCGTGGGCAATTATGGGACTGTTTTGTATAGCTCTTGGGGAACTCATTTTCTCTTTGTCCCCTTCCCCATAGTATGTATATAATATCAAACATTAAGAATAGAGCTCATAACCATGAAATGTTTTTACCAAGTTACATTGAGCACGTTTTGAATTGTTTGCAATTATACTATATCTAGACACACACATACCTAACCTTGCTTTTACTTTTGACGTTATTGTTTCTTTTTCTTTTCTTTTTTTTGAGCAAGACATCATTGTTTTTTTTTTCGAAGAAATATTATTGTTTCTTAATACTAGTAAATTAATAATGTATAACTTGATTAATGGTGACCTTAAAAAAAAATTGGCTACTAAATACTTATATTTAATTTCATTTAAGAAATTTTTAATACAATATATGTATTCTTCTTTGCATGGAATTAAATGAAAAAGTAGGGATACACCATGGGAAATATTAATAGAAACTCCCTGTTGGCAATTGAATATAGAAAATATGTTCCAATAGGGATTCTCCCTCTTCACAATCCCCCGCGAGAATGGGGACCTCGCCCTACCCCATTTGCGTCCATTCGCGTACCTAAACATTTAACACAAAAGATCAAGAGCTAATGTATAATAATAAAACAAAATTTAAGTCATTTTTAAAAAAATCAAAGATGTCTAGCGAGGTAGTGCATTTCTATGTATATTGTAGTAGTACTATCTTTATTTTTAGGGCATAGTCAGACTTTGAGTTTTGTCTCAAAATAATCATAAAGTAATAATTGTGTCCAAATAATCCTAAACTTTGAGTTTTGTCTTAATTTTAGCCTAGCTAGTTTTTTAGGGCAATTTGATGACTACGTGACATTGAGTTTTGTACCATCTTTATTGGGGCAGGTGAATTCGTCTATTGCAAATGCATTCTGAAAATGGGTCGAGATCTTGGAACTCGGTTTCTTTATCTTTGGTTTCTCAATCGAGTTTAAACCCTTACTTGTTTCTCCGTCGGTGAGTTTTGATTGCGCAAGGGAATTGAGGCTCTGAGCAATCGGATTTCTCGGGAGAAGAAGTTCTTTTAATCCATTTGTTTCTCTGCAAGGGAGGTTTCTGTGCACATTGAGAGTTGATGAAGTTCATCACAAAAGCATCTTCGTATTTCCCATTTACAAGCAAACATCCATCCCAACCCATCCAAGACACAAAATACAAAACAACATAGACTCACTCCTAAATTAATTGGAGTTGGCTACATGAATCAAACTCTTTCATTATGCTTGATTTAATGCAATTGATGGTGAGCTTTCCAAACCATTCAAATCACTCCTAATTAATGCATCCCAAGTTAACTTCGGTATACCCCCTACCTCGTCGAATTTCTTCAGTTTCTATTGAGTCAAATTTTTTAGTAGGGGCATTTGTAGGTCCTTTTTTGCGGGTAACCAAACCACCGCAACCGCCCTTCCCTACTCGTTGTGTCCATTGGTGCTCCTACTTGTCTTTGAATTTTTTTTTAATTCTATCTTTACGAGTTTTATGTTTACCACACATCCACCTAAACATCTTCATTTCTGCTACGTTCATTTTATGTAGTTGTTGCTTTACCGCCCAACATTCCCTTCCATAGAGCATAGCTGACCTAGTTGCAGTCCTAAAAATTTTCTTTTTAACTTGGTAGACATATTTCTATCACAGATCATACATGTTGCACTCCTCTATTTCTATCATCCAGCTTGAATTCTATGTGACATCATTCTCAATATTGTCATCATTTTGTATGATTATCTTAGATATCGCGGTTCATATTAAGAACTTCTACTCTCCTTAATTTTACCACTTCATCATCTCAATCTCTAGTATTTCTATACTTACAGTGCATGTATTCGGTTTTTGTCCTACTCAACTTAAAGCCTTTAGATTCTAATGTATTTCTCCAAAGTTCTAATTTCCTATTCACTTCATCTCTTGTTTCGGCCACTAAGACAATATCATCTGCAAATAACATATACCATGGTATATCCTCTTGAATATGTATAGTTAGTTCATCCATAAATAGCGTAAAGAGATATGGGCCTAAAGTCGATCCTTGAATCTTGATGTAGTCCTATCGTAATGAGAAACTCTTTTGTAGTTCTTCCAAATGTCTTTATACTCGTTACTACTCCCTCATAAATATCTTTAATAGTGTCTATGTATCCAGCATGCACTCCTTTTCATTCTAGAACCCATTAAAGAACATATCTAATAACTCTATCATATGCTTTTTTAAATCTACAAATACAATATGAGGATCTTTTTCTTTTCTCTATATTTTTCCATCAATCTTACGAGGAAAATCGCCTCCCTAGTTGACCTTCCAGGCATGAAGTCAAATTGATTATCTGATATTGTTGTTTCTCTTCTAAGCCTATTATCAATTATCCTCTCCCAAAGTTTCATAGTATGACTCATAATTTTAATTCCTTGGTAGTTTGAACAAGTTTGAATGTTTCCTTTGTTTTTTAAGATTGGTACAAGTGTGCTTCTTCTCCAATCCATTGACATTTGTTTTGATTTTAAAATTTTGTTGAAATTGTTTGTTAACCAAGTCAATCTAATTTCTCCTAAGCATTTTCGAACCTCTATGGGTATTTCATCTGGGCCACATGCTTTCCCTATTTTCATTTTTTTCAATGTCTCTTTAACTTCCTGAATTATAATACTACGTGTATAATTTACATTTCTTTCTTGGTGTGGGTTTTTCATCTACTATGCTATCAACTTGGTCATCATTAAATAAACCATCGAAGTAGCTTCTCCATCTCTTCTAAATACCATCTTTGCGAGTTAAAACATCTTGATTTTCTTCCTTAATACATCTTACATGACTTAGGTCTTCTTTCTTTTTATCCGACTAGCCTATAAATATATTTTCTGCCATCTCTATTAACTATGTTCGTATATAGATCCTCCATGAAGTTTGTTTTAGCTTGACTAACTACTTATTTAGCTTGGTCTATAGCTTCTCTATATTGATTGTACGCATCTTCAGCTTGACACTTTGATATTTTTCTATATATCTCTCTCTTTTAGTCTTAATTGCTCTTTGGAAATCCAAGACACAAAAATAAAAAAAAGAAGAAGCACAATTCCCCTTTTGACACCGATGCCCATTTCACATAACCACCCAAAATTACAATCAATCAAAAACACATGCATATGGGGTGAAGAACAGATCTAACAAGATGAACCTTGTGCAGTAAACCGCCCTTGGAGAACCCTGTCCAGATAAACTGTCCGCGGAGAACCTTGTTGGTCTTCCATCTGATCCGATGTTGCCTTAACCTCCTCGTTGTTGCAAACATTGAGTTGATCCCTGTTAAACTCCCGAACCTCAGTGATGTAATGGAATCCACAACAACAAGACTTTATTGAAGATAAAACTGGTTTGTTACAGCAGGAAAGCTGATTTCCCCAGAGGAATAGACACACCACACCTCTCCTCACCAGACTCACTGTCTAACCCAAATTAGAAAAACAACCCCCATACACCGACTGAACAGTCCCCCTTTTATAGTACCCACTCAACTAACTTTCTCTCAGTCTATTCTCCTGACCCACACACACACACACACACAACTTGACCTAACTTATTCAAGTGGGCTCAGGCGACCAACTGTGGTGAGAGGGCTCCTGGAAGTCGATCGCATACTCCTCTTATCCCTACGTTGATACACCTTTGAAATAAGAGGCCTAACAATACTCCCCCCATGGACAGCTACCTTGTCCTCAAGGTGGAAAGCCGGAAAGGATTTTCGAACATGCCGAACCAGTTCCCAAGAAGCATCCGAGTCAGGTAAGGAAGACCATTTAACCAGAACTTTAGGTCCCGCCGCGAGACAGCGATATGCCAAGATAGTCTCGGGCTCAACAATAAGCATAACGGATTCGGGAGCAAAGGGAGGTAATTCTGTAGAAACAGGAACCGAACCCACTACTCGCCGAAGTTGGGACACATGAAAAATAGGATGAATGGATGAAAAAGCCGGTAACTCGAGACGGTAAGCGACGACGCCAATACGCTCTAAAACCTTGTAAGGCCCATAGAAACGGGGACTAAGTTTCATGTTGGTGCGGCGAGCCACTGTTTGTTGGCGATATGGGCGTAACTTAAGATATGCCAAGTCGCCCACTGCGAACGAAAGGTCACGGCGGTGTTTATCGGCCTGCTGCTTCATGCGGTTTTGAGCAAGTGCTAGCTGCGTGCGCAGTTCAGCAATGGCAAGGTCGCGGGACCGCTGGAAGGAGTCGACTTCAAGGTGCGAAGGCCTCAGTAAGGAGCCATAACGAATGACTGGAGGGGGGTCGCGCCTATACAACACCTTAAATGGGGAGCATCGTAAGGAGGAATGATAAGAGGTGTTGTAAAAAAACTCAGCCCAATGTAACCACTTGGACCAGTCCTTCGGGCGTTGGTGGATGAAGCAACGTAGGTACGTCTCCACACAGCGGTTAACCACTTCTGTTTGACCATCACTCTGCGGGTGATAAGCCGAGTTGCAGTTTAGAGTAGTGTGCTGCAGACGAAACAATTGACACCATAACCGGCTGAGGAACACGCGATCACGGTCAGAGACAACGCTGGGAGGGAACCTATGTTGGCGTACCACCTCTTTGATGAACATGGAGGCCACTGTTTGAGCAGAAAATGGATGTCAAAGAGGTAAAAAGTGAGCAAACTTACTCTATTGGTCGACCACAACGAGAATCGAATTTGCACCATGGGACAGTGGAAGTCCCTCAATAAAGTCCATGGACACATCCTCCCACACCTTTGCTGGAATTGGGAGTGGTTGAAGTAGCCCCGCAGGAGATACTGTCTCGTACTTGTTGCGTTGATACACATCACAAGAGGCAACAAAGGATTTGATGTCACCCTTCATGCCGGGCCAATAAAATTTTGCCGATAAACGCCGATATGTTTTGAGAAAGCCACCGTGTCCTACTGGGGAAGAATGGAATTCGGACAACAACTTGTTCTTGAATGAGGAAAAAGCAGGCAATACAACTCGGCCCTTGTATCGAAGGTGACCCCTGTGGAGAGACCAACCCGGTTTAGCTGAAGCATCCTGGGATAGAGCAGCAATGATGGCACTGAATGTGGGACTAGCCGAGACCTCTTGAGTAATGGTAGAGACATCAGCTAGGGAGGAAACCATGAGGGAGCAAAGTTCCGGGTCAAGTGGGAAACGAGACAGGGCATCCACTGCCTGATTTGTCACCCCGGGCTTGTAGTGAATCTCAAATTGGAAACCAAGTAACTTAATGAGCCACCTCTGATATTCTGGAGCCACCTCCCTCTGTTCAAGTAGAAATTTCAGGCTGCGTTGGTCTGTCCGTACAAGGAATTGTCGCCCCAGCAAATAATGGCGCCATTTCTGAACCGCCAACACTATAGCCATAAGCTCACGTTCGTAAGCGGATTTAGCTCGTGCTCGCAGCGAGAGGGCCTGGCTAAAAAATGCAATGGGGCGGTCAAACTGAGACAACACTGCCCCCACGCCAACGCCGGACGCATCGGTTTCCACCACAAACAAGGCGTTAAACAGGCAATGCTAGTGTTGGGACCGCCTTAACTGTGAGCTTCAATTGTTGGACAGCGAAAAAGGCCTCATCAGACCAAGAGAAAGAGTCCTTACGCAACAGTTGGGTGAGAGGGGCAGCCATCGTGCCATAGTCCCGCACGTACCTCCTGTAGTAACCCGTCAGACCCAAGAACTCGCGTAGTTCTTTGGGAGTGGAAGGCATTGGCCATTGATCCATAGCTTTTACTTTCTCTGGATTCGCTCACACCCCATCACCCGATATTCCATATTAGACTTGGCAAAGCAACATTTCTTCAAATTCACAAAGAGGGAATGTAGCTGGAGTATAAAAAGAACTTGATGAAGGTGAGCACAATGATCGCACATAGAAGAACTATAGACCAGAATGTCTTCAAAAAACACCAAGACGCACGGCGGATAAGGCCCTTGAAGATGGAGTTCATAAGAGCTTGGAAGGTGGCAAGGGCATTGGAGAGACCAAACGGCATAACTAGGAATTCATAGTGACCGTCGTGAGTACGAAAAGCCGTCTTCAGGACGTTGGCCGCCTTCACACGAGCGTAAGTCCAATTTTGAAAAAATGGAGGCGCCATGTAACTCATCCAACAATTCGTCGATGTTTGGAATGGGAAAACGATCCGGGATAGTGGCCTTGTTCAAGGATTGGTAATCTACGCAGAACCGCCAACTCCAGTCTTTCTTTTTGACTAATAAGACTGGGCTGGAGAACGGGCTATTACTCGGTTGAATCACGCCAGCGGTCAACATCTCTGTCACTAATTTCTCTATCTCCGCTTTCTGAATCTGAGGGTAGCGGTATGGTCGGACACGAATGGGTTCAGTGCTTTCTTTCAAAACAATTGCATGGTCGTACGCACGGAATGGGGGCAAACTGGCGGGCAATTGAAACAGACCACTAAACTGATCCAACACTTGCTGTACGCAGGACTCAACCCACAGGGAAGGAGAACTCGGTGCAGGAGGAGATAGACCGAAGCATTCCACCAAGAAACCCCCGAGAACTGTATCTAGGGAACGTTGAATGGATTTGCACGAGACAAGTGCCCTATGTAGAGTTGGGTCGCCTTGAATGATCACAGATTTGCCCTCATAGACAAAGGAAATGATCAATCGCTGCCAGTCGATTGTGGTCACTCCAATGGTGGACAACCACTTAACGCCCAAAATGATGTCATGGCCGCGCATACCAATAGGGTAGAAATCAGCGGATACAGTAAGATCTTGGAAGGATACCTGGATAGCCTTGCACACCCTTGAACCCGACAGCCGTGCACCACCCCCCACAAATACGCCATAAGCAGCCGTAGACGCGATTGGCAGTTGCAACTCCCGAACTAATGCAGGGGAAATGAAATTATGTGAAGCTCCACCGTCAATCAAAATCACGACATCGCGCCCTTGCACAGTCCCCTTGACCTTAATCGTATGGGGATCCGGTCCTCCTGCTAGGCCATGAGCAGACAACTCGATGGAAGTAAACTCCATTGGCTCGTCGGGAACTTCCGAGGGGGATTCATTGGCGATATCAACCGGGTCATCATCTACTAGGAGCACATTCAAGAATTTCTTTGCGCAACGATGCCCCACAAACCATTTTTCATCACAACGATAGCACAGCCCTTGCTTCCGGCGTACCTGAGCCTCAGACTCCGTCAGGCGCTTGTGCTTCGATGGAGATACATTAGGGGTTACTGCACTCGATGAGCTCAGACTGGACAAAGAGGAGGAGGATGAACTGGGTTTAGTCTGTAGGCCCAAAGGCAATTGGGTCTTGGATGTCATTTCTTTGCTTGGGCTGGAAATTGTATGGCTAACCCAATGGGGGCCTTTGGTGTCTGCTCTGGAACTGGGCCCAGCAGCGCTGGATTGGGCTTGACCCCCTCCAAGCCCAAGGGACTCTGTCTCTCCCAGCTTCTTCTCCACTCGTCTTGCTCGCGCCACCACCGTCTTCAACATTGATGGCGGCTCCACCATCATCTCAACCCGCAGCCGATCCTTCAACCCATTAATAAACACCGCGATTTTCTGTCTCTCTGTCAAGCCCTCTTGATGAAGCAACATGAGTTCGTAGCGTTGACGATACTCACTCACGGTCGTCTCTTGCTTAATGGAGAAAAATTGCTGGCACAAGTAGAGCGGATCTGCTTCAGTAAACCGCAACGCCAACTGTGTCTTCAACTCCTCCCAAGACTCGAACGCCTGCACTTTTTCTTCCGTTTGTAGCCAAATCTGGGCTGGCCCTATCAAACATATTTGAGTTGCTCTGAGCTTGGTCTCCTCCGTCATGTCATGCAAGGCGAAATAATGATCTGCTTGGTTAAGCCACACCAGTAAGTCCTCGCCGTTACACGTCTGCATCTTGATTTTGCGAACCTCCGGTCCCGATCTATAAGGCTGGGGTCTCCGATCTGAGCTTTCCGCTGATAGATCTACATCTCCCGACCTCAGATCTGGTGGATCTGGTGTTAAACCACTTCCCTGTGGCCTGATCTGCGATGCTTTGTCGGATTCCTGCCCCCTCAGGAAAAACTCCTCCATCCGAAGAGACAACTCCTGGATCTGACTCTGAATCTGCGATTGGGTATGGATCTGAGTCTGGAACTTCGATCTTAAGCCATGGATCGAACCTTCCAACTCTCTGAGCTTGCTCAGCTCCGCCTCTACAACCTCCATGCGCGAATCCGCCTTTGGTCCCATGACGAAAATGCTCTGATACCACTGTTAAACTCCCGAACCTCAGTGATGTAATGGAATCCACAACAACAAGACTTTATTGAAGATAAAACTGGTTTGTTACAGCAGGAAAGCTGATTTCCCCAGAGGAATAGACACACCACACCTCTCCTCACCAGACTCACTGTCTAACCCAAATTAGAAAAACAACCCCCTTACACCGACTGAACAGTCCCCCTTTTTTAGTACCCACTCAACTAACTTTCTCTCAGTCTATTCTCCTGACCCACACACACACACACACACAACCTGACCTAACTTATTCAAGTGGGCCCAGGAGACCAGCTGTGGTGAGAGGGCTCCTGGAAGCCGATCCCATACTCCTCTTATCCCTACGTTGATACACCTTTGAAATAAGAGGCCTAACAATCCCACCTTCTCATCTCCAAAAGAAAACCCAAATGGGTATTTGCCCAATAAGCAAACAAAAGGAACAATTCTGCTCATTTTCATTCGCCAAGACAACATCTAGCTTCGCGAAGACAACGACTGGAGAACACATAGCTAAGGGCTTTTGCTTTTAATTCTCCTCCAAGCAGCTGACTAATCAACTTTACCAAATTCCTATGCCACACATGTATTAAATTGCCCAAAAAAATAAACTAGGGTAAAATTGAAATAAAACCCAAAGTTTTGGATTATTTAGACACAATTTTTAGTTTGGAATTGTTTTGAAACAAAACTCGAAGTTTGGTATTATTTTAACTATTTCCCCTTATTTTTATGATTATCTATTCATTTCCCAATATTCTTTTTTTCCAAAGGAAATAGAACCCTACTTGAAATTTGGGCGAGGTCCAAGCCAAGATGGTTGAGTACCTACCCTATTTTCATCCTGACATCCAAACCCAGCCTGCATTTACGAAAACCTTGTTTGGATGCTTTTGAATCCAAGCGGACAAAATAAAGCTAGCGGATCCAGAGTCCAGGCAGGAATGGTCGTCCCCATGCAATAGTAGATATGACCTATTGTTGAAGGGCCTCTAAATAAGTTGCATGATTTTTCATTGGTCTCTAAATAAATAATGTCTACATAGGTGCAGCTTAGCTGCATCACGTCACTTAGGCAGGGTGTGCCTCTTAGGGACAACCTCACTACCTTAACAACACTGGTTATGCCTAAGTGATGCCTTGCGATTTTTTGGGCTTAGTCTTAGGTTGAGTTTACATGCATTCTTGACTATGGCAGCTAGTGTTCTTTGTTTCGGCTTTAAATCTCTTAACTCATTGCAATCGATTGTGGTTTCTTCCTCTTGTCTATGTTCAGTCAATTTGTTAACTTCAGTTATTGTTTGTTATTTTCCTTCTTTCAACAGTTGTTATTGTTGGTTTCCTATTTTTCATGTGCAATGCAGAAAGAAGTCTGTAAGCTTGTCCCTTCCACAGCAGATGACAACAAAGGGGTAAGGTTCTATCTTTTTTACAATGTGTGCATAATGCTCAATTGGTTTCTTCGCCTCATTAGAACCACTTATTTTTTGGTTGTGGTTTGGTCTCATAATATTTCAGAAATTCTTACCAAGACATTATGTACATCAAATTGGGTGAGTGCAATATTCTGATTCATCAGTTTTCTCCAATTAATACTTGTCTTTGCAGTTTCAGGATTTCATAGCATACTTAAAGCAGCGGGAATGCGCGGGAGTAATCAAGATTCCAGCTGGAAAATCAATGTGGGCAAGGCTCCTCTTTATTCTTCCATATTCACATGAGACTTGCTCTATGCTTGGCATTGCTCCTCGCCCCTCAGATTGCCTGATCGCCTTGATTTTGCCAAAAGAAACAAATTATGAATGGGTCTGAAACTCCATATATCAACAGGATAAAAATATATACACGAGTCATGTATGTGTTCTATTTGAGGTACCTGTGTATAGTGGCAAAAGAAACAAATTATTGACATGAGACTTGCTCTATGCTTGGCATTACTCCTCTTTAGTCCTCTCTCCACTGTTTTCTTCTTGCAGTTCTGTATTGGTTTCTTCTTACAGTTCTGTATTGGGTGCATCCATGGTTGATTATAATTTCTGTATGAGAGGTAATCGTGTATATAGTTTTACATCAAAGGAAGTTTTGTTGAGGATATAATTTTACGTTCCATTTGTTATTGTAAGAAAAGATTTTGTAATTCTTTAAAAGAAAATAGAAATGGAAACTACTAGAGTAACTCACTTTGGGCATTGACTCAGTTCGATGCAGTGCAATATGCGCTAAGATGTGTGCATGTGCATCTCAAGGCAAAAGGTACGGCATCCAACTGGATTGATGTTCAAAATGAGTTACTTTTGCATTTTCGAATAGAGATTGTTATCCATCCAAAGCATCGAGCGTTAATCTTTCAAAACCAAAAGCAGGGTCCTTTATAACACAATTCTCTCTATAAATAAGGATGAAGTTCTGCATCTTTTTGTTGTGAAGTGTAGATGACCATGCATGCACACCAACTCTTGTCAATGTATTGTCATTTCCAATGTACACCAACTCTTTCATGTATTGTCAAATTACTTGTAATGTGTTGTATGACATGAGTGTATGTGTTAATTGTCTCACATTGATTACTTGTAATGTGTTGTATGACATGGGGTGTATATGTTAATTGTCCCACATTGTAAAGGTATTTTTATCATTATCACCAAATGATCTATATAAAGGGTGCTAACCTCATTGTAAGAACACACCAAGTTGAATGAAAACTTATCATTCCAACTTTCTCATTTCTTCTCTTCTCCTTTGAAATAGTAGTTTGTAATAGTAGAAGTTCTTAGTCTTTTATTTCCTTCTCTAGTTCTTAGCAAGTCTCAATTCAATTCACAACACGTTATCAGCACGAGCTTGCTCTAGCATTAAGGGGATCTTGAAGTTCAAGAAGGCTTGTTAAGGAGACAAAGCCATGAAGGTATAACTTTTGTTATTTAAATAAGTTCAATTTATTTATATATTATCATCGTTGCTTCCATTTATTACATGCATCACTTCTATATGCATACTTTATTTATATACTATACATTACAACGTCACCGATTGCGAAAGTATGCTCTGTAGTTACGTCTTGTACGATCTTCTACATCGAAATCAAAAGTCAATATGTGATATAACTAGTTTTCTCTTAAAACTACAAACGGTTAGTAATTATTTTATTCTTGATTTTATAATACAAATAATGCTATAAGTTTGAGTTGATAGTGGGTAAGCCTTGTCCCCGGTAAAGCTAAACATTGAAAGAGAGATGGGTTATCCCATTCGAGGAGGCATGGTATTAAACAAATTTTGTCTCGCCACCCAACCTAGAAGTTGTCCCACCAACTCATACGAATAGTACATTTGCTTATTAATGAATCAAGTTGTGAACATATACTTAATCATATGTTATATTTTTTTTTACATAAAAGAAAAGAGAAAATTATTTTATACTATATTTACTTTCAAAATATTAATCAACCATAGTTGAATTTGTTACCTTATTATAATTCTTGTCATGATAATTAGATATTACAAATTATGAATAAAGCTTGCATCTATGCAAGGCTGTATGTTGTACACAATAATTTGCCAATATCTCTTTAGATATTTGAAAAGTGAATATTTCATATATCTTTTCACCCTATGGAGTTATAAATATATAAATACCAAAAAAGGTAATACGCCAAAAGCTCAAAAAGAGCGGTTGAGTCTCAATCTACAAAATTTAATCACTCAAATATTAATTATAATTCCACAATTTTAATTACCTCTATGTTGAGGCTACGTGTAAATATGATTGATGAGACAATAAAAATAAAGTCACGTGACCCGCCTCGATTTATTGCTGCAACAAATATCGAGTGCGCACATCAATCCAATAAATATTAAGGATTGATTTCTTGTCTCATGGTAGCTGAGTAAAATAATGAGATATTATAAATATAATATCGCTCCCGTCCAATTAGTTCAGCTTCAAATTAAGAAGCATATATTGCATATAATGATCATGATCATAATAATAAATTTATGGACGTGGAAAAGGTAAAAATATCAGCTAAAGGTCGTATTACCAATTCCACCAAAAAGTTGAACAAAAGTGGTGCACCACTACAAATGGTAAATAATTATTGACAATGAGCGCTCATAATTGTGACGTTTTTTTGGTCATAAATGAAAGACTATTTTGCCTAAATATTATCATATATATACCCGAATATTTTTGCGACCTTTACCATGCCTTCAAAATCAAAGGCAAAATATTATGAATTTTATCAATGAAATATAACTCTTTTCTAATTTGCCAAACATTATTTGTCCAGATGGATCAACAAATCATGTGTTCAAATCATGAATCAAATAAGAGCGATATATGTCTTGCTGATTGTGCTACAACGCATACAATTCTTAAAAACAGAGAATATTTCTCTAGTTCGAACTTAGCTGAGGCTAATGTTCAAACAATATCTGACTTCTCCAATTTGATTAATGGCTCTGGAAGAGCAAATATTATGTTGCCTGGGGGAACAACAATTCATGTTGACAATGCCTTATACTCTGAAAAATCCAAAAAAAATTTACTCAGCTTTAATTCGACAAAATAGATATCACATTGAAATCGTGAACGAAAATAATAAAGAATTTCTCTATGTCACATTGGTTTCAAATGGGAAAAAAGAAGTGTTAGAAAAATTTCCAGCTTTATTATTCGGATTATATTTTACTCATATAAGGCATGTCGAAACGAATGTCGTCTTAAATAAGAAAATTAATGATTCAAAGATATTCATTTTATGGCATGACCGGCTCGGTCATCCAGGATCATTAATGATGCGAAGAATAATTAATAATTCGCATGGACATCCTTTAAGGAGTCACAAAATATTTTCAGCTGGTGATTCTAATTGTGCTAGTTGTTCTCAAGGTAAATTGATAGTTAAACCATCCCCAAGTAAAATCGTTGTGGAATCCCCAGTTTTCTTAGAACGCATTCAGGGAGACATATGTGGACTTATTCATCCTCACTGTGGACCATTTAGATATTTCATGGTTTTGATAGATGCATCAACTAGGTGGTCACATGTTTGTTTGCTTTCAACCCGCAATGTTGCATTTGCTAGACTTTTAGCACAAATCATTAAGTTAAGAGCACAATTCCCTGACAACCCAATCAAGACCATCCGTCTTGATAATGCCGGAGAATTTCAATCTCAAACATTTAAAAATTATTGCATGTCTATAGGAATTACCATTGAACATTTTGTTCCACACATGCATACCCAGAATGGTTTGATAGAATCTCTGATCAAACACATTCAATTAATTGCCAACCTTTAATCATGAGAACTAAGTTATCAACTTCAGGTTGGGGACATGCAGTCCTTCATGCAGCATCTATCATTCGTTATAGGCCTACCGCATACCATGAACATTCCCCCATGCAACTCATTTTAGGTCAACAACCAAATATTTCACACTTAGAATTTTTGGTTGTGCAGTTTATGTTCCTATACCACCTCTCAATAGAACTGAGATGAGTCCACAACAAAAACTTAGGATTTATGTTGGATTTAACTCATCGTCCATTATAAGATACATTGAGCCCTTAACAGGGGATTTATTTACTGCACGTTTTGCTGATTGTCACTTTGATGAAGCAATTTTCCCACCATTAGGGGAGATAAGAAACCAATTTAAAAGGAATGAAGCGAAATTGCTTGAAATGCATCAACTTTATCACATTATGATCCACACACAAATCAGTGCGAACTTGAAGTTCAAAAGATCATTCATTCGCAACAAATCGCAAATCAATTACCAGATGCATTTAATGATGCAAAACAAGTGACAAAATCACATATTCTAGCTGTAAATGCTCCTGCAAGAATTGATGTCTCTGTGCAACAAAATGCACCAAGAATCAACGAAACGCCTAAAGCGTGGAAGACCGGTTGGTTCAAAGGAAACAATTCCTCGAAAGAGGAAAATGAGAGTAAAAATAAATACAAATCAAAATACTCCTGAGAAATCATAAGAATCCTTTGATAAGGGTTTGTTAGAACAAGTTGATTCTCACGAGGAACAACTTCCTCTAGAAAAAGAGGAAAAAAATAAAAATAATGATATCTCAATAAATTATTTAAACTCTGGTAAGATTTGGGATCGTAATGAAATTGTTCCTGATGATATAGTTGCTTTCAATTTGTCCTTTGAAATATGTGAAAATGATGATGATCCAAAACCACGATCGGTGCACGAATGTCGAAAAGACCTGATTGGCAAAAATGGCAAAATGCTATCCAAACAGAGCTAAACTCGTTAAGGAAACGAGAGGTTTTTGGACCGATTGTCCAAACGCCTGATGTCGTAAAACCCGTTGGATATAAATAGGTATTTATACGAAAGAGAAACGAAAAAATGAAGTTACAAGGTACAAAGCAAGACTTGTAGGTCAAGGTTTCTCACAAAGACCTGACATCGATTATGAAGAAACATATTCTCCTGTTATAGATGCAATCACATTTCAGTTTTTGATAAGCCTTGCAGTCTCTGAAGGGCTTGATATGCATTTAATGGATGTCGTTACAGCATATCTGTACGGATCCCTAGACAATGAGATATATATGAAAATCCCTGATGGATTTGTAATATCCGATGAAATAAAATCAAAACCTCATAACATGCATTCTATAAAATTACAAAGGTCTTTGTACGGATTGAAACAATCCGGACGAATGAGGTACAAACGTCTTAGTGATTATTTATTGAAAGAAGGATATGTAAATAATCCGCTTTGCCCATGTGTCTTCATTAAAAGATCATCAACATGATTTGTGATTATTGCTATGTATATTGATGATTTAAATATAGTGGGAAACCACGACGACATCGTTAGAACATCCAAATACTTGAAAAAAGAATTCGAGGTGAAAGAACTTGGAAAAATAAGACTTTGTCTTGGTTTGCAAATTGAACATTTTTCTAGTGGAGTACTTGTCCATCAATCAAATTATATTGAAAAAATATTAAAAAGATTTTATATGGACAAAGCACATTCATTGAGCTCTCCAATGGTTGTCAGATAACTTGAAGTGGATAAAGATCCATTTTGACCTCATGAAAGTGATGAAGAGCTAATTAGTCCGAAAGTACTATATTTAAGTGCAATTGATGCACTTATGTATCTTGCAAATTGTACAAGACATGACATTGTTTTTCCTGTCAACCTACTTGCAAGATACAACTCTTCACCAACTCGAAAACATTGGAATGATGTTAAACATATTTTTCGATATCTTCGAGGAACAAGTGACATGGGTTTATTCTATTCGAGAGGGGTAAAATTGAATCTCCAAGGTTATGCTGATGCTAAATTTTTATCTGATCCCCACAAGGCCCATTCTCAAACGGGATATGTATTCACATGTGGTAATATTGCTATATCATGGAAGTCAGTAAAGCAAACTATGGTTGCTACTTCTTCCAACCATTTTGAAATACTTGCAATTTATGAAGCAAGTCGTGAATGTGTATGGTTGAGAAACATGATTGAACATATTCAAGAATCATGTGGATTGCCTTCAATAAAAGATTCTCCAACCATATTATATGAAGATAACGCATCATGTATTGCACAATTAAGTGAAGGATTCATAAAAGGGGACAGAACAAAACATATTTCACCAAAATTCTTTTATGCGCATGAGCTTCAGAAGAATGGTGAAATTGATGTCAAACAAATCTGATCGAGTGATAATCTTGCTGATTTATTCACAAAAGCCTTACCAACTACGACATTTAAAAGGCTTACATATGGTATTGGCTTGCGTAAACTTAAAGACATTGTAAGTAAAAAAACTGAACAAGTTTCATCCATGTTCACATGAGGGGGAGTTATTAATTAGTGTATTGCACTCTTTTTCCCTTAGCTATGATTTTATCCCATTGGGTTTTCCTAGCAAGGTTTTTAATGAGACAATCTTAACAATATTATACCCGTCTTAATATTTATGAGAATAGTGTACTCTTTTTCTTTTACTATATTTTTTTCCACAGGGTTTTTTTTAGTAAAAGTTTTAACGAGGCACAATCTCTAAGCAAGTGTCATCCAAGGGGGAGTGTTGTGAAGTGTGGATGACCATGCATGCACACCAACATATTGTGTAGTCATGTAACTTGTATTTCTCACTTAATAGTACCTCCACTTGTCAATGTATTGTCATTTTCGATGTACACCAACTCTTCCATGTATTGTCAAATTACTTGTAATGTGTCGTATGACATGGGGTGTATGTGTTAATTGTCCCACATTGATTACTAGTAATGTGTTGTATGACATGGGGTGTATATGTTAATTGTCCCACATTATAAAGATATTTTTATCATCATCACCAAATGGCCTATATAAAGGGTGCTAACCAAATTGTAAGAACACACCAAGTTGAATGAAAACTTCTCATTTCAACTATCTCATTTCTTCTCTTCTCCTTTGTAGTAGTAGTTTGTAGTAGTAGAAATTATTAGTCTTCTATTTCCTTCTCTAGTTATTAGCAAGTCTCAATTCAATTCACAACACTTTTCAAATTGTAACTCTTTGATCATTAAACTTATTTTTATAATGCAACACATACAATATTCTACAATCCTTACCGATAAGTTCACTGACGTTTTAAAATGTTGATGCAACCGTCAAAAAAAGAAGTTAAGTGCTAATACGAACTAATTTGAGTGTCTGGGCAGGGTGATTTATCATTTAAATAATGCACATAGTGAAAACCAAAAAAGTAAGTTTCTTTATGTATTTTTTTTTAAACCGGTAAGTTCACTCACGTTTTACCGGTAAGTTTCTTTATGTATTTAGTAATACTATTAAGTGATAACTTATAAAAGTCATTAAATTTTTTTACTTAACTCCAAGTGGGTCATGTAAACACTTATTAGAAGGGTTCATCAAAAAATTTTAAGGAACTCAATTCTGAGTTGAGGTTAGAATGCTATGTCAAACATACTCAATTAATTAAGGACAAAAATTATATTCAATCACAAAACGCTCCGTGAAAATAAAATTTTTAGAGCTCTTTGCCTCATTTTTATTATTTTAAGCCATAAAATAATTAAAAAAACTTGGAAGAAGGAAAAATCATTAAGAAGTCGATCAAATATATTTTTTCTTGTTTGATAGAAAATCATATAATTCAAATCATTTCTGGTAAAACTTTGCAGTATCATATTAATTTATGTTGCAAATCTTAAAATTATTAGTTTATCATTGTATTTAAAAATTTTAATACAATTCTTTTATTTGACGCAAATTTTATTTTATGTGGGTCATCTAAGTCAGATATAAGTTAGGCTTAGCTAGGTGTAGGTAAACCTAACTCAAACTTTGGCTATGATAACACATTTGTTAGGCCAACAACTCATTTTTAAATGAAGTTACCTAAATATTTTATAAGTTCCAAGAGGGCCGGCCTGAGCTGGCAAATGCAAATTAACATAAGCCTATCCATCAAATGATCGCGCTTTGGTATTCTTAGGTAGGTCGAGTCTATATTATCATTACAACTTAAACCATACTTGACGTGAGCAACTAAGCCCCCATCCCACACTTCGCGTGCAGGCTAGACCGTGCAGGCTAGACTAAATATCATTAAATCGTATAAAAATAAATTTTCTAATGAAAAGGGAATTGAAAAAAAAAAAACTAATTATGTAGTCGTGGGTAGACTTGAAGCGAAAGACATTTAAGTTTAATTTCTCTTTAGAATAAAAGAGAGAATATTAATTTGATCAAAAGATAATATTTTACTTTTTTTTTAAAAAACTTTAGCGCGAGTCAAACTCATGACCTCCCTAAGCTTTAGTTTTTTGGCAAGTGATGCCTTATCCATCTCACTAAATATGCTTCGACAATAGTGTTTTACATCATCATCATCGTCTTCATCATGTTTGAAATTCAAAAACTCACAATGCATATATTTTACATTATAATTAAAGTCTTTATATTTAACCATCAACCGGTTGACCCAAGTGGTAAGAGATTCGATCCCCTTGAACAAGATCTATAGTTCAAGTCTTATGAATGGAAAGAACTGGATTGGAAGGCCACCCCCACCCTCATATAGAAATGTCCGAGTGTGGATTAGTCAGTGCAGTTGGTGCCAAACTCTACGTGGGAAACCCAAAAAAAGCCTTTATATTTTGATAAACCGGATTTGATCAGCCTCTTTAATCAGGGTCGAAGTTGGCAATTGGATTTGGGTCTCTTGAAGACTTAAGCGAATACCCACGTATCTCTGATTTAGGTTGTTAAAATGTAGTGATCTAATAAAGTTGGGTCATTCTATACAATTTTGTAAGGGTGAGCCACAAATGTTTTTGGCACTCCAATTCTATATTTGTCCTTAAACGAAATGACCTAGTTACACCTCACAACCTCCACAATCCTCACATGTCAATCTCTCTCTAGTTGTGCACCTCAAACAAACCAATAACCCTTCGACTTCAACAATCCACTCCGATCACTGGCGACGCAAACTTGCAATTTTGGAGCCCTCTACGATCGTAATAGTCAATTTCTTCATGCTTTATAATGGAAAATGTTGTATTTCTACTATTTTGTGTGCATTTATGGGGTTTGAACAAAGATTTTTGTTTGTTAGGGCATTGTTTGTTTGAGTTGTTTGATGGTTATGGACCTTACAAAATTAAGATGAATGTGAAGGGGATGTGAGTTTTTCTTTGATTTGTTCTTTTTTTTCGTGTTCAAAACATGGGTTCCGCCTCTGGTTGAGCTACGCAAGGCCGAACCACATGTTGCAGGTCAATAATACATGGTCAATCTTATATTGTTCGGTCATGCATGACTAAACTATATCTTTTTAGTCGGTCGTATCTGACCGACCCAATACTTGAACATGTGATCCATTTGGGTCGGTCATACATGGGCAACCAATCACGTATGGCTCGGTCATGCATGATCGATCTATATATGTTTATTCGACCCTGTATGACTAATTCAATTCAAAGAAATAGGATCCATTTTGGTCGGTCATAATGGTCGACCAATCATGTATGGTTTGACTATGCAAGATCAAAGACTTAGGACTCGATTCGTGGAAGGTGTCAACAAAGTGTCAAGGAAGAACCAAAGACCTAGTGGATGAGGTGCCTTTTTGAACTAAGAAGGTAATTTGAGGCTTCAACATTTACATTGGTGTGCCCTTATCAAAACAATGAGCGCCCAAATCCCTTGCCCTTACAAGATTGTGAGGTGCATATACAAAGGCACACCAAATAATTTGTCTTATAAAAAGAGTTATATTAGCTTTTCCTTGTAGAGTTATAATAATTATAACTGAATTATTGAACGAAGTGAATGTGATAATAATAAACCCCATCAACAACAACAACAACACACTCAAACAATAGGAAAATGTTAAAATGACACCTTAATCGACACCCTAAATGACACATTTGTGACGTGGCATAAGTGATCCACAAAAAATGAATGTGCGCAAAATAGTTCCTTCTGCATAACACGCGTGGTGTGTATCTTGAAACGAACTCGGATGACTACCATGGATGAGCCCGCACACCACACTACAGGAGTGTCACTTGAGGTGTCAATTAATGTGTCATTCTAACATTTTCCCAAACAGTAAATCTGTGGCTGATTTCCGCTGCTAAAGTAGTGGGCTGTTTTTTCTTTCCTTCCATCCCGTTTGTCGCTTAACCTTTCCGATCCTTCTCTCCTCATTAACATAATTTCCACCTATCTGTTAGGTGCATTTACTCCTTAAACATGGATGAATTTCAAGTTGCACGGCTCCTGCTAGGAGCGAATCCTGGATTTTAAGTAGACCTTCGCTAGACTTAAATAATAATATGCATTTTTTTTGGAAAATATTTTTTTTTAAAAAATACTTTTGTAACGTAGAAAAGTTGACACTCACTTTTCAGGTTCTTATTCAATGGGGAAACATTTATGGATTTCAGGAGTTGAATAAATCAGTAAAAGAATTAGGAAAACTTGGCACGGGTAAGTGATACTCGTTTTCTTATCAACTATGCAGGTACTTAGTATATTTAGCTCATATAGATTTATAGACTAGGAACGAGGCAATGTACCGTGACTCAACTATATTTGTTTTTAAATGTGAAATCCTCGGAAGTGTCAATAAGGTGGACCGAGATTGAGTGATGTAAAGGTTAGCCTGGAAATGAATTTTGCCCTTTATCTTAATGAAAGGTAAATGTTAGCCTGGAAATGGATTCTGCCCTTACAACCTCAGTAGGCTTGAGTTTTACCTTAGTCATTCATTGTCTATTTAAGGTTGGTAGCTCAATTAAACTTGAATACACCTACAGAACCACATGATGACCAACATGGAGGTTCTGTGGATCGTGTTCTTGGGATAAGGTGAGAGTACAACTCTTTAGTTATTAAAAGTTGATAGCTCGATTACATTTGAATCCACTGGCAGAACCCCACGCCGGTCAACATATGGATTCTACAGATGTATTCTTATGTAAGCCGAGAGTATAACTCTAAAATGAAAATGAAAACACAAGTAACGAGTACAGTTGCGATCGACATTTGAACTTGCATTTCCGTTATGTATTGTTATATCATTTTTAATGTCTGAATATATATGTTTTGGATGCATATTGTTATTCGTTAATTTTTTGATAATAGTTGATAATTGAAAGGTTTATGAGCCTCACTTACTAAGCAAGTTGAAGTGGTCATTCCTCAATTAATATTTCAGGTTATCGACTTGCGTTTCGTCTCAGGAACGAAGAAGATTAGGAGTTTATAGTCTTCTCACGGTGAATTGATTTCTATACTATTTATATATTGTATTAAATTACTATTTAGAAATAAATAGGGTTGGGATATGGTTTTACGATCAAGGTTTATGCCGATTTTGTATATCTTATGTTTTATCGAAAAAGTTTTAATTCTGCTTCATTTTCAATTATTTATTGTATATAAAATATATTGTATTATGATTATCAGGTATGAAGGATGACTGTACCGTTACTCTAATTGAGTCCGACTGATTTACTGGGACTTAATTGGGGTTTCAAGGCAGGTTTCACCCTAATTGGTATATGGAATGCTACACCCCATCTCGTTCAAGTGCCAAATCATGTCGCCTCTCTGCCTAAACCTGAACGGTATCCCATATCAGATAAGGGCAAATGAGTTGGAACTAATACTCAAGCTCCATCTTAGACCCCATCCAACAATTCTTTCATAAGAACCTCAATCAAGAAGATAGCTCGAAGCAGAGCAACCCAATCCTCCTCTGACACCGCTACTGGTTCTAACAATCCTAAAGAGGCCTAACCCTAGAAGACAAAGATCACTCATTCTCGCTGTGTTTCAAATGTGGCGGAACCTAAGAAGAAGAAACATAAGGCTACACTTACCCAAGTGTAGAGAGCAAAGGGGATCTGGAATGATGGATCCCTGACACCACCATAACAACAGTGGTTTGGAATTGCCCGAGGGGGGATGGGAGGGGAGGGTGGGAGGCCCCCAGGTGATTCCCAGTTTAAGGGCATTTGTTTGTGCTAAAGCACTAGACATTCTCTTTCTTATTGAGACAAAGCAAAAGGAACCTTTCTTGCAATATGTCAGTACGAGACTTCAGTTTAAGTGCATGTTGTCAATCGATTTTAGGGGTCTCAGTGGAGGCCTAGACATTTTGTAGAATGATCCTGTAGATGTAAAAGTAGCTAATTTCTCCCCCTTTTGTATGGAAATGAGAATTATAGACAAATATTTGAAATATGAATGGAGACTATTTCGTGTGTATATAGAATGTGTATAGAGTAGAAGAACTAATCAACTTAATTATTTTGTGAATCGTCTTTCAAAATATGATGAGGGCTCCTTAGTCGTTAGAAATTTTAATGCCATTACTACTCAAGAGGAGAAACAAGGAGGACTTCCATGGTCTAGTGACGGACACGAAGAGCTGATAAATTTCATATATGATCTCCATCTAACTGATCTGGGTTTTGTTGGCCATCCCTTCACCCGTACTAATCGAAAATAAAGATAAAACCTTATTAAGACTAAGCTTAATTAAGGACAGGCTAACGAGTCTTGGATCAGCAAATTCCCCACAGTTGTTGTGTCTCATCACTACTTCCCTGGTTTTGACCATTTATTTCTTCTCCTTGATACCTCTGTCCTAAACAAGAAGCTGCGACACATCTTTAGATTAGACAACAAGTGGCTAATGAAAAGGAGTTACAGAGAGATAATTAAGGAGTCATAGAAGAGGCAAGGTACCATGTATCCCAACATAGGTTCCAAGATTAAACTTGTCACTAAGGCCTTTCGTGAATGGAGAGTTGCGCACCTAGAATCTAATTCTAAGAAAATGATTGAACAGGCATATCAAAAGTTGAAGGCAATGGAAGAATTGAATGACAATGGGGAGGAAAAAGTCAGTCTTAAGAATTAGTTAAAGGACTTATACAAGGAAGAATAGACCTTTTGGAGGGATAGAGGACACAATGAATTACTAAAGCTAGGTAACATGAACATAACTTACTTTCATGCGAAAGTCAAAGGAAGAAGAAGAAGTAACCGCATTGTGGGATTGATCTCTGATAGTGGATTACATCTTCACTCTCAACAGGCTATCTCTCGTGAAGTCTCTTCCTACTTCTCCAACCTTTTCCAAGCAACTCGCCACCCCAATGATATTGTTATAGATTGTGCCTTAAGTCAATCTAATAACACTGTTCATATTATAATTTTAGTTAATATAATAGAAGTTTTCGTTTGTTATTTTATTATAAGTGATTGCATATTTACCTTATAATAAGATATATGGGTATTTGTTGAAATATCTTAAATGTACCTAGTCGATTATTATACTGGGAACTATAATGAATTAAGACTAGTGTGAATCTTGATTAATGGTCATCTGATGATCATGCATATAGGGATACAAATCGAGATTACGAGTATTTGTTAGGGAACAAAGTACTAGACCGACCCGCTATGAGAACACTACATGGATTAAGTCATAAGTGTTACTCATGGTAGGTATATCATTTAGTCCTTCGACTTGTGATTCATAGACTTTAATATTATAAGCATGATAATTTAACACAATTAAACATTATCTTTAACCGGATGATTATAAAGATTGTGATTGGTTACCATGTGAATAATATGTGAAGGTATGTAATCAAGATAGAATTTTTCCCTCTCGTATAAAGAGATATCAGTGGATCCCTCGATATGTTAGACTATTAAATGGCTAAGTCCAAGTGAGTTGATATAATTAATGTCACTTGGATGTTTTCAGTCTACTTAAAGATCGAGACTAGTATGATTGAACATTAAGGATGACTTTCCATGCCTTATGTTTAATTAAAAGATATCGCATGACAAAATAATACGATATATGTTATTCATCAGGTTGTATCAATTTTTTATATTCATGCCACTTGAGTAATCATAATGTCTTGCTAGAGATCGCTTATGACTTGTGTACCAAAATGATTTATGTTCACCGCTTATGACTTGGGTTGGACACAATAAATGGTTTTACGCAATTTCAACTGGTCAAGAGTAATTAATTTTATATGATAAAATTCATGGCATAAAAGCCTTTACGATTTGTTATATGTAACTTATTAAAAGGGGCGTATGTGTAATTTGCTTAAACTGCCTAAATACAATAGTTGTATTACGAATAAGTTTTATAAGTGAGATTATCTACACATATAAATAGAGGTTAAAACCCTAAAAATGTATAAGATTTCGTTTTTGCAAATTTTGAATTCTCTGGATTTTGGGAGATAAAGAAAAAATATTTTCTATCTATCTTGGGGCTAGCACTCCAAATTGTGGTCACCATTTGTGTGTGAATTTCCGATAGAGGACGTGCACATGAATATTTTGGAGATCGAACAATCAAAGAAGGAAATCATGAATTAAGTTATGGTTTACTTTTGTAGATCAAGTTTAATAGAACTTATTTTTTATTCTATTGGGGTCAAAAATTGTTTTGAGTTTTTTGCTTCGTATGAACCCAAAAACCCAATAGATATGGACTGGGGCAATCACTTCAGCCTGGACAACATGCCTCAAAATTTAATTAGATAGGATATTGAGGAGCTTACAAGGCCATTCAATGAAGAATATGTCATATTTATTATTAGAAGCATGAAGGCCAATTAAACCCCTGGACCTGATAGACTTACAAATAAGTTCTACCTCGTCAATTGGGAGGCGGTTAAGGATGATGTAATGGCATTCCTATTCTCGTTTCAAGAATCATCACATATTGACAAAGAGATCAACTTAACGTTTATCACCCTGATTCCAAAGACCCAGAACCCCCAATGAGTTATTGAATTTTGGCCCATTAGCCTTTGCAACACCATCACAAAGTCTTGGGCTAAGCTTCTAGTCCCCACTTCAAAATGACTTTGTGTTGGGAGACAAATTGTTGATAACCTTATTTTAGCCCAGGAAGTTATGCATATAATGAATGACCTGAAGAGGAGATCAATGGAGATGGCTTCTAAGATTGATATTTCAAAAGCTTATGATAAGTTGGAACGACCATATGTTATAGACATGCTTAATAGATTGTGGTTTTAGTGAGAAATGGCAAGCTTGGATCAAGGCATGCATTACCTCAGTCTCGTATAAGGTATTGGTTAATGGGGAGCCTTTACAAGAAATAATTCCATGTTAGAGTAAATCATTAAGATGATGTTTAGTGAGTATCTCGAAGATTATCTGTGGTAGTGTAAGGAGTAAGTGATGTATGTATATGTCAAGTGTGTCTGTAAATGAATGGTTGAGATGTAAACAAATGGATGACTGAGATGTAATTTTGTTTTGATATATAAATGAAAATAACGGTAGCCTTGACGAGTTTGTTGAGCTGCTGATTTCTCCAAAACCCTAACAATGGAGTTCCTCTGAGACTCCAACATGGTATCAGAGCTCGCAAGCTAACGCTAGACAAAGTTCGATCAAAGTGGTAGAAACCAGATTCGTGAAGTCTGTTGAAGTTCTTGAAGTTTTGCGACGAAGATCTCACGATCTCATATATGGTGTTTACATATGGGTTAGAAAGCAAGAAATTAAGAGATCTGAAAGAGAAATCGTTAGATCTGGAAGAGAAATCACTAGATCTGAAGTAGTTCTATAGGGATTGGTGGCTTACAACAACAGATCTGAGGAATCTTGAAGTTTCTCGCTTCAAGATAGTAGATCTAGTCAAGAAATCAAGAGATTTGGAAGGTTTTGATACTAAATCTGCAAAAGCTGGTGTAGATCTGCAGAGATGACATTAAGATTTGGAATCTTGGAGCAGAGATCTCCTTCATCGGTCTCATGTGGAAGTTCAGGTTTGAATTCTAGAACTTTGTTTGCTCCGTTTGGGAACTCGTCAAGTCAGTTTGTTACTGTAAAACTTGATGGATCTAATTTTCTTCTATGGAAGTCTATTGTTGTTCCTACCATTCAAGGGTTTGATCTAGATGGTCACTTGTTTGGAATGTTAACTACTTCTGACAAGATCTAGGCTGACGGCTCATCTAATCCAGAGCACAAGTTGTGGTTCAGTCGAGATAGGTTTCTGTTATGATGGTTGATAAATGCTATGACACCGGATATGACGATGCAGATCATAGGCAAAACGTCCAAGCAAACGGCAAATGAGTTTTGGAAAGCAATTGAGGCATACTGTAGATTTAACAATAGAGTCCACATTCAATCACTCAAGAAGGCACTTCATACAACCCGTAAAGGTACCATGAAGATGAGTGAATATCTTTCAAAGATGAAAGGAATATCAGATAACCTGGCTATTGCTGGGTTGATGGTGAACACTGATGATTTGATTTCAAGTGTGCTTATTGGGTTGGATCGAGATTATCTACCGATCACAACATTCTTACAAGGCAGGTCTGAACTGTAGTGGCAAGAACTATATTCTACTATGTTAGGGTTTGAAGAGACATTGGATCAGTACAATGTTACTCATGGTCTAAATTCTTTGGTAATACAAGATTCACATTCTGTGAATGCTGCTAAAGTGAAAGGAGGTGGTTCTAAGTCGAATTTCCAAAATTGGAATAATGGAAATAGAGGAAATGGTGGTTCCAAAGGCCGTGGAAGTGGTTGTTTTTGTGGCCGAGGAGGTTTTCGCTCATCGAAGCAGTAATAGTAAACCTACCTGTCAGATTTATGGAAAACTTGGTCACTCTGCGGCAGCCTGTTATTACAAAGCAGACATGAAG